>OX328013.1:1205000-1805000 GCA_946811545.1 Netelia fuscicornis
ATAAATCGCGTAAGTATCACGAGTATCACTTGAGTATACTTAAAATCTTTCGCGTTTTCGATCGTCTGTCAGAAAAAAAAAAAACAAAAAAAAAAAATAATTTGCAAGTGTATCCTTTCGCTAAAAGCAAGGATGTCTAAGTTCTAAAATGATCGATCACAGTGTTATCTTCGAATCCCGGAGTTTGATGTCGAATTCTCGATGTCGAGAATGTTTTTGTTTGATAATTCTCGAAAAGAATGTAAAAAAACGAGAAAACAAAAAAGTTCAAACTCCCGGTCTTTCCTTCCTCCTGTCTCCTGGACGAAACGACGATCCGTTGAAGTTGGAACACTCGCGTACCATCGCGAGTCTCGTCGAGTCTCTCTTCACGATCCTCCCGCCACTACTCGGACGGAGATGGGCGTTTATCACGCTGAGGTAGATAATACAGGTTTCGGCTTGATTTTGTTCTTTTTTTTCCCAGTGGAACGAAGTCGTCCTCGTTGATGTAGGATGAAACTCAGGCGACTTGCATCTCGGGCAATTGGTTGAGGGAGAAGGCACGTTCCTTGTAGCAGAGATCGCTGTCGGCGAGCGAGAGGGTCGTCCAGTAGAAATCACCGGCGTGGGTGTGTGCGAAGTGTACGGGAACGTAGCACTGTCCTGGTACGACTGGCACAACGGTCATCTGTCCATCGAGGCAAACGGTGATAGCAGCACCCTCCTCCGCTTGCTGAAGACCGGCGAGCAATCGTTGCTCCAACGCCTCGTTGCAATTGTTCTGATTGTCGACCTCCTCGGTGAATACCTCCGACTGTGGTTCGGCCTTCTGACACTTGGCGACCTTGCCACTGGTTCTCTTCTTCAGCAGGCGCAAAAGTGGCTTGAGTAGCTTCCTCACTTTGCGCGCGCTCGACGTCTTCTTGTTGTTGCTCGACATCTTAAGATTGTAAAGATTGTCGTTAAGCTCGTTCTCACACTCGAACACGTGGCTCATGGTAGCTGCCATCTTGTACGATTATTATGATGTTTCTTCTCGATAATCACGAACGAAACCAACGAAATTATCAAGAACGCAGGAAACTTCGCGCCGAAAGTCAATCTCGATCGTCACTTATATTGTTTCGAGTAATTCGCAGAAAACTTTGTAACACGATATTTTGAGACAATTCTCTTTTCTTTCAAGATCGTCTAGATTAATCTGATGAGATTTTGTCTAGGATGATGAGTAGAAAAAAGTAGAGAACAAATTGTCGATGTCGTGTGTGTTTGTGAATATTTGTGAATTCTGTGTTAAGCTTGCTGTGGCTCGAAGCGCTAGTGAGCGAATGATGGTTGGTACGAGCAACCCCGATGCTTATATAGCCGTGAACCACGATGCCGGTGGACGGTAGGAGTGGGGGAGGCAGGTGCACTCTGGCTGTGGGAACTCGGAGAATTCGGAGCTTCCCACGTTGGCCGGGGTCCACGCCGACCATCTGCCGTTCTTCCTTCGGTTCCTTGTTACACAGACACACACACACACATGCCCACCCCCTTACAGCAATAGCCATAACCCATCCACCCCAACCACCTAGCACCACTCTCGGCACTGATGCCCTCGAAAATCATCCCGCATCTCCCCTCTTCTCTCCCTCGTACCTCGGTCACCCCCGCACCAACCCCTCGACGCCGACAAGCGAATCTATACGATCCTCTCTGGGTCCGACCTATGAAACGAGATGAGACCGAGGGAGAAGGAAATATTGGGCTACAATGGGGCCTCCTTTAGCTCCGAGGATCTACTCCGGGTCTCCGGTTTCTCTTTTTCCAAGGCGTCTTCGATACTCTCGTAGGTCTCTTTTCCATCTTCTTTACTCGTCCTCGTTTTCACAGCATCCTCTCTTTCACTTCGTCTCTCGTAACTTGGCAGTTTTTTTCTCACTTCTTTCTTCGGGGCACATAATACTTACTACGGGGGTTGTCTTGCAGGTTCGTTCCTGCTACTTCTTCCTCAATCTTATGAGGAACTCTAAAGTACCCGTGGAACGAACTTGTTACGACACGTTCGTGGCCTCCCACCCATTTGGATCTTTCTAGTCTTTGGGTTCTGTTTTCCTTTTTTTTCTTCCTCTTTTTTCTCTTTCTTTCTCATGATTGCCATTGAAAATTGCACGGTGCGACTTTCAGCTTGGACGATTCGCTTCTGACGAAATGACGCTGTTGTTACTCCTTGTCAAGCGCGTTATTACGACGGGGATGATGATTCCCGGGCTCGAGGAAGTCTCTCTCTCTCTTTCTCCCTTTGGTTTTACTCCCTCAGCCATGAATTTCGCGAAATTGCCATTTCGACAGAGCCATGGAATTTGCCACGTGTTCGACGGAAAAGAATAACTCCCGATTCCTCGAAAGTTCGAACGATTCTTATTTTTATTAATAACGAATTAAGATCAAAATTTTAATTTCAGGGAAAATGTGACAAAAATCTCAAAGTTAATGTCGCTCGTTTATATTTCATTCTCCTTCTCGTTTCTCATTTCCAATTTAGCTTCGCGTCTGTCCCGAAGTTTTGGAAAAAAAGAAAACACGTAAGGAGAAAACGTCTCGTTTAGTCCGAGCTATGTGTTATGTATCGCGACTGTTTTTTTTTCTTCTCTGTCTCTCGTCATCCCTCGATATTTCGCCCCGTTGGGGGTCTCGTGCACGTGACGAGAGACACTCGGCGACGAAGGAGAGGAATGGTTGGGAGGAGGAGGAGGAGGATGGAGCAAGCTCGTCGCGACGAGGGATAAGAAAAAGATGCGTGAAAGAGCGAGAGATTCTCAAAGTCCTTTCAGCTCGTATGTATCGCCCCAGCCGATGGTCATTAAGAAGGAGCGGGTCTCTCGGGCCTCGAACCATTTTTTTTGGTAACTTCCTTCTCCCTCGTCTCTTTCACTCGAGAATCTTAAAACCATAACGTAGCCCTCCTCCGTATGGGGTCTCCTACATCTTCGCGTAACCGAGAACGAGATTTTTAACGTTTGCTCGCACACGTCCACGATCTTTCCATTCGAAGGGTGGTGAACGAAGCAAAAAAACTACCCTCGAAAACTTCTACTCGCCACACACGTGAGCTATATTTTAGCCACGTTTTCGTCTCCATTAACAATTTCCTCGTCCCCTCGACGGCAACGCCCTCTCCTCGCTGCGTTTACTAATTCGTCGCATTATTTTTTTTACTACCCCCTAGCGAAGTCTCTAATTGACGCTGAAAAATTCGTTTTTTTCTCTCCACTGTCGTTTTTCTAATTGGAACTTTCCATCGCGATTAACTCGTAATGCATTCGTTAATCTCGTGATTAATGCAATTCCTTTTTCATCCTCGACGTTTAGAAACTGACATCTTCAGGATTTTTTGTTAACCAGATTTTTCAGTTTTTCTAGCAAGACTCGTTGCTATTGTTGTTCTTAACAATCAGTGTTACAGGCGACGAGTTTCGATTCGAAATTTTCTCCGGCAGCAAGCGTTAAAGTTTCGAGTATATTTAGAGAATTATAACAACAATTTTGAAAAAATACAACTTTTAGGCACTTTTTGTAATAATTTTCTAAATGCCTTCAAAATTTTAACACAATCGGTCGGTCAGTTTCCAAAAAATTACGAATCGCTCGTCGCACACAATAACGTCATAACGCAAATGCACTTTACTCACGAACCTCGTGTACGAATTTCTCCCCCGATGAAGTTTCTCCCCCGATGCACCTGAGCGAGGGATGTTTCGAACGTGCTGCGGGCTCTAATGGTACAAAAACCTGCTTGGGGTCGAAACAGGAGAGACGCCACCCCTGCGGGCTCCTCGCTCGTCCTAACTGAGGGGATGATATTTCGTTCAGGATTCTCTCGTTTCGCTCAGGTACACGAGTAAAACTTCCCTCTCGTCTAGGATCAGGAAGAGACGAGAGGGACTCCCCTGTCGAAAAACGGAACAGGTACATCGACCGTGCGTATTTGTTTTCATCCCCTCCGGTGCACGAGGGCGAGTCCGGCAGTTCGTTCGAGCGAAACAGGTGAAATTTATGCGACTCGGTGCAAACCTCCTAGGTACTTTCCCATCGGCGAGAACACTTGTCGCGGACCTGAATAATTTATGAAAAAAGAAGAAGAAGAAGAAGAAGTTCGTCTCGAAACCCGCGCCCCGTTGCTCACGACCTTGGTTTGTTTTTCGTGACGTTCGCTGTGGTTCTCGTACGATGCCGAGGCCCTCGGTCACACTTCGAGGATTTGCAGTCCTCGAGCAACGTGGAATACTTTGGTACGCGCTCGTTGGTTTAAGCACTTTTCATTCCCCTCGACCCCGGGAACGTTTCCCGCTCGTTCGCACGCACACACCGTTTCGCGTACTTCGCCCGTACTTTTGTCTCGATGGTCGTTTCTACCGCGGGTTTCTAGCTTCAGTGCCCTCCGCTCCGACGAAACGGCAAGTAGTGCGTACGAGCTTATTTTATCACGTTCATTTCTTTTTCTCACTTGCTCTCGTTCGACGACATCGCCGGTAAATATTCTCAATTTTATCGCGACGAAAAATTATTTTTTTCGACGCGCAATCATTTTATTCGATTAGAAATTTATTTTAATTCAATTATTTGCTCATTATTTAATTGAAATTCGATTAATTGCATGAATGTAAATAATTATTTTATTATAATTTAATTAACGATTTAATTATAATTTTAATAATTATTATCGCAACTCGATAACAATTTAATTATAATTTTAATAATTATTATCGCAACTCGATAACAATTTTTATCACCGAATTATTTTTCATGCGATCTCGATTCTCGTCGTTTCTTTTAAAAAATCGTATAGTTCAGAAAAAGAAAAAAAAAAGAAGAGAGAGGAAACTCAAGCGCGTCGCTATCTCTCGTTCCCGGTGTAAAAAATTTACGAGCGTTGCCCCGTCGTCGTCATTGGCCGAGCATTGTCCGCGTGCAAAAACGCGCGTTCGCGATATCGTTTCTTCTTGATTGCATTTTTTTTGCCCCTCTTCCTTCCCCACCTCGCACCTCGTTGCGACGATGTATCGCGTACGAGAGGATGAGGAAGAGCGAAAAAACGATTCTTCAAAAAAAGAAAAAAAAACCCCTGAAGGAGAAGATCGGGAGAGTCATTGTCACGTTTTATTTCACGTGCGCCCCGAGGTCTTTTAGCTCGAGCTAGTCAACGTGATCGCGTCTCATCGCTTCTTATTCACCGACGTAATTTTTTCACATTTTGTTTTCTTAAAATCCCCCCCTCGCTCTCTCCTTCTTTTTAGTCCATTAGCATATAAATAATACGTGTGCCCTGAACGGGAGCGCGGATCGCGAAAGTCCTCCGGATATGTTCTATGTTGCACCGCGTGCAGTCTCTTTCTGCATAAGAGACACGTGTATATATATGTGTGTGTGTACATAGGCCCTTTTAGTATGTCGCACTAATACCCGCGAACGTCGGGTTGCCCTTGCTTACAAGCAGTTCTCGATCATCGGGAGGAGCCTTTGGCCACGTGCAAAAGGCAAAAGAATTAAAGAAGAAAAAGAAAAAGTCGAGTAAAAAAAAAGGGGGGGGGGAGGAGAGGAGTAACATGGCTAGCTAGAGGGAAGGAGAGAGAGAAAAGTGGAAGCCGAGTTGAAACAGTAGTGGTGACCCCCGGGGCTGCGTGGAGAAGCGCAGGTCCAAACAAGAAGTCCCTTCTGACGTCAGCGGCAGGTGCAACCTGCGCTTGGCTATATAATACTGCCCTCTCTCTCTCTTTCTCTTGTTTTATTTTATTTTTAGTTCTCCCTCTCTCTCTCTTACTCTCTCTCTCTCTCTCTCTCTCTCTCTCTCTCTCTCTCTCTCTCTCTCTCGTTCGTCCTTTATTCTCTTTTACTTTTTTGCGCCCTCGTGCTCGTTCTCGGTTCCCTCCAATCTCATCTCCGGAGCTACGCTCTTACCCCACCGCCCTTTTCCCTTCACGCTCTCTCTCTCTCTCTCTGTCCCTTGGCGTGTAATCATACCGATTTTCAGATTCAGATACCCAAACCCCATCAACTGATCACCGCCTGGATTCGGTTACACGAAAACGTGTCGCAAGGGCGAGCACTGAAAGTCCTCTACGTTTCGATTTCTTCTTTTTTTCAAGCTATTGTTTCTTTTTTGGTTTTTTATTTCTTTCTCGAGGTTCTCGTTACTAATCGCAAGATTCTCGCGTGATACGCGTCTAGGAGATTAGAAAAATATCTCGTTGTGATGATCTTCTTATACGGAGGTGAAATTGTAATTCTAGCGAACGCGAGATTTATCTCACGTACGATCGTTCAACGGATTCTCGATCGGAGGGAGATTAACTATGTTGCTCTCGAGTTCGTCAGGATCTTTTTTTTTCACACAAAGTTTTCGATCGATATAAGCTAGTGGAAAGTATCGAAAAAGGGAATTTGTGAAGCTTAATTTCCCATTTAGTCCTGAAGGATGATTCGACAAGAAGGCGAATTAAATTTTGAAGTCTGGCAAAAAGGGCTTCGGAGGAAATCAAATTTTTCCACAAAAAATGTTTTTAAAAATGGATTTTTTCATCAGAAATTTTTCATACATCGAAAAATCGTTACGACGATTTATTCCATTTGCGATAAAACTGTTGGTACACATCGCTCAAAGCCGTGAGAAATTCGATTCTTCCCCCCAAGATTCCGGTCTTTCGCGTTTATATAGATATTTCTTATCTACGACGAGCCGACGAAGGTTTGCCTTCGTAGATAACGCGAAACGATTTTCCTCCGGTTGTTTTTTTTCCCTCCAAGAGTTACGACAGAATGAGAGAGAGAGATAAAAAGAAGTCCGGTGAAACGGTCCGAGCGAAGGGAGACGAACAACCTCCGGCCAAAGAGTCGTGGGCGAGCGGGAGAGACCAGAGGCTGAGATACGTCGAGACTGAGAGAAAAATGAGAAGGTGGGGAGGTTTGAAAAAGAAATGAAAAAGCTCTCAAACATATCTTCGGGCTAAAAATAGTTCTCGTCACGACTACCGTATTCTCGATGTTTTTTTTTCTCTTTACTTTCTTTTTTTTTTCATTGCGTTTCTCACTTTTACGACTCCTATAATCGTGCCCCCCCCCCGCAGGTAGACACTACGATGCTCTTCAGATAGAGATCTTTATAATTGGAATTTTACGTCTTTCCATCCTTTTTTTTTTTTTTTGATTTTTACGATGAATCCAACCGAGACGTAGCTTGAAGTTATCGCGTCGAAACACGTCCGACACGTTGAAATAAATCGAAATTGTGGAATTTCTCTCTAGGTGGATTTACATATTTATATATATATATATATACTTTCACTAAAAGAGATATTTGGAAAATTTAATCGATACAGGAATTACGTCAATTTTTTTCGACTCGTGGATAATAATAATAATAATAATAATATTGAGTTTTCGTTCGAGGCTTGGTTCTGGAATTTTGTTAATATCGTTTCATTTTTTTCTCGTTACAGTGCGCAGTGCCAAAAATTAGTGTTCTTAGTGTGAAATTCAAGGAAACGTCGCAACGTCTAGACTCCAAGTACCGGTGAGTTTTATTTTTTTTTACGATAAGAATACAAAATTTGTAATCGTAGGATTTTTATATCGACGAGAATGAATCGATCTCGTTTTCAAAATAAATCGTTAAATTTCGTTCGAAGAAAACAAACGTTTTTGACAATGTTTTTGAACAAAATAAACGTCCAGTTCGGTTTTCCTGGCTATCCCGGAAGCGCGAGATATTTTATTCCGGCACGGGATTTTCATAGGGTTTATTTCTGTCCCGTAAACCGTATTTCTCTGCCATGTGCACGTGCATCATTTTGTCCATCCCTCGTGGGGTCCGAGGGACAGACTTGCACCGACCACAGAACGTCGAACCCTTTGTCAAAAGAAGAGAGAGAGAGAGAGAGAGAGAGAGAGAGAGGATTGTGCTGCTGGACCGGTCCAGAGATTATCGAGTAAAGAAGAGGAGGGGTGAAGGGGTGTTGGATGAAGAGACACGCATAAAAGGGTCGGACATCGGGGATGTATGCACTGCATCGTTCAAAAAAAAAAAAGGTCGACCCTTTTTCCGATCTTTTGACCCAGGACCAACGGACCAAAAGGGGCATGCAATATTATTCAAAATCACGAAAATCTCCGATGGAATTTTTCCTTATATTTCTCTGTCCGTTCGCCCATTCAAACTTCCCAGATGCATATCTTACGCGGGATCAACGGGGGTTTCAATAGAATTTTCTTCCTGTCGAAAGTCGTTCAGCTCGGTCATATAGGAGAAAAAAAAATTCACCGTGCCACAACGAACCCCTTGTGCATAAATATAAAAATAGACGGTAGGGGTGGACGAAAGGAAAAAGGAATAACGTGAGAGGGTGTCGAACGAGTGAAATTCAGGTAAAAAGGGTCAAGGGTGAGTACAAAAGGATTGTGGAACTCTCTCGATCTTCCTGTATTCGTAGCTCGATTCTTCATTGGACGTAATCGAAATGAAAGGCGATGTTCGACGCCCTTATTCACTCATCCGATATATAAATTTCGATCCGAGGAGAAAAAATTCAATTGAAATAGCGAACCGATGCATTGAATCATCCGTAGGACGAGGAATCCCACTCAAAGGATCGTACCAAGACGATCTTTTCCCTCTCTTCTCTCTTCCTTGTACGTTCGAGGGTTAAATTTTTCTTCCCTTTTATTTTTTTCAACCCTTGATACACGTTCAACGCTTGGAACGCGTCCAAATAACGCGTGTGTGTAAAACCTGCGCTCTCAAAAGTATCACGAATCTACCCCGATCTATAGAATATTCGACATGCGTGTTGCACGAATTTTTCTTTTTTTTTTGGTACGAGCAACAATATATACGTTGAAAAACGACATTTTCGCAGCTGCTTTCTCCACCACTCGCATCGATTTTCCAATTTCTCGGATTTCTTTTTCACCCGTCCCATCCTTTCGCTCTCCAACCACCTGCGGGGTAGTTGAGAAAAAAATTACGATTTTTTTTTCTGTAAGTAATGAAAAAAATTAACTCAGTGTTTTTTTTTTGCGGAAAACACTTGTCGCGTTATAACGTTTCGGTTTGCGGTTCTCCGGCTTCATTGTTCGATTAGTGCGACCGTGTTCAACCCTTTCGCAGGTGAAAGGGTTGAAGCCACTACGACAACCCTTTTACCCTCGGTCCATTGTTCGTCAGTTTCCGCTACAACCCTTTCTCGGTCCAGACACAACGTCATCCCCCGCCTGCGTGTCGGTGCACGAGAGCAGGTAAAGGGTTGATTTCTGGGTTACCGGATCAAAGGGTTGTCGAATCTCTGACTGCTTTCATTTTTTTGTAGGTATTCTCTTGTCCCAGGTATCGGTAACGGGTTAAACTTGGAAGATTAGGATCGAACAATATTTTGAGACCGACCCTCGATCATCGATATCGTTTATCGATCGATCCATCCATCGATCAATCGACATTAAATTAACGTCAAATTTAATTGATTACTGTCAAATTCGATTAAAACGATTTAAATCCAGATTAAAATTCGATCCCAATGACATTTGTGCAAGGTTAAAAAAAAATTGTTAATTCCTTTTCACGATTTTCGTTTTTCAACAAGTTCAAACGTGCACGTGCGCGCGTTGAATTTCCGCGATGCAGGCACGAACAAGTTTCTTTTTCCGTCTCGTTAGCATTGACCGTGACCTTCGGTCCCGTATTATCCCTCCCGGGCGTTGGTCCACGTTTTTCTTACGAGTTTTATCAAAGATGCGTGTCTCGACTCGCGCTATAATACTCTCGCGCTTTCACCGTGTTCCAACCGCGTTGCTATAGTTATACGCATATACACGGGAATAAAGATCGCTTCGTAACTTTGAGTTTGCACCTGGTGGTTCTCGTTGCAGGTTCGAACCTGCACAGCCAACATCTTCGATGTTGCGAGTGAGCCAGTTTCTCACGCAACTCCGTACAACTCCGTTGTACGCGCACGGTCGCGTCGACGACGAGACAAAATAAAAAAGAAGTCTCTCGCGAACGCGTTCGAACTCGTTCGGAGTCTTTTCGATTTTTTTTTACAACAGGTATAATGTCCTTTATCCGTGTCTCATCCCCGAGGACGATCTTTTTTTTCTTTTCTTTTTTTTTTCAAAGAAAACTCGAGCGATTGTCCTCGGTCGATGCAAAGCGTGCCCGGCTTTTCTGGTGCGTTATATCGCGTAACCAATGTGCCCGACGCCAAGGACAATTCCAACGACGCGTTAGGAAAGGCGCTCGTCGTCCTCGGAAGTCCGGAACTCCTCGGTCAAATCCGAGAAAAATCCTAAATCGAAGTTTCGATGCCGAAGCACGTATCTACTCCCCCCCCCCCCCCCCCCCCCCCACTTCGGGCTTTCTCCGTATCAACGGGGCGGAAAAAAGTTCAATGCGGAGCGGATTGTACAACGATTTTCTGATATATTTGTTATCACTCAGAATTATATCACGAAGAAATGTGAAATAATCGTATGAATTATTTATAATTATTTTAGATTTATTTTATATTATTTTAGATAAAATAGTAGGAATGAATCGAATAAAATTTTAAACCCTATCAATTCTTGATAATATAGTTAACTTGAAAATAGGAGAGGAAAATTGTTGAAAAAAATAGGAAGGCTGAATCGAATAAAATTTTAGAACCGTATAAATTCTCGATAATAAAGCCAACTTGAAAATAGGTAATGAAGACTGTTGAAAAAATAGCAGGACTCAATCGAATAAAATTGTAGACTGTATCAATTCTTGATAATAGAGTTAACTTGGAAATAGAAGAAGAAGACTGTTGAAAAAAATAATAGGACTGAATCGAATAAAATGTTAACATCCTATCGATTCTTTATAATAGAGTCAACTTGGAAATAGAAGAAGAAGGTTGTTGAAAAAAATAGAACTGAATCGAATAAAATTTTAAACCATATCAATTCTTGATAATAGAGTCATCTTGAAAATAGGGGAAGAAGACTATTGAAAAAAATAGCAGGACTCAATCGAATAAAATTGTACACTGTATCAATTCTTGATAACAGAGTTAACTTGGAAATAGAAGAAGAAGACTGTTGAAAAAAATAATAGGACTGAATCGAATAAAATGTTAACACCCTATCAATTCTTTATAATAGAGTCAACTTGGAAATAGGAGAAGAAGATCGTTGAAAAAATTGTAAGACTGAATCAAATAAAATTGTAGAACCGTATCAATTCTCGATAATAGAGTCAACTTGAAAACAGGGAATGAAGAATGAACCAATCCGCAGCACGGGCCAAAAATCGAAAACGCACATATTGATACAAGAGGCCGTCCACTTTATCGTTAACCCCAGTATCGAAACACTCTCGACGAATTGAATTGGTCGTACGCGATCATCCCAATATCAAACATCATAAACGATCATCGTCCCCGCATAACGCGTTAACAAAATACCACTTGCTATTCCCGCGACAAAATATTCCCAAGTACGACAGCAAACTTTTTTCAAGAACTGTGCAAGCTCGAACTCCCTCGATCGTGTACAACTTTCCCCCTGACAAATATCGTTTAACAACGGATCGAAATTCGTCTAAACCATTTTATAAATCGTTGAAAGACGTTCCATCCAGGACATGTGATAGATAGAAAAGAGAACCGTAGATCCGTTTTTCATTTATGAAATTCCATTATGCGTCCTGTGTAAACATTCGCGTTGCAAAGAACGCTGCGCGCACCTAAGCAAACAACCCAAAATCGAGAAACACAGTCGCGACGAGGCTCGGGATAGTCCTTCGAAGTCTTGGCTCAAAAAGGACCTCTCCCCCTTACATTCACGGATCGACGTCGAGAAACGTGCGCGTTTATCGTTCCAAGATTCATCTCGTCTCGCGCGAGACGAATTTTCGAAGGGGAGGAGGTTGTGGGAGGACGTGAAAGGGCGAGAAAAGGACGAGGTAAAGAAAAAAAAAAAAAAGTCGCTCATACGGAGAGACGAAGGGATCTTTCGCTCATTGAAGCTCGCAGCACCGTGAATCTATATATAGCTACGATGCTTTTTGGGTCCTGAGGCCCCTTCCCCACCCCCAAACCCATTCTCAAAGGATTATCGTTATAAATTATACATTTTTCCCCCTTCGTGAAATCTTTCTTTTCGGACCTCTTCGCGCGCATGGACGTGCGCGCACACGGACTTGTTTTCATCCTGGACCGCGTTCTAACACGTTCGGCGCGGTGACCGGTAGCTCCCGCGCACCAAACCCAAAACGAGAGTCTTAGAGATTTCAATCGCCGGATTAGTCGGACCGTGTCATCGCGGTATCCTGTCCATTCGGCTCTTCCTTCGGTATTACCGACGAACACGCGTATCAACTTTTTTCTTTTCGTTTGATTTATAAGAATAAAAAAGATGGAACATTTTTTTTTCTAGCTAAAAAAACGTTCTTTCCCGTTTTTTTTATTAAGTTGCTATTGGAGATCGAACGTCGGCGCTCTTACAGGAAATTCAAACCACGCCGGATTACTTATTTTCATTTCTCTTTTACATTTTCATTTTTTTCAAGTTTGATGTAATCGCGTTCCTTTCGTTGGAACGATACGCGTTTCATCGTTAGGAAAAATTCGTGACTCGTGATCGGTAGGAGATTTATATTCGCGCGTTATAACGAGTCGTCTAGAATGACGGGGGAGGAAAATCTAGTATTCCGTCGTGCCTACAAAACGCCCGTCTCTGCCCCTTCGTTATTTTCCATTGGTACCGTATATTTTCCCCACCCCCCAATTTCGTATTTTTATTGTGAACGCGAGCGAGGGATGTGCCCCGATACTTTACATCACCGTTCGATCTCGAGGTGACAAATAATTTGGACCAACCTATCGACTTCTCGCTACGTCCTTTTTATTACGATTTTTCCTCGCAAGCACTTTTGGGCCGTCCCGCGGGGCCCTTTTTTCCATTCTCGCAGTGTATCGAAGAACTTTGGTAAAAGCGTGCTTTTGGGACATAGAGAGGTTGACGCTTTTTAAAAAGTATGATGGGTCCACTCTTCGTTTCTTTTCTCGCTGCTTCTTTTTTTTGTTTCCTTTATTTCCTTCGATATTCGTACGGAAAGTAGGGGTGGAGTACAGACGGTGTAGACAACGATATTCTTCTCTCGGACGCCTCTCTTGCTATAGTACAGTAATATATAATGAGAGAGAGAGAGAGAGGGAGAGAGAGAGAGAGAGAGAGAGAGAGAGAGAGAGAGAGAGAGAAAGTGCGATGGGGCCCCTCGGTCGTCCTGTGGGCGGAGCGGTGAGCCCAAAAGGGCGAACGAGCGAGCAGTCAGAATTTTTCGTTCCTTCTTCGGGTCCCTTTCTCTCCTTTTTTTTTTTTACTTCGTCTTTTCTGGACGAGACGCGGGGGATAAGGACGGCTCTCTTCGGGGGCACGCTGAGGGGCCTCGGAAATTGAACACGTGCAAGGGTGAGTCAGAGGCTCTCGGTGGTCGTCTCGAGCTGTCCGAGATGCGAGAGAGGGAGAGCGAGAGAAAGAGAGAAGGAAGAATGCTTTCTCTCTTTCTCGCTCGCTCGTTCCGAGGGAGCGTTGAAAAAGGGGGCCTTACCAGGGGCTTGAGAGAAGGCACGCGGGGTGAGACGCGTCCAAGGGCCCTACCGAGATTACTATGCCAGATAGCGATGCCCTTTCAGGGCTGCAGCTTAAAAATTTTTATTCTCTCGGTGTTCTCTTCTCTCATCCATCCCCTTTGCACACATCACGTGTCTTCTACGTATAGTTTCGTTTTTTTTTCTTTTTCTTCCTTCTCCTTCCTCGCTGAGTTACGCTGGGGGTAAGGATTGCTTCGGACTGTACGGCACGGACCGTCACGTGACGGCAACGACACGTACATGCACATACACGACAATTTTACGTGGATGTTCGAGTAATAATTTCGTAATCAAAAAACAATTCTGTAAATCGATATTTAATAATTAAAATTGAAATGAATATTGAATTAAAAAAATTTATTCTTAGAAGTGTTTTTTACACTATGATGCACACGTGGTCATTTTTGTAGGACGCAACAAGACTTATCTCCATATGGATAATGCATTTTTCTCGAGACATTGGTTTAAAAAAATGGTCAGCCCGACCCTGATGAGCCCGATGGGTTAGTTGGTTCGTTCCTATCTCTTCTATCCCCGATTTCTAGGAGATGTACTCGTAATAGTATACGAAAGATGGGAGCTCTCCTTGTAGCCTGGAACAGCAACCACACCGGGGCACCATGGAGATTGATCGTCTTTTTTTGTTTTTTTTTTTCCCCTCGCTGTCTTCTTCCTTCGTCCTAGTTCATTCCTGTTTGTGGGATCGGTAGTGAGAGGAAGAGAGAAAGAGAGACCCCTTGGATCCATTAGAACACGTGCATCCACCACCGTAACAAGTGCCCCATCAACGCTACCAAACCCTCGAGGATCACGGAAAAAAAAGAGAAAAAACGTACCCCCGAGATCTCCGGACTTTCATCTCGCTCTTTTTCTCTCTCGATTCTTTATATATATATCGTAGATAGTGCCTAATGATTCCCAGGTTTCTCTCAAATTGGTGGCATTTCACGAAAGACGCGGCAAAGTCAATTCACCAGGGACGCAACACAAAAAAAGAAGAAAAAAAAACGAAACCCCCGTGTCATTACAGAGTGATTTTCGGGAAATGGTGTAAATTGGGTATGGGAGAACGGGGCTAAACTATATAATCGTTAAAAAAATCGTTTTTCAAGACTTTCTCTTTGTTTCCGGCTGTATCTTATGATTGGCGCTCTTTCGCTTTTTTATATATCGAATCGCGTTCTCGATTTATATACCTTCCCTCTTTCTTTTTCATTTGTTTTTTGCGTGTAATTCTTTTCTTCGCCCTTGGGTGATTTTCTCGAAGGGTTCGTCACGTTGCACGGTCATCGTCGAACTTTTGAGAAAGCAATTTTCTCGCGCGAGAGAAAATAATTTTACGTTTCCCGTCTCGAGAGATTCTTGGATGAAATTTCGTTTTTTTTGTGCGCTAAAGTAATTGCCATTGGGACATTCTCGTTGATACGAAAATTTTTTTTTTTTTTATACTCTTCTGAATCGAGAGATACTTTTGCTTTCGTTCTTGAGAATTATATTGGATAAATTTTTATGAATCGCTGAATCTTCTCGCGTGGAAGGAAATATCGTGTGTAGCGAGGGGGGAGGGTTTTGGGTGGGCCATTTCACGGGACGATGATTCTTATTCTCCCTCTCTCTTTTTCTCTCGACGTCCCCGATCCTTTTAGTTTACTCAACATTTCGTACACAAGGGGGAGGACCCTAATCTCGGCGTAATTTTCGTGTTCCGCTCGTACCACAGTCCCTGCCCACCTCTGCGCCCTTGCCGTTCGAAGATCATGCAATTTCCGCTCTCGTAACGACAGCGACAAAAAAAAAATAACGAAACCAAACGGTACGGTTGGGGCGATAGTTCGCAATGGTTCGGTGAACCTGTCATACGACGTTAAGATTTATTTCATTCTCTCGATTTTCCGATTTCTTTTTTCGTTCTGTTCATCGAGCACGTTGAAAATCAAACGTATATCTTTATTGACAAAGTTTGCGGTATCAGTAAGCCGGAATTGCGAATACTGCCTCAATGCGACACATTCGTTTCTTACATTTTGAGAATTCCCCCGTCAAAAAATGAAAAATAGACAAAATTTTTAGATTTTTTCTTTTTTTTTCTCTTTATTTTCGTTTCTTCTTCTTGTTTGCGGTATCAGTAAGCTGGAATAACGAAGACTACCTCAATGCGACACACTCGTTTCTTACATTTTGAAAATTCCCCCGTCAAAAAATGAAAAATCGACAAAATTTTTAGATTTTTTGATTTTTTCTTTTTTTTACTCTTTCTTTTCGTTTATTTTTCTTGTTTGCGGTATCAGTAAGCCGGAATGGCGAAGACTGCCTCAATGCGACACATTCGTTTCTCACATTTTGAAAATTTACCCGTCTAAAAATGAAAAATATATAAAATTTTTAAGTTTTTAAATCTTTTCTATTTTTTCGTCTTTCTTTTCATTTCTCTTTCTTTCTCGACGTACAAGTTAACACCAGCCATATAAATACAGCGTCGAAACGTCTTCACAATCCCATTTTCTTTACCCTGAAATTTCGAGGATTTCTTCACCGTATCGAAAATTGACGCAAAAGTGTTGCAGCTGCCTTCGAGTACCAATCCAATCCTGGCGATAATTTCGTGCTAGCGAGAACAAATTATACGTTTATCATCCCGAGCGTGGAATTCGGGTAACGAATTTTCACGTGTTATGTATTTGACGCCTCGTTTTACCAAAAACGAAATTCGGTTACGGGTACTCATCGTCTCACCGTCGCGAATCGCATCGCGGCTTCGGTATAATAATATAATATACCACAATTTTCATACAACACGGTGCATTAACCAACCGTGGATTTTCGATCGTCGATACAGCGTCGACACCGAGAAATCGTTTTCTTTCACTTTTTTCGACCGACACCTTCCTCACTCTTTAAAGGACTCTCCTTCCAACTTTTCTCCTACTTTACGATATTTCACCTACGCGATATGGAATCGTCCTTCTAGTTCGTTATAAATAACGCTTACCGTGACAAAACCCGAACGATCCTGACGTCGTGCGCGTTTGCAGGACGAAAATTCGAAAGGAAAGAAGGAGAGAAAGAGAAAAAAAAAGAATTTCAAGCGCGCAGTCAAAAGGACACACGGGAACGACCTGTCGTCACGGAATATTAGTGCATTGCCTCGTTGCCTTCCAGCAGAGTTGGAATAAAACGACAAAGGTACGAAGGCGATGCCGCCTCCTTTTTCTTCCTTTTTCTTTTTCCTTTCTCGTTCGCCGCCCTCTCGCGAAGTACGTACCCGAGTGCATTCGCATTTTCGTATGCACTTATGTGCATGACAGCCGCACACTCTCTCTCTCGCTCTTTCTTTTTTGGTCCTTAAGGGTGCGAGAAGTTAGAAAATCGGCGTATCGTCGACGAGTCAAAGGGAATAAAAGGAGAAGGCGAAGGTTTTTCATTCGGGAGTAGGTAACGTCTCTTAACACGGCGGAACGGGTGGTCCTTTCGAAATCTTGCTCGTCTCCTCCAGCCGGAGCGTCGATTCTTCTCTCCTCTTCGCTTCTTCCGTATAATTCGTGATCCGAAAAAGGGCAAACGTTGACGTAGGAAAAGAAGAAGAAAAAAAGTGAAATAAAAACGAAGAACGGTCCGAGACCGCGGAAATTGGCGTGACGCGGTTTTCTCGTTCTCCTTTGACCGAGAGAACGAGGAAGAAGAAAGAAAAAGCGCGGATTTTCTACTCTCGCTCGATATAAAAGTGAATTCGTTAAGGAAGCAAACGCACCTTGAGCTCACCCTACGTTCTAAATCGAACAGACGGATGGAAAAACGTGACAATGAAACGCGAGGTTCTCGCGCGGGTGAGATAAATGCGAGAAGTCTACGAGGGATAAATTTTCACTCCTGCTGGCAAGAACTTCCAGCAGCACGAAAATTTATCCGTGCATAATCGTCGACAAAGCTTAACTTCCCTAGGAATAAAATCCTCCCTTTTTTCAAGGATAAATATTCGTGGTGAGAAGATACTTTTTTTTCGTCACGATTGGCCGCTAAAAATCAGGCGCGAAAATTTCGTCCTTGCAGTCCCGGACCAATATAAGTGTCGCGCACGCGTGGAAAATTACCTTTCGATCTAGAACTAACGCCGCGAGTAATTTCTCGTTTCGTCGAGGGTTAATATTACACCGAGTTAGTGGTCCTAGGACGATTATCCTATGAGTTTTTGTGGTCGTTGGCTCGTGTATATGACGAGCTCTTCGTATAACAAACGAGAGTGGCTAAGAGGGGAAGGGAGAGAAACTACTCGCACTCGAATTAAACGGTGCTTCAGAGTTTCGGATGAGATTCGAGGGCTCTGTACCGCTCTCTCGTCACGGATTAAGTGGGCCTGACGTTGGCCTCTGATGTGTGCCAACGAGAAATTCTTCGCGGTACTCCCTTCTTGTAATATTCATCGTAATATATATATATACAGATACTCGCCCGAGATATCTTCATGATATAAGCTTTATACATGTGTATAAGCGAGGTATAATATTCTGATACGTACACACGTAAAATTCTGATCCTCTTAACTCCTTGCAGCTGGTCGTAATAATTTCTCGGCACCAACACCGACAAGAAACGGATTCGGTCGTTCCAAACGATGTACGGTCGAATTAAATCAAGTTTCCTTCTTTTTTTTTGCTGTGAAATAATAATTTTGAATAAAATGGATTTTTTTCAACGATGTGATAAATGTTTGATTAAAAAATACGCTTTGAGGAGGGGAAGTATCGATTTTTATCGGATAAGATTATTTTTTAATTTAATTTACGTAATTAAAATCGCAATTGATAGAAATACTTGTATAAAGGAATTTTGTAGGTGACATTGGAGACAAATTCTATGGTAGCCGATGATATTTGCGATTAGAATAATTCAACTACGTACTTGAATTGATCCGAAACATTTTCCGTGCTGTATTACGTCGAGAGGATAATCTTGATCACGACCGCACGCTCAGCCTCACCTTCGTCTTTTTATACGCGATACACATGTAAACGTCGATCTCTTTCTACTTTGCGAACGAGAGAAGAGTTTTACCGCGAAGGTGCTCTAAACTCCCTGTAAATCCTATTGAATTTACGATCTTTCTCTCTGTCTGTTTCTATAGAAAGGTAATCCAGATCAGGAGAGGCTTGCGCGCCTTCCACCAGCGTGGATCATCCCCCGCGCTCGCGACGAGTCTATATACGAACCCCGGATTCGCGTTTTATTTTGTACTTTTTTTTTTCGATACGAGACGTTCGAAAGGTTCAACAAAAAATCTGGAAGAAAAATTCAACCATGCGTGAGATCTCAAATCGCGCTTGGAGAAAACTACCCGATGGACACGTTCCTACCGAGGATTCGAAACTAGAACGAGAGATTAACCCTCGAAATTTGTAAACTCGCGCGTTACCAAGCAGGTACAAAATTTTCCTTTCGCTACGAAAAATCTAGATGTCTCGCGGATACGCGCGAAGGCTTTCGAGTGTTTGGGGCAACACGCGTATTTTTTTTCACGCGTCGATGGACGTATTTAACGATGCGATTTTTATCCGGGGGTTGTTTCTTCGTGAGATCGGGTCTGAGATTTGGAAGAATAAAAAAACGCGTTCGCTATTATATAGAGGTCGTAATAGTTCTCGAACGCGTGAATCTTACCCCGGGGAGTTTGCATGCGTCGCAAAAAAAAGCATCGGCGATTCCGCACAATGGGCGGATAAAATCATGCGGGTAGTGGAGAAAAAAAAACGAAATTCGTGCGGGGATAAACAAAAATTCTTGGGTGTCCTGTTTCTGGAGAAATTACTAGTCGGCTTATTTTATGTATTCGACATTTACTTATTGCTCCGGGAATAACATCTCGTCGGTTCATCCTCCCTTGGGTTCATTCGCGGGAAGAATAATTCTTGGGTGGCGGACAAGAAACGATTCTTTTTTTGCAATGATTCATCGAAAATCATGCGGGTTATTGCACGATTCCTCGGGGAAAAGGATTTGTTTTTTATCCGAATGTCATACATTTTTAACGAAGAAGCCAGTAAAAACAATTTTTGGGGATTTTTTTCAAATTTGTTTAAAATTTATTTTTGTTTCATCCAATCATGCTTTGAGAAAAGTGGTTCTAATACTTCAGTCGCGAACGAAACGATCGTACACTAAATTGCGATTTATCCCTGGGAGTTTTCTAATTTTTCTCACCGATCATTCTCTCTTTCTATCTCACACAATTTTTTTGGAAAATCTCGTGCACCTGCGCGTTCGATCCTTTTTTTCCCTCTGGCTAGTTAGCTACGGTACTATTTATACCGTGAGGACTATGGTTGGATCTACGCTCTTTTTTTTTTCTCTGCGCTCCTTTCTCCCTCAGCCCCCATTTGGTCCTGGCGATGTTACAACGGGCAACAACCCCGCCCACACGAGAACCCGTGGGGCCTCGGTATAGAATTGGTCCTCGGTCCCAATTTACGAAAGAGCCCATTTTGCTCTCGTCGAGAAAACGAGAGAAAGAGCCAGACAGACGGACGGACAGAGAGAGGGAAAGGGAGAAAAAGAGTCCATCCATACAGTCCCGAATTTTTCCCTCTCTCGCTCAGCCTCGTAACGAGAGGGCACGAGAAAGGACCCAGGAAACGTTCCACACTAATTCGATGCTTTCCGAACGGTTCTCGATGGAGAGGCCGGAAACGAAGCGCGGTGCCGTATATAACGCCGTTCGCTCGATGCTTTTGATGATTCGCCGCTCTCGCGTCAGCGCAAACGATCCACGAAACAGGTTAACCCGACGAGAGTCGTTAATTAGCAACCGAGAGAGAGAGAAGAGCAAGGATATATATCGAATCCTTATGGAGGATGCGATGCGATGAACCCTATCGCCTCCTCCCTCTTCGCTCTATTCTCACACGAGTTTCTAATTTTCCCTTCAAAGTCGCTTTTCAGCCATAAAAAGCGGCAACCTTAATCGGCAACGATGATATACCCTTTTTCTTTCCACAATCCTTCTCTCGTCTTGCTCTCCCCCACGTCGTATCAAAGACACCAGCAATTTAACCGAACGATTTAAATTCCACCCCCTTTTGCCGGATATTTATTTCGAGAAATTCTAACGGCGCTTCGAAATGATTTTTATGGCTTCTCTCGTCTTATTAACTTCCCCCAAAAAAGAAGAAAAGGAAGTTAGCGGAGATAAAATAAAATAAAATTATCCCTCCATCGTAAAGAATAACGGTGAAATAGCACCCTGAAAAAGAAACAATCTATAAACTTGCCCCGGGGCTCGGGTGAAAGGCGGTTGCGATTCACGAGGGATAAATATACATCGGCGAATAGTGAGAAGAACGCGAGTTAACTTATATATCCTTCTCCCTCGAGTCAACGAAGCGCATTTATTAATCCTCCGACGGGGGAGAGAAGAAGAAGTCTTATTTTATTTTTTGTATTTTTTGTACCGTGTCACCTCGTCTCGGTCTTTGCGGCATCGGTGAACCGGAGTCTCAATTTAAACAGGCACTTTAACGCTTCTGGCGTTCTGGAAAAAAGTACGCGTCCCGCAGGACAACAGTGCGGTGCGTCACCGTGGCTAATCGCGATGCGATGCGTCAGCATCGTGTTCTCCTCTACCTTGGATTCCACCGCCTCCTGATGCAACGTCTCACTGTATCACCGGGTAATTGGGTCTCTCTTTTCACGAAGAAGAAGAAAAAGTCGTCCAACGCACGAAGAAGTTGTGAGAGGGAAAAAACCTCCCGAGTGTCTGTAGCGGTGTCAAGAAAAAATGAGAGAACACGCCTTTCACAATCTTCGACGGAGTGTTATGTGTCCGGGAGCCCGTAATAATCTCCCGTCCTGCTCTTGTAATACGGGTAACTATAACGTCGATGATCGTCGAGGGTCCTGTACCGGTCCTTTGCTAGGACGCCGCTGGATTATTTTAACGTAGGAGTGTGTTTAACGCCTACGACGTTGGAGCACCTAAAATGCCTCCGAGAGTCTTTCACGCGATCATGGCGATATATGGAGGGCGAGGTTTCATTTCCACCAGGGACGATGCACTCAGGAGTAGCTAAGATGGAGGATGGGTCTGTGGAACGATTTCGGCTCGCGCAGGGTTGCAGGGCGACGAAGTTATCGGGCGCGGTTAAGAGGCGGCCTGTTTTGCGGCGCCTCTGGCACACCTTCAAAGAAACTTGAAAAAAGAACGGGCGCGACCGCTTTCTTCGGCCACTTTGAGCAAGAGGGAGACAAATAACGGGAGGATGCGTTAGGAGAGACTAGGCGTTTAGGCACTTTGAGGATCATCGTCTTGAATGAAGGAAAAGGCGGTATGTCCTTTTGACCGATTTGACGCTCTATCGCTTTGTGTATATTGCGGATGTTCGTCGCGACATCCGACCGGATCTCTGCTCGCACGAAACTTGCGAAGGATCGTTCCGAGTCTCGTAGAGATCCTGACGACCCTGGAATTTTAGGAGCGCGAAGATATAACAACCGGAAGCTCTTAGCGGTCCGGGTAACAAGGTGTCCTTTCGATAATCACCAAGGCGTCGTGTAATTTTCCTGGTGACGAACGAGGGAGGCTCCTCGTAATTACATCGACCTGGAATCAAATGGAATCATGCGAAATAATTGTGCGAGTGATAAAATCAAAAATTCTGTCGGAGTTAAATAATTGATGACAGAAACGACCGGATGACACTTATTTTCCTAAATACCGGGTCCAGAATCCATCCCACAATTTTTTTTCTTCTACAAGAAGCGTTCATCCATTCCCGAATGTTCGATCCAGCGTAAAAATCGAGGAACTCCTGCAAGAGACGTCGCTCGTTCGCACGGGGGTGTCGATAATCGCATGCGTCTCTCGAACACCTTCCTTCAAAGAAGCCATCACAGCTTCGCCTCGTTCTCACTTCACCGTGAACAGCCTCGCGCTCTTATTAAGCCTCCCCGCGTGAATCCTGCCAAGTTCCATCGAGGTTCGTGAAAACCTCGCAGCACGCGTTCCTCGTTCCTCGAGTTTGTTGGCACAGCGGAGATTTTATGAGCGAGCGAGCGAGCCCTAAAGCGAGATCAGCCTTTCGCGCACGATTTTTTTGTTGTTCCTCCTGTCCAGGAGACATCATACTGCGAGCGTACAACGTTTCTAAATAATACGTAACAAGCCCGTGAGGTACGATTGACCAGTTGTGTCCGGTGTCATCGTCAATACCCCGGGGCTAACCCGCAGTGGGCAAACTTTGGTCCATCGAAGACACTAGGCCCGAGTTGGTCACACCTTTGGTCCAGCGGACCGAAATGGCCCACCCGAGGTGGTACGAGCCAAACCAATGCAACGATCCTACGAAGACGTGAACCTTGTGTACACACCGGTCAAAGCCAAGTCCGTATCGAGTGAAAAAACGTCTTGAACCAAGACCTATCCATGTGGTCGTCGATGGTCACCAGCTCTTCCAAAGATTCTCGAAGCAACAATACCGTAATTTCACTCGGATACGACCCCTACCGACCGGTGATCCTTCCGGACGAATGACTTTGTCTCCTTCGCCCATCACCTCTGCACATACGCAAGACACCACACATTGGGACAACGTTCGATCGTTGTTAAATATTTTTGTCACCGTGAACATCTTTGTGAAAGCGTGAGCCAACGTCCACCTTTATCTTTTCTCCACGGATTTCTCAATGGACAGCGCATGTTCCGGACTCGTTACCATCCATTCCCACTGGCGACACAATTCCAGACTTTTTCCATTGTCAGAGTTTCGTGACACAACGCGGACCTTTTCTGGATCTTGTTGGTGGTGGAGCTAAGAAAGACCAGGGGGGTGAAATAGAACTTTTTTATTTTGAGAATCGAGGGTAATAGAGGAGAGTTGGGGAGGGGCGGGGTTGAAGATCAGACCCGATGGCCCTTTCTTCTTCCTGTCTTTCTTGACTCTTCACCCGGCCTAATATCGTCGCGCTCGATCTTTCGCCGACCTCGTTCGACCTGAAATACGGTTCGATCGAAAATGGACGATGGTCCTCTCACGCACACGTGGTAGTTTCTTTTTATTTTCTCACGTGTGCCGTGACATCTTCGCGTATTTTTACGTTATAACGTCATGCCTTTGTACTACTCGGTGGTATTCTTGGATTGTTCCTCGGTCGACACGTTTGCCTCTTAAGTTTAAGGCCGTATATAGGCCGCGGGTAGGATCGTCGCAGTTTGTTCGATGCACCACGGGGGTGAATACGTGTACAGCGTGTATTCCATTTGTTCGATTATGGGTCGTACTAGGGCGCGTACTAGGCAAAACCTTCGTACGTTACGCGCATAAAATATGTTTTCATCGCATCGAGCCTCACGTCCAGCGAAACTCGTCGCGTGAGACTCGCGGGGGTTGCGTACCACTTGAGAACGAGTTGAAAAAGAAAAGTATAATTTCCAAGAATATTATTTGTCGTATTGTTAATTCCACGAATCGAGAAGTTTTTAAATAAAACTTGTTTTTTGTAGACAATTTATAATTAATTTTTTTTTAAAGGATATTTCCATTCATTTTTCGTTCTAATGTTACAGATAGCGTTCAGTTCTACCACACCCGAGTTTATCAACACTGACGGTGAGCCGAATAAAAATTTCTTTAATTACAATTCGTATACGTTTCACGACGAGGCAAAAAATATTTGCAACGCCGAATAATTCACGCCTTGTGGAATAACGAGCCTCGCCTTGCGCTACCCCGCGTAATTGGCAGATCGAGTTTTGTTTTTGTTCCTTTTTTTCGCTTCTTCGTTTTCTTCTCGCACGTGTCTTTCGACTTTCCCGACGAGGCCGAGGTGTACAATTATATCCGCGCGAGGGGCCCGGATCCAACGTGCCTGGCCTTTTTCGTTTCGTCATGTCGAAAAGGAGGGAAAACGAGTCGCGGAATTCGCGCGAGAGTTTACGCGTGTATGAGAGAGCGAGAGAGAGAAATTGGACCAGCGAGAGTAGAGACTCTCGTGAGACGGAGCGCAATAGCGTTTTATTCGTTGCATCATCGCCACGCCATAATAAGGTCGTAATAAAGATATTTGACGAGAAGGGAATCAACACTAACGCGTCTCCGTAGCACCGAAAAAACGTTCGACACCCAGACGCGCGTTAATTTCTCCGTACGCGATTTCTGACGGCGCATTACGTGCCATAACGCTCTGTAAACTTTCGTCGATGATCTTTCCCCATCTCGTATTACACGGTACCAGCGTCAATCGTCCGTCACGCAATCGCGACGGAGGGATAATCCCACTGGCGACTTTCGCTCGACGCATGAATAATGCATGAAGAAAACTGAAATTAATAAAAATAAAAATTGGAGAAATTTATTGACCCAAATAATACGAATTATTAAAGAAAATATATAACAATAACAAAAATTGGGAAGATTGAGCAATGTTCCCTCGTCATCGAGAACAATCAAAGTTGACGTTGGGTTCATTCGAGACTAAAACTAGGAAGAAAAATCACAGCGGGATTTTCTGTCCCGAGCGAGAGAGAAAACTCTATAAGTGTAGAGAAGCTGTCAAGTCAGGGATGAAAATAGCAAAATAGAATGGAAGGAACGAACCAGCGAGTAGGACAGGATGTGCGAGTGCAAGGGTGAAGAAAACGTGAAGAGGACCGAGCTGCGCATAAATACGGTTAAGCGATTGCGATGCTTTAAGGGCGAAGGTAGAAACGCCATTGGACGTTTTCTTATGAAAAGAGAGTGCGTGCTCGTATTTGACTGCGAGACTCGTCTAGCGTTTGGGTCCATTTTTTTCTTTTTTTTTCAACGCAGAGCCACCCTTAGCGTTCGCACCCCCATCGCATCGAGACCAAACAAGACATGGCCTCGGGGGTCCTACCGATCTTCGGGTAACCATAACAACAACGTGGGACCCCACAATGGCACGAGATACATAACTTTCCTATATCTGTATACACTTATATTATAACGTATTGGGGTAGTTGGAAGACGACGGAAAGAAAACGAGACACGGGTGTGTGCTCTGTTGAGCCACCAGCCGAATGGATTTTCCGCGGGTATGGGCAAACACAAGCAAACATGGGCGTCGTAAGGAAATGGGACCTAGAGAAGAGTGTATATCTTTGTAGACAGAAACGGGATGGACTAACGGAGGGACGTAGTGCCACGACCCCTATTTTTCTCTTTTTCTATTTTTCTAGGTGTATATACGACATATAGGTATACAAAAATGTATGTACTTCGTTGTGCCCTCTTTTGCCCCCGTATGGCCCAGTCCGTACCCCGAATTGCCCCCTATACAACTATACGTGCTATAGGCAACAATAACGTAGTATAATATCCCATTTCATTTTTTATCGTGATTTTCCAACTCCTCTTTTAGACGAATTATTTGAGCTATCCCCACAAATCCAACG
Organism: Netelia fuscicornis; assembly: GCA_946811545.1. Taxonomy (NCBI): domain Eukaryota; kingdom Metazoa; phylum Arthropoda; class Insecta; order Hymenoptera; family Ichneumonidae; genus Netelia; species Netelia fuscicornis. The sequence goes on from OX328013.1 coordinate 1,231,026, forward strand.
CTATTATCCGTGTCTAGATACTTATAGTATTTTGAATACACTGCGAGTAAAATCCTAAATCGGTCCATGGAAAGCAGAGTTATGATAATTTGATATTTCGCGATTCTGAGGGGGAGGTGGATCAAAAATGTTGAAAATTTGGCTCGTGATTATAAAATTTTGTAAATTTATCAAAGTTTTTTCGAAAATTTATTTCCCCTTTTTTTAGAATTGTATAATCATTTATCACACATTTTTTAAATCGAAACATCGATTTTTGCAAATTTTTCAATACACTCGTTAAAAAAGCTCCGACTATGCATCGTGGAAGAACCAAACCAACGTTATATATATATACAAAAGTATATTATGAATTCGCCGCTATACATATTGTAGTACGTGCGGACTTGAAAACGTTTTGTACTTTTCTTTTTTGAAGGAGGGTTCCCTCTTTCCCGTACTCGGACGACGTTGCATTGTTATCGTCCGTCCCGAATTTCTACGAGCTGACGACTATTTCACTCGCTCGGTCATACACGTGTAAGGCCGAAAATCTATTTAACGATTTTACCACTGCGTGTTGTAGGGGTTTTTTTTGTAGGTAGATGCATGTGCGTTGCGGGGGCGTCGGTAAAGCGATCGGACATAATGCAGGCACGGACTCCCCGCCGTGTTGAGTTTTATACATATAGCATTATGCCAGATATAATAATGATCTATATACGTAGGATTTGTATACATATACGTTGAGATATATGCATTTTTCGTCTACCGACTTTGGTATTATTCGAAAGGAGGGATGAAAGAGGATTTTTTCGCGCGTAACCGTTCGAGAACATTACGGGAGATCGAATCCGTTACATTACTCACGCGCGGGTGTGACACGCTACGCTCCAATGCATTTCGATGCAGTTGAAAAAGGAACAATAAATTTATCATTTTTGTATCCTTCCAACGATTTTCAGTCGATTTATATTTATTATTATTATTATTATTTTTATACAGGTAATTATCAAAATTATAAAATTCATTCGATAAAATTATGATTTGTTTGATTTATTGATTCGATAATTTTATATGCAGAAATTAGATATATATATTATATTATTATAATATATATTATATAATATATTATATAATATAATATATAATATAATATAATATATAATATGATATATAATATAATATACAATATAATATATAATATAATATACAATATAATATATAATATAATATATAATATATAATATATAATATATAATATAATATATAATATAATATATAATATAATATATAATATAATATAATATATAATATAATATATAATATAATATACAATATAATATATAATATAATATACAATATAATATATAATATAATATATAATATAATATACAATATAATATATAATATAATATACAATATAATATATAATATAATATATAATATAATATATAATATAATATACAATATAATATATAATATAATATATAATATAATATATAATATAATATATAATATAATATATAATATATATATATAATATTATATAAATCGTTTTTCTTTCAGGTTAGTTTGTAAAATTTAGTGATCGAAATGGCGCCAGGTGGATGAGAAGTCAATCCTTCGAACGTGCCCATTGAGCGATAATAAGAAAAATCCCAATTCTCCGGAGAATCGTATTGTTGTTGCGATCGATGAAACGGCGAGTCGTTCGGTACGAGTCATTAGTCATGCGTGGGAGAGAAAAGAATTTCGATAGAACGGTATTTGAACGAAAATTTGAGAAAAAGAAAGGAAGCGTACAATGGGCGGAGAATCGGCAGAGCAATTTCTTTCTCCATCTCTCTTCCTCACGTACTTTCTCTCTGTGGGGTACAAAAATCTTCCTTCTACACCCCTCGAATCTTTATAATTCCCCGACGCGAAGAAAGACGAAACCGGATGCTGGGATTACGAATCTTTGCGCGAGATTTCCTAAGGAGCGCACAACACTCTCTCTTTCTTCTTTTTTTTGCTCGAAGCGGAGAGTGCTCGGTGCGAGAAGTGGAGCGAAATAAAAATGGGCGAGAGTGGATGAGACCGAGGCATAAAAAAAAAGGTGTATTGTGAGCATTTCCTGTCCGGTGAAGGGCGTTCTATCGAACGGTGTATCCCGCGGGACGAGCACCGGACCGTTCTCGGATTAGTTTGGCCACCCGAATGAAAAAAGGGAGAAAAAAAATCATCCCCCATCCCCCAAAAAAACGTCTCGAATCGTCGTAATTCGAGTGTTATAACTCAAAATGGTTGCGACGATACTTTAGGAATCGATTTCGTGGGTTATCTGTCTGTCGTTTCCGTCCTCCTCGTTTCATTTTTTTTAAGAGGAAAAGAAAGAAAACGAACGGCTCGTCGAGCAGGCGCAGGTGCGAGAGTATAATATTTCGCAAAATCTAGAGACCTAGACCAGATCTTTTCGTATTAGGCCAAGAATTCGAAGAGGGTGTAACGAAGGTAGTCGCGGATCGAAATACGCGTTGATCCAATTTTTTATTTTTTTATTATAATTTGTTTCGTGATCGCTCCTTAACCTCGAGATACTCTTCTATTTTTCTCCAGACTCATCGAGCAAGCTCCAAAAGAAAAACGCGAGTAACATGGAGAACATAAAAAATCAAGGAGGAAGCATCAAAATTCGTTTAATTTAACGGACCTGGGCACAGGGTGGGCTCGCGGGAAATTAATGAACCTTCCAACGTTACGATACAACCACCCCGTACGATTTATCATCAGAAAATCTATGAATGCTGCCTTTTTTTCTTTCCCCTTAATTACGAGCACCGTTTCTACATAATCCCAGAACTCGACCTGTAAAATTTACGAACCCTTTTTTTTCTCCCGTTTTTCTCCCCCTGAAAATAAATAGATAATATTTCATTCCAATAGGAACCGGCGAGTATATTCGAAAATACGAACTCGTAAGTAACGTTGTATACGTGACTTTGGGTTATTTGGGCGAATGGGCGGGGGGTTGATTGAAAAAATTGTTTTACGAAACGAAAGCTACCTAAGAAAATGAGATATTCGAATAAAGACAAAATTTGATCACATATCGAAGACGGAGAGAGAATTCCCCGTCGGGTATGACGGGTTTTACGATTAAATCACCCCTTTCTCTTTTCCCGATGTCGCGGTTTCAGGTTGAAATTCGAACGGGATCGCGGCCCACACGCGTAAAACACACACACACGTACTCGCACAACTTGTATTATACGTAATAAATTCGTCCGGGAATATCCAGTTTCATCGGTTACTAAAACTTAAATTGGGAGAAACCTTTTTTTTCCTCCTCGAATTGCAATGCGCACGGGTAAATATCGAGTTTCGGTTTTACGTGAGACTCGCTCGTGATGGGGAAATGTAGGGAGGGGGTTGTTAATCAAGCGAAACCCCCGGTGGTAAAAATCCTTTGAAATTCGAAGCAGTATATTTACCGCGAATGCTGATGGAAGTTAGAGCGGGAGGGGGTTGCTTCGTCCCTTCTCGATACAGATTGGTCAGATTTATCACGAATTTATAACAAAAAAAACACTACAAATCAATTTTCTACTTTCAATTACTTTTTTTTGTCACATTTTTCCTCGTCAAAAATTCATTTTCGAAAAACCTGTACGTTTTTTTTCTTCTGTTTTCAAATAGAAATACCGTCTCGATCCACCTGACGCGTGGTGCGTTTATCCCCAGCGAGAAAAAAAGGGTGCGTAACGGGGAAGGTAAATAAAAAACGTGGCTTTACCTGGATCGTAGGAAGGAAAAAAAGCGATTGGAAAAAAACGAGTCCGGGTTGAAAAAAATTCACAACGCCCCCAGCAACCCTCGAAGTTACGAACTCCCTGACGCGTTACCGAGGTTCCCCTCGATACATTACCTCCCTCCCTCTCTCTCCCTCTCTCTTTCCTTTGGCTCAGTGTCCCTTCCTCTCATCTTCTTCGCTCTTCATCTTAGTCATATTTTTTTCCGACATTCTTCTTTTTTTTATTTTACTCGTATTCAGAAGGCTTCTCTCGCCATTCCCACGACATCACGTGTGCGCCTGCACGTGGTCAGCGCGCGGTTGAGTAACGTTCGTTTTTTTCTCTTTCCTCTTTCTTTCTTTCTTCATCGTCATGCAATCGACCTCACGTGAACGACACGCGCAATATCACTCTTTCTCTCTTGGTTTCCCGCAGCCTCACCTTTATTCTTCACGGAGTATGGATCACCCCTCTTTGCTCTCCCCGGATGAAAGAGATTATCTATTAATAGACGCGTGCTGATCGCCGTTCAATCGAACCCCCACCCTCCTCCTTCCTTCTCCATTCTCGATGCAAAAAAGAAGAAACGGAGATAAATAAAAATAAATAAATTGCGGTTTGCACCGTATCGTGACCACAGAATTCTGGAATTCTATTGAAATTTTATCGTTGTTTTTATATACGAGAATGGAGAAAGAACTGACAATTTGAGCTTGGCTCGCGTGTCAGCGAACGAAGGCTCTCATCACCGCACGTGCAGTAAAACGTACTCGAGATGTACATTATGTTACAATTCACACGAACGCACACATACTCACATATATATATATGTATATATAGAGCGTAAATTATATATATGTATATAGAAAAACGTGTGAGGTTTTTAAAAATAATTTTCTTTCATTCTTCAACTCGTATCCCCGAGACACTCCGTGTTGATGGACCGAGGCAATTTTCGAGCCCTCGATCCATCTCACGTACACGTATTTCTCAATGATATACAGAAAGAGCGAGGGAGAACGAGAGGGTGAGAGAGAGATGGAAAAAAACAAATTCGTACAGTGGTTCGAGATGCACACCTCGGCGGAAGGGTAACGAGCCGCGTCGAGGGAGCAAAAGAGAAAAAGAGGGAGAGAGAGAGAGAGAGAGAGAGAGACCCAGCATCTCTGATGCGAGGAGATGAAAGAAAAAAAAATCGAACGATACATCAGCGAGTAACAGAAGGATGTAAAAAAAGAACAAAAAATCGTGCGAGAGTGTTATATCGAGTTTCGCGATCGAGCAGGAATACACTCGACGAGTTCTCCTTCCTTGACCACTGCGTACATACATATATATATGTATGTCGAGTTTGCTGGATCTCTCGCGTGGAACGGAAGTGGTCACTCGAGACTCGAGTAATAATTGCCGGCAGGCGAGTACTTGCAGAGGGCGAGAAGAGGTTGGAGCGGGGCGGAGGGGGGAGGGGGGATGCGAGATCACGTAGAGACGTCGAGTGAGGAAGTGGGGGGTAAGGAAAAGGAGCTCTGCGCAGCCTCACTGCTGCGGCCACTCGATGACCACCGTGCTCTCCGTCTCTCGCTTATCTATATGTGCATATATGTATATAGATATATATACGGCTTGAAACTGTGGATGTGAATGTTGCCTGGGTGTCGATCTCGGCATGTGCGCGAAATTCAGGCACCCTGAAAACCTCCGGCGTCCGTAATGCGAGCCACACGTGGTTGAAAGTCGAAACGTGTCGCGACCTCCCCTGCACGCCGGATAGGAACGAATGGGAGCCTAAAAGAAACAGGCCATACATATATATATATATATAATAATAATGGTACACATAATAATATAATAATATTATAATAATATACATAATATAATAATAATAATACATATAATAATATATAATATTATATAGTAATATTATTTTATATATAATATAATTAATTAAAGATATAATTTAATATATTAATATATTATATTTTATTATATTGTGTGTTTAATTATTTGTTTTATTTTAATTCATTACGTAATAATATATAATATAATATATTAATATACCTATTATATTATATATATATAATATAATATAATATAATATAATAATATATAATATAATATATTAATATATTATATTATTATTATTATATAAACACTCTGGATGGGATCGTTATATATATATATAACAACGGTATACGGTGGCCAGCACAGAACGCCGGACACTTGGCTCACTGGGCAGAGGATTTTTTACAGCCTCCTCCCCCTCCCCTACCCCACCCCCGGTTCTTCTTCCTCTTACATCGTACACTCACAACTCGTCGTCTTGTCGGACAGAAGCGAGACGAGGCTTTTTTTCTGGTCCTTTAGATACTTCTTTTTTTTTTAGGGCCCTCGAGGTAGCTCGACTCCTCTATGGCTCTTGTAGACTGCGGAGGGATATATTTAGGAAATGAGAAGGGGGCCAGGAGGGGGGGGGGCAGATAGAATGTAAACACGTGGACTGGGAGTCTTTGAAGATTAACGATAAGTCTAAGAGCAAGAGAGATTCGTCGGAGTGAACGAAAATCACGTTACAAGTTGGCCACTTATTATTTTTCTAAGATAGGCTCGAGGAAGAGAGTCATTATAGTGTCGTGAGTAATTATTCGGAGTAGTGCCTTTTTTTTTGGGTGAGATTAATGCGCGACTTCCTTTAGCACCAAAGTGAATTATGATTTATTGATAAACGAGTCGTTTCGTTGAAACAAAATATTTGTCGTATTTAACGAAAGTAAATTAACAAAAATCATTTATTTACATCCAAGCTCGAAAAGTTTGTTTTGTATTTTATTCTTTCGTTCAAATAATTGACAATGTAATTTTGATTTTTTTTTTTTTTCGAAGATTTTTTAGGCTCTCGTTGTTATTGAAGTACGAGGGCGGTAGGAGGGAAGGATGATCGGCATTTTGCGTCATTGAGTGCAGTACTTCCCCTCAAGAGTCCTCTCGAGGCATTCCTCACGCTCTACTCTCCTCTTTCTCTCCGCGGCAGTGAAGTACCGCCGTACGCAAAGATACAAATATTTCTATCATTCTTTCCCGTATAATGGCGAAATGTGACAATGGATGGTAGACCCTTAGTCCCATTGACCGAAAGTACCTTCGTTGGTGAACGCTCCTTGTCTCTCCCTCGATCCTCCTGAGGCAGGTACCTGCGTGACATTGGCGTGGACGCTGGACGGAATTTTGAAAAAAAAAAAAAAAACGTAAAACGAACCAAGGTAAAATTCAATGGTGCACGTGGAGGATTGAGAAAAAAAAGGTATCGAGTCGCCAGTGGTCCATTATCCACTTAGTATAGGTTTCTGAGCCTTCGGGGTATATTGGAGACCCTTAAAAACCGAATAGCCTGTATTATGCATATACATACGTGTATATATGTATATATATATATACACACACAGGAATAAGTATATATGTATATATACGAACGAGCTGACGATCCTGCTTTCCGTGAGCGTACTTTCTTTAGTTAGATTTACGATTTCTCGTGCACGTGTTCACAAAGGATCACTGCCTCAAAGGCGTCCCGAGAGCCATTCTCGTACATTGTGAATGTACTATATAACTATATATATATATATACATACATATATGTATACATATATGGATATGTATATAGAAATGTGTGTAGCCGCGTGTGGAAGAAACGCTTTGTACCAATTGGCCATAGAATAAACGTGGGATGGCGACTGTAAAGAAGAAGAAAAATGGGGGCTCGGGCATAGTGAAAGGGAGAGGGGGCAGGGTTGAGAGACAACCAATTGCTAGAGGAATACGGCAATGGGAAATCGAAACGTATAAGTGGCAGGAACGAACCAAACACGAGAGTTCCATCGTTATTCTATACAGAATTTATATACGCGCAATAGTAAATTGTTCCGGGGGATGGAACCGCTCGAGAAAAATTCAAAGTCATTGAGTAACATCGTATAATTCTTGGGAGTGGATATGTTTCGAAGGGATCGACAATCTTTGGGTTATTGTCAGGCATTTATAGATAATTGGCTATTGATTTGAGATTTTGGAAATTTTTGTTATTGATAAAAATTAGGCAAATTTTTTGCTTTTTTTTTTTTTTTTTGTCAATTATTGAAAATTATTTTTACAAGGATAACGTTGAATTGAATCGATTACCAGCAGCTTGCTTCGGAGTATTGTAGCTGCTTTTTCTTTTCTTAGGAATAAATATCTTTGAATTGTTTATTTTCGATTTATTTAGAAACTAAATTGCTGTTAAGGTGAGAAATGTTATTCTAGCTTTCGCGAGGTTTTTCAAGGTGGCGCATTAGTCGAACTTAATGCTGGAAGAGAGTTTGCTTTATTTTATTAAACCATCTTTAGTCGACGTCGCAAAATCAAAATCCTCAACTCGTCGAAAATTTTTCAAATTTTTCACCTGGCGTTCGAGAAGTTTCGACAATGAAAACGAATATTTGACGTCGAGGATTGACTTAATATGTCTATTATCGAAGCCAATAAGCCATGTTACACCTGGAAGCGAGATTCAATCGAGCGTTATTGAGAAAACGAAAAATCATAAGTCTAACCCGAATATATACATATATACAAGTCCAAAGTGACGAAGATCTTTTTATCTTGAAAATATTTCCATAGGATTGACCAAGAATAATATTCCGCACGAATCGAGATCCATTGAAATAAAAATGTTATCCCGAGGGCAATACGGATCTCTTTTGAACATGTGACCCGAGGCGTATGACCGAGAGAATAACTTTGGCATCTGGAAAAACTCGAACGTCGTAGACTTTCTCGCTTTTCTAAAGCTCCTAAACGGCGTCAAATAATACAATAATTGTCCCTTTTAAGAGTCGAAAAGGTACATTTTTAAGAAATTTGTCTCCGTATGATATTGTAGTTGGTGACGGGGACGGTGAACTCACGGGGGATACACTGTGTGTTCTTTCGAGACTCTATTTCAGCGGTGAGCCATTGGCGTCTGTACTTAAGATCTTCGGAGACACGAAAATAATTTTTAATTTGTGAAAATTCAACAAATTTAAAAAATAATCATTTTTTTTACACGATTTGTACAATTTTTGTTTATAATTTTTGCTATTTTTGTGCAATTGGGTAAAAGAGAATGCGTAGGAAAGATCTGTCGGGGTGTTTCTTCACGAGGTTAGAGAGTCTGCGCCTCTGGCTGAAAAGTCGCACAATAGACGAACTGTTGGCGTGGACCGCTTTTGTAAGTAGAAATAACTCGGCAAGCACTCCATAATGCTCTCGGTTATTCGACAAAACGACCGTGCTCTCGGAACACCCGGGCTATCTCGAAAATATTTGAAACGAGATAGAAATAATAATTTTTTTTCTTTCTAGGAATGAAAAATTTGCAAAAACGAACAAAAAGCGTAAACAAAATTAGGGAAACAGTGAATTTTCATATTATTTAATGCTTTAATACTTTAATAAATAATCGATTTGAAAAAAAAAATTTTGAAAATTTATCGAAGAATTTTTTTTTTTGTTTTGACGACACTTTTCGTTACTTTCTATTATTACGAATTAATTATAGCCAATCGATATCGAGTATCGTCGAACGAGGTCATTTTTTTAAGTTGATCAAACACGGACGAAAATTTAGGGTCAAAAAACGTCTCGGACATTCGATACGATCGTACGCGTCGTGTCCCTCGATAAGGCAGCTTTTCTTTTCACATCTTAGCACGATGTGGGAATAAGTAAACCGTGGTGAAAAAGGTCTCCCCGATGTCAGCTCATGAAAAGCTTTTTCGCGTGTGCACGAGGGCCAAATATTTGACAATATTTTTCCAAGTTTCGAAAACGTAACTCAATACTCTCCATCACTTTCTTGAGTGAGAGCGAACGGAGATTAGGGACTCTCCCTTATAAAGAAGGAATTCCTTTATGTGGCGCAAGATCTTTTCGAGCCGAAGAAGTTTTTCTGTGCCCCCACGGTTATGCCGGTGTCGTATTGCATTCTCGAGGGGTTACGTTATACCAGTCGATGACGCGTTATTTTTGAGTATAGGGGGATGAAAATTTCCGTGAAGATCAAAACCCGATAATCTTAATGGAAAATTGTATTGAACTTTATATATTGTATAACGAAAGAAGCCTCAGGTAGTTGTCTATACCCATATTACGATCGTTAACGTGCGTAATCCGATCGTAAAGATTTTTTTTATTTTTTCACTTTTTGAGAGAAACTGTGTTATATTGATGATTTCTTTTTTATGCTGTACGTAAATTGTAATTTCAAGAAATATTTCATGAAAGATTGAATTTTTGACAAAGTAGAAACATTAAATAATAATTCGCTATGATTTGAAAATTGAAATAATAAGTTGAGTTTGTACCAAACGTATGTGAAAGAAACTGTGTTATATTTTTGGATTTTTTAGTATGCTGGACGTAAATTGTAATTTCAAGAAATATTTCATGAAAGATTAAATTTTTGACAAAGTAGAAACATTAAATAATAATTCGCTATGATTTGAAAATTGAAATAATAAGTTGAGTTTGTACCAAACGTATGTGAAAGAAACTGTATTATATTCTTAGACTTTTGTTACGCTGTACGGAAGTTGTAATTTCAAAAAACATTTCATGAAAGATAAAATTATTGACAAAATAGACAGCTAAAATAATTATTTGCTATGATTTGCAAATTTCTCGTTGCAAATTTAAATAAGAAGTCAATGTTGTAATAAACGTAATGTGACAGGGGTCGATTCCCTTTGCGTTTACGCGCGAAATTTGGGACGAAGAAAAAAGTTGTTTTGGCGCCCTCTCTCGGCAAAAGCACGAAGGTTCTTGGATGAAGAGGGTTGAGAAGTTTCCAGACAGATGGTGTGTTGACCTACTGGGCCATCTTGAGGGAAGAGAACGGGGTCTGTCACCCCCTCCAGGCTCCCCAAATGCTTATTTGCCTCCTTTGGCCTCCTTTTGATTTTATACCACGTGTTTTTTTAATTGACTTCAAGTGACTTATTCGAAAAGCTCAATTAATTTATCTCCCTATTTTCATCGATTTTAATCAATTCGAAGAAAATTAATGTTTTTTACTTTTCCGGCTCAAAATTTATTAATCTTTTTTGAACTTTTTGGTTATTAAAATTGACCAAATATGCAATTAATCGCAGATTTATCGAATTATTCGTCTCAATAGGCTCAAAGGTAGTCGAACCATAGAAATTATAATTTCGCTCATACCCTTGACCTTAGAATTATTTTTCTCGTACATCGAAGCGGGAAAAGGAACAACAATAAACAAAGATTTTTTTTTTCACACAATTTTATTTATAAAAAAGAAACACGATTATGTGATAATAACCTAGAGCCACACAAATCGAAAAATTAAATCATGCAGTCACAAGAGAACAAAAAAAAAACGTCGATACGAAATGAAGTTAAAAATCCAATACAATAACGATTATAAATGCGAGTGCGCGGAGATAATGAGTAATACAAGAAGTGCGAGTAATAATATCCCTATCACGTAGAAACGATGAGAGATTAATGCGAATCGATAAATTTGGAACACGCAAAATTCAATTTAAGCCCTTTAGATTAACGAGGTGAAGAAAAATAAAAATCAATCGAACCGCGAACAAATCGATACGGTGGTTCGATGATTTATCATCTACTTATCACAATGCATCGCTCGAGCTGTGATTCACTTAATCTAAATTAATCACCTAAATTACAAATCGTATGTCTCTATATCACAGTATTTTATGTTTTTTATCATTTCTTAAAATTAATTCAATTATCCGATCTAATATTGCCACTTTGACGCTTGGAAGACGCATGGTTTCTTATCCTAGATATAATTTCATATATTTTCTCTGCTGATTAAAGCTTTCGTCTTATCACTCGCATTGTTTAATGCGATTATCACAGTTTTTTTTTTTCTTATAATTATATCACAGGTTTTTCTCCCTCTTTTCTCAATTTTCTCTATCACAGTTCGATCGTAATAATTCCTATCGTAATTTTGTTTTCTCATCGTTATCACAGATGTTCACAATTACATATATAATATGCACTGGGCGGCCTATACGTCGAACGATACTGTTCGATCATCATTACAATCTACGAATAAATTCTAAATCGAACGATAATCCATCTTAGTTAATTACGTTTTCTTTTTTTACAAACAAATTAATATCACAGTTTCAACTCAGTCTCTCTCCGATATATCTTCCTTTTTAAATTTCAAACGCGATAAGAACTAATTAAAACTCGATTATTGCAATTGATTCCAGTTAAAGACGAAATTCTAAATCAAACGAATTATCTCTAACACGTGTTACGTACGCGATACAATCCAAGTTAAAGCTCCTTACCAGGAGTTATTTCAAAGTCGGACGATCAATAAACAAAACTATCCAAAAAGAAAGAATCAAGAAAAAAAATCACCTCGGGTATTTAAAGTCAAATTTAAAGCTAACGATTATTACAAAAATGAAAAAAAAAATCTTTCCTTATCACAACAAAAGTTTTCGTTACGCGAACTTTTTCGTCTCTCCCCGCGTTTACCTCGTTATCTCTTCCACAATACGGTTCCGGCTGTCGGGATATTTCGTCCCCTCGATGATTGAACCCGTTGACCTCGTCCTGGTCGTCCTCATCTTCGGAAATCTTGTCGATCGTCGACGAGCATGAACGGAGAAATGTTCGTTGCGTCGTTGATTTTCCCAATCGAAAGCCAGGATCGATTTTGTATCGCGGTCCAGACTCGTGCGGCGAAACTGTCGTATCTCAAGCCCGACGATCACTGTCAGCCTTGCCGGAAATCATCAGTTCCCTCAGCTCGTTCTCGTGATTCTCGTTAGTGACTTTTCTCAGTTCATCCTCGTTAAGCCCGTGATACGTTTTACTCGGTTCGAACGTCTCGACAATGTCACGCGACTCGTTGATCTCGTTCTCCCGGTTGGCCGTACGATCGATCGCGATCGGTACACCGGTTATTCCGGTCTCTTTACGACCAGCCCGAAACTTCTTGTACCAACGTCGAAGTGCGACGATAGTGGCCTTGGCTCCTCTCGTAATCGTTGGTAATTCGGTAGCACGCACTTTCTTATCGCCCCGTATGATCTCCATGACGACGACGATCTTCGAGTCTCTCTCTCTCTTACTCTCGGATGATCGAGTTTCGAGAAGGTTGGAGCGAGGGAAGGTGAGTGAACACGATTACATCAAGAGCGTGAGAAGATCGATTGTGTATGATAATATACAAGAAAAAAAAGATCTTTCGCGACTCGAGATCGTAAAAATTCTCCTCTTTCTCCTCGTTTCGTCGTTGCGATCCTCGTTGGTGTTCCCGAACCGCCCAATCTCTCGCCCGGAGCGATTCGTTCCCAAGTGCGTTGCCAGAAATCGAAATGAGCGTTTTAATCGAAAACAAAAAGCAACGACCAAAGACAACTTTGCTCCTTCCTCCGATTAAAAAGTTGATACAAAACAAAACGGAAAAAAAGGGTAACGAAAACGAGTTCGCCGTTTGTTCCGAACACGTGGAAAGTAAGTAGCAGACGCGCGACAGTGGCAACAAGCGCACGAGGTTCGCCGGTGTACGACTGGTTTACCCTTGTGCCTCTCGTGCTCACGTTCGAGTGGGTGTGTGTGATTGAATGTGGGTTGGGAAGAGATCCTGGAGACTTATATACCGTTGGCTGACGCATGCGCGTTGAACGACGGGGGTGGGGGGAGACGCGGTCGAGGGGGGAACAGGGGAAGGGGGAACCTTGCGAGAAGAGGAGCTAATGCCGAGGGCATTCTGGTGCCCTTCGCTCGGTGTGTTGCAGTCACAGGTACACGCTGACACGTGCACTACCACGCGTTCACCCACACCAAGGGAACGAGAACACGATACAACGACAACTTGCGACTATGGCTATTCGCGAAGTCTCTCTCCCCTCTCTTGCCGTGAACACCTATACGCGCGAAAGGGACTCGGATAAATGCGGTAGGACTCGCACACCACCGATGGAAGGGTGTCACGAGTGAAGCGGTAGGGGGCAATGGGGTTTGTGCCAAGGGAAATCTCCCAACTTTGACTCATTGGCACAGTTTTCTCGGTGGAACAAAGTTGGAAATAAACATTGCCCTATGGGGGGGGGGGGGGGGGGGTAATTACCTAGGTTGGATTTTTAACATATTATTGCGATTTCAGATAAGAATGTACCTATGCGATAATGTTCGAGGCGAGGGAAACATTATTTCACGAATAATTTCCATTTTTAGTTAAAAAATTGTCCCATCAATTAAAATTGGTAAAATTGCAAAGATTTAGTTATAAAATGTTTTATCGCATTATTGTCAAGATGGAGCGAGCGTTATTTTGATGTGGAATCGTTTAAAAAAATAGTGACTCTCATTGCCCGCTGATTCTCATTTCCCTCGGTCCTGCATCGCTTCGGCTTTACTCACACGGACGAGGCCAGTGTACAAGTATGCGGAGCTTATACTTGTAGCGGAGTTGGTAAGAGAGAGGGAGAGCAAGAGAGAGAGAGAGAAAAGGACCGAGAGCGATGGTCGGGCGCGCGCGCAGCACGAGCAGCGCACAGTAGCTTTACTGGCGCATGCGCGACGCATGCCGCACGAGGACCGTGCGATCTGCAGCGCGCCGAAGAAAGGGAGGAGGGCCGGCGTGAGCGAGAGTGAGAGAGAAAGAGAGAGAGAGAGAGAGAGAGCAGGTTGAACGTGTGCTGAAGTAGGAAGACGATAAAGAGCTTCGGCTCTCTCGCTGCTGGCTAGGACTTGTGCTCGAAGCGAGCCAGGCTCGAGCCCGGCATTAAGCGCGCCATGGCGACTGCGCGCGCCGGATGGTGGGGGTAAAGGAGCATCGCGCGCGTAAGTTCGTACCCGCTTGTGCACACGTGTGCTCTCAAGCCGCGCTCTTGTCGCGCTTGCATTCGCTCTCTCTCTCTCTCTCTCTCTCTCTCTGGCCTGCCCGAAAGAGACAGGAACATCGAGACCCGACGGCGGCTCGCGTTTGTATGCAACCAACGACATCCAACGTTCGATAGAACAGGTTTTGTCGTTCCGCCTGCGTGTATATACGAACCATGAGATCGAAAGAGTTACGAGACAAGTTTAGACGGCGCGTATACACGGATATACACTTTATCTATTCACGTGGAGGGAATGGACGAATGGGGGAGGGGAGATTCGAAGTGACTAGAGGGTCGATCTAGCACGAGGGGTAAGAGAGGGTTGACGATAACATTGTGCGATTTAAGGGATGAAAAATCAGTCAGATTTTTATCAAATTTGATTAATCGATATTTAATTTTGTATAAATAATTCATTTTGTTTAAATAATTTGGGATCTTGATAATATTTATTTAGGAATGTTGATATCAAAATATTGATAATGAGGACTTATTTAATTGAATTTGCGATGTGATCGAAGCGATTTTGCTGCATTAGGGCTCGAGGCAGCCCGAAATGCTGGCGAGTCGTTCGGGTCATCGTCTTCCAGGCGCCAGGTAAGTCCGAGAGTTGCAGTGATTTCTTCGGAACGTTTCCACCCCTCTTATCTTGTTTTTGTCCCTCTCGACTTCCGGTCACGGTCAATAATTTCGACGCGTGATTTATACAATCACGACTCGTTCGAGATATTTTGCTCATCCGCTCTGGCCTATCGGTGATTAATCCTGCGCCTAGATGAAACTGGTTTTATAAACTGTTTATCCTCGTAATGTTCGTAAGGGAACCGAGGGAAAAACCTGTGTTTAGCCCTGTAAAGAATTCTCTCCCGACCGGAAGTCGAGCTAAATAGTGCGAGGGGTGATTCGAGCAGGGGGGAGATCCACCCCGGATATTCCAACAGTAACAGGGAGCTCGTAAAACTGACCCTGAGCAACGAGAGACCATAACGAGAGAGAGAGAGAGAGAGAGAGAGGGAGAGAGGCGAGTACGCGTACATCAGGTGCCACGAAGCTGGTCAATGGGGGAACGAAACTGTGAATGGGAAAGAGGGTGGTGAGCGAGCCCCGAGGTAACGCCAACCCCTTCTGGTTTCCGCATGACTTACTCCACTTTGCTTGTCTCCGAAAATCGCCATTTAAATAAAATTCCATTCAACTCTCATTTCCGACCGAAATAATTACAATAAAATAAATAAAAAAAATAATATCAATATAAAAAAACATGAATTACTCTTTAACAATCGTGGTTTTATTCTCAATCGACTTTATCGAACGGAACGATCCGAGTTGTAACTGGAACGACGGACGATTGTAAAAAAATAAAACTATTATTTTCCTTTCCCGCAATTAAATTCAAAACGTTCCCCTGGCTAAGTACAATTTCCTTACGACAAAAGTTACTCGCCAATTATAAAAAAGAATTAACATTCCTTGACCCACCGCAAGCGCATCTGTCGATCCCGTGCGTTTTTCTGCGGATCGCGCAAACCGCGTTTACTCTTTTATCTTTTATTCAAATCCCGTTTCGCGGGAGCAACCCCTTGTTGCATAGCGATGGACGGGGGTTTTTATAATCGCGGTGGGAAAAGGGGACCCGGCATTCCCATAAACAACGAACGGTTCCTCGGGGCTTGGGCACATACGCGTGTCGGGAGTGTGACGCGCGGGTGTGCCCTTTGGCTGACGATGTGCGCGCATGTTTAGGAACAGTAAAAGATGGTAAAGGAGGGTGCAGTTGTAACATAACAGAGCTAAACAGCGGTAACAGCGACAGCCAGTAAATGTATAAAATCGTAAGCGCGTGTGTGTGTGTGTGAGGGAGAGAGGGAAAGTGCATCGTTCACCACACGACTGGTGGCTCAGCGAGCAACGGAGAGTCCTCATGGTGGTGGTGGTGGCTCGTCTCGTGGCAGCTGGAAGTTTCGCGCGTGAGAACTCGGTGGCTTCGAGGTTCCCTGGTTCCCGTCGCCACCTGTCCTCGTGCCGGTCTCGAGGCAAATGCGTGCGCTCGCCCCGCGCGCGCACCCTCTCTCCCTCTCTCTCTCTCTCTCTCTTTCTCTCGCGCGCTCTTTATTTCGAACCTCATTCGGGATTTCCCCTCCGCCCTCGCAACCCTCCGATCATCTCGCGTGTGCGCGACCCCTCCTCGCTCCCCTTTTACTATTACTATTTTCGTACCGTTGCCTCGAGTACCTAAGGATTTCTCGTTTCTTCGACTATTTTTACCATTTCGATCCTTCTTTCATCCCTCTATTTTTCAACCCTCGGCGATTCTCGTTACGTTAAAGCGTGCAAGGAACGTGGAGGTCGTGTGCGCGAAACGTGTGCATCGCGACGCGCTCTTACACCGGAGGGAGGAAGTTTCTCGCTGCGTCGGAATTTCGGTGAGTCCTCTTTTATTGATTTTTGATTGATTCGTTTCGATCGAAATAATTGTCATTTTTGATAAGAAATTTGATTAATTATTCTTCTTTTCAATTTTTAAATTTTCCCGAACGTTTTCAACTCTTTCAATTATCGAACCAGATCCCTTATCACGAAAATTATTGCGACTTCCTGTATCGTATCATGCTTTTAAATCGCTCTCACACCCTCGACCAACTCTTCCCCATCTTTTTACTCCAATATTTTATTTTATTTCATTTTACCTTATTTTCATTAAATTACATTTTTCGTTTTTTTTTCTTCTTCTTTAACAACCTGCGTTACAAGTCTCGCATTTATATCGTCGGGAGTCTCGTACGTGGTATATGTATATACGGTAAATTACGAGCTGCCCCGACGCGCGATCGACGTATCCGCTGGAGCAGCTCGCGCGCGCGTTACCGGAGAAGAAAATTGGAGCTGCCTATATAACGGTGTATCCCGGACGTTTGGTTGTCCGCCCGATCGAGTTCTTCTTGACTCGGTTTCATTTATATATACACATATATACACGTGTATATAGCTTGGGCACGATTAATGTTGCTGCTGTTTTGCTTTTGCTCCTGGTGATGCTGCCGTTACCGCTCGTTGATGGCGCGGCACGCCGCATGCTGTTGCTCCTGCCCCCGTGAGAGTGATGAACGTGTTTACAGATCCGATCGAAAACGAGCCGTGCCCGACGCCACATGTGCGCGAAACGTCGAGGGCTACCGCTTCTCCGTTCGTTCACGTATAATTCCACCACCTCTTCCTCCTCCTCCTCCTCCTTCTCTTTCTTACAATTTCTTCGCTGCCTCTCGCCTTTTGAAAACACTTTTGCAACAGCATCCTTGTCCTCATCTCGGCTCTCTCGCTACTTTACATATATCCAATTGACGTCTCGCGAAAACCCGGTCAACGACGATATCATCGCGGAATTACTCTCGCTGGTAAACAACGGTAATTTTCTTTTACGTGGCGTATATCGCATCCGATTCCTCCTTTCGACTTTTCGATGATAAATTGATCGATCTTTTTATTCATTGTTGCGATTTTATTGTTGAGGGGTGTTTACCCTGTCGGACGTTTATGACAGGGGTTATTATTAAATATTTCGATATATTTAACGACAATCAATTAAAATGGATGAGAATTGTAATTATTAAATATTTCAAGCTTCTCCTCCTTTCTCCTTCCTACTTTTTGACTCTTCGACGATAAATTTATCAATCTTTTTATTCAATTTTTTTAATTGAATAATCGAAGGGTGTTTACCCTGTCGGACGTTTATGACAAGGGTTATTATTAAATATTTCGATATATTTAACGGTAATCAATTCAAATGGATGAGAATTGTAATTATTAAATATTTCAAGCTTCTCGTCCTTTCTCCTTCCCACTTGTCCACTCTTCGACGATAAATTTATCAATCTTTTTATTCAATTGTTTTGATTGAATTATCGAGGGGTGTTTACCCTGTCGTACGTTTGTGGCAACGGTTATTATTAAATATTTCGAACACACGCCCTTTCTCCTTCCCACTTTTCGATTCTTCGACGATAAATTTATCGATCTTTTTATTAATTAAGTATTTCAATATATTTAACGAAAATCAATTAAAATGAATGAAAATTGTACCAGTGATCGATGTTTCTTCGAGCTATCGTTAAACAATCGTATTTTTGGCACGATTGAAAAATCCTCGTTTGAAAATCGCTCCAACGATACGCGGATGATCGTCGAAACGAGGAGACAGTCTCTCTCTCTCTCTCCCCTCGCTCGGATCAATTTCAAAATCCGTCCACGTATCGTACGTACGTACCGTGACTTTTTGACGAGCGTTGGACGGCCCGCGAACATGCCAAATGGACGAAGACGACGCGTTCGTCTTCCTCCCCTTACTTCCTCCGTTGCTCCGTTCTTTCTCTCCCGTCGGAGAAGGAGAAATACCATGCGTAATTTATGAGATTTTATATATAACAGAAAGGAAGAAGTACGAGATGAACGAGAGCGAGAGAAAGAAAGAAAGACGGAGAAACAGAACGAGACGGTTGTTCGCTCGAGTTGGTGCAACGCGCGCATGGTGGTAAGAGAACTCACCACGTGGCCATTCCACGTCGTATATACATATATCTGTGTATGTATGTATAAAATTCATGCTTCTTTACTTCGAGACGTCATTTCTCGTATAAGGAACCCCCATGACACGCGTATCGCGTCTCTCTACCGGGAAAGACAGTTTAGGGCCGATGACTCGGTTGTACGCGTCGCAGAATACACGTCAACTGGTACAGAAAGCTCTCTCTCTCTCTCTCTCTCTTTCTCTCATACACCGATCGTTGATCATTCCTGTACAACTCGCGTCGTCGTCGCGCCCCACAAGACCGGTAGAACGAGCTATGTACGATCTTTCGAACAAGCCGTGTTGCTCTCTCGTCGTATTTCATACGCTCTCGAACACATCCGAGGGAGATGAAGGATGATGAGGAGGGAGGATGGGAGAGATATCAGAAAATGACGAGAGTGCCATCGTGTGTTGCAACGCAAGCGACGCAAGAGGGTAAGCAACGGCCGTACCAACGTCTCGTTGACGTTTGTTGCGGCTTCGTGCCACACGGCCTTGCGGTTGGTATACGAATCGAGAGTCGTTATACTCGTTGTAAAGAAATGCTCGTGTAACGAGAAAGAGGGCGGGGTGAAGGGGTGGGAGGGGTAAAGGCGAAGGAGAATTTAAAAAAGTACATATCCAACGAAGGACTCGCATTGCAATAGTTTGATCGTCATCGTAACTCGTTCTTACGGAGAATCGTCCGGAATTTTGATAACGATCTTTATTATAAACGATTTATAGAAATTTTGTTAATTTATGGGAAATATTTCAATCCAATTATTTTTAATCGATTTCTGTCAATTTATGAAATTATTCGATCCGAGTGTGCTCGAGAATGATTTAGAGGAAAAAATTATCCTAAATTTAGGCGTTCGTGCAACAGTTTCTGAAAAAAAAATATAAATATAAAAAGCTGGGACGAGGCGAAGGGGAGGGAGGGGTAAAATCGAGGGAGAATACAAAAAATAAATACTGAACGAAGAATTCTCCTTACGATAACTAAAAAAAATTGTAAGGACGTTTATTAAAAACAATTTATGGAAATTTTGTTAATGTACAGGAAAAAAATGAATCCAATCCTTTTTAATCGATTTCCATCAATTTACCAAATTATTCGATCCGAGTGTGCTTGAGAACGATTTAGAGAAAAACATGATCCTGAATTTAGGCGTTCGTGCAAAAATGTCTGAAAAAAAATAAAAATGTAAAAGTCTGGGGCGAGGCGAAGGGGAGGGAGGGTTAAACTCGAGGGAGAATAACAAAAATAAGTATCGAACGAAAATTCTCGTTACAATAATTAAAAAAATTTGTAAGGACGTTTATTAAAAACAATTTATGGAAATTTTGTTAATTTGCAGGAAAAAAATTGAATTCAATCCTTTTTAATCGATTTCCATCAATTTACAAAATTATTCGATCCGAGTGAGCTCAAGAACGATTTAGATAAAAGAATGATCCTAAATTCAGACGTTCGTGCACAAATTTCTCAAAAAAAGACCAAAAAAACGTCAAAATAAAAAGTTCCAACAATTTGAACATCCGCGAGCAAATGGCGTGTATATTACACGCCGGATCTTTCCAACGAATGCGTGTATTACACGCAACATACGGACACACACCCCTCTTGCCCGCCCCCGTCGTAAAACCACAGAGTTCATTTCGATGTTTATCGAAAGTAAGAAACTCTAAATTGCCTCCGGTAGGTCCGCAAACTTATTCGCCCCGAGCTGTGACAGGCAATGCTCGCGAAAGGAGTTCTCTCTTATACATACACATATATAAGCTTATACGAAGTATATATATCGTAACGAGGTCCTGCGCCCGCGGATAACGGGGCACCCCGGCCTTACCCCGATGTTTCTCTCGCTCGACAACGAGAGAACGCTCTCCGGACTCGTTCGCGGTTCGGACTTCCAAAATATTCGCTGTTTTTTCTTCAACGCGTGAACCACTCGCTCTTTCTCCCTCTCTCCCTCGCCCCCTAAATATACATATATA
This sequence comes from Netelia fuscicornis, assembly GCA_946811545.1. Classification (NCBI taxonomy): domain Eukaryota; kingdom Metazoa; phylum Arthropoda; class Insecta; order Hymenoptera; family Ichneumonidae; genus Netelia; species Netelia fuscicornis. The sequence goes on from OX328013.1 coordinate 1,252,253, forward strand.
TATATTAAATTCGCCCCAAAAACATTCGAGGCTAACTATTATCCTGGCAACATGCACGTGTGTCTCCCATTCTCCCTCTCTCTCTCTCTCTCTCTCTCTCTCTCTCTCACGCAGCACGGAAATGCAAAAAACTGAGGGAGCGCCTCCTCCTCTTCCTCCTTCACCCCATAATTGGGGACTCCTTGATTACTTGACTCGTTTTGCTCTCGAGGCGTTTTGCTCACGGGTCTCGGCTCGTCATCTCGCGCAAGTGGAGCAAACGAATATCATCCGCTCGCGCGCGCACAGGTGTGGACCACGGTGTTCCACTCACCGTGTGTACTCGCCAATACCAAGTTCCACATACGCGTAATATCGTGGCGTGGCGCACGTACGTACTAATTTTGTGTTTTTTCGTTTCATTTTGTTTTCTTTCTTTTTTCTCTCTCTCTCATTTCTTCCTTCCGTCAGGATCCGCGTACTTAAAGGTAACGAAACGAGAAAAAAGGATCCTCTAGGTTTCTCACAGAGAGGAGAGGGATAAAAATAAAAATAAAAACGGATCGACTCGATTATCAGAAGGAATTTCTTGCCTCGCGTTTCTCCCCGCGATACGACGGTCGACGCTTCCGTTCGTTCGTTCAACGCGCTCTTTTCTTTTTTTTTTTTTTACGTATCTGTTACGTTTCATCCGCCGAGTTTATTTTCCCGAGCGCATAATTAAGTTTACCCGGAGAAGATGTGCACGGTTGCCGAAGAGAAGAGGGAGAGAGTCGTGAGCGTTAACGCTTATGTAAAACGCGAGTTTATCCCCGCGTCATTTACAACAAAACGCGTCTACGCGACAAGCCGTGGTGGCGCGTTACACGTATAACTCACGAGTTTTATTACGCGCGGTGGAAAAAGATTATCCAATGAGCGTAACTCTCTGTCGGTTGGCGCGCGATGCTCGACGATGCGCGAAACGCAATATCCAACTCGCTCGCGGCTCTAAACGAGATTTTCTCGTGATGATGGTGCGCGTGCGCGTGACTGCGATATATTTTTGTGGTGGGGAGCGAATGTGACAGGAATGATATTTTCGAGATAGTCATAAGCTTTATTTATTTATACGATACGTTCGTAATTATTCACGCGGGAAGATTCTTCCGACGGATAGGCAAGGATGTGAAAGACGGATCGAGTCTCGATAAAAAAATAACAATATTTTTTATTCATTTTGTTTTATAAAAATGATTTGTATTAGATTTGATTATTACGTTTTTTTTTTCAATTGCTGGATATATAAATGTTTGTTTCTGTCCATTAAATATTACGTCCTTCGCTGTAAATATGACGAAATAATCGTCGATCGTTTCTTGCCCACTTGAGAGTTTCGTGAAATAATTGACGAGGCGTATAATGTTTTTTTTTTTGTATCTCGGCAAGTCCTCTGGAATTACTCACTTCCTCGGAAAGAAATTATCCTCTCGATGATGAAATATAGCGCGCTTGGTGGAATAAAGAAACAAAAATCATGTAAAGAAGAAAAGTAACATGGAAAAATAGTCCCGCACTCGGTCGAGCAATGGGGTAACTCATATATAAATATATTTTTAAATAATTAAATATTATTAATTATATAATTATACATACAATAAATATATTAATATATTAATAATATATTAAATAAATAAGATACCAAATATATTATTATTATTATGTTATAGAAAAATATATATAAAAAAAGAAAAAGAAATATTTAATTAATATTATTATATTACATAATAATATACTAATGTAATTATATAATATAATAATAATAATAATAATAATAATAATAATAATAATAATAATAATAATAATAATAATAATAATAATAATAATAATAATAATAATAATAATAATAATAATAATAATAATAATAATAATAATAATAATAATAATAATAATAATAATAAATAATATTATTATATTATATAATAATAATATTATTGTTATTATTAATACTATTAAATAAAATTTTTATTCGTCTTTATATATATTTTTCTATATATATATCGCGCACACATAGACTCGCGTAATTCTTTGATTCAAGCACAGCCGATATTCATGAGAGAGCGAGAGAGAGCGAGAGAGGGGGAGAGAGGACGAGAGAGAAGGAGGGAGATAGGCAAGACACTCTCGGCTGTTTTTCGAATGCCAGTGAACAGGGTATAATTCATATTTGGTAAAAATGAAACTTCCCCTCTGGCGTAATCACCCGAGCGATCTCGTATATAAACGCCCTTGCTCGATTAAGCGTGTGCTTCTCGCGCCCGCGCTCACCGTCTCTCTCCATGCCATGGACACCCTCTCTCTCTCTCTCTCTCTCTCTCTCTCTCTCTCTCTCTCTCTCTCTCTCTCGTCCTCTCTCTCTTTCTCTCTATCTCGACCGCTCGTACTACTATAACGTTTCTGAAACGTAGGCGGCAACCTGTTGCGCCGCTTCTCTCGCTATAAATAGCCATCGGGAAAACGTGCTATTAAGTCGTTATACAAACGCCATTGTGGTATTGCCAAACGATCGAACCGCTTTTGGTGTTTTGGGAGGGGCGAGGCAGAGGGAGAGTGAACGAGAAAGAGGCAACAAAAAAATGTGCGACGATTAAGGACTTCCGATATCGGCAAGGACTCGATTTTCAACAAAAACAGCCCTCGAAGCTCGGAACAAATAAATTCAGGAGAAATAACATAAATGAAATTGTTTACAAACTTTTATTTATTCATTTTTTGATTAACGAATAATTTTCCTTACTCTTCTTTTTTAAGCGAGTCAAAAGATCGAAGATCGTAACTTCCTGCTTCAGTCTCAAATTTCCTGGCGCGTATCCCAGGCGACGATCATCGGATCGAGATCCAAGAAAAAAACAATTTCTTCTCGAAAGCCGATATCACCGGTGTGCAGCGCGTGAGATAAAAAATATCCGTCCGTTCGAGTCGGAAAGCGCGAAAGCCGGGAAGATTTTTGGTTTACGTTGGGTCGTATCGAGAGAGGGAGATAAAGGGAGTCCCTAAATCACGCGGGACAAATCGTTGATTAATCCGCTCCGGGGATACGTGTATAGTGTGGGTAGCCGATAATAACGTATACGAATAGCCCAACGGCTAACGTCCAGCTATCCTCGAAAAATATATAGGTATATATATATATATATACCTAAAGGAAGAGAAATATATATATACTCATCTATAGATCGATAGATATATAGCTATAGATATCTATCTATCTATATATATCCTCGATATATATATATATATATATATATATATATATATATATATATATATATATATATATATATATATATTGGTATCTCTTCTTTTAGATATATATAACTATATATCGCCCCTTCTTCCTCTCGTCTAAGGATGCCCATTATATCAGTTCTCCCTCGGCTGTAAAGATTCCCTCCTCCCCCTTCTCCTCCTTTTTCTCTCTCTTTTTCCTCGTTGAAGAGGCTCTATAAAAGCCCCTACTGGTACCAGCGCTAGTATGCAGTAGAGAGAGCTCTTTCTCACTTCTCATCTTCCTTCTTTTCTCTTTCTATCTCTCCTCGTTTCATACATTTTTTTTTATTATTATTATTTCTATGTATATATATAGGGTCTCTTTCTCATTCGAGCACGCCCACTGCGGCGTGACCACGTGTTCCACACGCTTCTTGCGCGTGTATAAGCGTGTGCGTGCAACACGTCAGGCCCCTTAGCTCCTCTTCTCTCCCTCTCTCTCTCTCTCTCTTGTTCTCTCTTTCATTCGCTCGCTTCTTCTGCTTTTTATTTCTTCACTATATATATATGTACGTAGACTCTATCTCAGTCGTGCTCGCACACGTCTTTACCCATAAGGCCACGTCGAGGCTCAAACCAAGTCTCGGTCGAGTCACACCTGCTCCTTTTTCCCACGAGATCGCTCGCCTCCGACAGCCTCCGCGCGGGTGCGCTCGCGAGAGCGCGGGAGGGGAGAGTTACTCGTGGTCTCTCGCTCTCTCTCTCTTTCTCTCTCTTTCTCTCCCTCTGTCTCGCTCGCGCACGTCTTCGGTGCGTGCTCCCGCGCTCTCGCGGCCGTTTCCGGCGGCGATTTAAGTTCCCTCCCTTCGCTCCCTCTCGTCCATCCCTCTCTTCCTTCAATGATGCTCGCCATACCACCCTCTCGCGGGTTGTCAAACACGACGGTCAACGATCGCCGACCTTTGCCAGTTTTTTTTTATTTAATCTTTTTTTTCGTTTTTTTTTTAACTTTATTCCTGTTCATCTTCGTGCTTCTTCGTCATTTTCTTGCCTCGTTCGTGGTTTCTTATATTTTTTTCTATCTTGTACATCTCTCTCTCTTTCTTTCCACCCTGTCCTCCCCTCATCCACCCCTTACCCTCGTACACTTTATTATCTCTCCCGTTTTCACCGCGAGGGAGAAATTAATTTAACAGGGAAATTATGAAGCGTAGCAGCGAGCCTGTCGAGGCAACGCGCATACGATAAAATAGTATTATCCTCGCGTATCGCAACCGGCGAACGGAAGTGGGAGTCGCGCGAAGAATACGCGCCTCTTGCACGATATACGCCTCGAGAGAAAAGCTTCTCTTCTAGGGAGGAACGACGAATGGCGGGACGTTCGCTCGTTACGTACATCGTAAATCATTCGCGTACGAACGAAATGAAAATTGTTTACACGTGTGGTCTTCAATGTTTATCGATTAATTGATATCGATAAGAAATATTTGGCGAGAGAGTCCCCCGGTCGATTTTTTACGCGAGGTTAATTACGCTCGATGCGCAATGTGTCTCGCGTGTTCGCCAACAGTGTCACCAGGAGAAAAGCGTCCCGTGTTCATTTCGATTTCGTTTCGTGAGTTTGTGTGGCCCGATCGAAAGTCGCGATAAGAACGCGCGTTCTACCGGCTACGGGATAGGATCTTTCTCTCGGCTACCGTCTTGAATACGCTTAAACGCGCACCCCACGTGTGACGCGGTCTTTGAGGTCAACATGAAAGCGACCGCGCGCGCACGCTCAGATCTGACTTTTACGATTTAGACGAACCGCGAGTTGCATCCACGCGCTTTTTTCTTTCGGTTTGTATCGTCTCGAATGATTAAAAATTCACTTTTTTTCTATAAGTGAACCCATGCGCACGCGCCGATCCGGCTTTTACGATTTAAACGAATCGTGAATTGCGTCCCCGCGCTTTTTTCTTTCGGTTTGTATCGTCTCGATCGATTAAAAATTCACTTTTTTTTTCAATTTTCGACTTTTAGTTCGATTTGTTTCCGACAATAGATCCGACTTTTACGATGAAGACTGCACGCGAGTTGCATCTTCGCGCTTTTTTCTTTTTGGTTTGTATCGACTTGATCAGACGCGATTAAAAATTCACTTTTGCTTTCAATTTGCACCTTTTACTCCCACTTTTTCTGACAATAGATCCGACTTTTACGATTTAGACGAACCGCGAGTTGCATCCCCGCGCTTTTTTCTTTCGGTTTGTATCGTCTCGATCGATTCGAAAATCACTTTTTTTTTTATTTTCGATTTTTACTCCGACTTTATTCCGACAATAGATCCGATCGTTACGATTTAGACTGCTCGCGAATTGCATCTTTGCCCTTTTTTCTTTAATTTGTATCGTCTCGATCAAACTAGATTAAACATTCCCTTTTTTTTTCAATTCCATATAAATAAATTCGACCCACTGGGCTATTACGAACGACAGTCGATATTACGTTTTGATTCAATTACAATTTTTTATTCGCATACGCACGAAATTTATTTCCATGAAATAATTTAATGTGTCGGTACGTGTTTCAATGATTTATTCATAAAAGCCATTCGCGCTCTCGTTCGTCGTATTTTACAATTCTCATAAGCCATGAGGATATATAGCGGACGTATGCAAATCGAGGAGCCACGCAACACCGTGGTAGCCCTGCGTATTTTCATTTTTTCATTTTTTTTTCTTAATCTTCTTTTTCTTTGCATTTATTTTACAAAGGAAAAATGAGAATTCGAACACCAACGAAGAATCACGTGTATGAGTGTATAATGTGGTACTACTACCAACTAACGTTTACGAATCATTGCTTTCCCTCTCTCGCTCTCATTGGCTCGCAGTTGTCGTTTGGTTGAGACAGTTGGCAGCAGAATAGACCTTTCGTGTTTACAGTCATTCACGTTATCTATATACGTATATAGCTGTATCCAACTTGGTGTACATGCTTTACCCACTCTACAGAGTAATACTTAATGTCTTACGTTTATATATGGGACTTTTCACGCCGATTCCCACCGATCAAAAAAATTAATATTTTAATTTACTTACATTCGTTTAATCGATTTAATCAAAACGTAATCTGGAATTAAACTAGCGATTTTCCCATTTTTTATAAATCAAAATAAACAAAATTTTCCTGCAGGATATGAAAATTCTGAAATTTGTATATTTTCGAATCGAAGGAATTGTTCTGAAAAAAAATATGCATGACTTTCTTTTATTGATGTTGAATTTGTCGAAGTTTTCTTGCAATTTTGATTTCGATGTTTGCATAAATCGAACGGTCGATGCGACGTGAGAACGACTCGTGTGTATGTTACGTTACTGTACAGTATTGTACACACACGTGGCTCGGTACAACCGAGAGAGCGGCATTGAATTTCAATGAAGGAAAAACAGATGGAACAAACGAGAGACGCGCGCAACTGCAGCCATAAATTAGTTTAATCAACCAGAGTGTCCCGGCTACGTATGTTGTACATGCTCACACACACAAATATATATATAATCGAGCATCTATCCTCGTCTCGTCGTAGGGTTTGCACGCAATACTGTCATTGCCATGCCATGACTTTTTCCTCAAGTGTACACATGTACCTCTTATTTCATCGATAGGAGTGGACTGCAGAATTTTTCACCCCCCCCCCCCCCCCCATGTCTTTCCCTCCGAATGAATTTTGATCGATCTCAATAAATTTTATTATCGAACTTGACCGATAAAGCAATTTTAATCCACGAAGATGAAATTTATTAGAACAAGACTGATATTAATTTTTGTTTACTGATAAATTTTATTATCGAATTTGTATAATTTGCTTTTATTGTTTTATTATTTTATTATCGAATTTGTATTTATTATCGAACGACGTTAATTTTAATATTCTCGCGGTTTGTTTATATAACGCAGGAGAGAGTGCATAATTCGAAGTGGAAGAAAAACCGCGATCCCCCGGTACGGTGTGTTAAAAGGGTCGGAGAAGGATTAACGAAGAAACGTATCCTTTTTAGCAGAAGGAGAGAACGACCTTGCGCGTACGAAAACTCATCCTCCCCTCGTGTGCTCGAAACACATATGAATGCGTCCTTGGCTGCGAATTTACGACAACAATTAAATTCCACCTTGGGGCTGCGATGGCGAGTGTAGCGCGGCGTACTCGCGCGTTGCGCACCTGATGCCTCTTTAAAACGAAAACAAAAAAAAACCGGCGAAAGAAAAAAAAAGCTCGCAAGAACGCGAACACGCGGGGACTTACCCTCGCCCCCCTCCTGCCCCACCGATATCCTTGACCTCGGCCGAGAGGGGGCCCTTCTTTTATTCTCTTCGTGCGACATGCACTGCTCTGGGCCACTGTGCGCTCGCTTAATCTCGAAGGAAGGTTTTACCGACGTCCGAGGGTCGAAGGGGACCTTGTTTTGAGAGAACACAAATTTTAAAAACAATAACGATAAAGTTAAACGTAGAAATGAAGATACGATTTTTAACTAGCGTTACAATTTGATTCAGCGTTTGATTAATGCTTTGGTTCGTTCGTAATTTATATTGAATAATCGAGCTCCTCCTTATTGTGATATAAATTTTGAATGGGATACAAAAATTGAAAATTTGCCAATTTTTCATTTTTTTTTTTTGAGAAAAGAAAAATTATTTTTGAACAATTTTTTTAAGATTGGAACGTGTTTACTCGTTCACTCGTACGTTCCTCCGGTCCTCTCCTTTCGATTGCGATATAAAATTTGAATACGACCCAAAAATTGGAGATTTGTCGCTTTTTTCCATTTTTTTTTTTTGAGAAACGAAAAATGATTATTAAACAATTTTTCAAGATTCGATCGCGTTTACTCGTCCGCTCGTACGTACCTCCGGTCATTATCGTTGGATGGATTACGGGAATCGTGAATAATAATTATTCTTAAAAAAGAAAAAAAAAGGGAGAAGAAACAACGTATCGATTACGATTTTCCGGTAGGGAAAAGATTGACGATCGCGGTTCCCCGAGATATCTCCCTCGTTGGCACCCGATCGATTTTACACCTGCGATACTTTTTGATTATCTTACGAGGCTAATGCACGTGTATATAAATTTTTTATTCACAAACACACACGCATATTTATATAAACGTACGCGTCAGTGCGTTATTTCATATGTGTGTGTGTTGCACTCGAGCGTTGAGATCGAGCCGTGTAAAGGGGGGACGGTAGAGCCTAGCGGGGGCCTTTCCCCCCCTGCAAGTGGCTCCCCGGTAGCGCCGTCGCGCACCTGCCGCTTATTCCCACGCCGAGACTCACGTTCGCCTCATCTTTCCTTCGTTCATCTCCTCCGCTCACTCCCCTCGCTCTCTTGCACTCTTTTCTTTTTCTTCTCTCTCTCTGTCTTTCGTTCCCTTCCCCCTCATCGACGACGACGACGACAACGACGACGCCGTCGTAGTCGTCGTCGTGTGGCTGCTGCCATGGCTTCGTCGCGAGCACACGTGTGCATCATCCTCCTCCCCTCGTCGAGGGGGAGGGGGAGGGGGGGGGTGAAAAACCGTAGGGGGGCACTTGTTTATTTTTTGGATATATTTTCGTTTCGTGCACCCCCTTCCCCCTCTCTCTCTCTCTCCACCATGTATATTCCTCTCGTCGCGATATCTTTCCCGTCTCTCCAGTCTTCTCATCTCCATCTTATTTATGCACACACATATATATGTATATTTATACGTGTACGTATAAATAAATTTTGTTCTCGCCGTACGTATCCCCACGTGTGTATAGAAATCGGCCGGGCGCGGATGAGAACGCGACACGCTGATACCGATAGCCCGCGGGGAATTCGGACGGGCAATCGTATCTCGATGGCTCTGGGCACAGGAGAGATATCTCCCGAGGGGCGAAAAAAGAAAAAGGAGAAAAAATGTATATAAGACGAGAGCGAGAGGACGGTGAAATTTTTGTATAATCTTTCGACGAAGCTGAGGGCTTAAGATACGTGTAATGTATTCAGCTCGAGTTTGCGAGGTGGAGGTTGGAGGGTTAGCGAGAAGCGAAGAGAGAAATGTGATTGCAAGTCGTTGCACAACCGCAACACGAGGATCTTCAAATCTACACAGATGCTTCGAAATATCGCGGTACTTACAATTCGAGAAGGTTTATCGACGCTTTTTATCGGGAGGAATAAATTTGCCTCATAGGCAAAAAATTTGCTTTCTTTTATCTCGCGGTATTTATTCCATCCGGGAAAGATTCTCGGGGTAATGCGAAACATTAATTGTCAAGATTGGGATAAATTCTTCTCCCTATCTCCCAAAATTCGTCCGACACCATTGCGTTTCTCCCTTTACCATTGAAAACCCACATACGACATCGTCGCGTCACCCTTCGCGTATTCTCTCGCTCCAATTGGACCGTACTCGCTCGCTTATTTGTATAGAAGAAAAAAGGTATACCGCACTACGTTTCTCTATTTACCAAGAGCTCCGAGAAAACACTCGTATGCATAATAATATAAATTCCTGACGGGATAGAGCGCGAGGTTCTCTTACTTTTTTCTTCCAACGTCCTCCCTTTCGTTCGCCCCCTGTCCTCTCTTCTTTTTTTTCATCTCCATCTCTCTCAAAATGTTCCATCGAAAATTGTGTCGGAGCACCAGGGGGTGTGGGGAATCTCGCGAGATTATTCGTGTCTGGAAAATCTCGAATAACCGAATCCCATTGTCGAAGGGTGAATTCCCCGTACGCACACATTAATAGTTCCCGTTCTCGCCGCATAGACGGCGCTGGGACAAGTGGCATTGTCCGTGTGTGTTTTGAGGGTTTCGTTACGCAGGTGCACAGATTACTATATCTCCCCTCCTTCACTCTATACACACTTAGTGTACACAAGTATAAGGGCCTGGGAGTCAGACGGACGTCGAATGATCCAGACGAATTGTGATTCGAGCGTAAAGTGCATAATGGCGCTCGAATCCTCGGACTACGGGACATGGCTGATGAAGGATCGGGGTTTGGGGTTGCAGCTCTCCCTCGACTAAAAAAAAGGACAATTCACGCGATGGACGCTTCTCTCTCGATGCGTCAGAAAATTATAGTTTTTTTCCCACCCTCCCCCTTTCCAACCCACAATCCTCGATCCCTTTCTTCACATTTGTCTCTTTCTTTCATCTTCGACCGCGTGGGACACGAGATTTCGTGCTGACCGTCGCACGACACTTGGAAAAAATACGACCGTACCTTTGGTCCGAATTCAATACGAACGTTTTTATGGAAAAGATAAAGGGTTTCGGCGAGTTTGTCTTGCTTTTTTTTTGTTTTCTTTTTTTTTTTTTTTTTATTGTTTGTTTCCTTTCCACGCGGCAATTTGGGGCCCAATAAACGATTCCGAAGATTTTACGAGAGAGCCAAGACGCGTCGGTTATAACTTTTTATCGTGTGACTTTGAATCAAATCTGTTTCACGAAGTAACGATGCGTGAAAAAAAGTCTGCGTATCTTTTTATCTCCCGGTGGATGTTTTATCTTCCCTCAAAAAGAAAAGAGAAACAGTTTCTTTTTTGGTTTTTTTGTTATAATAAACGACGTACAAACTCGAGACTTTCGTGCGTTTCACGGGAAATGAAAAAAACTTCTCAAACGCATACACACAAACGCGCACACGTGTATCTACAAAATTTGCGAACCGGTGCGTTCTAGTTCGGTCCAGATGAGTCGAGTGAAAAAAAGGCGGCGAATTTGAACGACGCGAGGAGGGAATGAGAGAACGAGAGGTGGCAGGGTGGGGCACAAAAATGGGCCTTGCGCATAATAAAAGGCAGATTCTTCGACGGTCGACTACGAACATCGTTTCTCTATGTTCCCGCGTATGTGTGTTTGGAGTCGACTTCGCGGGGACCGCGAGCGTGACCGCAATTGGGAGAATTCAGAAGACCATGAAAGAGAGAGCGAGACAAAGAGAGAGAATGAGAGAGTGGCACGCTCTTCTCGCGAAGAGGATTGGCCCGTTCCGAAACGAGATTGGCTCGAATCGCGTACTCTCGACACGCCTTACCGATCCTCTCTTCTCTCCCATTGGCCGTTACCGGAGTCGCGATTTCGGCCGATTCACGATCTCTTCTTAACGATCGTCGTGTCTTTTATTTTTGTTTCTTTTTCGTTTTTTTTTTTTTCGCGTTGTTTTTTCATTTCGTTTTCTCGTCCTCGACTACCACTCTCCGTTCTCGCCTCGGGAGAGATATCCCGTGGTACACGACCATCTCTCGCGAGTAGGAGAACGAGAAGAACAAACCCTCTTGGCTATATACGTCGAGTAATTTTGTCTCGGATTCGCGCGAGGAAGGGTCGAGGCGCGTCGTGACTACGTCGTCGTTGTTCTCTTCCTTCGAGGCGCGATCTTTCCCTTTCTCTCTCTCTCTCTCGTCCTTTTCTCATCCAGTTTCTCTCTTTCTCTCTCTTGTCCCCGACCAACCTTTTCTACTCGTTTGCTTGTCCTCCCTCTGTCCCTCTCAACCGTATAAAATCGTACACTTCCCCTCTTTTATTTTTACTCTTTCGCGTCGATTTTTCGTCATGTAAATTCAGTCTCGGCGCCTCACGGGGACTTGCGTTCGTTGCGCTCATAAATTAAAAAACAAAAAAATGAATGAAAAGAAAACACAAAGTAAAACGAAGAAGGAAAGAAATCCGCGAAAGCCCTTTTACACTGCGGCTAAGGTGAAAGAGAGAGAGAGAGAGAGAGTGAGAGAGGGGGGAGAGGGAGAGAGCGTGGACTCGCCCTCGGGACTTGTTGCATACGCAAAATCGTGCTCTCCTTTTTTTATCCCATTGCTTATACACACGAGTGTGTAATACACTCTGGGAGCTCCCGCTTGTTTTACGCTCGTTCCTCTTCTTTCGTTTCTTTTTTTTTTTTTTTATTTTCTTCTTTAATTTTATTTTCGATCCAACGCGCACAGCAGCGGAAGCACCAAATGTATATTACGATTATTATTATTATTATTGTTATTATCGTTATTATTATTACAACGGTCGGTGTTCGCTCGAGGAAAATTTATCGCCCCGTGTTCCGGCCAATCTGATGTTGCTCCCTGAATGGAGGCGAATAAAATATATATTAAAGAATCGCGAGAAGCTCTAGAAACCTCCCCCTGCCCTCCCTCCTCTTCCTCCCTCCACCCCTTGTCGTATAACACACATATTTATTGCGTCCTCCCACAGCTGCAAGATGTTTCGCGATATTATTAGTTTTGATTTTTATTATGAAAATAATCATAATAATAAAATAAAATAAAAAAAGAAACAATTAATATAAATAGACAAAACGTTGATTCCGCGCGATCGATAATGCACGATGGCGATAATTTGCGTTTTATTTATTTTTGTATTCCGACCTTTTTTTCACAATTTTTTTCATTTTTTTTTTCAGAAAATTGTTTTTTGTCCTTTTTCTGAAAAAATCGCAATCGGCCGTAGTCGCACGATCAACAATGCGCGATGGCGATAATTTGTGTTTCATTTATTTTTGTATTCCCACCTTTTTTTCACAATTTTTTTCATTTTTTTTCAGAAAATTGTTTTTTGTTCTTTTTCTGAAAAAATCGCGACCTGCCGTGGTCGCACGATCAACAATGCGCGATGGCGATAATTTGTGTTTTATTTATTTTTGTATTGTGACCTTTTTTTCTCTCTTTTTTCATTTTTTTTTTTTTTTTTCATAAAATTGATTTTTTTCGTCCTTTTTCTGAAAAAATCGCGATCGCACGATCGACAAAGCGCGATAGCGATAATTTCCATTTTATTTATTTATGTATTCCGACGTTTTTTTCTCTTTTTTTTGCATTCTTTTTCAGAAAATTATTTTTTTGTCCTTTTTTTGAAAGAACCACGACCGGCCGTGGTCGCACGATCGACAATGCGCGACGGCGATAATTTGCGTTTTATTTATTTTTGTATTCCGACCTTTTTCTCTCTCCTTTTTTCATTTTTTTTTTTTTTTTTTCCATAAAATTGTTTTCTTCGTCCTTTTTCTGAAACAACCGCGACCGGTCGTGGTCGCGTATTATGCAAGCGACACATAAACCTATAATTACCCGAGAAAATCTCTCGGCGTTCGCGGCGAGCGCCCGCTTATTCATTAACACGTGCCTCGTACACGCTTTTAGCCCCGTATTTCGCGCGAGCGAGGTCTCCTCCGATCCCATCAAAGATAGCGAACGCTCCACGACGAGTTACACGCGCGCATGCGCTTAAACACACACACACATATGCACGCAGAGATATTTAGTGCGGGATAAATATCCCGTTCGTGCCTGAAACGTGTCTCATATCGGACGAATATACGCGTATTGCAAATATTTTTCGATAGAAAATCCCGCGACTCTCGACAATTAATTACAGATTTGAACGACCTTGAGAGGGTGATCATAATGGGAGAGAATTAAATTGCAATTTCACACAAAGTGTAGAATGTCGTAAGTTAATACGGCAATTCTGCCCGCACCTTCGGGTACGAAGCGACCGTGAATACTTTGTTGCGCCCGTATCTCATTAAATAATTATGCACGAGATCGAGGAAAACAGCGTTTAATATATATGAGCCGGTATCTTTCTGTCGGCGATCTGGCTTCTGTTTACGAATCGGCGTTTATTGATCTCTTTTCTCGCACTTGTACGAGCGAAGTGGGCCGCATACCCTCATGGTCGACGAAAAAAAAAACAATCTTTCCACACCGTGTCGTGCAGCAATGAAATCGATTAATCGATCGATCGATCGATCGGCATCGTTATCTCGTTTAATGATTCTCAATTACACACAGCTCGTTGTTTTTTCTTTTTTGCAAGCTTACGAAAATAGTTTTCTTTTTTGCCCGTACACGTAATGATCGATAATTGGGATCATAAAACGTTGATGTTCGTTTTTGTAAAATAATCGATATAGCTGATCGATTTTTTTAAATTATCGATACGTTTTATCACGTCCGGTCGTGTATGACTAGAGCGACGCAACTACTGGCGTTTGGCTCTTGGCCACTGTCGGCAACTGTTGGAATCGAACGCGAGAAAGCTCGCGAATGAAACGGTCCGTGCGTTGTCGAAAAGCTCTCGCGAGGGGAAAATCGCGTTGACCTTCTCGTTTCTCGTGATCTCTTGATCCGAGGTTCCGCGATGGGCGGATCGCGCCCGCGCTTTGTTTCCACTCGCTCGAGTAGTAACTGCCGTGGCCGTGTACTCCGGAACAAAACCCACTCACTTCCCTCTCTCTCTCTCTCTCTCTCTCTCTCTCGGTATCCTACAGCGTATGATTTCTCTCCCTCGGGCGAAAACCATTAAGGTATTGCCACTGGCCGCAGTACATATACACAGCGTGGCTGTATAAAATCCCTTCTAAAATGAGTAATGATGGTCGAGTTTGTTGTGCGCTCTCCGTATTATATTCTTCGCGCTGTGTTCTCTCTCTCTCTCTCTCTCTCTCCTTCTCGACAATTTCATTTCTCAGGTTTGGGGAGAGGGTGAAGGGAGTACGTACGAGGCATTCATATATTTATATACGAAACGGCGCGTCGATGGTCAAGCGACTCCGTTCGCTCGTTTAAAAGAAACGATAAATTTAACCACGCCGTAAGAGTCTCGGACGAGAGGTGAGAGAGCCAGCGGAGATATGCGCAAAACGCCAAGTAGCCCACAGCAGCAGCACGTCGCGTATACAAAAAGAACTCTCCCACTCTCGAATTGTAAAGGACCTCTCCTCTCTCTCGCTGCTGTTTCCTTAATGATCTCATCGAACCTCGTTGAAACGAAACTCTTAAAGGCCATTGGAAAATTTATGTGTAACACGCGCAAACTTTGCCTCGAAGTAGAGACGTAGAGAGAGATGGAGAGATAGAGATAAAGACAGTCGAAGATATCCGGATACGTGGCCGTTGTACAAAGCGTTTCGCGAGTTTTTATTTTATTTACGACTTCTCTCGCCTCGAGCGACGTCTAACGGGCTCGTTTCAACGTTGCCAGTACGAAACGAGCTTTCCGTGCTTATCATTGGCTCTGGGCGGTCGCGCGGCAACCGCGCGTCACGGAAAGCTCTCCGCTGTCTCGCGCACCCTCCCTCTTTAGGACGCGCTTTCAACCCGCCTATATATCCTTAAATAGATATAGTAGAGAGCGAGTGGGAGTTACGTCCACGAAGCTCCGTCGCCTTTCTGCTTTCCTGATGTAACGGCACCGTCGGAAAGCTCCGAAAGTTTTGGTTCCGTTGGTTTAGCTTCGTCTCGACGGAGACGGAAAGCTCACGAGTGAACCGCAGCGAGAGACGCAGGGTGACCCCTCGTGCCTGGTAGCCACGAAAGCCTTCGTTATATCGCTCGTCGTACCTAACGAACGTATTTCCATTGTTCCGTGAGTGGCGAGGCTTGCACATGGGTAACGTCGAGGCTAAAGCACATGTGTTGTGCTCCGGATTATGAGACGTCGGGCAACGAGGAGGTTTCCACGAGTCTGCCGTGCACAAACTTTCCCTGGGTTTCAACGCGCAGTCTCTGTTCTATTTTCATCCCCGTGGCTGGGTGCGCGCGTCGTGTGGGGGATCCCGCGCGACTCTGGCACCGCCCGAAAATCTATAATCGTCCCGTAGAGACCGTATAACGTCTCTATGTATAGATCTATATATAGCAAGAGGGTGTGCAGAGCTATGACGTTATCGTGCGAGGGGGGGTAGGATAGGGTAGAACGCGGGAGGGCGTCGCGACGCCGAGCAACCGCCTCGCTCGTCATGTTCTCCGCTCACCAAACTCCGTTATAACGACGCTTGACGTCGGTCCCGTCAAGACGTCGACGTCGACGGCTTCTCTTCCGTCGAGACAACGCCGACGACGGCGTTTCTACGACGGTCATCGTGTCCTCACACTCCATCCCTACATCATCATTGTGGTCATATACGTAGCGACGTACTGGCGCGCTTCGGGAAAGCTATCGACGCGACCAGTGAGGACTTTCGTAACGAGAGTTGGGAAAACGCCAGTGCGCTGGTCGCAAAGCTCGAATAGCCAGGGGGAGGTGCTGGTTGTATTTAGAGCAAGTGGGGTTAAACGCACGGCGTAACCTCCTTCGTCGCTCTGTTATCCTGACCTTGTGGTACGTCAGACAACGTCTTCCAATTGACGGGCAGCTCTGTCAGACGTCAAAGACTGGACGCTACTGGGGGTACGTATTTGGATGTGTCGGGGCTCACCTCGTGTCAAACGCGATACGAAGCTTTTCGCGTAGTCTGCTCTGCTCCCCGGGTAGGATTTCGCGATGCTAGGGCGCCGCAGTGCTTCTCCAGGGGCAAATCGTCGCGTACGACCAAACCGCGTTCCTGTACTACTTGCTTGGCGAACGTCACTCGTTCGCTCGTTCCCGGTTGCATTTCGCTCTACGAAAGTGGATTCTCCAGGGTCTGGGATGTTCTCGCGGTACTTTTCGGGTCAACGGATCGTTGAACCGCTGTTTCGCCTGGAACGAAGCCCTTAATTATTGATTCGAGCCCATGACCCCTGTGGCCTGCTGGTGGGCGTACGACCCCCAAACATACAAAATTTCGCTAGGAAATATCGATCTCACGAGAAGCACAGGGACCTGTAACATGTGTGCTGTCAGCGTGCGCCGAAACGAGAGATGGGTTTCGCGCCGTGGTGTGCGCGCGCGTTGGCTTCAACCCGCGTAAAATCAGTAGTACAGGTCGGTGTGCGAGTAGACAACGAGCTTTCAGCTTTCTACCAACGTTACTCTGTTATCCTGTTATACGTTGGTGAGTTCAGAGGACTGGCGCGCCACTAAAAGTTCTCCCCATCTCGTCGCGTCAATGGCACGAGAATTGCGCCCGTGCGAGAGAAAGCTTCGCTCGACGCTTGAGCAGCCCTCCCACGTGGTTGGAAGTCTCAACCGCAAGCACCGTGGCTACCGTCGTTATACTTCCATCGTTGTTATGGACGCCGGATGAAAGAGCCCGTCGCGACCGAGCCGCGACAGAACGTTGAGCGACAGATGGGCAGTTCTCGTAATCGTGGTGATGTCAAATGGGCGGAGGAGGGAGAGAGATGACGTTGAAACGCAACACGCTTTGCTGGCCCGCCTTCGGGCGAATTGCCGATATCGCTGGTCGCATGAGAAACGAAAGACACGTGTTGATGTCGAGACAGTACGCCCCGGATTTCATCGAGAAAGCTTGCACGGAAAACTCGTTGGCCCCTGCGAGTAGGTCGAGGGTGCGGAGGGTGAACCTAGTAACACTGGGAAAAAGCTTAGTTGCCATAGGAGACGAAAGCTTCATTGGGAGATTCCACACCTGTGCGGGATTCGAGTCGCAGGTCGAGAGACGCACTAGCGTCGCACCAGGCGCCTATCAAGAGGTGCAGGCCGTCTCGCGTGGCACCCTGGATAAAGCTCTCTTTCCCTCTCCCTCCATCTCTCTCGAGCTTTCTCTCTTGGCTGTTGCAACGTCTAGCCCAGTCGAGGAATACGCCAGGGTGCTGTACGACCCCGGTGTGACGACTACGCGGTCGACATCAACGATACCCCGGATCAAGGAAACATAAAGCTTGCGGAGATTCGCTCGTTTGCAGCTGATACCAGAAACAAGGCGATCGAGCTTTTTGCGGACTTTTCCACTGGGTCGAAAGCAACGGAAGGGGCTTATGCGCCGGACGGAAGTGGCAGTGCTACGTCGTTGACGCGACGAGCCACCGGGAGAACATCAACTTGAAGGAGTTCTCTCTTTGGATTTTCATGCATACCCGGTGCAACGGAGCGAATGATGTTTCGAAAGTCATCGCGAATTTTCCGATGATAACTTTTTGTTCAATATTACGCGACGATGCTTTCACGTCGACCACGGTTTTAACGCGGGGAAATGAAGAAGTTTATGATAAAATTACATCGCGTTATCACTTCGCGATGATTTCAGGGTCGAACAGGCGGGTGACAAATGACAGTCTTATCACAAGTAGAAAAATCGTATCGACGTCAGACGCCCTAGTTCAGCCAGAAACTGACGCGAAACGTTGTCACTTCGCTGCTGTGCGCAACATCAGGAGAACAGAACGAGCTTGTCGCATGCGGTCAAGCTTTTTCTGGTCTAGTTCCGAGGGATCGAAGCGTCTAGCAGGCTAACATGAGGATGTTCGGTGGAAAATGACGAATCACCGGATTTTCGATGATTCTCATCTACCCACCTGATGATTTTTCCTACCTCGATATAAAATAAATATCCCGCGTTGCGAATTCATCGATGCTTTGCTCGTGATGAAACGAGCTTTACGCAGGTGTACGACACCTCGCGACACCGACATCGGGTATAAAAATTTCATACTAGGAAAACATGCGACGTCAGCGTGTATTACGGGCTTGTAACGTTCTTCTCCCCGAGCTTGCGAGCTTTCGTCCATTACACATCGGACAATATCCCTCGCCGAGAAAAATATTTCTCGTGCTTTTTTACGATTCGCCATTCGAGAATTATAGTCTCGTAAACGGGACGAGAAAGTTCCATTACCAACGACCGTATCGAAATGTGGGAAAAAATTTGGGGCGTCGGCCGATCGACGTGGCGTTTCGATATCAGGAAATCACGAGGAGAGATGCGAGCTGTTCATACCTCGGGTTATAATAATAAAACAAATAAAAAAGAATTCATCGGATTTGCGTAGCGAAAGAGAGAGAGAGAGAGAGAGAGAGAGCTGTCGATACGTGTCGTTCATTTTTCATGCAGTGCAATTGGAGGGGGAAGCGTTTCATCGATTGGCCGAGGGTGAGTCTCGTTGAATTCGGTCTCTCTTACCGTCGCATTCGCATGTTTCTTCGTTAGTCTCGCGAGCAACGAACTTTCTTTCCTGCCTTGCTTCAGAAAGAACTCAGAATTCGGCGAGTTTCTTTCGTAGTGACAAGAGAAGCTCGCGAAGCAGGGCGGGGGCCGATCAAAGGGAGCTTTCGATAAGACAAAGCACCCAGCGGTTGCTTGTGAACAGCCCCCGGCACCAGGCAAACAGGGAGAGGTCGAAACGTTTCGACTGCCGAGTCACGTGGTGGGCCACGACGAGAGAGAACGAGAGCTTTCGCGGTCGATCTATTTCGAGGGAACGACAACCGCGCCGAAAAAGCGCGGGCGTCGCGACCCTCGATCGGGAGACTAGGAGAAAGCGCCCGTGCGTCAAACCACTCGTACGTCTCGAGTCGGTAAAAATGTTTCGAACTTTTTCATCAATAATTCTCTAATAAAAAACACACCAATGGAAAATTTTATTTCAACTTTTGCAAACATATCCTCGCCAATTTCGTTTTCAAAACAATATTTCAATCGACCCTGACCTCGTGTCCTCGTTTTTATCCCTTCGTATAATAATTTTTCACCGCACTTTGTCTCGTCGCGAAGACAAACGAGAACGTTGGGAGGGGACCTTAAGGGGCAAACAAAACATCAGGGTTAACCGCAAATATGAGCTCATCGCGGCTCGGGCCCTTTTTCTTTTCCCGTCTGCCTCCACGCTCTGTCCCAATTCACCGACGGCCAGGTGTTCGCCCGTAAGTGCGCACTCGTCGTATTTTCTTGCTTACGCGCGCGCGCGCACATGCACACATGTATATCTGTATATATATAAATATCTGCGAAACATCGAATAAATACCGTTTAATTGGTACACAGTTCCGTATAGTTTTAATTGAGAAGAGAACTTTTCGGAACTCCGAGAATCTCTCGCGTTCCTCGCCGAAAGAGCTCGAAGAATCGTCGAACGATCTTTTCGCAACGATAATAATCAACGAGAGGGGAATTCCGAGGAATTTGAGCTTCTCGAAAGTCACGTGACATTTTTATCTTTACCATTGGCCATTGGCAAGCACCCGTACCAGCGAATAAACGACACGTAGCCCGTAGATCTCTCTCGATAATCGTCCGTACGTACGGCTAAGCACGTACGCATTTTTCTAAATTTGGTCGAAACTAATTCGTTAATTTCGTTTCATAATAATAATAAGCTTGAGCCAAGAGTCGGCTTATAAATTTTCATTCGAAAATTCTGACGTCTTGGTCGCGTAGCAAAACCCGTCGCGAGAATTCAGCCGCGGCTTTGATCCGCGTCGGGTTTGCTCTGTCGGAGAGCGATCGGGGCTGAATGTGCTCGCGCATGGAAACTGGTTATGGTGCAAATATGCATGGTGCGAGTGGCGCATTAGAGATCTTAAAATTCTCGAGGGGGAAATGAAAAAAAAGAAAGATAAATAAATAAAAAATCGAAATCATTCCTACACGGCGGTTCGCTCTCTGTCTCTCGCTTCGTCTGCGCGAAGCTGATAGTTCCACCGTGCGATATAAATGCCTTGAGCCTTAATTGGAAGCGACGCCTCTATCGCGCGCGCCGACAACTCGACAGCGTGAGTGCGATATATATATATATCTTGCTAATATTCTCATGAGCGAACCGATGCGTAATACACGCGGAGGAATAAAGAGGGAGAGAGGTACACGCGCGATTTTATAACCAAGTTCGTTCTCGGTGAGCTTCGCGCATGATTATACGATAGTTTCATGGAAAATTGCGTTCGAGGATAAAGATTTCTTCGACTCGGCGGAGAGGTATAAAATGTTTATATACGTAAACGAGGGTGAGAGAGAGAGAGAGAGTGCGCACGCGCGCATTCGTACGACTGCCAAGTAGCTCGTGCACACGATAATGACGCCCGACCATATCTTATTTTCCTTTATCTTTGTATCTTTCTTTCTTTTTTTTTTCTAAAATATAAAACTTTGCGACGATGTATTTCTTTTCGTAATTTTCGAGAGAGTCGTAACCTTGAGAAATTAGCGCTCGCCAGATACGAAGACCGGGGTGCATTCCTAAAGAGTTCTAATAATTGAGAGTCCTCGCTTCGATAAATGCTATGGCTAATAATAGGTCGACATATATATACATATATACAGGGTGAATTTCATAAGGTGTAACGGGCTTTAGACTAAGGTAGATGGGATCATTACAAACAAAAGTTGCAAATATACATTGGGGATATTTTCAATAGTTTACGAGATATAACGGTTTAAAGTTGGCCCAATCAGAGTGCACCGAGAAGCATTGGAGCCGCCCACTCCCCTCCCTAGCAACCAATGCTCGAGAAATAAAAATGATTAAGTAATAATATAATAAATAAAATTGACTGCTCTGAATTTTGCAACTCCAAATGTAACGTCCTACACTGTGATATATCTGCGGTTAGGGCGGAAGTGGGCGGCTCCAACGCTTCTCGGCACGCTCTGATTGGACCGACTTTAAACATGTATATCTCGTAAACTATTACAAATATCTCCAATGTTTATTTGCAACTTTTGTTTGTAATGATCCCATCTACCTTAAAATAAAGTTTGCGACACTTTATGCAATTCACCCTGTATATATATCGATCCATTGTTATCGATAGTATATATAAATATATATATGTGAGTGTGTGTGTGTGTGTGTGTGTGTATTTATCGGTACTTCATGTGTCCTCGAGCATTTATTCTCTCGTAATAAGACACATATATACGTATATAAATATTATTATATGTCGGGTAGTAAAAAAAAGGCATAAAATATAATGAGGGAAAAAATGAAGTCGTGTGTCTCACATGGGAGGGAAGACAACATCAATATTCCTTGAAATTGTGTTTCTCTCACCGTGGGAGATCCGTCATAATTGGCGTGTACCTGTAATACGCATAAGTATTGTATTACTGGTACTAATAGCACGCGTATTTATTTATAGTTTATCCCCATCGTTCTTCAATTTCTTTTACGTTGGTGCAATTACGTTACGTGATGAACGAGACGGCAGAAGAACGTTTTTTGGATTTTTTCGAGGAGTTTAAACTCTGTGCGCCACACCGCGTGCGAGACCTCCACGAAATAGAATTAAACTTTAAACGTATATATTTATGAGTGAACGCCTATGTGTATGTGCGTATGCGTGTGTAATGGACCTTTAGTAAAGGCTACGGAGGAAAGCGTTCATCAAGCGCGGATTCCTCCACCCGAGACTCGTACTGTAATTTCCGTTAAATTGCGCGTTGCTCCCTCTTACGTACGTACAGGTACGTATACATACGTGGCCACGCGGTAGCGGCGAAATTCGTTTTAGACGAATTAACGGAGGTAATGATGATCGGTTGAAAATAAAAATCGTAAAATTTGAATAAAAAAAAAATGGCAAAATTCTCGACGAAATAAATCAAAGCACGAACATTTTTTTTTATCGATAAGTTTTAATAACTTTTTTTTCAACTGACAATTTTTCTACATTATTATTGCATCAAAGGTGACCTTGATTACATCGTTTTCTCAACGAAGAGTTCGCGTTAAGCTCGTTTCACAGCCTTCGACCACGGACGCGTATAAATCCGGCTGTTTTATCTCCTCGTGAGCTTCCGAACGAACGAGAGAGCCAGAGTGCAGTAGCCACACTGATCTTTTTATTTTATCTCTCTCTCGCGCTCAGCTTCTTCTTCTCTCCCTCTCCTTTTCCGTAAATTCGACCGCGAGGATACCGCGCGGAGTATATATCAGAGCGAGAAGGGAGAGCCCGGCTTGCGTAATTGCAGGTACTCCCTTCGTTTCTTGAGCCGCGCTTTTTTTTTCCTGTTCTCCTCGTCTCTCGTGTAGCCTCATTCGCGAATGATGCCGCGGGGAGACGAGGAAGAAACAAACCAAAACCAAAACAAAAAAAATAAGAAAAAAAGAACTGTAATGCATGAACAAAAGTCAGAAAATTGGTCCTAAGGTAACAAGTGTGTGATTGCAGGGTGGCTGTGCTATATATATATATATATTTTGTTTTTTATTCTTTCTCCACTGTCGAGATCTCGCTAATGACGACGGATGTGCGTGTATGCTCGCACATACACACACGTACATTTATATCTATATATACGTGTGTTCGTGCCCGTAGGTACGTATATACAAATGGTGAATCGACTGGAATAAAACGTGAGTTACAACACGTACATTTCGCCGATAATCGAATTTATGCGCTCTTGCTTCATCGTTCGTATATATATATATATATATATATATATATATATAAATATATATATATATATATATATATATATATATATATATATATATATATATATATATATATATATATATATATTCATATATATATATATATATATATATATGAATATATGGGTGCCAGGTTCTCTCCCTCTGTCTCGTCTACCCTCTTTCATCTCTCGTTCTCAACTACTGTATCTTACCGAGATTCGTTCGCTCCCTTGTTGCAACGTTCCATTATACTTGACGTTTTTTTTTTTCCTTTTTTTCGTTATACCATTCATATATTTTTATTTTTCCAATTATTCTAACGAGAGAAAGAGAGGGAGAGGGACGTAACCGCAATCTTCATTTTGGCGCACACCCCGACGACGTGCTCTTCGTGTATGCATCCTCTCGCACGCACAGCTGCAACGAGACAAGACGTCTCGATCAATATTAACTCTTCGCTTGCGTTCTATATACATACGTGTGCATATATATATATATATATGTATATGTATATATTAATAAAATATATATGCACTTGCATGAATGGAGTAACGTCGCTTTGTCGCGTGAATGCTTCGTGATTACGCGTTAAATCAGACACGTACCTCCTCACGAGGTTATTCTCGTGTAACCATCCAAGAATCTCTATGCCATCTCGATCTCTCTCTCTCTCTCTCTCTCTCCCTTCCTCTCTCTCTCTCTATTATTATAACAATATAATAATAATTATTATTATTATATCATAATAATAATAATATTATAATAATAGTGATATGACAGAATATTATATTATTATAATATATCTTAATATCAATAATAATATTAATATTATAATAATAGAGATATGACAGAATATTATGTTATTATAATATATTATAATATTATAGTATTATATTATATTATATATTATATGTTATATTCTAATATATTATAATAATATAATATAATAATATTCTAATATATCTCTATTATTATGATATAATAATAATAATAATATTAATAATAATAATAATTGTTATTATATATATATTTATAGAGCAAAAAATCTATATATTAAACGCGCCGGTGTAGTACAAGCGTCGTATATGTGAAATACGTGTATTCGTGATAAATGTACGATGCATCGACTTGGTCGTACCCGAAGATACGAGTTACAAACCGTGCTTGCTCCGTTCGGTGTTATAATATGCAGATATATACATTTTGCAAATGGTAAATTTGCATTTTACATCTAGTCGGCTCGTGTACGTTTCGCGCACACGCGCGACATTGTAACTCGAACTTTCCCTCGAAATTCTCATATTTCGTGCGAGTGAATTATCAAAAAAAAAAATTTATAATTGAGCGCCATTATTATTATTATTATTATTATTATTATTATTATTATTATTATTATTGGTATTATCATTATTCGATAATTTTTTTCACTTATCGCGAAAGAAATGAAGGACGGAGAGCTTTCATCGAATAACTTATTTCCCTCGTTCGCTCTCTCTCGCTCCCTCTCTCTCTTAGTCGAAAACAAAAAGAAAAAAAAGAGTAAAAGTCTCTTCTGAGATCGCGAATTCGATGCAGGTGTCGATCGATCGTTCGCACTTCCGGCGACCCCCGTGTATCGCGCATGGTTTTTGTTTCTTCTTTCTTTTTTTCTTTCCTTCCTCCGCCGCTTTTTCTTTACTTCATCACGATGTTTGCACTTGTCGGCCGAAAAAATATCGCGACCTCGAAAAATCGAACCATCAAGAGCGCGAGCGAGCGCGCGAGGTGTTGTATCAAGTGTTCCACGGGCTGGGCGTAACATACGGGAAACTCGCGATCGAATAAAATTAATCAAAAAGAAAAAAGTGAAAAAACAAATGTGAAAAGAAAGAAAAAACGTGTATAACGACCGAGATATACGACGTTGCTCTCTTGTCCCATATCTCGCGACTTTGAACAACGTGAAATTATCTTCGGAAAAGAAAAACAACGAGAGGAAGAAAAAAAGAATTTTTTTTTAAGAAACTGGTTGCGACAATACCGCGTGAAACCGTACGAAATTTCGTGACCTTTCGTAACATGCGTTGTCCTTGTACGTTCCTCACGAATATGATGCGCGCGCAGACATTCTCACGCACGTGCGATTACAATAATGATTTTCATATTTTCATATTCCTCCTCGTCCTAAAATCTTTCTTCGATCTACCCCCTCTCTCTCTCTCTCTCTCTCTCTCTTTCTCTCATTCTCACGAAGAAAGAAATGAGAAACGAGTGGAACGAGAGAAAAGAAGTAGCTCTTTCTCGCGGTAAGTAATCCGCGTCGACGTGCACCTCGTCATTTCGAGAAGTAGTCATAATCTCTCTCTCTCTCCCTCCTCCCTCTTTCTATCTTTCTCTCGCTCTTTCGCTCCAACGGAAAACCAAAGGGTCGACAAGCAGCGTCGACCAAGAAGAAGAAGAAGAAGAAGAAGAAGGAGAAGTAGAAGTAAGAGAAGAAGAACAAGAAGAAACGAAAAATAAAAAATAAGGGCCAGAATAAAACGAAAAAAAAAAATTCCAAAAATAAAAAACCCGAGAGAAAGATACTGTACGTGAACGGCGCGTCGAATATACACACGCCTAACACGTGCGTGACGCACTTCCATACGCATGGAGGCGCTCCCGTGCGTATGTGTGCGCGTTCGTGGAGAGTGCGTGATGTGCCCGGCGTGCGCGAAGAGCGTGGCAAGCAATATATATACACAGATATATATATATACATAAATACGTATGTATACGTATATCTCCATACAAGCGGAAACACACACACACACACACACACACACACACACACGTGCGTGGAGCGTATGCATTGCCCACTTTTTGCCCCCACTCCGTCGCTGAGTACGGGCGCGTCGTCGCTCCCGGGAGATCCTCTTGCATCGTAAAGCTCGTGAGTGCGAGAGAGAGAGAGAGAGCGTGAGTGAGAAGTGAAGGGGGGTGGGGGGATATTTCATCTCTATCCTCTCACAAACTCTTCTACCTCCCTCGACGGCCCTTTCCTACCTCCTTCTTTCTCTCTCTCTCTCTCTCTCTCTTCATCTCTTCCTCTATCTCCCTGTTCCCCCCTTCTTCCTCTCTCTCTCTCTCTCTCTTTCCCCCCCGGCAGCGAACGACCCTCGGAGCACGATCTCTGACTGACTCTCGGACGCGCACCTGCCGCCGGTTCCCACACTCGTTGAGGCGCGAGTCCCTCGCGCGCCGGACGTGACGTCACGATGAGGTCCGCTCTCGCCTCGTTCGCTCGAGTTCGCGCGCGCGACCGCGCGTACGATTGCCGGAGCTACCTCGTATAATACACACACGAGTCTCATCTCACTCTCTCTCTCTCTCTTGCTGTCTTTATCTCTCCCTCGTTCACTCTCGACGATGATCGGAGCAAGAGGGAGGAGAGGAGGCCACACGATATCCTCGCTCTTCCCTCGTCACTCTCCTCGTACGAGAACGAATGCCACAGCGCTTGTATTCGCGTATGCAGGTTTACCACTATCCCGAATGACTGGCACACACGTATATATATATATGTATATATATAAAACGAGTGCGCACGCGATAACACGCCTGCACTAAATCGCGCGCCCGCACTTACACACGCACGTGCATATTTTTCTTTATTTCATTTTAACAAATTTCCATTCTTTTTTTACTTCTTCGTTTCTTTTATTCGCATTTGTTTCGTTGCTTTTTTGTTTTATATAATGCTCTCTCGCTCAATTGCGTCGATGCCGAATTGGCCACTAGTCATGAGGTTCGTATCCGTCAGTGGGAATAAGGTGTTAAAGTCGATGTTGTTTTATTTTCATCTTCTTCACTCGCTCTCTCTCTCTCTCTCTCTTTCTCTCTCTGTCTCTCCTTTTTTCTCTTCCTCGCTTTCAAGTCGTAATATCTTATTGTCGGATATTTTCTTTTCATTCTACGATCCAAGCGAATTTCGCTGCGGTTTTGCAAGTGTTATTTTCGCTACGGCAAATTTTCTCTCCATGTATGTGTTTATATACATACAAACATATACAATTTACTCGGTTATTTTTTTGTTTATCTACCTACCTACTCGATAGAACGAACAGAAAACTGGTCCCAGTATCTCGTGCTGGCTCGAGTTATGGTACAATTTCGCTCGGTCGAAGGTTCGATGGTAATTCTATCGCGTAATAGAGGCCTCGCAAAAGTTCTCTGTACACGTTCGTGGAGGCACGCTCGGCGCGCCCCCTTGTCGTTTAGTACACTCTTCGCGAATGTCTAAGTCCGTGCGCGAGAAGACGGAGACTCCCATACTTGCCTGTATTATATGTGTATGTATATGCGTATGTGTGTATGTTTCACTATATGGGCACGCATATCCCATATAACGCGAGCGTCGATGCAAGTAAATGGGCCTGACTCACGCAGCCATCGGAACATAGAGAGTGTACAACGTTTTAGTCTCTCCATCACTTGGCCATTTATAGAAAGAGACGGAGGTAGATAGATAGATCGAGAGAGAGAGAGAGAGAGCGAGAGAGAGAGGGAGAGGGAGAGAGAGAGATGCATGAAAGAAAAAGGTCTCACTTGGCTCGAGGCGCACACGAGCCGAAGAGACGTTCGAGGTGCACGAACGAGCACTTCTTCATTATCCGACTTCCTTCGATAGTTGGTTGCTTCGAAAATATACACGATATATCGTATTATCGATAACCCACGTACATGCGCACACGCGAACTAAATCACGACTGAATAAAACAAATTAAATGTTTTCCATCGTACGACGATAATTTTTTCCATCGTTCGAATAAATTCGCTTTATCGTGATATCGCGATCGAATTGAAAATACAATTCGGTGCGAAACGAATCGATTTTAATCGTGCGATAACGAAAATTATTAACGCAGCGATGCTTTTTTTTTACATACTTTCGTACTTTTTACATCGCGAATGTAAAATCGTTGAGAATATAATTTTTATAGTCGGTTTCCGTTGCGATTCGTGACGATCCTCGATTTTGCATTGTTCGCCATAAACGAATACGCGGATACACGAGTGCCCGACACGCTCGAAACTCGAGGATACGAAAGATATGTCACGCGACTCAAACTGGACGTTGGTATCTGCGGGTCTCGTTTACACGTTCTACACACGCGTGTTTTACGTAGGAGATGATTTTTAAACGAATCAACAAACAAAAAATAGAACTTTCTCCGAGGGAGATGAAGAGGGAGGTAGTCGACTCGTGCAAGAATATACGCAGAGCTATGATTACGTCTGGTCGTTTTTATCGCTCAATACTAAGAGATGGGCAAGACGCAAACTCTCTCTCTCTCTCTCTCTCTCTCTCTCTCCTTCTCTCTGTCTCTCTCTGTCTCTCTGTCTCTCTTTCTCTCTCTCTCTCTCTCTCTCTCTCTCTCTCTCTCTCTCTCTCTCTCTCTCTCTCTCTGTCTCTCCCTCTCTCTCTCCTCTCTGCCTCTCTCTCTGCCTCTCTCTCTCTGTCTCTCTCTCTCTCTCTCTCTCTCTGTGTCTCTCTCTCTGTCTCTCTCTCTCTCTCTCTGTCTCTCTCTCTCTCTCTCTCTCTCTCTCTGTCTCTCTATCTCTCTTTCAACATATATATATCTCTCTCTCTGAGTCGAGGGCCCCAAGTGTGCGGTCGTCCAAGAGGGGACGATTGTAATTTCATCGTAATCGTTACCAAGAACGGGGCCTCTTGCGAATACGCGACTCTCTTTGAGATCGAGAGACGGGGTCCAGGTTAATACCTACAGCGCACACTACGTGCGCAAACCTCTCTCGTCCATACAACCTCATATAAACAGAGCAAGTATAATAGAACGATACGAGAGTAATGGCTTTGCGTCACGCAAAATTTTATAAAGTACAAAGGAAGTAAAAGACACGACCTGTATTTTCTGCCAGACGCCACGTTTTATTTTATACAACATTCACCCAGACACAAGACGATTAATTTCACCAGATTTTCATCAAGAATCTCATTCAATAAAACACGAACGGAAATATTCTTTATCGCGGAACGCGTTATAGTTCATTGATACGATATAATTGAACGGAAGGGAAACAGATGTTTCGTATAGAATACTTTATTGCCTCGTTATAAAAACTTTCGTTCTTATGAATGAAGACTGAATATGAAGAATGTGAATGAATAGAAACGATAATTCATATTCCGGTAAAAATCAATTTATCGACATAATGGAGTTAAATCGTTCGAGAAAAAAACGTTAATCATTGGTATGGAAACGGACTTTCGACCTTAACACGTGCGTACTTGAGGTATGCGAATGTTATAATTATTCACTCGGGGAATCCCCCTCGATCCGAGGTGGCGAAGCGAAACGAGTTCGTGATCCGTTTATGAGACGACGAAAGCAACGAGGCTCCTTGAATGTATCATGAGGTATATATACGAATTATATGTGTCGAAGTCGATGAAGGGGATATGCACGTTTTTTTCTCCCTCCCTCCCTCCCCCTCCTCCTCCTTCTCACTCGACCAACCTACGAGAAGCGATACTCTTCATGGAATAAACGTGCACTCTCGTCGATAGCTAGGTAGGTACGAGTCATGAAAAAATTTCTTTTTTTTTCTTCTATATATATATATATATATAGAAGCTCGGCGTTGCACTTTGCAGCGCCGAGCCAAAATGGCTTTTCCTCGATTCTAGGAACGTCATAAAAGTGGCCACCGGGTGATAATTACCAGCTCTCTCGGCTATTACAAGTGACGTAGCTTAGGTGAGCTCTGTCATCTCGATGAGATGAACGTTCTAACGATTCCTGCGGTCGCATCGTTTCCACGGATGGTTTTTCCAGTTCTCAACGATGTCATTAATACGACAAGATCGTTCGAGAGTGTTATACCGCGAGATAATCAAAGTGAGAAAAAAAGAAAAAAAGAACGTAAAGAAATTTCGATGGAAATAGATACGCAAACGAATATGTCGATGAGTCTTGAGTAATATTCAGACTCGTCGGTAAACACTTTTCTTTTTTATCTCGTTATACATAAATTGCATTTTTCTTATCGAATCTAAATCGTTTCGATTGAAGTCCATCGCAATTTATTGAAATCAAATGACACGTTTTTTTTTCTTTTTTTCGTACGAACGATAAACGTTATCGCATTATTTCTGTTTATTATTGTTGTTATTTGGCTTTTCGGATTTTGATCTTGGGTCTCGTCGTGATATCACGTCCCGAAATTAGTCCTTGGATCGCGATTTGATGACCGGGATCTCACGAATGAAATAATATACGTTACCCGCGGGCAAGGTTTTCTGCTCGATATGCGGAATCCCAATTAGCTGGGAATGGTCGCACGTACTTCAGCGCTTTTACGTGAGCTCCACGACATTTCTACAGGACGAACACACACACATATAGATACAAATATGTGTACAAGTTCGTCCAAGTTCGGTGTACGTTGTTACAGCGATTATACGATTCGCGGAATCATCGATGAAGTCTCAACTACGGCCTGACAGAGAAAGAGAGAGAGAGAGAGAGAGAGAGAGAGAGAGAGAGAGAGAGACCCATTAGCGTTGTCCGGTCGCGGGAACGAAACGGCACAAGTTCGCGCGGACATCGGTTTTAAATTTACCTCAACCTGCATATACAAATATATAGCTATATGTACGAAGTTGCACACACTTGTAATTATTCTTGTTTTTATGCCAAGGTCCGACACGATCGACGCATAAAAAGAAAGAACGAAGAATCTTTTTTATCCTTTCTGTTTCGTTAATTTGTCATAACTCACGCCCTTTTCATTACGACAGGAAGTCTCGAATTGGCGTACGAAATTTAACGACGGGAATGTAATAGTTGAAAAATCGAATTAATTATTTCAAATAACGATCGATGATTCATGGAGTGAAAATTGTGAGGATGATTTTGTGACGATCGATCGTCGTTTCCGGTTACAATGTGGAAATTTTCTTATAGCGGTAATTAAAGCGACGCGCTAATTACTGTATCTCCCTCGTCTCGCTCACACGACACGACCGCTTTCTCGATGATTCTCGATACAGGCTGACGAGAACTCGGCTGAGTAAAATCTCTCCCACGAAATATTCTTCGCTACCGTGCGTCTGGTCACGATCTTTCGCTCCCTCTCTCTCTCTCTTTCTCTCTGTAGAGGTTCGTTTTCTTGTCTCGATCGTGATAATCTCGTTCCTCGTAATGCTTATGTATCGTTTCGTCATCTCTTATCCGCTCGAAGATCTCGAATATTCGTCGGGGACCCTCGACAATTTTCGGCCTCTGGGTTTCGACTCCCCGTGAGTCGCTACCGGTATTCGTCGACTGGACGTTCTTTCTTCAATTTTTTTTATCTAAATTTCTTTTTTCCTATCGAGATCCTTTTTTTTGTAAAGAAGAAGACTAATTTTCAAGGACTTTTTGTTCGGATCTTCCGTTGATTTGGGTAGAAAAAAAAAACGAAAGAAACGAGAGAAAAGATTATCGAAGCGAGAGTCTTTAATTAATACATCCCGATTGCATTTCCCGATCGTCGTATCTCCGTTTAACGGATTTCGATATTTATCGGATCGACCGATCACTCATTATATCGTCGAGACGGGGTTGGAATCTTTGACGGACGATCTTTATAATGTATCGGCGCGGAGCCGAAAAAAAAGAAGAAAAATGTTTCATCGCTACTGGTCACTGACCTTACGCCGCTCGCGGGGTCTTTCCATCCCGCAATATCTATGACAAATCTCGATCTTAGCCGATACGCGATTAGTCTCGAGCCGCGAGTTGGAATCCAGCGACACACGTCAAGGCCTGAGACTCGAAACGCGTCTCCCTTCGGACCGCTTCATAATAAATATAATAATTTAAAAAAAAAAAGAAGAAAAAAGGCTCCCGGGTTTCTATCAAAAACGTTCGATCGAGATTGGTATCCACCGGTCTGGCCAAAAAAAGAAAAACAAAATCAAAAATTGAAACGTCTTTCGAAAGGCCACGGGATCTTCCAATCGTACAGATTATTATTCCTCTCTACTTTCTTTTTTTTTTCTTTTTAATTTAGCTTTTTTATATCGCTTCGCTCGATTTGCTCCGGACCAGGAAAGCCTCTCTCTCTCTGTCTTGTATGAACGAACAGCACTTCCGCCTCGAGACTTTGGGCGTGAAGTTAAAAAAAAGTACAAACGTTCGTGAAAAAAAGTTCGATCGAGATTGGTCCTTAAAAATCCTTCGAGGATTCTCGACTTGGTTATAACTATGTTTAATGTTTTATCGTTGGCCAACGACTATATAAGCGTAAGATTGAACGAGTTGATTGCTCTCTCTCTCTCTCTCTTTCTCTCTTCCCCCTCGGTAAAACGAAAAATTTTTTGTCGACCGATCGTTCGGACGGTTATAAACTTCTCGCCAGCATCGCGGGGCAGATCGATCGGTCTCGAGCGACCCTCACACGTAAAACCTTAAGCATACACACGTACATAAAGCGATCCGGAGGATCTCTTTTGATCGTAAGTTAAACATCGGTGGCCAAAGGCCGTGACTGTGATGGAAATTTCGACGAGACGAAATACGTGGCTGTGTATATTTCTCGTGTTAAATATATATATGTCGTCGATGTACTTGAGAATTTTGCTTCTGTGAGAATCTCGTCTCGTACCGTGGATAAACGTATTTTCCACCGTCTCGAGTCTTGAGCACACAGAGAGAGAGAGAGAGAGAGAGAGGGGGGGGATGTAGGAAAAAAGGCGTGAAGGGGATGCGCGTAAAAAACTGGTACACGAAGACGACGAAGCGCGACGCGTTTTGTTTGCTCGTACAAAAACGGAACAAAAACAAGAAAGAAACAACACGATCGGTTCGATCGGTTGATTTTGTAACGCCCTGGGATCGTCGTCGCGATCGTGCCAAGACACGAACCGAGAGCTTCGTCGATCGAGCTTACCCGATTATTCGTCTCTCCCACTTCTCACCAGGGTGCGCAACGATCGTGCGGAAACGCTCTCTCGCGTAATACCGGGAAGGTCACTGCCACGAGTCTCGCCACGTTTTTCATTCTTCGACACCTTCGCTCGTGATTCGAAATCTCAATAGAAACTCAATCAAATGATAAAATAAAATCGAAATAGAATGGATCTCTTGCATTTTATCTTCGTCCTTCGATATCAAAACGAACAAAAAAATGTTTAATCATTTCCTTCGATTTTATAAAATATTCAATTTTTTTTTTCAGGATATTAGTCAACTCGATTAGACAATTTTTTCAAAATATAAACAACTGTCCATGGATTAAATTTCTTACACCCTCGTCAAAATTTCTAGTGACCAGCATTTTTTTTTATCAACATATTGTTAATTCTCAATGTCGAACGACCGGTAGTCCATCGCGAGTCGCTCGGTACCTCTCGCTGTTTACATTACACGACCGATCCCTCTCGTTATCACGATTACATGCGAGACGCGTCGCGAGGCTCGACGATTCCCTCGTGCTTCGTGTACACGTCCGTGTACGCTCGATCGTGTACACGAGAAGGCATAAAAAAGAATGAAGGTAGATATAACTACAAAGAATCCGATCGACGTGAAGCGCGAACGCGATCTCGCCGAGTGAGTGAGAAGGTGAAAAGAAGAAGAAGAAGAAGAAGAAGAAGAAGAAGGAGGAGGAGGATGAGGACGAGAGGACGATGCTCGTAGGGGAGGAATACGACAAAACGTGTACGCACGTAGCGGAAAGGCACGAGCTCTTCGGTTCTCTCGCGTACCATGCGGGATTAAACATGAGAAGACAACGGGCAATGGCACCGCTTCGATCGGCGCGCGGGCATGGGAACTCGCGGTGTGAAGGCATGCGCCTCTTCTCTATAACGATAATATGAACACAGAGAGAGAGAGAGAGAGAGAGAGAGAGAAACGCACGTGTATAATATAATGTTCACGTTCGTTCATTCTACCGTTTTCCGTCTCTCTCTCCCGAGGCCGTTGGAGGACGTGTCGCGTCGTGAATTTGAGAGATGCACAACGTACAGAATTTAACGACGGGAGGAAATGATTGTCAATGACGACAGGACGAATCTAGAGAGGGTAAGAGAGAGAGAGAGAGAGGGTTTCATGGAGCGAAAGATACCGCATAGTCGCAGTGTTTGTGCACGGAATTCAAGACGAGCCCGAGCACATGCCACGTTTTTTTTCTGTTTATTTTTTATTATTTTTTATTTCGTTCGTCTCTTCTTCCTCCTCGATCGCCATGCAGGTATGACGTTGCTTTAACCCACGATGGGCTTGTCCACACCCCCGACTGTAAAACATTAATGGCAAAATGGTACAACGAATTATCGTTAAGTCGTACCAAACTCATGCTTATTATAAATCAATTTTATTTATCTATATATACATAATGATATAATTTTATTATTATATAATTAAATAATTATATATTATATTATTATTATATATAATTATATTATATTATAATTTATTATATTATATTGTATTATATTACAATTTATTATATTATGTTGTATTATATTATAATTTATTATATTATATTGTATTATATTATAATATATTAAATTATACCATGTTATATTATATTATATTATATTATATTACAGTATATTATATTATATTATATTACAGTATATTATATTATATTATAGTAAATTATATTATACTATATTATATTATATCATATTATAATATATTATATTATATTATTAATTATATTACATATGTATAATTATATAACGGAAATCGAGAAATAACAGTGAATTATTTTGATCGATACGTTCGAAACGAATATAATTCTCGATTGGAAGTAAGAAGCGAAATAAGAGAGAAAGAAAAAATTGACGAGACGTTGGACAGGCGTAGCCGGGTTGACGATAACGCGATGAAAAAGTAATATGTTTCTCGAGGTGCGCCCCTCCTCTACTTGCCTCTCGCTCTCTTTCCGTACCTCGCCTCTCTATCACGAATCGTCGACAAGAAATGAATAAAAGTCATTCGAAACGCAAGGACGGAAGTTGAAAAAACGTTAAATCGACTCGCTCGGGCTCAACAAAGTATCGCTCGACGGTTAAAGCGCCGCGGGGCAATATCGGCGTTTTTCGCGAATATCAGAAGACCGTCACGTATTCCCGAGGCAAGATTCCAGCGTTGTATGCCCCGTGACAGCGCACGCGGCATACAGGCCGTGCGTTTCCGAGCGCGCATTCTCTCTCTCTCTCGGGCCCGCCGGTTACATTCTGCAAATAAAAATACCGCGGCGACTCCTCGTCTACCTTACAATCTTGCGATATACGTCTTCTCACGAGTGATTAATCTCGACTTTTTATCACGGACCACGTACTTGTCGTATTACTTCGTAGACGAACGTATCGACGTATCGTTATAAAATTACAAAAATCGAATAAATTCTTTAATTTTGTACGATTCTTTAATCATTTCTCAGATCCGATCTCGAATCGAATAATAATCGAACGATTAATTAATCAATAAAATAATAATTAATCCACCCTTAATTAATAAATTAATAAAACAATAATCAATCCACGATTAATTAATCATTTAATTAATTAGTTCAAACGAAAATTATGTTAAAATTGCGAAAAAAAATAATATTTTCTAGCCAAGGCTTTTGTCATCGTATTTCACGCTTTCTTTGCCCGTCTCTCTCGCTCCCTCTTTCTCTATCTATGTCTGAGCTCGAACGTTATACGGAGCGAACCACCACGAGCTTAATTACTTCCATTACAGTAACCATATACGCCGTATCTTTCTCCATGGCTTTAAACGATTTCCCTTTTGGTTCTGGGCACACGCTGGATCCCCTTGAGCGCGAATATAACGTCTCTCGGCACATCCGCAAGGTTATACACACCGCGCCGAGAGTACAAGCCTGCATTGCCCGTGCCAAGACCGATTATACTTTTGCGTTATTTTTTTAACATCAACGTATTCGCGCTTAACGCAAACGTCGTACGTACGTACACGCCTGGACAAATAATACTTATAATACACCTCGTCGCGAGTATAACTATATACCCCTCGTTTTTTTCTGTTTTTTTTTTTATCGTCGTAAGAACGACAAGGTTAAACATCAGCCGTGGCAACCGTGGCCAAGGCGAAATTCTTCGGAGTTTCGCGCTCTGTGCCGAGAGACGTAAGAAATCGCGCAGGTGCGAGCGAGCGACTTCGTCGACGACGTCGCGGTTGGTACGCTTTCGCCACTCTTCCATGTTCCTATATCGTCGAGCACGAGCCGACTTCGATATATACCTTAACACACGGACAGACACAAATATATGCAGCGTAACATTATAACCAAGTGCCGGAAGGTTTGTAATCTCGAGCTGTCACACCCGGGACCAAAAGTAATCAATGTACGTATATCGCCCCTTTTACCCCCTCCTCTTCTCCTTATCTCATTCCCTTTGCACGAGTGCATTTGCAAAAAATGGCAAATTACACGTGTCCGTCAATGATCCGCTCTGCCCTCGTTTCTCGATAAGCATTAATAAACTCCTGAGTTTCCTCGACGAGAGAATTATGTACTCGACATTCTCACACTCTCTTTTCCTCTCTCTCTCTCTCTCTCGCACTCTCCCTCCCTTTGGCATTCTGCGAAATTATCTAAATGATAGGTAGTAACACTCTCTCGATTTTTTATCTTCTTATCGTAACTATGCAAGATTCTTAACACTTTTTTCATTCTCCTTGTTCTTTGTTTTTATTCTCGTTGTTGTTTATTCTCGTTTCTACGTGTGAATAAAGGGAAATAAAATGAGCGAAATTGTTAAATTATACGTGTCGTACTTTATGATCATTTTAGTCGGTATCTTCCAGGGTGTTCCGCAGGACTGGATGTATGCACACATTATAGGAAAACGGAAATTACCGTTTGGCTTTTCATTGTTTCTTTTCTTCAATTTTTTTTGTTCACTTTCGTGATATTCGAGTTGGAAATCGGATGATATTGCAAAGACGAATCCAGGCGCCTTTTACAATCGCTCGTTCGTATATCGATACGTAAGGTTCGATATAAATCGATAACGTACGATAATTTTTCGAACGGGACTTTAAACTTTTTCCATTTCGCGCCGTACGCCGCGACTCCTCGGTGAATAATACGAACACGTTAATTTTTCAGCGATCGTACCTTGGCTACCGTTTATCGATAAATTTTTTAATTGCTGTTTTTTACTCCTCGTGTTTTTTTTTTTCGTTTTTTATTTTTAACGTTGGACGTGATTAAGAATTGTGAGGTTCGCGTTTGGCGCCGCGAGAGATTTCGGGAGATCCTTTGGACGAGACTGTGACCCCCGGTCGGACAACCCGTCGAGCCAATCTCGCGGGATCAAGCCGGTTTTCGTCGATACACCCTGGGAATGAATTTCGAGATTATTAGTATCGAACATTAGTCGAGGGTCGAGCACTCTTAATTACATTTTTTTAAATTTATTTTTTTAATCTCTCTTTCTTATTCCGATTCCGATGAGTGATTAACGAAATTTCGCCTCGCGTCGAAGTCAAAGCTTCTTTATGAATTTTCGTTCGAATTTATTTATCGTTATTATGATTTCAATTTTTTTTTTTTCGTTTCATTTTTTTCTTTTTATTCGTTTAGGAGTTTGCCTCGTTTTTTCGAATTCTCCCGCAGAGAGACGAAGAAGTATAATTAACCGCGCGAGCGCGAGGTTTCTTTCACGATCGCGCGATGATTTTTCTTTTCCTAGCCGACGGAGAAGATGTTCCTCTCGATCGCCCGGCGTCTTTCGTAGCTAGGAATATTACGAGGCATCGTCCGTCGGTTCGATGAGTAATTAACCGGTTCTTCGCGTTGCAAACTGGTTATACATAGAGGAGCGTGCCCCCTCCCCTTTCTCCCCTGTGTAAGAGCTTTATAAGTCGAATGAGAATATATGCGAAGCGATCGCGCGTCACAGAAAAAAGTAACGAGGGCGTGGCTAGAAACGAGATGAAGGAAAAAAAAAGAATCCCGAGGGTTCGAGCAACGACGGTGGTCCGAGAGATTCAACCCTTTCGACCCAAATCATCAATACAATTATCGCTAATCGATAAGAGGTAATTAAAAAATAAGGGATGAAATATTCATTCCCTATTTTTGGTCATGACGATTAAATCTCCGGAAAAATATCCAAAGCGATATAGTCGATGTTTTTTTCTATCCCTCGAACCCCTTCCACCCAAATCATTAATAAAATTACCGATAATCGATACCAAAAAATAAAAAAACATAAGGGATGCAATATTCATCCCTTATTTTTCGCCACGACGATTAAATCTCAGAAAAAATATCGAAAGCGATAAAGTCGATTGTTTTTTTCCACCCCTCAAACCCTTTCGACCCAAATCATTAATAAAATTACCGATAATCGATACCAAAAAATAAAAAAAAACATAAGGGATGCAATATTCATCCCTTACTCTTCATTACGACGATTAAATCTCCGGAAAAATATTCGAAGCGATAAAGTCGATTGTCTTTCCCCATCCCTCGAAATTCGCCCTTCCAACGTGCTATCCTATATAAAAAAAATCCACGTGGTATTCAATGGCGTGATGAACAAGGGGGTACGAAAGAATTGACGTGGCAAACGGTTTGTAAAACGGGTCTGTTGTACGAGTGTAGACGTGGAGTTTCCGATATTCCTAAATCGCGTGCAGGGTACACCAAGCACACACTTCGGGAACGAGCCCCGATGTGTTCGAATTCTCTTACAGTACATACAATACCCTACATATACATATACCTATATATATATATATATACGTCGTATATAATAGGGAGGAGTAAAAACGTTCGTGCCGGTCACGAGGCAGTCACGAGGCAGGACGTATAGCGACCCCTAAATAGTAAATCGTGTATCGGTATGCGTAAGGGGGGATATCGAGAAATAAACGCACGAGACCCCTCGTGAGAGGTTCAATGAGGAGCCAAACGAGGCTCGTGATGGTTATATGACGATAGAGAAAGAACGAAACGAGTCTAAGGTAGGAGACGAGCATAAGAGACGAAACTAGGCTCTATGGCTCTATAGCGAGGATTTTTAAGCTCTCTTTCTCTCTCTATGCATATAGGGGTGTACTAGGGACATAGTGTGGGCCTATTTACCGACACCCACAAAGAATGGGCCAATCCTTAGGGGGGTGGAGCTGACACACTTGCACGGCTTTTCTATACACTCTAGAATTGCTGCGGGCTCCGTTTCCTTGTCCTCGTCATGCATCTTTTCTGAGGGTTTTATATCTGTCTATATATATATATAGAAAAACGTGAGCGAGAAAGATAGAGGGTGGGGATAGATGTGTGTGTGTGTGTGTGTACATGACCACGGGAAGATTCAGCTCCGTGAGTTCCCACGAGTCGCGATACCACCTGTGCCTTCGGCACGACGACAGCCAACCCCTAAAAGACGCGTGACGCGCTCGTGAAGCAGCGAGGAGATGCGAGAAAGGGAGAGAAGCATAAGGACGAGCGTGCGGTGAAAATAAGGAGGGAGAATCCTTGGAGCACACACCCGGTCTCTCTCGAGCCTTGGCGTGTGTGCGACAGAGCCGAAGGATGGATGAAAGAAAAGGGAACGAGAGAGAGAGAGAGAGAGAAGAAGAAGAAGAGGGCGATCATATGCCGCGAAGGCAAGCTGCCCCCTCGACGAGAAAGACGCACACGAGGATGCGTTCCCGAGGGCACACGGAGGGTGTTAAGAGATTCGTGGCTAAGCGCCGCTGACAGAGAACGGAGATTTCGGTTTGGGAAAGTGAAAATGTGCTGGATCGAGTGAGAGAGGGAGAGAGGGGGAGGTTGAAGAGAAATTGGACGAAATGTGCTTTGTAGGGAGAGAGGGTGGGGGGAGAGGGATGAATAAGTTGCACAAGGATTCTTAACTAGTTTCTCTCACTCTTTCTCACTCAACGTTAGTTCCCCTCTGGTAAGAGGGTGCGAGCGCATCCCCCTTCGGCCCGTTACGCGTCAAAGGGCGAACTAGAAACAACACAGACAACGTTGCCCGGACTGTTGTAAAAACGCAGCGTTTTGTAGGATCGCCGGTGTCGTTTTATAGCCGAACGGTTGAACGACTGATAGACCGTAGTCACATCTGGAACCGAAGTTTCTTTGGTTCGTGGGCGTTTCGTTTCATTTTTTTTTGTTTTTTCTCTGTTTTTTTTTGTTTATGAGGTACAATAGGGGTGGAACGTTGAGGGTTCGCACGTACAGTCTCGGCTTTAATTAGGGCTGGTAAGCTGCCTGGGGTTTCACGAGGTCGTTCGTCTTTCTCGTATGACGAAAGGACGAGAAATCGGAGACCAACGCTAGGAGTGACCACCACCGGTCAGAGTAAATTTTTGTTTTGACTGAACTCTCCATTCCCACGTATTAAAAATTAAACAAAAAAGATAATGAGAAACGATCCAACGATTTTTCACGCGAGGAGAAACAAAGTTGCGTTATTCTCGCGAGGTTAATTCCTTATCCGAGGAAATTTTGCAAAGTTCTCTCTTTATCGTCCCAAAAAATAAAACAAATTCGACGAGCAGCAGGTGACGCGGATTCGCCGGTTTGTCGCGAGTTTCTCCCGGCTTGAAGATCTCTTCGTGAAACGTAGATTAGAAGACGCGCCCCACGAATCCCATACAGCTCGAAGTGGTTTAACTCGATCCTAATTAGAGGATACCATTCCTTATCTCGGCAAGGGGAATGAGAGGGGGACTGACAAGAGCGAGGAGGTGGAAAAAGAAAAAATTGAACGAAACGACGATCCCTTATACGCATTCTCTCAGGGGTGTACGTCCCTTGACTTCTTTTTTTCTTTCCTCTCTCGACTCTGTTCGATCGCACCAGGATCTCGGCGGCATCTCTCTATCCCCGCGCGAGACATTTTATTACACGCCTCTTTAATTCAAATGACTCAGTCGCTTTTCTTTTTTCTGCCCCCCCCCCCCCCCCCCCCCGGAAAAAACGACTAATAAAAATACGAAAATAACGTCGCGATGTTTAGTTCGCGATTCTCCCGTAGAATGGCGCATGCGCGGGAGATTAAAATTCGTCAGTCCGTGACCGAATGATCGAGAGGGACGAATCTCGCGCCGGAGAACGTGAAATCGGACCACCGATCGAGTCGTCGAGATACAATGGACTCGAAATATTATATTTATTACACGCTTCTACATTTTTTTTCTTTCGTTCCAACGTACAACCGGGAGTTTTGATTAAGATCGATCAGTCGCTGATATCACGGTCGACTGTCCGTTCTAGTTTCGTGACCGATCGGTCTTTCTCGTACGCTCGATCCCTTCAGTCAACGATTGACTTCTTTTTTCCTCTCGGCGAGAAGCGACTCCCGTTTTTTTTTCACCCGATCTCTCGCACATTTCGATCGCGAGCGTAGCGGAAATACCGTGCAAAAATTACGCGCACAAGTCTCCGTGCTATAGATAAATATCGTCGTAAATTCTTCGTAGGTTAGATATACTTTCACTCGGATGAATTGAGCCGTCGCCGTTGTTGACTGTCGATTGCGCAATCGACAACCGCAACAACGACGATGATGACGAACGACGACCATTCACCTCGAGAGAAAGAGCGATCTTTCATTCTCGGGGCGGTAAGAGCCGCGAAGAAGCGACGTGTTTCAAACGTTGGCGCGCGAGGAGGGAGTGCGCGCAGCACACGCGCGCCGCGCGAATTCAATTAATCACCGAGCGAGTGCGCGAGAGCGGCGCGGCACGAGGCCCCCCCGTGTCGCATAAGGACTCGCTCGATTTTCTCATCGTTCACAATGCGTTCCCTCAATACCGCGAGGATATTTAACCGTATAAAAATATTTAGTTGGCATATTACGTATACGATAGGAACGTACAGAATTGGCCTTTGGTAAAAGAAACGTCCGCGCGTCCCACGATTCTCGTACGACGATTTATTTTCAAACGCAACTTTATGAATATTCCAACGTGATATTTATCGGCCGCGATATCGATCGAATAAAAATGTTTCAGGAGTGGTGTTCGCCTATCGATGATACGAAGGAAGGATCGTTACGAAATATTCATCGACGATGAAGAAATCATCGATCATAACGTAATTGAATAATTAATCACGACCCTCCCGGCTTGATAAAATCGCGTTTCGTATTTACACCCCGAGATGAAATTACCACGCGCCGTTATTATCCGCGTGTTTAATATGCGCGCATGCCTCTTGTCTCATGATATTATACGCGCAAAAAGAAGAGAGAAAAAAAAGGAAGAAAGAGCAACGGATGGCAATTCATTAGAGAAACGCGCGGCTCTCGGCCCGTGCGACCCGACGTCCGTAGGAATATCGTCGGGGCGGAAGCGTGCGGATAATGGGCGAATCGTAAACACGGCAGTGCTATAAAACGGGAGCGTCGAAGTAGCGGAGATGATGATGATGGAGGCGAAGAGCGAGAGAGAGAGAGAGAGAGAGAGAACCGACAAAAAATTGGAAGTAGCTCGATGAAACGAGGATGTGCGAGGTCATGTTGGCACAGAGCCGAGGTCGAGTCCTTCGAGTCCTTGCTCGAGAGGACCAAAAGAACAAAAAGCCCGAAGAGGAAGAAGAAATTAAGAAAAAAGAAAAGAAATATATAAAATAAGACGAGAAAACATTTCGCTCCCCTGGGGATTCAACACCCCACCTAGCTTCCCCTCGAGATCAGCTTGATGCCAGTCTCCAGAAGTAAAACCCGGAGAGGCAAGGATGCGGGCAAGAATAGCCATGGCCCGTGCTACTCACAATGGCCTCGCATTATGTGGACACGAGACGAGAGAGGAGACCATGTTCTCACTCTTTCTCTCTCTCTCTCTCTCTCTCAGCGAATGGGTCGCGCTAAGGTTACATTATCGTCGCCGGTCCTGTACGCGATGGAACGAAAAGAGGAGCCGACAAGAGCGAGAAGGGAAAATGGGGAAGAACACGAGGGTGAGAAAAAGATGGAAGAGCGTGTTCTCCCTTGGGCCGTTCTTTCGCACAGTACAAAAGAGGACGCACGGTTGAGTGCACAATGGTTACCTCTGGGCCTTTCGCACGTAAGGAATACTACAGGACATTATATACCCAGGTTTACAGTCATTGGTTAACCGGCTAGCCCGATACAGCGATTGGCTCGGATCGTTACCATTAGCTGGAAAGAGATAAAAGCATGCCAATAACTAAATCTTCGCACTCTTAAAAGTCCAATCACGGGGTGCAACCCCCCCTTCAAGTCCCTCGGATCACACTCGCGTTCGAAGCGTGTCTACAAGTCGTTCGCGCAGTAAGAAGCCCCGCTCGTGTACCAACTTTTGTGCCCATAGTAGTACCGAGTAAACGAAGTCTAAGGTAATAAAAAGAAGAAGAAAAAAGGTAGAAGAAGCAGAAAAGCCGAAGAAGAAGAAGAAGTGGAATCGGCGAACATCCCGTGTGTGCGGTCGTGGTCTCGTGAACTCCTCTCTTTCTCTCTCTCTCTCTCTCTCTCTCTGTCTTCCTCCTTCTCTCGTATCCGTCGGACCGGAACACCGGCTTCGCAGCTCTTCGTCGAGCGAAGAGAGCCTGAGAATATTCCCACGTTTCGAAGACGCGGTGGCGTCGGCGGTCGGGCGTAGCACGAGCCAACGAGTACACCCGAGGAATTTCGGTGGCTGTTCTTCAGCTCCTTCTTCTTCTTCTGGCGTTTCGCTCTCTCGCTCTCCCTCTCTCTTTCTGTTTCTCGCACACGCGGCTCCCTCTTCCCGGTATATTTCTTCTTTCGTCTACGCGCGTGTACTCACGTATATATAAATATCGTTCGCGAATACGAGAAGGGATATGACGGAGTTCGCAAGGAAATGAACCAGCTGTGCATGATAAAGACAGAGAGAGAGAGAGAGAGAAAGATGAGAACGATGATAAAACGGAATGGCGCAAAGGCGTGCAAGCGAAAGTAAGGAAAAAACGAAGCGAGACCAAGGCGAACCGGAATCGTTCTCATATATTCGCGTAAAATCGTCGCTGCGATTCTTCTCTCTCTCTCTCTTCTCCCCTCCTACCTCCCATTCGTTCCCAGTGAGTGAATAATGGATAACAGACAAAAGGAATCGCTGAGGAAAGACTTCTCAACGTTTCGACTACAGGCGAGTTTCTGCATCAACACTTTTTTTCTCCTTGTCTTCGTCTAACTCGCAAGATGAATTCGAACGATCTTTCCTCTCTCTCTCTCTCTCTCTGTTTTCCTTCACTTTGTTTCAAAATTAAATTAAAAGCAAAAAAGGAAATTCCCGCGTCAATTTAGGACCGCGGTGGGTTCTACTAACGACTATAATTTGAGAGAACGACGATTTTGTTCCACGCGGGACACGTCGAGCACTGGACTCTCT
Source organism: Netelia fuscicornis (assembly GCA_946811545.1). NCBI lineage: Eukaryota > Metazoa > Arthropoda > Insecta > Hymenoptera > Ichneumonidae > Netelia > Netelia fuscicornis. Next base: position 1,296,877 of record OX328013.1, read on the forward strand.
CTCTCTCTCTCTGTCTATATGACGACGAAACGATCTCGTGATTTTTTTCCCGCGCTCTTCGACTCTCTCGCTCTCTCGCTGGTTGCTTAATGAATCGATTCAAGTGGCCGAATCACTACGCGTCCCTTCCGCTCTCCAGAGAGTGTGTGCGATATACGACACACATTTGTGCACCAGTAGCAAGCACCCGTTCCGTTCTCTTCCTCTCTCGCTCACTCTCGGTGCTCTCTCGGTACCAGAGAACCATCGAATTACGGCACGTCCGTAATAACGCGCGAGCTCTCTGCCACCGCTCCGTGAGACCCCGTCGTCCCAGACACCCGTAGGGCACAAGCGGCAACCAGCAGGGCCTTTACCGCCTGTATTCGTAAGCGCATGGATATATAAAGCCTTCGTGTTTTATATCGCTGATGCTTGTATACCCACGTGCTCGCATCCGGCGTTCGAATAAGCGATCAATGCGATAATTGCAATGCCCGCTGGACACTTCCTTCGCACAACATACACTCACGCACACTTGCATAAATCTGTGTGAACCATGATAACACACCAACACTGAACGAGACTCGGTTCTGTCAACCACAAACACACGCGCCTTTGCTAAATTGACATACGAGACTCCAGCAACGATATCGATTCTCTCATATGCGCGTATGTCTATCCACATCTACATTTTTTTTCCTCGGTTTAATTCGAATGAATGAGAAATCGGAGATCGGTATGCTATTAATAAACGATCTACACGCGTTCCTCCTTTTTTTTCTCAATTTTCCTCGTCTCCGTTTCGCGTATACAAGGTTCGACGTATACTTTTCCTGCCTATCCGTGACTATATTTATTATTTCCTATCGAGCAATTATAATAGGTCCTCGATTACGACGATACGTGGGCGAACTGGCGTAACCGTCGATTATCCGATTTATCGCGTGTGCATACATCGCGTTATCCGTCGAACCGTTAATATCACGTCGAGAATCCAGTTAACGAAGCTATCTCGCACCCGCTGTGAGAGGAAAAACCGGGCACGTGATTCTCTCCTATCTTACCTTCGTATATTTTATATTCTTTTTTAATATCGCTGTATATATATCTATACGTAAGGTAAATGTAAATTGCGCATACGCGCTAATAATCAAAATTATGGAATTGTACGTAACGCGAGCGAGGAATAACGCTCAATGTTGTGTACTTATTCGAAGCTTGGTAATTGCTGAGAGCTCAATGGTGGAGAGATTATTACTACCGCGGGTTAATTACACGTCGCGTATCGATAACGTAAACGAGCGAGCAGCGTGGCATAAATAACCTCTTATGGCTCCGTCAGCTCCCGGATAATTAACGATTGCCCTCGCGGCTCTTCGCTCCTTCCTTCTTTTTCCGTCATTTTTACCCGTGTCTATGTTGCAAGTTGTTTTTTCTTCGTTCTTCCTGTTATTTCCTCCTCTTATTCTCTTCCAATTTAACGTATCGTCCGTTTCGAAGAGAACTACGTCAGGAATGGTGAAGGAAATTTGGAGAGAATCTTCGAATTCTTCCTATGTTCATGATCTTCGGTTCGTCCCGTCGACGAGTCTACCGGGTTTGGGTCGAGGAAATTGGAATCGTGGTGATGGTTACGTTGTCTAAAGTTCTCAGGCACCGATATCGCCGGTCGAGCTTTTCGACGGTCGTAAATATACTTGAACTTTGTGTTCCTTCTTCTCTTCGGTCAGCGAAGACAAGCCAGCGTTCCACTTGTTTGGGGTATCGGTTTTCCGAAAGGGCCTAAACACCTCGTTAAGTCCTCCACGAATAAAACCTGTCGTCCCCGCGTACGTCGCGACCCGAAGCCGCCACCGTCGGCCGACACAAAATTCGAAGAGCCGCTTCGTTCTCGAGACGGTTCGTTCCTTTTATTCCTTTATGCTTTCGGGAAGGGATGCGAGAGAGAGAGAGAGAGAGAGAGAGAGACTGGGGCCCGGGGTCATTAAAAGCCTACGTTTAATTCGTAAAAGTGAACGGAAGATACGAGCGTCGTCGTTGTCGTCGTCGTCGTCGCGAGACGCTGTCTCCTTCTCTGTCCGTTTCGAGACCCGCGCCCGCGCGCATACAACAGATCCGATCTCTCTCTCTCTCTCTCTCTCTCTCTCTCTCTCTCTCTCTCTCTCTCTCTCTCTCTCTCTCTCTCGTAAACCGGTTATAAGAATTATGAAGATTCGGGTTTTCGAGATTCTAACGCAGCGATGGAACGCCGGATTCGTTATACGAGTCCGATACGCCTCTTCGACTCGATACCGGTGAATAAATAATAAAATTAGGCAGTTTCTTTTTACCTCGGTCCGAGAAACTCGAGCCAAGTTGCATCGTCGCGTTTCTCTCTGTAACATGACAAATATTTCAAACTCGCGAAAGGTATCTCTCCTCGATCAAAGTTGAAATAACAATTGCTGTTATCAATTATTCTTATCTCACAATTTTCCTCGAAAAGTTGAGAAAAAAAGTGTCTCGGATCTGGCGTCTTCGCGAGGACCTTAACCGATCACGGGCTTAAAATATTCCTCGCATGCGCGAGGAATACGCAACGAGGTTTCTCGTAAAACCAGCCCTGACCTTAATACCCGAAAGAAAACAAAAAAAGCGATCGTGCCGATGATAAAAAGATACCGGGACCCGTACCCTCCCGACATTCTGCGCATCGGAGCCGCGCGTCTCTCCGAGTATAGTTACAAAGTTCCAATGGGAAGGTACGTAGGATGCGAAGCTTGGTACGTATATAGCCAAGCGCGGAGTACTCGGAGTGCAACAAGTAGCTGAGCGCACGAGATCGCAATTACGAGCGAGTGTGCACGTGACGGCGCGAGGTCTCCTCTCTATACACACATACACGTAACGAATGAGCAGAGACGTATATATTTATAAGTCTATACAACGCACATACCGTAGTTCGACCAACAAGTGTCGGGAAGCTCGAGCTCGTTCTCCCCGAGCGAGCGAGCAATAAGCGAGAGCGATAGAGCAAGTCGCTGCTGGGTGTCCGGAGAGGTAAAGAGTTTTCTATATAGACAGAGACACACAGACACACGAACGAATAGTCGGTCGTGCGGTATAGCGGAGTTAGATGTATAGACGAGGTTGGAGGAAGAAGAGTAAGAAGAAACAGAAGAGGAAGAGGAGGAGGAAGGAGGAGGAGGAGGAGGAGGACGCGCGAGACGTCCTCGTGCTGGTCGCGCGTCGTGGCGTGTGCTCGGCTGTGCGTCCACTTTTCCCTCTTTGTCTCTCTATCTCCGTCTCGTTCTCTCCTTCCCCCGTCTCATTGCCCCACGAGAGAGTCACAGTGATCCTCGTGGGCCTCACGCGGGCCTCACGTCCGAGAGGGTGCAGGTGTGTCGTTCGAAAAAAGCCCCTTGCCCCTCTCTCTGTGTCTGTCTCCGTCGCTCTATAGCCATTCCCGTAAGCGAGCAGCAGCAGCCAACCTGGCCCAGCAGGCCTGCACCGCTTGTTGGGCTGTGGGAACGCTTCGGCCCGCGAGCTTCCCACGATACGCTCCTCCGGCTGGTTGCCACCGCTGCTGCTGCTGTTGGTTGTACGTTCTCGTCTCTCTCTCTCTCTCTCCGTGCTTTAGCTAGCTCGTAGCGCCATCTCCCTCTCTTGCAGACGATGAAACGGTCGCATGTGTGTATGTGTAAGAGCGACGTTGTATCGGCGCGTCCCGTCGGGGCCGTTTTCGAGGGGGATCTTCCGAGCTCACGGGTGCGCACGTTCGTGGTGTGGTGTCGCTGTGTGCGACGCCGGTCTATGTAGTGGGGGAAGGTCCAACCGACTGACTATAAATACGAGGATAAAACCCCCACCAGAACTCAGATCAGCAACAGATCAGCTCGGCACTCCGAGGAACAAGCATCTAAGACTCAACAGAGCTCGACAGACAGAATTCGTAATTCTTATCCCTCGATCTTAAACTCAAGATCGTCAACTCCAAGTGATCGGAAAACAAGAAACGAGAGACTTTTTCTGTTATTCGTTCTTCGATTCCACCGAGTTTAAAAACCTGTCGATATCATTCGCTAATCGACAAATCCGAACAATCAACGACAATAGCGTGAAACACCCAGTGTTTTAAACGAAAAGAAAAGTGCTTTGAGAGTGTTTTTAATTGTATACGTCGGTAATCGCCAACCGTCGATCATTATCGCAATGGCACCACACACGACCTACACGTCAGTGAGCGGCGGTATGGAGTACGAGGAGCCGGTATCGAGAACTTATCAATACAGAAAAGTGATGAAGCCGATGTTGGAGAGAAAGAGACGAGCCCGCATCAATCGTTGCCTCGACGAACTCAAGGATCTCATGGTCACCGCGCTTCAAGCAGAGGGTGAAAACGTCGCCAAGTTGGAAAAGGCCGATATCCTAGAATTGACGGTACGTCATCTGCACACCCTTCGAGCTGCGAGAAGACTCACCTTGACACCCGAGAACAGTTACGCGGACAGATTCAGGGAAGGTTTCACTCAGTGCGCGCAGGAGGTCTCGACATTTCTCTCGACACCGGTCGCAGCCGCGGTTCATCCAGCAGCCGGAGCTTCCCTCATGCGTCATCTCGGTGGTTGTCTAAGACGTCTCGAAGGTCCAGCGACGCCTCAACAAATCAACAATCCTTCATCGAGCCCAATTTCCGCCGTCAGTCCGAAAATAACCGACAACGTTCCTCAGAACGTTTACACACCGCCTCAAAGTCCAATGAGCGTCGCGAGTTCGTCCGGTGATTCGACGGAATCCGCCGCTGTATGGCGACCGTGGTGAACCATGGGTACTCGACGATTTCAACAACGACTGGGATACGTCGCTGTTACGGATCGACCATTCGTATAAATCGAGAAAAAAAAAACGAAAGGAGAGAGAAGTAACGAAACGAGGATTTTTTTTTCAACCATCGAAGAAAACGGGTTCTTCGCACGTACGATAACCCGGCGAGCGGGAATATTCGTCTCCTTGCACCAGGAGAGCGTGAATATTATAATGAGAAGGGGGGATGATAGATGCGTGCGAGAGAAAGAGAGAGAGAGAGAGTAGGAGATATAACAAGAACGACAAATCAATGTCTTCCAATAATGTTTATCGTATCTTGAACGAATTTGCGAATCGGCATTTATTAAGAGATTCATACACACAAAATACACGTAAATACACGCAACACGCGAGAGGTACAACGATTGTAAGAGAACAAAACGAAACACACGCATATATATATATATATATATTATACAAATAATGCGATATTGTAGAGTATATGAAACAAAAAGCGTATAGGTGTTCAAGCTTTAATTGATGTCTGTGATAAGGGTTGTTTGTTTTGTACCTGAGATTACTATTTTCTCATAAAAGTAACAATATTATTATTATTATTATCTCGTGATAAGAAGTTTAATTGTTATGTTTAAGATATGACCTTTTTTTTCATCTTTAATTCCGCAGCCGTTCGTCCATCAAACGCACGACGGTCGGATGATCCGCACGATTTTATGATTGAATAAACAACTGTTTGAAAGATAATTCGACGATTTTTATATTTTACCCAACATCCTCCTTTTCTTTTCAAATTTAAATCAATTTTCCTTTTTTAACCTTGACGCAAAAGTTTTAACCAAGTCCCGACAAAGAAAATATTCCGTCTTTCAAGTCGAATAACTTTTAATCGTACACGTCACTTCTTTATAATTGAAGGTTTATCGTAAATTTACTTATCGCTAATACGCACGATCGACTGTCGTACGTCACGTGTATTCACAGTTGGAGCCAAACGACGCGATACAATCGTCGATTTACATTCAAAAATTAAGATAGAGAGCGCGACATTACGGGTAATTTACATTTTGATATGTCGATCGAGATATTGCGCGTTTTTTTTTGCAGATTGATTGGGCGTAGACCCGTCACCAAACGACGACAGCTTTGTTAAAGTTTCTTTTTTTCGTTTGTTCTGTTGCAGTCGAGCGGTTCGTGAACGACGCCTTATAATCGTAATTGGATCGATGTTCGACGATCTTCGATAGGTACGATATGTAATTACGTATTAATAACGACGTTTACGTCTTTCGAGAAGTTAATTGGAAACAATTTCGAGGGTCGGAAGAAAAGAATTGAAATTTTTACGAATCGATGGAACATTTAACATATAATATCCTTCTCGAGTTCCAACGATAATACGTCATCGGAGACAAGGAATATTCCTTCATTTCGAAAATTTACATTTCGACGAATTCATAAACGCTTATCCCTCCTTCCGGCGTATCTGTTTACAATTTGGTCCACTTAACGATACGCGAAACTTTAATACATTCCCTCGAGAAAGTAAAATTGAACGCTGATCGATGAGTCGAGAAGGCGAATTTTTGTAAATATTCAACGCAAACAACTTTTTCACGAGTTAAATATTTTTGGAGGTGAATGTATGCGGGAAAGTATCCACGAATCAGACAGATGACTCGACGTTGACTGACGTCCGATGTTCCTTTGCTCTGAGACACGCGACGACATTGACAACCGGGAGAAAACCTTAAAAAATTCGCGATACGTCCGAGTCTCGAAATTATCCAATCCGTCAGAAAATAAAGTACGAGAAACGTTGAACGTGAGTATGCAACCTCAGGCTCTCGATGTGTTTCAGAAAAAAAAAAACCTAGTAAAATGGACGTGATCGCTTATAATCATCACGAGATGGCGCGGATAGGGGCGGACATCGAGAACGTCGAGGATCTCGATTCGCAGTACGAGGACGAGCAGGAGGAATCGTCGTACACCGACGGTGTCTCGACGACGGACAACGATGACGCCAACAACGCGAACAACGTCGAGGATAATAATTTTCTACTGCCATTGAGACGCAGTCTCTTCGAGAACGTGCCACCTTACGTAGCCTTTCAGTCATACGATTGTACAAAAAAGCCAAATTTGCCTCGAAATCTGAGAAAACATTTAAAGTGGCGTTCAACGACGATCACGCCTTTGCTCGTGCGTAAAACTCTCGTGAATACGGGCTATCGTCTCGTGAAGAAGTCGCCAGATTGGTGCGGCATTTGGGGTAAACACATGAAATCGGTGTGCTTTAAAACGATCAAGGAGACGCAAAAGGTGAATCATTTTCCCGGCACCTTCCAGGTCGGTCGTAAGGATCGACTCTGGCGCAACTTAAGTCGCATGATGATCAAACACGGCAGAAAGGAATTTGGTTTTGCACCACGTACGTACGTTCTACCCCAGGATTTTCGTTGTTTTCGTCAGGTTTGGGAGAAGACTGGCGGTAAAGAGAAATGGATCGTTAAGCCACCGGCATCGGCGCGGGGCACCGGTATCCGCGTCGTTCACAGATGGTCGCAGATACCGAAGAAGAGACCGGTAATAGTGCAACAATATTTGTCGAAACCAAAATTGATCGGAGGTGCGAAATTCGATCTACGACTTTACGTTCTCGTGACGAGTTTCAATCCGTTGCGAGTATACATGTATCCGGATGGACTCGTACGTTTCGCCTCGGTCAAGTACACCGACGACATCAATTATCTCAGCGATCGTTTTATGCATCTGACCAATTACAGTATTAATAAATCGAGCGCGACTTACACCAGCAACGATTGCGCCGATTCTTGTCGCGGTCACAAGTGGACGGTCAAATCTTTGTGGATGTATCTAGAGAAAGAGAACGTGAATACGGAAAAATTGTGGGCCAAGATCAAGGATATCGTTGTGAAGACTATGATCGCTGGGGAATCGTCGATAAGCAGTCTTACCAGATGCAACACTACCTCGAGATATTGCTGCTACGAACTCTTCGGTATCGACATATTGCTCGATGAGAATTTCAAGCCCTGGTTACTCGAGGTCAACATATCACCGTCGTTACAGTCATCGTCGCCTCTCGACGTCGCGGTCAAAGGACCGTTGGTACAAAACGTCTTCAACCTCGCCGGTTATCAAGTACCCGACACTATGACCAATCGAGAATCGTCCAATCTCGCGAAGGAACACGATTTGGATCTTCCCATACGAATGAATCCGCGAATCCACAAGATCGCTCTTACCGAACAAGAGAGGCAAAAACAGTTGCTCTATACCGATCTCACGAATCGGGACGATTATCTCTTCGATATTCTCGAGGATTTGACACCAGACGACGTTCGTCATCTCGTTGCTTACGAGGATGAATTGACACAAATCGACAAGTTCGAAAAAGTTTTCCCTACCTCGACCTCGCACGAGTACTTTCAATTCTTCGACGTTCAACGTTACTACAACATGCTCCTCGATGCTTGGGAGGATCAATACGGCGATTGTCGCGAGAAGGGAATAGCTAGATTGCAAAAATTGTGCAAAATGAATTTTCATCTCGACGAGAAGAAGGATACTTAGCTGGGCTAAAAATTGTTTCGCAGTCGGATTCGATAACGAAAAGCTTTGAAACTGCCATCGTATCCCGAAGTCATGCGTCGACTTTGAATCGCTACCAAAACTCATTTCGTGGGACACACTTTGATAACAGTCGTCCGACAACGAGGTTGATTACAATGTACAAATTTACGCGTGTGTGAGATTCTTTCGTTTCTTTATTTTCTCTCGTTTTTTTTGACGAAAACGCATTTTTCATATTTTCCCTTTTCTTTTTTGTTCTGTTTTCATCCTTCGATCATTGCAATCGTATTTTACCAACGTCGCCTTCGTACGTTAATCGTACACGTGAAACCGCGTAACAATTTTTATTATCGTGTTAACGAGTGAGTGTGGCGCATCAACGACGCGCAAACCACTTTCTAGCTCCGTGCCTTTGACGGTTTCACGATTTTTAAGTATACTGTATCGAATCTGGATTTGAATAAATCATGTTCAATTTTCTTTTCCAAATTGTCCAGCCTCGTTTTCCTATTCGTCCATCCAATCTTTAAAGCTCCATTCTAGGATAAACTTCGAATTCAAGGTGAGGACATGTCAGCTTTTTCCTAACGTCAGATCGTCAAAAGGTTTCTGGTAAACGTTCCTCGACAGAAAAATCAGAAAAACATCATCGTCGACGAATCTTCGTTTTAATGAATTTTTTTTTTATACGCAATCGTTCCATCCACGTCAATATATTTCAACGCTTTCGAAAGAGACAAATTAAAAAATATTCTCAACGAGAATTTCTAATGATGCGTTTAGACGGAGTTTTTTTTTAAATTCATTGTATCACGTCCGTCCGTGTCAGGTTTGTCAGTGCCACTTCATCGAAGACGAGTGGATCTTAGGGTACGGAGCGCGATGCGTGTTCGGAAATGATGAGCACGAGACGTATATTGCTCGAACGTTTTTGGGGGCATCGGTCGCTTCGCCGTTGGTTCTATTTTGATGTAAGGAAGAAAGCGAGAGAGCGAGGGAGGCGAAAAAGAACGAAAGGGAAGCGAGATCGAGCGAGCACACCTTAGCGGGTAACGCTAGCCACCTGACGCACCCCGACGGCGCATATCGTGGGAAACGAAAAACTCTGGAGGAATCCTTCCATCTTCGTTCTCTACCTCGCTTAACCCTCGTTGTCTCGAAACTTTTATGAGTAAATCTACACGCGCAACGTTCGCGTGGGGAGCACACGCTTTTAATACGAGATCAACGGGCCGTGGCCACCGGTCCCGATTTTATACTTTCTACCCCACGAGGACGAGCGATAAATCGCATCTACCGTATCGACGAACTTTCTTTCTTTCTTTCTTTCTTTCTTTTCTCGTACTTATTTCTTACAATCTTTATCATTAATTATTGAAATATTTATACCGCGTTTTTCTTCGTCCATCCACGATAAGAAAGGAGTAGATTTACGTTAAGATAAACATATGAAGAGAGAGAGAGAGGGAGGAGAAAGGAGGTGAGACACGAGAGACGATAATAACCGTGGCGTGTCTCTCGCGTGAGAATATGCGGGACGTCAGCTGTTTGTCCGTGATAAAATATTCATTTAAATTCAAAGGGAGGCGCGTTTGGAAAACCCGCCGGGTAGTCTAACTTAATCGTGCACGCATGCCACGCGACGATTCTTTTTTTTTTCTCATTCCGTCCTGTAACTAAATTATTTCGTCCCTCGTCGAATATTCCGAAACGAGGACGCCATTGTCCTCGGTTCAAAATCGCGACGGTCGTCCTTAAAATCGTTTTGCTTTTCTTCTAAATCGACTCCAGTAAATTTTGCCAAAAGATATCGAAACTTCCTAAAGCATTTGCCACGATCTAATTTTCCCTTTGTTAATTAAGGAATCGTTGCGGATAACGACATCGTCTTTGTCACAAGTCGATCTTACAACCGGTTGCTATTACGCAGGGTGGTGTGCTTCGTATCGATATGGCGCTCACGTCGAGTGTCCACGACGCCGGGCTGTATCTAACCACGGCAGAACGTAGGTATACGTATCAGCAATGATATATATTATATACAATATATAATATATTAATATAATAATATAATTATAATATTATACGATAAAATATATAATATATAATAATAATATAAAATATTATTATATTATATTATAATATAATAATATTATTTTATTATATTATTATTATATATATTATAATATATTAATATTATTATATTATATTATATTATAATATAATAATATTATTTTATTATAATCGAATTATAATATAATAATAATATAATTATAATATATTAAAATATTATAATTATATTATAATATAATAATATATTATAATTAGATTACAATAAAATAATGTTGTTATATTATAATTATATTATATATCACTGCTATATCACTGTATGGGTATTTGTATGTATATATATATGTACAAATACCTATACAACGAGGAGCCAAGAGTCACTCGGAAGCGTGGGAACGAGCTCGCTCGGGCCTTCCCAAAACAAAACACGAGCCGTGCCGCCGTGATGCGAGAAAGAGCGAAGCTACCGGCGCGCGAAGGATTCGGATAGAGAAGGGGCAATGGGGCACGCGACGCACCTGACCGCGCTCTCCGCGATCCGCTATAGACTCCACCACCGTTTTCTTTCTCTCTCTCTCTATCTCTCTCTCTCCCTCTACCTCTCCTTGCTTTCTTTAGTTCTCTCTCGCTTTCTTCCTCCAACCGTTCTCCTCGTTCCAATCTTGTCAGCCGACACTGTACTGCCGTAGTTCCCTCACCGATCTCCCCCGCGCGTATATCTCGCTGGGCAACCGGCCAACGGTTTATTAAGTCGTTATGTCGGCTCTCCTTCGAGCACGCCCCCGCGCTTTTGCCTCTGGTTTCTTCGCGAAGTGGACGGTATAGTCACAGGCACGAGGCTCCTTACGGATAGGATAGCAACGAGGGAGAGGCGGGGAACCACTCTTGCCAGCACACCGGATGAAGAACATGTCGAGCGTGCGCAGATCTTCTCGCGGATCGAACCATCCAGTTCTTCCTTTTCTCGCAATATCCATCATCCTTCGGAGTATCCTTCATTTTTCTCTCCCATCTTCCTACGTCCTGTAATCACAATTTTCCATCCATATTTTCCTCCTGCCCAGAATCTTTTTTTCCATCCATTATTTATTCCACAATCTCCTTCTGTCTCTTCCTCATTCGTTCATAAACTTAATCTCGCTCACTTTTCTTCATTGATCGATTCTCCAGTTGCTTTCGATCAACCTACCGACAAGAAACTTCAAAATCATAATTACTATACATAAACATATATCGGTAACGAGGTCCTTTTTAAACTGGAATCTTACGTGACTCAAAATTACTCGCACTGGTCCGAGGTCTTTAGCCTCGTATACTCGCCAGTTCTTCGAGTACATATTGGTAAGGAACATCGCGAGAAGTTGCGCACACACACACACACACACACACACACACACACACACACACACACACACACACACACACACACACACACACACACACACACACACACACACACACACACACACACACACACACACACACACACACACACACACACACATATATATATATATATATATATATATATATATATATATATTGTACGCTTATGCTATATATAACGTATAGCATCGTATGTTATAAGTTGCTCGACAAGATCCAACTCGCACTATATATATACGCGTACTCTCGTGGCATGAATGAATACATTCATAAAGGCGCTCGGGACCGAGTGCCGCGGTTTTGCCGCGTCGCATAAGCAAGTCACACGTACGAGACTGCAATCTCAATAAGAAAATATGTCTATTATGTTGTTACAATAACGATATCAATTCATTGACTGTAGCTGGTATTGTGTTATATATCGTTGCTTATATTATCGTACATACAACTTAGGATTTCATACGGATCGAGCCCTATGCGCCCTCGCTGCACCCACATCTCCGTCGATAATTAATTATTAAATTTCGAAGATATTTAATTACTCCAAAGCATACGAGTAATTGTATTAATTAACGAAATTAAAAACGAGCAAAAACCATGGAATAAAAAGAAAGAATTTGTCAATGAGAGCTTAGCAAAGCGTTTAAAAACGTCGCGAGTTATTAACGTTCGACTTTCACTGGTAGGCACAACGCTTAATTGTCTTTACGAGCATAACGACAATGAGACGTTCATTAAAATTTCATGATGCACCTTGCATCGCGTTGGACAAGCTCTAATAATAATAAATGAAAAAAAATATCAGTTCGAAACGCAGCGTCGTAGATCACGCGTATAATACTTCCTCTTCAACTTCATGCGCTTGATATATTATCTTTTAAGTAACGGAATTGCCGATTAATTGAATTCGAAGGGCGGAAGCCAAGAAATCTGGGCCCCTTTGTATTAACCGAATCAAGACCCGGTCCGTCGCTGACTGACTGTTATACCGATGATCCTTGTGGTCGCGGTGTCGTCTCTCCACTCGTTTAATACACTTATATATATATGTATATAGCTATAACGTTCAACATTACAGTACACACAATAGAGACATTAAATTGTCAGTACACATTTATTAACCTCGGCACTTTTTATGACCGTGAAACCCGGTATGTTTCTACGACTGATCGAGCACGGGTCACATATTATTCTACACGAGGAAATTAACATGTCGTAAGTAACCCTTCTTCCTTTTCAATTCGATAATTTGATTTCCATTTTGTCTAACGATGGAATTAATATCGGAGAATTAAAATGACTTTAGTGACGAATAAATTAATCGAACGTCAGTGTACGAATCGCGAGGTTTTGTTTGTTGATACGAACGAATAAAGGAGAAGAGACGAAGTATTTTCGTAATGAGAAAATAATCGCTTAACGAGATTCTTCTAATGCGTAAGTTGGACCACGCGAGGCAGTAAAATCACGCGCTCCACGTCATTGGACGTCACGGTTTCGCGTACGCACGAGTCTTTTCCTATACGTTTCGAATAGCAAATCGTAGTGAGAGTCGTTGTCGGAGTAGGTACTCGAAGTATTTGTGAATTACGATGGTAGGAAAGATCTTTGCGTGCTCGAGACGATCGTCACGAAACGATCCTCGAAAAATATCGAATGACGTAGGTCATCGAGCGCGAGGTCGTCTCGAGAAGAATATTGACGCAATCTCGTCGCGATATTTATTGTTCGTTGCCACGTATTTGTCTCGGACACGATCGAAAAATCGAGATCGTTCGTCGAGAATGACGAAGTGGCCGATGCGAAATGAGAAAAATATCGTTGACGATCGAAACAACGAGGTTGAAATCGAACGCATCGAGGAGACGCGATGGAAACGACTCGATCGCATTTTGGACTCGATTACATCGTTCTCACTAGACCGTCGCTGCGGTCGAATTTGCGGTCTCGGCGATACGAAGAAACGATGCAATTTCTTCGTACGCAAATAAAGGATCTTCGCATTTCGTTGTCGTCTCGTTCTCGTTCTTTTTTTCCTGCTCGTCGTCCTCCCTGCAATAATTCCTTACGAAATTGTGGGTTATTTCGCCACCGCATGTTCCCGTCGATACACGTGCATTTTACGTTTCATCTTGTTCCCAATTCGTTATATTTCTTTGTTTTCTTTCAAAAATAAAAATTCCTTTTTCTAGAAACCCACGTGTACTTTTCAGAATTCGGGCATTTCACTTACCCGACACAATGGACCGATATGTGCGTGACAATAATCGTAACGTTTCAATAATGAGTCGTCTTATTTTTGGGAAATTCCGAACGTCAGCGAAACGTTTTTTTTTTGTTTTCTTACGGTTTACGGAAATTGAAGAATTCGTATGCAAAAAACGAAGGGAAAAAACGGCGTTTTCGATCGAAGGGAATGCAATTACAGATCATTTGGATCTACACCTGCGTATCAAGGGCTGACCCATCCTCGGTGGTCTCCCCGAGACCGTAACTCGTTCCACGCATATTCCTCAGCGTACTCAAACATATCATCATTATCGCCGATAGTGGGTCATCTTCAATTTACCACCGCAGGTGTGCCATAATCCTCACACCCTTTTCCCTCGACCCTTCCCCATTCCCCAAAATCCCCGAAATCATCAAATTGCGGTACTTTCCAATAAACCATTCTCATCGATACCGAACCAAATCCAAAAAATCATAAATTTTCTCGATACGAATAAAATTCCCAATTTTTCAAATTATTTCCCATCGGACACTTTCGTTCCGTTGACGCGTCCTTCTCGTCACTCGAAGGGCGGATAAAAGATCGACGCGAGGTACGAAGAAACTTGTAAAAATCAAAAGCTGGAAGAATGAGAAAGAGGGATGATCCGACGATCGCACAATACGAGGAAAAAAAGGAAATGTTACTTCTCGCTACCTCTCGATCTCACGACGTCGTTGAATGCCAACGAAGCGACTGCATAATGTATGCCTATATCCACGTAGAAGTACTGAAATACTCGGTCGTCGCGGCAAGTGTGCTGCTCGCGTGGCGGTTATAACGCACACGCGGTCGTTATACCTGTCCCGAAGTGTAATCCGAGTTGCATCTCTCACCGGAGCGCACACACACGACGTTGTGAAGGCGAAGTGCTCCGATCGTGCTTCAACCACCAACCCCTCTTGAGATATTTGTGTGCGTGTGCGATCGCCACCCGATGGTTATATAAAAAAGAGAAGCGACCGAGAAGAAGAAGAAGAAGAAGAAGAAGAAGAAGAAGAAGAGAAGGGGAAGAACGAAGGAGAAGAAAAAAAGGAAGAACCCCTCTCCCGTACACACGCCGACTTTCTCACGGTAAAGACGTCAGGTGCGGGACACCTCCTTCAGGAAGTATAGAACGGTTCCTTACAAGGATTCGCGACTCGCGGGCCACAGGAGGGTACGTGGCTCGCGCGCCCCTCGGGATAGAACCACACCGACGCGACCTTCCCACGCTTTGCTTGTACCCCTCTTCTGGCATTGTGCGAGGTACCGCGAGTGTGCTAACGGACGCCCGAAGGATTCGACCGTTCATCCGTGGTCCTCTCCTTGGAAAGGAATGAGAAATGAAAGGAGACGAAAGTGAGAGAGAGAGAAAAGGGAGAAGAAGAAGAAGAAGAAAAAAGAGAAAAGGAGCTGTATAGCCGCACGATCGGCAACCTGTTTTACGTTAATACGGTAGCTCCGTTGAGGACGAACGAAAAACGACTCGATGTTGGCGCCGGGGCGTATCTCTTCCTTCCATATAAAAATATATATATATACAAGAGAGAGAATCGACTACTACTTTTACTAGCGCTACGACTAATGTAATGCAAATTACGGTTAATTTATTCAATGACGTTGTCCCGAGAAACGCTATATATCTCTCGAAATGCCAACATTCCTTTTTCGAAAATTGCGCCACACACACACACATACATGCGCGTACCACGGGTATCATTAGTTCGCAAAAATAACCGAAAGAATCCACAAATATCCGCGGTCATTCTTTTCACGTTTCGTCCCATCGTCCTCTCGACTTTCCGCATCGACGACGAGATTAATTTCTCGTTCTTACTTATAGCTGCATATGCGAATTTCGAGGAATTTATCCGCGCGTGGCTGTGGGCGATGACGCGTCGACATTCCCGAAGAGAGGAATCCGCGAATTTCCAACGCGTATGGTAATTTTGTTGTTCGTTGTCGTTGTAGAAAAAAGGGGTGGGCCAAGGGGGAGGGGGTGTTGGAGGAATTTTAACTCATCGAGAGGTAAGTTCGTCGTAGGACTCGAGTTCGTTCTCGTAGAGTCGATTAGCGAGGAAATGAAAAGGACGATGGGGGCGAAACGGAGGAGGGAAAAGGATCGTGACTGGCGCGCGCCTGGACCAGATCTTTTGACATTCATGGGAAGAGTCTCACGGTGTATGGATCGCGGAGAAAAAGGAAAAAAAGAAAAGAGAAAAAAGTTTCTTTGGATTTAAATGTATACATATATATATAACAGAATCCTTCGAAAGGATCGACCACCTGGTCCAGTTTCTTCGGTGAAAGAGAGGACGAAGCCACGCGACGGACACGCTCCTCGCGCTTTCAGCCGGGAATTCGCTCCTATATACTCGTGGGAACGGTTCTTTTTTTCATTTTTTTTTTCTTTGCCCCTGCTCGTAACGTTCGCTCTCTTCGGCAGGAGATCCAGCGAGAGAGAAAAGAAAGAAGAAAGAAAAAGAGGAGACGAAGGATCCTCGCGTTTCGTAGACGTACCTGACCACGCGTCCGCCACGCTTTGATTCCTTCTACGAGCGATTTTGTATCAAATTAGATCGAATCGATTCGCTCGATGTCGAGAAATCGTAGTGAAAATATGATAAAATTTATTTTTGAGGTTAAGACGCGGACGTTGCGACTTTGAGCGATCGCGCATGCGCGTCGACCTCGTTGACGAACAATGGCGCTTAAAATACGAAAAAAAATCGCTATTGAGCGTCGACTTTCGGAATTGGCGAACGTGGCTCGTTCACCGACTAAAAGAGAAAAAGCAAAAACGGACGAAAAATCATTAATCAAGAATCAATGAAGAGGACGAGTCGTTTTTACGGCGTGAATGCTTCTCGTTACGTTGCGACTGCGTACCGTGTGTCACAACGAGAGAATCGTTCGTTTACCGAACGACGATCGTTAGCGTTTTCGTAAGATGAAATCTCGGGCTCGCGCAATTAATGACCCGCTCGGTTAAAAGCGTTCGGTAATTAGCGGATGCGCGTCTTCGCGACTCGACGAAGTACGCGAGGTCCCTTACCTTCTGGCACAAAGAGCGCCCTCGCGCGCATTCTCTCTCGAGTGGCGCATGCGCGTGCGCGCGCGCGCGAGCGCGATACCGCTATGTTTGACCACGTGTCTGCCACGCTTCCTGCGGGTCCTCCGGCTCCTATACGTCTCAATATGCAAGTATACATACATATATTATAATATAATAATAATATTATATAATATAATATTATAATAATATAATAATATATGATATAATTATAATATTATAATATTATTATATTATATAATAATATATAATATAATAATTATAAAATCATTATATTATTATATTATATTATTATTATATTATAATATAATATAATAATATTACAATATATAATAGTAAAATATTATATAATAATTATATTATTATATTAATATATTATATATATAAGCGTGCGAATACAAAAGGGACGTTCGTCGAACGTTGCTATCCGTGACAGTGTACGGGTATTTGCTTCGTAGCCAGTAGACAGAGAGCGTTGTAAAAGAGGTGGCCGAGGCGAAATTGTCGAGGCACCCCCGCCCTCCTCTACCGGAGGGTTATGCGCGATAGTCGCGAGTCTCTGGATTGTAATACGCGCGCGGCGCGACGTACGTACTCGCATCTCGTCGACGGGTGAGTCGGAAGGTGATTCGCGCGGTGTGGAGGAACGCGCGGGGATGTGAATGCCCCGTGGGTCGCGTGGGAACGAAACGGCGCGCGTTGCAGGAAGCCCCCGGGCGTGCGTAGTGGCGCGCGTTCCGCTACCCGCGCGCACACTCCTCCTGGTGTGTGCCCCCCTCCCACACCCTCCCTCACCGCCCCTCCCCCACTCCCCCCACGGTAACTATGAAACGCGACGTACGTCGCGTGGGAGCGCGAGCGAGACGGACTGTAGGTTCGCGCGCGCCCTTGTTTATAGGCCTTCGCAAAATGACCGACACGAATCTCGTACGCTAACGGGCCTCGTATACTCGATGGAAACTGTCTTCTTTCCACGCTTTGATCGTCCTGACACCGCCCACGCACGCTCGATCTACAATTCCACGTGCTCGGTGGCGAAGTGGGGGGGGGGGGGGGGGGGGAGGTTCAATGCAGAATTGACCAGATGCATCGTTACGTAGTCTCGTACAACCTTACGAGATAAAATGTGTGCGCGAAAATTTACTAACCGAAGGAGAGAGATGAAAAAAATGCAGAAATTATTGTTTATTGTTTATTATTATTTTTGGTTTTTCTTGAATTTATACAATTAAATTGTATTTTTTTTTGATTTAATTAATTTTCATACGTCTTTGATACAGGTTTGTTTTTTCTTTGTACATAATTTTGTTTATTTTAGGACAAGAAGACAATTGTCTTGTAATAATTGTCGTTTTTCTTTTAACTCGTTATATGGCTACTGGCAATATCACTTGCACGGTCTCACGTGTGTCGAGGAGTGATTCGTGACGCCAGTAGTTACGGCCTAATAGGCGGTGTACCACCCGGTGCGAGCGAGAGGGCACGAGAGAGTGAGTGAGAGAGAAGGAGAAGATAACCCGGGCACGTTCCGCTAGTGGAACAAGTCGACCGTTCGCCTATATAGTCAGACATCGGGCAATCTTACGCAGTTCTCTCATTGTCCTCGATCTTCACAACTTCTCTTTGTGACTTGCACTCAATCCTGCCCGTACATACGCGCGCGAGCTACAACGCACGACTTTGTAACGACACTGACAATAAAATTCTATTTCTAGGTGCGATATAACACGCCGTTGATGATATAATTATTATATATACGTTCTCCATATTACACTCAATCAACTGGAATTTATATACATATATATAATTATAATATAATAATATAATAAAAAATAATATAATAATATAATATAATATAATATAATATAATATAATATAATATAATAATATTATATAATGTAATATAATAATATTATATAATATAATAATATATGAGAATATAATATACTAAATAATATATTAGAATATAATAAATATAATATAATATAAAATAATATAAAATAGTATAAAATAATATGAAAATATATTATAATATTAATAATAATATATTACATATTATTATATTATAATAATATATAAAAATATAATATTATAAAGTTGGCTAAACCTAGTACGTCTTGAATAAATCGAGGGAGCATAAATTACATTCTACACTAACATTTCGTAGCTCCTAGGCACGAGGGTTAATAATTCTTTTTTTCTCTGTATTTCTCATTTTATTTCTTTCCCTCGCTAATTTTTCTCTAACGCAAATAATAAAATTAAAATAGTCGAAGGGAAAGTGCGGGAAGAGGTTCGAGGATACCGTGGAGGTGCGCCTTGGCAATCGGCTTGAAACCATAAGGCCAATTATATGTAGATGAAGTGCCCCGCGGCTCATGCTTCCATTTCTGTTCATCTTACTCTCTCTATCTCTCCCTATCACACGCATCTCTCTCTCTCTTTCTCTCTCTCTCTCTCTCTCTCTCTCTCTCTCTCTCTCTCTCTCTCTCTCTCTCTCTCTCCTACATACACACGCACACACACAAACACACTGTGTGCGCGAGTTGCAGTCGCACTTGGGACTGACGTGCTTTTAAGCGGCGCGTCGAACAGCCATCCAACAGATATCCATTGCGTGATCGTGTCTGCTTCTCCCCCTCAACCCCCCACCCCCTCCCACCCTTCTTCTTCTTCTTCTTCCTCTCGCCGCGGTATAATATAACGCGCTTTATCTCAACATCCCAAGCAACTTTACCCGCCCTATACATATATATTTATATACAAGCACACGTGTCTCTGTACGTGTGCGTATGTGTTCCTACATAAGCGTTCGCAGCCGCAAAAAGCGACGCGAGCAATTCGACGAGCAACGTTGATAACCGGACGTACGGATTTCAAAAGTTAATTCACCGCCGGATACGCGCACGTGTCTTCTCTCGTGGTGCTCTCCCGGCGTGCACCGCGGCAACGCGCAAAGATCGTTCGAGTACAGAGACGTGTGAGCCTTGTATACGTACGTGCATCGGAATTTTCATCGAGGGAGATGACCCATACGTGTATGTCTCTGTCTGTATGCGCGCGTGTGTGTGTGTGTGTGTGTGTGCACGCGCGCGAAACCAGGACGTTTCTTTCGACCTCTTCTCGCGAGAGAGCGAAATGAATCGGTTTGAGCATTTTTGCTATATATATACGTGTATATACGGGTTTTATATAACTACGTGTATGTATATACATGCGCGTAGTATGTACTTATCTCGGTTAGTTGCTGCAATCTCGTGAGGAGCGCACGAACGAATTCGCGAGAGGGAACAGGTGCGCGCGAGATTCGGTCAAGAGGCTGTCACGTTGCGACATATAAGCCGTACGATCGGCTGTGTGCTTTTTCACTGTTCTCTTTTATTCGTTTTGTTTGTTTCTCCTCGTTGTCATAATTCATTATTATGCAAAATAAGACGAAAACGGAAATGAATTTATTTTTCTCTGCCCGTTTCTTTTTTTACTTTCTGTCACGAAAAACCGTACGTGAACGTTGTAATTGAATCGAAATCGGGCCGAGCACGTAAATCAGTTTCTCTTGGACACACGTGGCCCAAGGGGGAGGAGGAGGACGGGGGAGGTTGCACTAATTCACACGGTTTTAATCCACACCTGTTTATTTTTGTTCTTATTTCCGTAAATACAATCGTCGATACCGGAAAGGGAATAATAAATTAGAAGCTAATCCCGACCGCGAGTTGCGGTTTACAATCGCGTTTTTTTTTAAATTTTTATCGCCCATTTATATCTATGCATACGTTTTTTTGTTAAGGGATTGCGCATATCCGGTCCGATACCTGTCGTGAATCGTTCCAGAGAGGGAGAGGGTGAACCGTTGCGGATCGCTGGCGTTTGCAGCGTTATTTAGTTCGATCCGCAAGCGCGAGGGCGCGCTCCGTAACACTCGTGCGTTTCTGTATTTTTGTATTGCCTCGCGTTACTTCGCGCGAGAATTTCCATTCATAAAATCTCTCCGGCCATTATGCAACCAACTGTCCTCCATTCAATGCCTCTGATTTCCTATAATTTGATATTCATAAATAGAGTATGTATATATATATACAATTATACATATATATATATGTTTGTATATTTATATTTATATATAAGCGAATGCTACGAAAATCGTTGTGGTTCTCATCGGTGAATAGAGTTTGCGTTTCGTGCCGGCGAGTGCAGACGAGAGACACAGTTGTGCGCCGGCGCGTCGTGTCGAACACTCGAGTGAATCCAGCGTGTTACCTTTTACCGCGTTAATGGACCGGAAATTGAAATTTTGCGTGTGGCCGAGCTGCCTATACGCGTTTCATTCAGTCCCCGCAACATGACGCGCTCATACATATACATCCTTGTATACATATATATGTATATATATATATATATTTATGTCCACCGGCCAAATGTTTCGGTAGTAAAGTGGTTTCTTCGCATCGCGGAAGTGATTCACACGCTGCCCGTTTCTTCAACGTATCTTTCTCTTTCTTCCCGGGCCAATTTTCAAGATACACGCTTTTATACTTCGTCTCACGTAGTCGGGAGAGATTCGTTAACACCGGGTTCTCCCGGGCGAGGGAATGGATTTTTCTTGTATGTGTTTTTTTTTAAGAATCGAAACTCGGACGAGGAGTGGAAACAAAAAATCTGAAAAATTGGATTGAAAGGAAAAATTGTTTTTTTTTCTCAACGGTTGTTCGAGTACGAGGACTCGATTCACACAAGTATCATTGATACCGCGCACGTAATATCGCGTATCGTGTAACGTCGAGCAAAACGGATCTGTAACAGAAGTAGAGAAAGCAAACGATGAAAATTCCATGAAATTCCGAGAGTACGCGTCATCGTTATAATATTTCTAATAACGCGAACGATATATTAAAACACGAAACTATAGATAAACAATATCAATGTGAAAGGAACGATAAGGAGACGCATCGTGGTTAGCGGATCGATAATCGATTAGAGCGAGAGAGAAGTTAGATCGAAGAAGGATCGAGAGTGAAGGGCTACTCTTCGAGACTCGTTGGCTTCTCTCTCTCTCTCTCTCTCTCTCTCTCTCTCTCTCTCTCTCTCTCTCTCTCTCTCTCTCTCTCTCTATCTCTCTCGGACGACTTTCCGCTTCCATCTGTTCGTATAAAAGGGCCTTAGAAGCGAGCCAATTGGGCCTAGAGCGGGTCGGAATGGACGAGAAGTGGAGGGGATGGGAGAGCGATCGAGGAGAAGGGGTAGCGTGCGCTAGAGAGAGAGAGAGAGAGAGAAGTCCCAAGCGTACGCGTGACTGTCGCGTACTGGGCCCGCGTGGGGCCCGTGGAACGAGGAGAGGCGAGTAAAGCAAGCGAGAGAAAGAGAACGCACGCGAGAGGGCTCAGCGTGCGCGCGCACGCGTGCACACATACATCCATATATATATGTATATGGGTGTGGGCAACAAAAAGATACGCTCGCGCGTCACGCCAGAAGCAACAGCGGCAGCGGCTCCGATGCGTATAGAGTAATAGGGTGGTTGTGTTGTGTAGTTGTAGTGGTGTAGTAGTAGTAGAAGTTGAAACGTACGAATGGAGGAAGCAGAGGGCCCCTTCGAAGAGGCTACCGTGAGAACGAGGCGAGGCATCGCGTCCCACACGGGCCCTTCAGCCAGCACGGGACCAGAAGAGCGAGAGAGGAAGCGATCGTGGCGAGCGAGGGCCCAACGCCACTGAGGGGCCCCCCGATATACATTCTATCTATATCTATAGAGAGAGAGAATGTATATAATATCGGAGAGCAGGAGGAGCAGGAGGAGGAAGAGCGCGAGCGAGGGAGCGAGAACGAGACGGAGAACGAGGCGCGAGCCCCACACGCGACTAGCACACGTCCTCCGGAGAGCTCGAGCCGCGAACACAAACCGCGTGCTTTTTTTCCTCCTCTTGGCTTCTTTTTTTCTTATTCTTTTCTTTACTTCTTTTTCTCCTCGTTTTGTTTTTTATTTCGTCTTTTTTGTTCCCTCGTTTTCTCGGTGTTCCCTCGACTCTTCTCTCTATGCCGCTGTTCCTTTGCATCTTCGCAGTCCCCTCTCTCTCTCTCTCTCTCTCTCTCTCTCTCTTTGCTTCGACTTCTTCTTCCTCTGCTTTTTCTCCCAGCTAGTTTCTTCGCCCTCTCCCCCGCTCTCTCTCTCTCTCCTTCCCCTCGCACTCCAACTCATTTTGTCCGATTTTCTTCATCGCCTTACCGCGCGTCTCCTTTTTTTCCCTACCGTACGCCTGTTTTCTCCCTTTTCTTTTTATAAACGTTATCGCGAGGGGTGTTAGTCCCTGTACCGTCAATGTCAAAACTCTCGTTGAAAAAGAAAATACCGAAGAATTTTGTTTTTTTTTCCCAAGCCATAGTCACTCTCCCCTGCGAGTGGAAAGTTATCGTTACGTCGTAACAAAACGTGGAAAAAAAATCCAAGTGGAACAAAACACGAGTTCGTTGAGAACGTACGAGGTTCGCGAATGTCGAAGAGAGCGTTCTATAAAGATCGTCCCCACGCAATTCTTATCTCCGGTACTTGCTACGAGATGAGAGAAAGAGAGAGAAGGACCGAGCGAGAAAAAAGAAGAGAAGAAAAGAATGACGTGACAGCGTCATTCATGCGTGCGCCGGCTACTCTCATTGACGCCTTTCAGCTCTTCGCGACTCACACGTGTATATACACATATATATGTATATATACACATATATGTATAGATATTTATACATAAATATATACCAGGAGGCAAAACCCATGCGGGGGATTCACGTTCTCGCGGTTCATCGCGAGACACGAATCGTAAACATTCGCACGCTCTTCTCGTACGTACATACGTTCACTGGCGCACATATATATATATATATGTATACAATGTTGAGAGAAAGAGAGAGAGAGCGTCCCGTGTAACGATAAGACGTGCGGCGCAAAGGCTCGTGCGATAAGCTCGGATTTAACGCGCAAGGCGATGACATCACTAATTATTGTTTTTCTTCCTGGTAATCCGTGCTCGTTCTCGTCGCACACGTCTCTCTTTCCTTGGCGCATTCTCTCTCCCTCTCTCTCTCTCTCTATCTCGCTCGCTCTTTCTTCTCAAGACGTCAAAATGTCACGCGAGACCTGTGGGACTCGATTCTCGCGCGAACGAATTTTTATACACACCGCGAAAGCGACTCCGTCGTTCGTGCCTCGCGCATTAATATTTAAAGATTGCAACGTGAAGTGAGACGAAGAAAAAAGTCAAACGGATAAAAAGAAGAAGATAAAAATAAAATTATTACTACGAAGAGCGTATGAATTAAATCGTAACGAGTGAAAGGCTTGAATATTGTTAATATCCGTGGATTGAGATATTTTCGTGGGAAAATTTATGCGAAATTCGTAACACGACGTTACTGAGAAATTTATCGAGTAGAGGGACGAGTGTGCGAGAACGTAAATAAAAAACATGAAAATAATTACCCGCTCGTTTCGTGATGAAGAAAAGAGGGGGGGGGGGGGGGGGGGGGAGAAGGGATGAGGACTCTAATTTCCCTCATTATCGAAATTGGCACACGTCATTATCGAATCGCGTCGGACAACCGATGACTCGAGTTTCGTTGCGTTTTTTTTATTTCTCTCGGTCTCGCTCGACCGTGTGTTTGCGCACATAATGCATCGCCTCATCATCCACGGTCCCCGTGTCGGTGTAAAGAATCGGGATTCTTTCCGAGAGCTCTACGCATCGTCGACGAGAAGAGGTCCGGGTCTCACGAAATCGTTATTCCGTTTTCATTCTTTTTGTTTTCGTTAGGCGTTTCTTTTCTCTTCATTTTTTTTCCTCGTCTCTTTCGCTCTTTATTTTTCCCTTTTCCTTCGCAGAATCGAGACGTCGAGGCCGACGAAATGTGCGAGTATGCGTTCGTCTCCGTCTGCGACGCTTGGGAATTCACGGTTAGGAAGAGTTTCGCGCGAGCGAGGCACGTCGAAACGCTGATAATTCGCTTCGTCAAACTCGATGATTTTATTAAACATCGAACGACCGAGACGGAGAGAAAAACAATATTTATATGTTTTTTATCGAGGCTCGCCCGTGATAAACAACATTTTGTTTGCGCGATGTCAAATATCATTCGCATCAGTTTGTAAATAATGCAAAATCGTGCGATAAATTTTGTATAAACGACGGTTTATTGTCTTTTTTTTCACGTTACGATATTACATTTCATTGACAAAAATACGGCTCTTCCGGGGAGATTATACGTGAAATCGACGACGACGACGATTTGTGATCGAAAAATTTGTATTTAATTTGATTTCTTTACCCGATCGATTCTGAAAGAAATCGATCGATCCTGCCAGACTAAACGATCGTACGACGTATCAGCGGGTTGCGGAACGTCTGTTTAGTTTACAGCAGGCAGTGAATAGTACTTGGTGTATATCTGCGTCGAATGATGGCGAGAAGAACGATAACGTTAATGGGAGCGAAGCCGCACTTATCCTCTTCTCCTCGGACACACTCTTTCACATCGTCGCGCAGTACGTGAAGCGAGTGTGCGGTGTGCAAGCCGAAAATTTGATAGCCGAGTGACAAGAGTCTCCTCTTGACTCGCTATAACCGGAGATGCACGCTGAGTGTCACGGAGATCTGTCCTTTATACGACACTCTTGTGTATCAGAATCAAAGGGTGTGACTGTCTTTCCTCCATTCCTTCTCTCTCTCTCTCTTAACATTATACAGTCACATTGCGGCAAGAAGAAAAAATAAAGATAACAAAAAAGTCAGAAAATTAAGAAAAAAGAAATTAAATTATTAGTAAGATAATCGAATCGATTTGATAGATCGAGTTTGCAAAATTGATTAAAGCTCCGATAAGAAAGCTCGGTGCACACGCATCTGCATACTTACGAGGTCATTCCGCATTTTCCCAGAGTACGGGATTTGCGTATCGAGGCGTAGGCGATAGGATTTTAATTCTAAACGTTTAAAGTGTAATAAGAATAAATGAATTTATATCGATAAGAAAAAGACGAGGATTATTTAACTCGAGCCTCGATCGAGGTAAGGACGTATATGCTAATTAATTAATTAAGTATTTCAGAATTTATTAAAGCTCTCGATAAGAAAGCTCTCTTGTGTATATTTGCATATATACGAGGCTATCCCGAGGTTTTCCAAGAGTACGGCATTTATAGGCGAGAAGGCGTGGGCGAAATGATTTTAATCTCGGTTATTCAAAACCAGTAGTACCGGTGTTTCCAATTTTTTTTTATTACCCCCTCTCTATGACCCTCCTCGACAGCCCTTTAATGATCGAACTACACTTTGCTTCTTTTCCCCTCCCACCCTCCCACCCTTCCTCGAAAAATCTACTAGTAAAGTATAGTGATCCCACCCACGAGATTTGGAGCGAACGAATGACGAGAGGGAGAGAGCGAGAGAGGGAAGGAAAACGAGGGGAGAAGAGAGATAGCAGGCCTCTCGCTATACACACGGGCCACCGTAGTACCACACAGCTAAACCCCGAAGAGAATAAAATGGTAAAGTAGCTTCAGCGGACGGTTTTGAAGTGCAGAGAGCGAGGGGAGGGTCTGCCGGAATGGCTGCCGGAGGAACGAGTCAGTTGGCGTAGGGACTCCACCGAGAGCACCCGCTGCTTATATATACCAATGTCAGTCAATCTCCAACTGGACGATTTACAAATTCGTTACCAAACTCGCGCTTTTTCATTTCTCATTATCTCTTCCATTCATGACATTGACACCGTTTTCTTACAACGTCGTTTGTGCGCCGATACAAAAAGATGTTGATTTTTTGATTTTTTTGTTTATTTGTTTTCATTCTCTCAACGTTTCTCAATTTTTGTATGAACAAATAAAAGACAAATCACGCAAATACGTGCAATGATGTCGTACGATTATCCACATCCAGTTTCCAGGACTTATCAGTACAAGAAGGTGAGTTAAGTTCACGAGTTTCAGGCACGATGAGACGTTTTTTCTATTTTTTCAGTTTTTTCAGTTTTTTTAAATTTCGAATTACGAACGGTTTATTGTTAAATCGGAGACGGCTCGTATCGATGTCCCAATAAATTTGGCACGAACCGATCGTTCGATGATTTCAATTTATTGTAATTATTCTTGTTTTTTCTTCTCGAAAATTTGTTTAAAAAAATGAAAAATTGTTTATTCTCGTTGTCAGATAACTAAACCGTTGTTGGAGCGTAAGAGACGAGCGCGTATCAATCGTTGCTTGGACGAATTGAAAGATCTCATGGTCGATGCCCTGGAGGTACGTATCAAATATTTGTATGTCAACACTCCGATCTTCGCTCCGTCTCGAGTATGCCGAGTGATGATACGTCGAGCACGGCGACGTGCCAATAGACCGTGTTTGCACTGTCTAATAAATCCACGTAGCTTGCCAAATAAAATTGGCAACGATATAAAAAACGACGAACGATGACTCGCGAATATACAATAAGAACATTGTGAAAATTACCAGCTGCATAGCGATCGATCGTTTAAATTTAATCGATTATTAATAAACGTCTGTCCAAAATAAGAAACGAATTTCGCAACAAAAAATATCAAATTTGTCAAACCGTATGATATATTTTGCAAAAAATAACGACGTTTCTCGATCGATCAATTTTTTTCAAACCGCTCCATCGTCTCGATCGAAAGTTTTAACCGTTAACTAAATTTCGGTACTTCCGGTGGCCGAAGAACCTCTCCTTTAATGTCCAAAAATCGTGAACATTTTTTATTCCGTTCTGTCGTCAATGGCTAACCGTGTAACCGAGCGTTTCGATCGCATCGTCGATTTAACGAACGACTCGCTTCGACTTCCGATTTTGCACGACTCGTAACCCGAATTCGTCACGCTGCCGATCTCTCTCCGTGCCGTTCGCAAATATAAATATACCGCAGAACAAACAGTACAGTCCTTCGGCGATTCGGCTCACTGTGAAAAAATGTGTGTATAAAAGCATATATACACGTATATATGGACCGAAAGTATTACGAGATGGAGAAAAAAGCGCGTCTCGGTTGCGCACGATCCGTCGCGATCCATGAGAACCGCGGGAGGAGACCGACGGCTCTCTCGTACACCCGAAGATCGAATCATCCACAAAGACGCCACGAGATTGCTCTCTCTCTCTCTCTCTGAAGATATATAAATATAATATCTTTCGCGGTTCCGAGACAATCGGAGCGTGGAGGAGATTCAATTTCATTGTGTTGAATAAACACAATGTAAGAAATGTACCGAGTCCGGTGAGTCTAGACGTGCGGACGGTCACATCTTTTTGCGATATGTCTGCAGAAATTCCAAGGCTGATTGGAAAAGATCGCATCTTATTAATCGAAAAGTAATGAAATTTTGATGGATCGAATAAAAATTTGAGGACGAAGAAAGCAATAAAATATTGCAGGATTGTATAATTGAGATCATTAATTGTGATTAATTTCTTAATTAAGTGAATAATTAATCAATTTGTTTGTATTAATATCAATCTCACGTATAATTAATCGAATTCGAGAAAGGTCTGGGGCATGATCGAACGGGTATATATGTGATTAAAATTTATTAATGATCGGCATGAATCATTTGACGTTTGTGGCACGCGAGCGCGTGAGCTATGCGAGATGATCGCGGGGTCGCGCCACGGTCAATCCGCCCAATGCTTCTAAATCGAGAACGAACCTTCGATTTTAAATATCATTGCCGTGGCGTAGTTTACATTTGACACGAGGTTTCGATCGGTTGATTTATAAATAAACGATGGTAAAAAATAGACGATACTAGCGATCGATCGCTCCTGCCCTCTTGCGGAGGGTGAAGCAACTCGATTATTATTTAATTCGTCGCTTTATCGATCAGTTTCTATCGCTTTGAACGAAAGATCGATAATTGATCAACGGTAGATCACGCTCTTTGATTTAGAAATAACAAATAAATCGTTATCGTCGATCGACAATCAATCGATCGTTTAGCGATAATGACATATTAATCTATAATATCGTTATACATTTTTTACAAATATTTTACAGACAGAGGGTGAAAACATAAGCAAATTGGAAAAAGCGGATATCCTCGAGTTGACGGTCCGCCATTTGCAAAGATTGCACGCGTCAAGACCGTCCGGTCTATCGTCATCGGCATCGCCGAACGACGCTGCCAGCGCTGCGGAAAATCGATGGCAATCTGGATTCGGTCATTGCGCAGCCGAGGCTTGCCGATATCTAGCTGCACTTCCGGGCGAATCCGGCGAGCGACTCGCCCGCCATCTCGCTACCGATCTTCAAACGACACGACAGAAGAACGCCATGACGCTGACGCCCAAGATCGAGTCGCCATCTTCGATCGTCGAGAGCAACGCCAATTTTTCCGAATCGCGTACAACAAATCTACCGATGGAAATATCAACCGATTCGCGCGAGGCCGAATCGCCGATCGACTCTTCGCGATATTCCGTCGTTTCCGATTCTTCCGATAATACGGACCTCGTACTGAACACCGCGTCTATTTCCGTTCGTATTTACCAGACCGCCAATCGCGAGGTACAAACTACAAAATCGGGTATCGTTTCGCAAAATACAGAAATTAACAAAAATTCATCGGTAATGAAAATGGCGGAAAATAAAATTTTGAAGACCGAAGGTCGTCCGAGCGTTGGGGACGATGAGGAAGAGATCGATGTCGAGGGAGTGGACGAGGGAGATCCTATGTGGAGGCCCTGGTAGTATTTTTTGACATAAATCGGATAAAATCGTGCTAAGATATTCGATTTAAGAGAATTATTATCATTATATATTATTGCGTTTACGTACTATCGATACGAAACTTTAATTGTGATTTATGTATGATGTGCTAGTGCGAATGTGTGTGTGTGTGTGTGTGAGAGAGAGAGAGAGAGAAATATTTTTAAAACATCCGATTCAATGGAAGCAAACACAATACGTAACGTTAAGAATTTTGAGATAAAGACATATTTTTACGAATAGATTTTATACGATATCGTTAAATATTTTGGTACATGGCTTTAAATACCACATAGATTATATACATTTTCAGATTCGTCTTGAAAATTGTTATTATAGTATAAACACGACGAGCATGTAAGGCACGTTATCATCCATTTGCTTATTTTTCATTTCCTTTTTTTTTTAATGCACGAATTAATTAAGACTATTCGCTACGATAAATGACAAAAATTTCATTCGATATACTTTAGTTGCGTTCTGTATTTTTTCTTAAAGATCGTTCGAGCGAGTTATGTATTATAGATATTATATATTTATTATATCTTTATCATCTTCTCAATATTCATCCGTGATATGCCTGTGATAGACTTAAGAATAAAATGATACGCGTTACTATTGAATAAAATTTATGATTTTTCGACGAAATTTTGGGTACACTCTTTCCGTCCTTAGAATAATGCAATACAAAAATTAAAAATCGGAGGCAAATTAGAAATTTCTCATTATTGAATTTTATATGTTGATCAATTAATAGAAATAATTTCATTTGGATTATATTAATTCTTCATTAATTGCAAAAGATCGAAACGCAATTTAACAAATACCTAAAAAATGAGATTGCACATAGCGCCACTGGTGGTGGTTTTATGAGTAACTACGTAGGAATAAAACATCGTATAGCTCATGGGGTAAGGGTAGATTTCTCACGCAGTGTCTTTTGGGCCAGCTGTGGTTATTGTGTGAGGAAATGGGACTTATGGACCAGTCGGTAAGACAGATCCCTTCCTCGCCTAGGCAGATCCCTACACTTATCGACTGTCGGTACTTTCATACGAAATCTCTTAGTGCTTTTTCTCGGTCACATAATTTTTTTGGAAGTACCAGCTGATGGTAAGTATTCGACAATCTACATTTTCAGCTATCGGTAAGAACAAATTTTGTATACTTTCACGATTAACGAATCATCGTTAGATGACAGAAAACTTCCGCATCTACCGAAGGTACTCTCTTGATCAAAGTCTGACGATAGATGGCGTACCAGTGTAAAATCTCAAGAAACTTTACCACAAAATCATCAGACCTTAAATCCTCACTCTAAGACCGCTCAGTTTCATCGTGACTAAATGATAATAAACCAGGAAAACGGATTATCCAAATCTGAAAAGCAACAGGAATTCTTTTCACCC
Source organism: Netelia fuscicornis (assembly GCA_946811545.1). Taxonomy (NCBI): domain Eukaryota; kingdom Metazoa; phylum Arthropoda; class Insecta; order Hymenoptera; family Ichneumonidae; genus Netelia; species Netelia fuscicornis. Next base: position 1,328,205 of record OX328013.1, read on the forward strand.
CATTAGCAAGGGAAGCAAATCCATCTCTAGCGCGATTCTTGCCCGGTCAACCGGGATTCATCGACTACCCGGATAATCCCCAACTTCCGGCAAATGGGACCCGATCAATTCGTCTTTCATTCCTCCCAAATCTCCATTACTTCCTATTTGCCGATACCCGAATCGCACCCCCGAAACATTTCTCACCGTTACCAAAAAAAGAAGACAACCAAAAATCGATTCTTCTTAAAAAAAAATGCTCCAAATATCAATCCTCCGTTAACACAACCAACCTACCCGAACCGATAGCGTGACGAAAGAAAAAGTGACGGAATGAAAAACGAAAAAAAAATGGTCAACGAGGGTGGCATTTCTGTTGGGTGCCCTCGAGTCACAGCGCGACCCGCGTCCTTTTCCCTTTATCCCCCCTTTTGTCAACGTTATTGTCAAGGTTTCGTGTTCGAAGCCACTCAAATCGTTCGTACCGCACAATAGGGTCGGCGCGCGTACAAAAGAGCCGACCGCGTCGAGGCGCCATTTTGATGCGAACCGACAAAAGCCGCCGCCATCTTGATTTAGTGACCGCAATTGTCAATGGCTTGATTGTTGGGCAAACTCTGCATAGGTAGTCAGCATCCTTCCGTTACGTTCTTACGATGATATTACCCGGTGCCTATATACGACTCCTATAACCAAGAAGAAAAAAAAGAAAAAAAGCGAACCCAACCGATGCCGGTAGTCCTTCCAGCATACGCGTTTGACCCCCGGGTTACCCGAAGAAATGTTCAACATTTCATGAATTACCTTTACCTGCGTGTGGTCCATGCCTCGCGGTTTGCGAGTTACACGCGGAACACGAAGCGTCTAAGCATTGTATGAAAAACGTGAGAAGGTGGACGGTGGTGGTCGCATACGCGAACGAATCAGCCCATGAATGGTTACGCCTCGTATAGTTATTATATTACTCATACGGACTTTTAGCTGCTTTAGCAAACGTCCGGCACACCCTCTTCGTGTATACTTCGCGTATCATATCCCTCGTGTCAAATAAACCAAAGTTCTCTCCGTCTTTCTTTCTCCCTCTCTCTCTCCTCTCTCGTTTACCGTATAGATTATTGCCTGCCCTCTCTTAACTTCGCGGAAGCACTTGCTCCCGTGGCGAGCGTTACCTCACGAGGGGTTGTTTTTCCTCCCGATGGCTGCTCTTGTTTTCTTACGTTTAAACCACGACAAAACTTTCTCGCGTGCATACACACACACACACACACATGCACACATCGTTAACTACGTAGGACTCACCGTTTGCTTACGTTTGATTAAAGGTTTCTTTAATTACACCGGGACGAATAGAGTTTATATACGACCGGAGAGGAGTTATCCCTCGTTTAATTACATCCAATTAGCATAAATCTCATGGATTTGTCTGGAAATCCTGGAGTACTCTGATTTTTTTCTTCTCTTCCTTCATGTGTGTACGTATGTTTTTTTTCCATTCGTGTTGCGTGTTTTTTGTCTTTTTTGTTCCTTTCCCTCGTTTTTTTTTCTCGTTTTCGCGCGGGACTCTCGTTTTTTTTCATAATACCGTGGCACACTCGACATGCACGTCCTGCCAGAATCTCTCTCTCTCTCTCTCTCGTTGCCGCTTAAAGCCTTAATATATCGCGTACGCGATAAATCATAAAGTACCGCAAATTTTAATTTTCTTTTCAACGGAAACCTGGAAGATGCCGACGAATTTTTATTCTTTTATACCCGATAAGGTCGTTTCTATTAATGGTTCTCTCGTTTGTCTAATTTTCCTTCCTCTCTCTCTCTCTTGCCGATACGTGTGTACGAACGTCTTATGCCCGGTGCACACACGAGGCGGTATGCGGCACGTCAAAGAGTCCTCATTAAATGCTGGCAATTAACCGAGGGCCAAGTCGAGCCTTCTGCGAGAGTCAACGGAGCGGCTCGTGTTATACCCCCACCCCAATCCCCTCCCACCCCTTCCTCATCTTCACTCGTCCTTCTCTTTGTCCCAACCGAGTAGAAAGAACGTAGCTAAGGTAGAAATGGCTCGCGCCGTTCGCTCTTCGCCGTGAGGCTCAGGTGTAAATATGTAAGCCCGTACGTCGAGGGGGCCCACGCACTTTAATGGGCCTTGCCAACAGGAACGATTGGCATGCAACCGATCTATCACCTCGCTCGGGAGTTGTTATTTTAATGGTTTACATCCTGTACCTACTGCCGATACCTTGTCTCTTCTCTCTTCGTAAGACCGAATATTCTCTCACCTCGACGCGAGACAGAAAATACATCGTTTCGCATCGTCGCGTTATCTTATCGACATCTTACCTCGGGAGACTCAAGGTGGCGACTATTTATTACGTTTTTATTGATTTGACCGGTGAAGAAGCGTGTTTCGTAAATCAATTTATCGCTGGCGCCCTCCGGTCTACTTAGTGAGAAAATTAATGCTGCTTGGAGTGGATTTTGGTTGAGAGGATGTTTTTGATTTTAAGGGTTGAAAATACGGAAATACCTGAAGGGCGAGAACAATCGCCCAGTCCGGAAGAAAATTGGATCGTCTAGGGATTTTCATGACGCGATGTTTGTCGAGAGATAAATTAATCATAAATACGAGTGTGAAGAGGAAGTTTTGGGTTCGAAGAAGACAGAATTACGCCCATCGCTTCGATTTCTATCGGTTTCTCGCGAACAAATTGTCAGATGTTCGGGACTCGCGTAGAAGGGGAGGTAAACTCTGGCTAGTGTCGTTCTTAACTGACTTGTCAAAATACGTCAATGCATGAGTAATAGTTGTATTTTCATAGCTGTGAAAAATTTCAACGCGAACAAGCATCCCACTGGGAGAATCACCCAAAACACGCCTCCCTCTCTCTCTCTCTCTTCCGTTCCTTTTTCTTCCTATTATTTCTCTTCCCCGATTTTTCCTAGTTTCTTCTCAATTGACGCGAAATGCAAGAGAAGGCGTTAAAGGGGTCAATGGGAAACAATTAGGTGCGATCGTGAGTCCTGTGGGAACGCGTGGCACTTCACGCCCAGGGACCACAATTCCCTCCCACTATTTCCTCTTCTTCGACGTCGATTCAAAAACCTTGCTGGTGGACAGTTAGCGACGTTCATTGAAATTTCTAGCCCTCGAAATTGTTCTGGTCGTTCGCTAACCTATCCCTTGGGCAATGGTTCGACTCCGAGTTTCTGAACAATGACTTTGAATGAAACATCGTTTACGAGAAGAATCGAGCTATGTCTCGTCGCGAAAAAAATTCTCAACCCTTACGGTTCTCACAACCCCCTCCTTCGATTCACCCGAATAGTGAAGAGAGTCTTCGCAGTTTTTTCCTCCTTCTTCTTCTTCTCTCTCCTTCTTCGCATCGTTCTCTCGGAAGACACGCGAGGGAATCAGCGCGCTTATGGACCATTCGTAAACGTCGGTTGGGACGGGCCGATTGATCATCCGAGCAGCGGGAGAGTTTTCTCGTAGCTTCGCGTCGCTGTAGCACGAATTACCAACGGCGCAACGTACATATCTATACACACACACACACACATACATATATGTAGGTATATCTTGTAAACCTCGGCCACCCCTTCACTTTGAAAATTGCTCCTGGGACTTGGAACGCGGTCGAGGAAAGATTGAGATATCCGTTTGCTCCTTGTATCACAATACGAGCAATATATATGTGTGTCTGTATGAAAGTGGTAGTAAAGAACTCGCCCTTTACGTCGATTGCATATGATGGAACTAGCTCTTGGGACATCGAGCTATCGCATTGTCCACATTTATCCATTTTTCAAACCTCAGAGTTCACCTCTTCCCAAAAACCTCCACAAAATTTACAAAATTACAAAAACGACATTTCTATCTCTAATAAAAAATATTATTTCATGCAATACAATATTAGTAGATTTGTTACAAAACTCAATTACCGTAGAAAATCGATAATTTATTCGTATCGATTAGATCGTCAGTGGGAAATTGTCTCCATCGATCTAAAGCGCACCTGCAACGATCGAGGTTTAATAAAACTATGAAAAAAAAAAATGTTGAAACAAGAAACGAACTAAAGGAAAGAAAAATAGAGAAATAGCACCAAGCGACGAATTGAATCAATCATCGTGGTCTCATCGGGTGTCGAGTCCCGACCGCTCGAGAATGCAGTTACGAATACGCAGGGGCGTTTTGCGGTGAATTTATGCGCGTTACCTTACAGTATTACAACAACAAGTACTACTACCGCTGTTGCTGCCGTTCCTCCGAGTCTCGACGGTTACCATGGAGCAGTGTATAGCGAGCTTTCGAATCGAGCGAGGCAATGAAGCAGCGGAGTTTGCGAGCGAACGAAGGCAAAGAGAGTCGGAGCGCCTGATCGGTCACGGTATGCGTCGCCCGGCACCTCGTCATTATGGGATAATGCATATCTTAATGATTACGAAATGAAACACTGACGTGGGGAATGGATACGTATCGTATCTTGTATGTGTATGTTTATGTTTGTGTGTTGTGTGTATGGAGTACACGTTAAGAACCTTCGAACATGGGGAGGCGCGTTGGCAGTCTCGAACAACGACGACGACGACGGCGTCGTCCAGATCGCGCGTATAAAATTCTGAAACTACCATGCAACTGGGACGGGGGCGATGTGGGTCCCCGCACCCGTCCCACGCTACCGCAATCAGCTCCCCATAAACTACAATCACGACACGTGCTATCGCAATGTATTTACTCACCTCCAGTGAATTTATACCATATATGTATATTTATATATGTGTTTGGGTATATATAGAATGTATATAGAGCCTGTTCATCAGGGAAAAATAAAGATCAGGTAGAACCTGTGAATTTGGGGGTCGTTGGGTGAAGGGAAAAAAGGGGTGGAAAAAATAAATTATTTGATAAGTAATAATCAAATTTCATGAAAATAATTCGTAAAAACAAGAATTCATTTTAACAGCTTTTAATTTGTTTAATAAAAATCGGCTAGAAGCTGTGAATTTTGGGGGTCGTTGGATGAATTTAAACAAGGGGTGGAAAAATTGATTATTTGATCAATAATAGGCAAATTGCATGAAAATAATTCGTAAGAACGAGAATTTATTTTAGTAGCTTTTAATTTATTTAATAAAAATCAGCTAGAAGCTGTGAACTTGGAGGTCGTTGGATGACGATAAAAAAGGGATGGAAAATATTGATTATTTGATAACTAATAATAACATTTCAAGACAATAATTCGTAAAAACGAGAATTCATTTTAATAGCTCTTAATTTATTTAATAAAAATCGGCTAGGACCTGTGAATTTGAGGGTCGTTGGATAAAGATAAAAAAGGGGTAGTTATCAAATAGTTTATTTGATAACTAATAATTAAATTTCAAGAAAATAATTCGTAAAAACGAGAATTTATTTTAATAGCTTTTAATTTATTTAATAAAAATCGGCTCGGACCTGTGAATTTGAGGGTCGTTGGATGAATTTAAAAAGGGGTGGAGAAAATTCATTATTTGATAACTAATAATCAAATTTCAAGAAAGTAATTCGTAAAAACGAGAATTTATTTTCATAGCTTTTAATTTATTTAATAAAAATCGGCTAGAACCTGTGCATTTGGCCGTTGTTGGATAAATATAAAAAAAAAAGGGGTGGAAAAATTGATTATTTGATAACTAACAATCAAATTTCATGAAAATAATTTGATCAAACGAATTACAAGTTGCTCTATTTCCCCCGCCATTTTCGAAGCGGAAAGTTACGGGAGACAAAATTTTGTGACACGGAAGGATCTTCGATGGGTGCATCGAGGAAATCAAGCGGCTAATCATTCACGAAATGCGGACAATGAGGTCTGAGAGGCGTGTCTAATTGGCGAGAGGTATCGTGCATTAATAGCGTACGCGTCCATTGTAGAGCGATGCTATCGCGGTGTTCGTTTAAACGAGTCATCAGTTTCGTCGTCATCGTCGTATCGGACATTTGGGACGTTTGGGTTCAGAGCGATGTGTGCCCAACACACATGGTGAGAGCGACTGCGGGAAAGAGAGGGATGATCGCTCGATGGCACGACGAGAGTGATTACACGCGTGTTAGAACGCTCTCTGTGTCGGTCACCACGGGGAGCCCGGAATATCCAAAATCTAATGAGCTCGAACCCTCGAAAGATTCTCCAGTAAAAAAATCGCGGGAGATGGCGAGGATCAATGAAGACTTCGCATTCTTCGCGAATGACACTAACGCGAATTGAAAATCTACAGGATGAACCGAGTCACATCCGCCATTTTGTCGATCTTAAGCAAAGTTAATCGCCGCAATTCAAATATCAATAATTAAATAATAATTAACATTCCTCAGGTACGCTACGCGTTACGGACTAAAAAATTGGACCAGCATGACCGGAAATGCGGCTAAGACGTTACGTTCGACCAACGACGATAAAAGTTAGGCGAAACGACCGAGATAGAGAGAGAGAGAGAGGGAGAAAAAAAGCTAATCGATAACGGCGCGAAGTTAATGAGGAGGGACCAAGGTGCGAAAACATGAAGAGGGGGTGACCGTGCGTGGGTTTTATCGTGGAGGTAGAGGGCGAAGAGCGAGAAGGAGAGAGAATACGAAGATTCTGACGTAGGTGGAGAAACGTGTCTCGAAGCTCGTGATATCGGACTCGAAGGACAGGCGGAGTCTCGGTAGTGACCAACCTCCGTTCCGAAGAAGTCGCGTCCGCCGGTCGACTCCGACCAATGCAGGTTTCGTTACAAGGAAGGATGGTCGGTTGCCACGGTGACTTTCTTCGGCTTCGTTCGACCACGAAGAAGGCGGAGCTTCGTCTCGATCTCTTTTCTCTATTGCACCTACTCGTCTTTCGAAACACACCGGCCTCTCCTCGTTCTTCTTACCCGTGAGCAGGAACCTAGCTTCGCCTTTTCAAACCCAGCCGGTGGCCCTCGGTCACGGATGTTACAACGGAGCCACGGCGGCGAAACCCACCGGAGTGTTCTCACTTCTGGAGTTGGCTCGACAGTTGGAGTCGAGATCCCGTGAGCACAACAGGTCCTCGCCTTGTCAATCCTTCGGAAGAATAATTTAATTCATATTTTACGCTCGCGCGTATTTATACTCAACTGATAACGCTCTTCATTATCACGTTTCGTTCAATATCTATCAATCGTGGGTTTAAATTTGTTTTTTTTTTTATCGGCTTCGTCGAGTCAGTGTTTTATCCCAGAAAAAGTGTGTCATATCGATTTCGTTGAAGTATCTTGAGTGTTTCTCGTCCACGTCGCACGTGTTACCGGTCGTTCGAGAAAATCGACGAAGCAAACCTGATGGCTGTCAGCACCCTCAATATGGCACCGTACTTCACTGGATATCCCTTCCAAGGTAAGACTCACATTCTTACTAAAAAAAGATTCAATAAATGTCATTGTTATTCTCCATGTGTCGTAACGCGATCGATCAAGGGATCGAAGATTTTTCATTAAGGACGACGTGACATGCGGGTGTTCTCATAAATCATTTAGCTTCCGGTCTACGTCCCGAGGAGGGAGCCACATTCGTGTTTCTCAGGAAATTCTTGCCGACGGCTCGCGACGTGACGAATTTGCGAAAAGTGACTGAAATATTTGGGATGTGTCATGGTCGATTAGATTTTAGGGTCGAGACCCTAGACACCATCCATTGCGGGTGCAATTTGTGTACCAGCCTGTTGCATTATAGTTCTTGAGTGAATGTACTCTGCCTCGAGCTCGCGTACACCCTTCTCGAGCCACGAAGAGAAAATTGTGGAAGGGGAAATGGTGCTCGGGGGTTAAAGAGGGTTCGGTCACATGGACATCGATTCTTCGTCTTTCTCGTCACGAGAAGCAACGACCTCTCTCCCTCTTTCTCTGCAAGATCTTCCCCGGACGTAAGATCATAAATATATCTCCCCTCATAAAATCATAATGGCCTGCCATAAAGGAAGTGCCATCAGCAGTGTCTTCGAACTCGCCCGACTCCGGTCCATTCTCTTTCGATCTTGCTTTCGATCTCGTAACGAATCTTCGTACTAACTACGAACTACGACCTATCGTATCGTTTACGATACGTCATTGTCAGCCTATTGCCACATAATCGTGAGAAATCAAAGCTACGAGGGTGCAAACACCACACAGGAAACGAAAGCTTTAATTACGCTTCCTTCGCCTAATTAAAAAAATAACCTCGAGAATAACAATTCTGTCATAACAAACATTAATTCAATTAAAAACAATAATGTTTGAAAATACAATATTACAAAAACAGCAAAATCTTAAAAATACGATTTCCGTAAAAACGAACGAGATCGGTTGGAAAATCTTGATTAATTTCAATTTGAAATATTCTAAAAAATAATTAAGTTGACTACGAAGCAATCTAAAGATTGCTCCCATAGATATATCAACTCCCGCATGCATGCAAAAAGAAGGAACGAGGGCGTTCTAGGAAGCAAATATGAGAGAAGATCGAACGCCATCAGGTAGGTTCTTAGGGCTCGGACGACCGGGCGTACACCCGTTTATATATACATATATATGCGTGCATAGAACGTTTAATATGTATATATATACATACCGGTACATTTGTGGGCGGCGGTGGATCAGAATCCCGACGAGTTTCCGACGTGCGGGGCACAAACTCTAATGTCTGATATCGGATCGGCCCGGGGCGACGGCGAGAGTTGATTGAAGCCTTCGCGAGAGAAAGATCGTGGAACTCACACCGCATATATACAACAAGTATATACATCGGGACACAGAGCGAGTACTGTATGATATGCATTCCCTCATGATCCTCCTATTCATACGTATATACATATATATGCAAGATATACAAGAAGAGACGATCGCAAAGATGTTGAATGGTCCTCGAAGATGCGCATCGACTGTCTCATTACGCGCCATGCGGGACCCCACAAGCGTCCAAGAACGTCCATGATCCAATGGAGATCTCGAGGGACGATCGGTAAGACCGGTTCGAATCGTTCGTACCTACCGACGTCTTTTCTATTTCCAATTTTATCAGAGATCGTACGGAACGGAAGTCGACCTTTTTCCATCTTTCTTTTTTCATCAAATTTTATATCCCGTACATATAATTCAAAATATTGCGTAGAATCCCGACTGGATTCCTGTTAAAACGATATTGAGTAAAATTAAACAGAAAAATTCAATCTCGATCGTGACGATAGAAAGAAATTTCTTATTAATCTTCCTCTCTCGTCATTTCGCATCGATTTTCCATAATTCGCGAATCTGCACACTCGAATCTCTATATTGGGTGCGATCCGAAATTTCACGATCGATAATTGATTAACTGGAAACAATATTCGGTAACGAAGAATAAAAAAAAAAAAAAAAAACAACGCCCTTAACTTGATGATTTTCCGGGTAGTATATTACCCCACCTCTCGGTCGGTTCTCGAACGATATTGAAAAACGCGTATACGCGCGAGTCGCGTATCTATATATCTCCACCCCCCCCCCCCCCTGACCCCTCAGGTAATACACGAATGGAGAATATCGAAGCCTTAAGTACGCGAATATTCCCTCGAGGCTACGCAAAGAGGGTCTTCGATGTGGTCCGATATCGGTCTTTCGTAAAGTACACGCGGGAGGAAGAGAGGACCGAGGCACTTACACGAACCGGGCGAATTCAAATCAGAACGTGTTTAAGGAGGAGTGGGGGGAGGATGGCTTCGTATCGCGTCACATATCGTCCTCGATCATGGGTATTAACGTGATCGCTCACAATCAATTGCCCGTAATCAATAATTCATGCTCTAAATTATTTCCTCGGCTCATTTTAATGCCTCGCCGTGCCCGGTGCATCTCTCTTTCTCCCTCTCGCCTCTTCTGTTGTATCTTGTACGTTCCTATATATATACATATATATATTGTTGATGTCGTTGCACGGGTGGTCCATTTTTTTTTGCCGTATAGAAGTCGCTCGTACACCTATCAGGTTTTGGTACGTAAACGTACAGCGAGTTACAAGGCGGGGGAGGGGAGGAAAGAAGGGGTTGGAAAAATATATATATATATGTATATTTACTATGTACACGATATATAATAATCGCGGAAGGAAGGAGAACGTTCTCGCGGGCCCCTCTCGAAATATATATCGGGACACTTCTTCGACGCTTGTAAATTTCACCTCGGCGTTCGCGTAATTTCATATACGGGCGAGAAAACCCGTAATTATACACGCATGTGGTACGCGCGTTGAGTTATTTAATGGATGGACGAGAGCGACGGGAGCTCGGCTTCCGTCTCTCTCGGTCTCTCATTCTCGCGCGAGTGTCTCGTACGTTCGTCAAAGCGAATCGTTTGTACATTATTTTGATGAATATTCTCCATCGGGCTTGAATAATTGTTATTTTATTCTTCTTTTTAATGAAAATTACAAGCCAAGAGGCAAATTATGTCACTAATTTTGTAGTAACCGTCGATCAAAACTCGTCGATATCGCGTTAATTAATTAATAGCAACGATATTATCGCTTTTAACCTCGCGACGTTGTAACCGGGAATAAATTGATTTTATCGTCCCGGTGAGTCGAGCACGTGTAATAAAATAGCTCGGTGTATAAACGAACATATATATAAATATACGCGTTTTATAATACGACGTAATCAATAAACCTTATGACCAATAATCACATTTTTCCAATCGCGACATTCTTTGCATTAAAAAAAAAACAAAAGCAATCTTCTTATTACGATAAAGTCGATCGATTAATTTTTTGACACGAGATTTTAAACAATCGAACCAAGAATCGCAAAACTTCGTACATATAAACAAAAAAACAATCTTCTAATTACAATAAACTTGATCGATTAATTTCATTAACACGAGATTTAAAAAAACGAACCAAAAATCATAAAATTGTATACCAACAAACAAAAAAAAACAATCTTCTAATTACAATAAATTCGATCGATTAATTTCATTGACGAAGATTAAAAAAATCGAACCAAAAATTTTATACCTACAAACAAAAAAAAACAATCTTCTAATTACAATAAACTCAATCGATTAATTTCATTGACGAAGATTAAAAAAATCGAACCAAAAATCGTAAAACTTCGTGCCTCCAAAAAAAACAATTTTTAATTACAATAAACTCGATCGATTAATTTCATTGACACGAGATGTAAAAAATCGCACGAAAAATCATAAAACTCCGTACTCCACGTACCGAGCGATTTGTGTCCGCTTTCGGGTCTCCGGAGCAGAGTGGGTCCTACCCTCCTCTCTCTCCTCTTCTGGTCTCTCCTCTTCTGGTCCAAGAGTGAAATACGTGTACGAGTGTACGAGCGCGTACGACGAGCGAGTCCGAGGAGACCTCGGCAGAGAGAGAGAGAGGAGAGAGGCCCGATCTCCTCGCGCGCGTTCGCCGAGTATGAATGTATGTGTGTGTGTGTGTGTGTGTAGCGCGGCGTCGGTCGGCGCCTTTTGATCTTACCTATAATCCTGGCGGGCCCCGGGGCCCGACTGACGTCATACCCGAGAGGTGTCCGAGCTTCGACCGGTCCGATGTTGTGTGTACGTACGTATAAGCGTACAGACGATATTCTTACGAGGATCGAGCTCGCGCCCTCGCCCGTGTTCTTCTCCTCGTCTTGAGCACGCGCTCCTCCGCGTATATACGTACATTTTTATTTATACGTCAACCTATATACATATATACATATATATTTCATATATATATGCATTTTATACGATGTGTAAGTATAATACGCACGCGTGTCCGTACCGCCCAGTATATGTTCAACTACGTCTCTATATAGATTGTTGTCGTTGATTTTTTTCCTCGACCCCGAAAAAAAAGCCAACAAAATGTAACCAAAAAAACAACAACGATAAAATCGCGGTTAGTTATCAGACAAATCTGAATATACGATGCATTTAGCTCGAGTTTCCCTGGAAGGTGGCTCGTGTTTATGAAACAAAATAAAAAAAAACAACGGGATGGTAATAATAATAATAATAATAATGATAATAATAAAAAAAGGGAAGACAGAAAAAGCTTCCCTCTCGACGTATTATCGGGGTAAACCGTGTTATCGGATCGTTCGATCTTTTTCAACGAAGGAAAACGCCCGAATATGTGTTTCTTTTTTGTTTTTGTTTTAGCCCGAAGGATCAATTAATATGTATGTAATGTCGATTCGAAGGGAACGCTGTGGGGGATTATTGTCGGTGGGGACGATTTTGCGTCGATATTTTCGCGGTAATCTTGCCTTCCTTATCTCAACTGTTTCTCTCTTTCTCTCGGGGATAAGGAGGGATATAAAAGAGTGGCGAGGCTGCCATTAACACACTATTTAAAACGTCGAGTTTACTGTATCGTCCGTCGAATCGAACAAGCTTCGATTTATATATGTTTCTTTTTTGTTTGCGAATTTGAACGACGTCTCGCACGAGCGTCTAATAAAAACTCGCGGCGCACGCGTCACTCGTCCCCTTTTTTCCTTGTTTTCAAACGAACGAGTCAACAATGGCGCGATCCTCCTCACGCGGTTCTTATCGCTCTCGATTGTACCGCGAAAGTCGTAAAATTTGAATTATCGCGCGATTGGTTTGTCTCGATCGAGACGTACTTATCGACGCCGAATACATTTTCCACGTATCGACAACACACCGATTTATATCACGAAATAAAATTTATGTCGCCCGTAATAAAAGCCAGGAAGAAAATCAAAATAAATTCGTTGATTATTCGTTTAAAAGATCAACAAAATCGAAAACTCGTCAAAATTGAAAAACCAAAAACTTTTTCAAAAAATCATCCTAACGAATAAAGAAATGTCTTTTCTCGTCGCTCGAGCGTGGCGGAAGGACGTCGAGACGCCCGAAGAGGAGCTCTTACCGTGGATTATGTAAATACGCGTAAACGCGGACGGCGGCGTTCTTCCCGACGCAATTCTCATTGTCTCTCCCGCGCGAGTGCTCGCTCGCCGCCACGGCCATGGTCGAGACGAGCTGCATAAGACTCGATGCAACAGCGAAGAAGCGCATCTTGCGCGCGTTGCATCTCCCGGACGCGAGGAACGAAGAAAAAGCATTAGGTAGTGTCAGTCGGGTTGGTATTAGGTAGGCATTAGTACGGTCCTAGTAGTCGAGGAAAACGAGAAAAAAGAAATGAAAAACGAGCTGAGGGGGTCGGCGGGTACGAGGGTGAGGGAACGGGGGAGGGTTGAAAGAGGAAGGTTTACTGCTCGTAGAAAAACGCATGGCCGTAACTCCCCTGTCGGACGGCGCGCACATACGTGACGTCCGTTTCGCGTATGCGCGAACTCCGTCCGACGGCCATCCGTCTCGCGAGCTCACACGCAAGGTTCTCGCTTTTGCTTTTAGCGAAAGACCATCTCGTTCGCTTTTCTTTGACCGTCTTGACTTCTCTCTGTCGCTTTGTCTTTCTCTCTCTCTCTCTCTCTCTCCCTTTTACCCCTTCTCTTTTTCCTCTCGAGACAAGAAGACCCGTCACTTTGGCTCTCGCATATACGATATTTGCTTTGACTTCGTGAATTATAATTAAGTTAATTAAGAGAGGGCTCATTAACGGTAATTAGGATGAGCCGCGTTTTGCGACGCGGCACCTTGCGTGTCGAGTGGATGTAATCCGCGCACGGGCATTTGTCGTTACTGCTGTCTTTTATTCCCCTTTTTTTGAGGGGAGGAGAAACTGGGGGTGGCTCTACTTGCGACGAACCTCGTGCATTTCTGGAAAAATAACGAATTTACGTTGTTCGTTAAAATTAATTTGTTATGTTAATTAATAAGAGTTAATTATTGTTCCATTCCAATCGAGGAAAGTGAAACGAGTTTGATTTTTGTTTAATTTATCGCGAGTGCGATGTTTCAATCGTTTTATCGCCTCGACGAGGAACCGTGGGAATAAATCGTTCGAATGTTTATCAATAAAACGCAATTTTTTTACTGTTACAGGACAGGGTCGTCTGAATCAACTGGGCGGAGTTTTCATAAATGGACGTCCGTTGCCGAATCACACGCGTCGTCAGATCGTCGAAATGGCCGCCTCGGGTGTACGACCTTGCGTAATATCGCGACAGTTGAGAGTATCGCACGGTTGCGTCTCGAAAATATTGAATCGTTATCAGGAAACTGGCTCGATAAGGCCTGGGGTCATCGGTGGTAGCAAACCACGCGTAGCGACGCCCGAGGTCGAAGCGAGGATCGAGGACCTCAAGAGACAAAATCCTGGAATATTCACCTGGGAGATAAGGGAGAAATTGATAAAGGTCTGTTGATAGAGCGATTCTTAACTTCCTCCCTTTCGATCCGTCCAATTAACAATGAGAAAAAACAATTATAGCAAATTGCAAAAAAAAAAAATATTCATCTCGAACGAAACGATACTAACTTGTCCAACTTGGTATTGCCAGCAGGACGGCGTATGCGACAAGGCATCGGCACCTTCGGTCTCGAGCATATCCAGACTTCTTCGGGGCCCGGTCAACAATCAGAACAGACCCTGCGACGATCCACGACGCAATCATTCCATCGATGGAATTCTCGGTAAGTTTAAAACCGAATTAAACGAAACAAAAAATCACAAACGTATATCAAAATAACAAAGAAAAGAAATGATATATTAGTTAGGGACGAGAGAATTTTTAATCGTGAATACAAAATGACGCAACCGTCCGGTTATTCGAATTGGAAACAAAAAAGAAACGAAAAAATAGAAATTCGCCCAACATAAATCGGCGAGATGATTTTTAACCCGGTTCTAATAATTTTGAGGATAGACTCGAAGGATTCTCGACACTTCGGCATAGCTGAAATATATACAGATATATAAATATATGAGTGTAAGATGTGTATGTATATATCGGAACGAAGCGGCCAGCTTCAAGGGAATCTCTCGTCCTTTATTTATTACACGAAGCGTAAAGGTGTGCGAGAGTTCGCGGCCGCGATGAAATATATTGGGCTCCCCGTGGTGCGCGTGGACGTGCGTCCGCCGGTTTATTATCTCTCGGGCATGCGATGCGCAACGTGTATATGGAAGATTCCAATTTGATTAGAGAGATCCCTAATGTATGTTGTAATGCACATGTACGAAGCAATTCGTACGATATGAAGTATGAAAAGAGGATACGCTCTTACCTCGTTGTTTCTTCATTTCTTCCCTCGTTTTCTTTAAACCGATGCTTTACGCTCTTTGTCTCACGATTGTGTACGTTTATTCGCGAATAAAACGTTCTTTTTTTAATCGAGTTTTGATCGTCATCAAATATTTATTCAGTCGTGAAAATTTGATTCAAAAGTTATACGTACGATTAAAAGTACGATTAAAAATTCGTCGAAAATTGGGAAAAAACAAATTGAATTTTATTTTCCCATATTTGACAAATCCCGGTGATATTTCACGCAGGACACGATTTTGTATATTTACTCGCGAATAAAACGTCCGTTTTTTAATCAAATTTTGATCATTATCAAATTTTTATTCAGTCGTGAAAATTTTATTGAAAAGTTATCGTACGTTTAAAAATTCGTCGAAAATTGGGAAAAGAACAAATTGAATTGTATTTTCCCATATTTGACAAATCCCAATGGTATTTCACGCGGGACACGATTATGTATGTTTATTCGCGAATAAAACGTCCGTTTTTTTAATCAAATCTTGATCATTATCAAATTTTTATTCCGTCGTGAAAATTTGATTCAAAAGTTATCATACGATTAGAAATTCGTCGCAAATTGGGAAAAAAACAAATTGAATTTTATTTTCCCATATCTAACAAATCCCAGTGGTATTTCACGCGGGGCACGATTATGTATATTTACTCGCGAATAAAATGTCCATTTTTTAATCGAATTTTGACCGTTGTCAAATTTTTATTCAACCGCGAAAATTTTATTTAAATCTTATCGTACGCTTAAAAATTCATCGAAAATTGGGAAAAAAACATATTGAA
Organism: Netelia fuscicornis; assembly: GCA_946811545.1. Classification (NCBI taxonomy): domain Eukaryota; kingdom Metazoa; phylum Arthropoda; class Insecta; order Hymenoptera; family Ichneumonidae; genus Netelia; species Netelia fuscicornis. The sequence continues at coordinate 1,344,155 of OX328013.1, forward strand.
TTTTATTTTCCCATATTTGACAAATCCCAATGGTATTTCACGCGGGACACGTGAATGCATGTGAGACGTGGCTAGAACCGGAAACGACGCGATATCACAGGTGTGCACTTCAGGTTGCTGTTGAACTATATATAATAATATACCTATATAGATATATATATATATATATATATATATATATATATATATATATATATATATATACATGGGGAGATACGAGCGTGCGCCTGGGCAATACACCGCGGCGTGTGGTCTCTCTCTCTTAAACCTGGTGCAGGGCTCCTCCTGCAGTGTGCCCCGATGCGTTGCCTCTAATCTAGCAAACCGCCGGAGCTTCGGCGCGCGAGCCTTTACCGATATTCTTCTTCGCCGTAGCGTATGGACACTCTCGTGTCTAATAAAAAAAATATATATCTATAGAATCGAATCCTTCATCTTCCTTTCGCCACAATACACCTTTTCGTTGCCCTATTGATTTAGACGTAAGCTCGTTTAGCGAATTGGCATTCGCGAGGAACGAACGAGGAGAAACGATCGACCCGTGAAGACTCGAGCGAATTTGCGGTTTGCCACGATTGAGACGCGTTACGCGTACAAACATAGTTACATAGACACATATCAACAAGAATTTCAGAAAAAAAATTCACCAGAAGAAAATTTTTCGATAATTTTTATCAAATCAAAAAAAAATTTTTATTGCTGTTTTAATTTTCTTTTTATCACTTTTGGTCGATTAATGTTTCTTGCGTTGCAACTCCCTTGTTTATACTTTCGCGATCCTGGAATCGTTTTATCAATCGTGAATGTTTGATTGTTGCATTTTCGGGAAAGAAAGATGATGGGTGGAGGGAATAAGGGCGTCGAAGGGCCGCGGGAAATCTCAGGTCTCGCTACTACCCGTCGATATACGTATGGCGTATTTTATATTTTGTTGGCTGTTGTTGTTTCGTTGCTTCTTTTTTGTTTCAATTTTTTTATTTTCTTCCGTCTTTACACTGTATATAAGGATTTTATATCCGTAGCTGGCGAAAAATCGTTCGAGTGTATTACGCTCCAAAGTCTTCGGGAATTTTGCAGGTCGCGAGGAGGATTTACGACTTTGCGAGAAGCGGCCTCCGCGGCCTTTAATCTCGCGCTCAACCGACAAACTCGCCAGAGCTACGCTTTTCTCCTCGATAATATTTTGCCTTTCATTTCGACGTTCATTCTCTTTCTATCTCTCTCTCTCTCTCTCTCTCTCTCGCTTGCTTGCACTCTTCGTCTTTCTTTCTCTTTCTTTCTCTCTCTCTCGTAGTCTGTCTTTCTCTCTGTGTGTTCAATATTACTGTAAAATATCTCCTTTTGAGGATCTACCCGTATTGATTCGACCCGTCAGAATCGACTTCGATCGATTTTCTCTTCAAACAGAAATTGAATTGTTCCGCAACGTGAATTTCGCAAACGGCTCTATCTTTCTTTTATTATACTTTTCCAATGATTACGAAACGTTTGTAAGATTCAGTTACGAATAAAAAGTGTAACGAATTATTCTTGCAAAACAGAAAAGAAAAATCAATAATTTTTTCATCGATCGATCGTGATCAAAAATCGAATCAAGTCAAATTCATTCCTTCGTAAAAATCGTGACCAATAGTTTTCCCACTATCATGTACCTTTCGCAGAAAAAGAAGAAAAAATCGTTCAAATAACAAAACAATAAAAAAAATCAATAATTTTTGGATCGATCTATCTCGATTAAAAAATCGAATCAAATCGAATCAGCATTAATTTCAAACCAAATTCATTCCTCCCCAAAAATCGTGACAAATAGTTTTCCCACAATCCTCTATCTTTCTCAAAAGAGAAAAAATAATCATTCAAATAACAAAACAATAAAAAAAGAAAAGAAAAAAACGTAAAGCCTAGAGGAAGCCTCGAGGTAAAAAGGGAACGAGGAAGAAGTTAGAGGAGGTCTCGGAGAGATAATAGAGAAAAAGTGCAAGAAGCGTGGAGGAAGTAGTAGGGAGAAAGAGAGGAAAAGGGGGGGTTAGCTCGCAGGACATGTCAAAGAACTTAATTCCTGTTGGCGAGATAGAGCGAGAGCCGGACCCTAATTTCTCCGGTGTTTTAGTTTAGTATAGGTTAGCCCTTGTGCACGGCTGTAATCACGAGAGGGATTTAATGGTGGGTTGCGGACTCGGGCGTGTGAACTGTGGGCGGGCACACTCTCTATCTTTCTCTTCCTCTCTTTCTCTCTCTCTCTCCCTCTAGCCTCTCTCTCTCTCTCTTTCTCCTTTCGCTTCCTATCTCCTCGCTATCTTGACGTCTAGCACGTGCGCTGTCCGTTCCTTCGAGAGCTCGACGACTGAAATTCTTCCGCGCCGATGCTCGTACGTACAAATATGTATATGTATATGTATATATATATATGGGATGCACACTGCACTCGTGCATCGGCCGCGTCTGTACATTCACGAATACACAACTCGATCATTAGGAGGAATGTCCAGGGTGAACGCAGAGGCGCTTTCAACTCTCTCTGTCTCTCTGTCTCTCTCTCTTCTCCTTTCTCTCTCTCTCTGTCTCTCTTTGTGCGAGTCTCTCTCTCTTTCTCGTACATTTTGCCATCGTAGGATTCTATGTGTGTGTGTGTGTGTGTGTGTGTCGATCATGCGTGTCTGTCTCACGTGGTGAACGGACACCGTCTATTAGAGCGAGAGAGCCATTAGGCTTGTGTATTTTCACGACGTGTTACCAACCCCCTGTGACCCTGTCGTCGAGTCTCGTAGACGAGACGAGAACTTAAACGCTCGAACAGACTTCTCCAGATTTCTTGTTGGTTTTTTTTTAAATTACTTTTATCGTTTTTATGAAGAAAATTTGATTGTTTTTTATTCATTTTTCGATTTGTATTATTGTTGTTTTTTAGGCGGAAGTGTCGGCAGCGGCGGCGATGATTCCGACACCGACAGCGAACCCGGTTACGCGCTGAAGAGGAAACAACGCAGGAGTCGCACGACCTTCACTGGCGAACAGTTGGAACAACTGGAAGCTGCGTTTCATCGTACTCAATATCCGGACGTTTATACGCGCGAGGAACTCGCTCAAAAGTAAGCCTTCGTTTAGTTTACGTCGATCAAAGTGTCGATTAATCATATTTGTTCGAAAGAAGAATTTTATTCGTTCTTCTTTTTATTTTTATTAAATCAAAGCTTTAATTTTTGGTTGAATTTTCTCTCATTTGCAGAACGAAATTGACGGAAGCGAGAGTTCAAGTATGGTTCAGCAACAGACGCGCGAGACTGCGCAAACAATTGAACAGTCAGCAACTGAACGCGTTCAGCACAATGAGCCTGCAGTCGTTTCAGAATCAACATTACGCCGGCACGGCCACCGAGAGTTATCAGGGCTACGGTCAAACGGGAGTTTCGGCTGCGGCCGCCGCAGCTGCGACCACCACGCCTTATTCCCAGCACTACAATTATCCCAGTGATAACTACTACGGTGCTCAACAACAATGGCCAAGAGCGACTTCCGACAACTACGGGTGAGTCGAATTTTCACGTTTTATTTATTTATTTTTTCATAAAATTTATCATTCGCTCATAAATTTCGGGAAAAAACGAATTTATTCGATTTAAATAATTATATCATTATATAACTAATTATGCAATTTGATAATTACAAAAATTATACAATTATTTTAACGAGGACAAATTTCCTTCGTTAAAAACAAATTTTTTATCACAAATTTATTAATTATTTTATTTCAATTTTAATTACTTCTTAATTTTATTTCCAATTAAATAAATTCGTTGTTCTTTACGTGGATGAGGTATAGACCGAGAGGAACAATATTTTATATCACAAATTTATTAATTATTTTGTTCCAATTTTAATTACTTCTTAATTTTTTTACCAATTAAATAAATTCGTTGTTCTTTACGTGGGTGAGGTATGGGCCGAGAGGAACAATATCGAGGAGGAGGAGGAGGAGCTAATAATGAAGTCGTTGCATATATTCTCGGTATCGTTGACGTCGCGCAAATTCATTTTCTCACCGAGTCCCGAGGGCGAGAATGGCAAAGAGCCGTTCTCTGGTGGGAAGAAGCGGGTGAGAGAGAGAGGGAGGGGGGAGGAAAATATATCGAAGAACATAGGGAGACCCCCCATGGGGCCAACCGCATCGCTCGTCGTAGAGTCTCGAGATGCATTACCTCTTCGTTTAAAATTGCAACAACGATTCCCGGTCTCTTCTCCCTCTCTCTCTCCCTTTTTCTATATACATATATATAGATAGCTAGAACGTAGTAAATCCCCAACGCGTACGATGAAATTGACGTGGCTTATTACAGCGAATGCTAACAGCAATTGTCTCAAGGCGGTCACCTTTACATTGTGAAGCTAATTTAGTAAATACCGTCCCACTCTCCCACGTCGTCTTTCTCATCCCGTCGTCCATTTCTCTCCCGAGGCCCCTCTTCCTTCGCCACATTACACGTACACTCGTCGTGATTTCTATCAATTAATTCAAGCGGTTTGTGGACTAATAACGGTTCACCCAGAACGAGATAGAAAATTATAAAACGAAAATAAAACAGAAATTTATTTAATCGCTTAGAAAATCGCGTAACAATAATAATAATAACAATAATAGCAATAATTAAAATATTATTAAAATTGTTCACAAATAAAATCTCATTATTGTCGTCAAAGTATCAAAATAAAATAAAATGAGAAGATTTTTGGCAAAGGGGAGAAAAAGAGAGAGAGTTCCTCTTTCGTCCAGAGCGCGTTTTCATCTCGCGTCCAGCTCGAACGGGCGATCTCGCGAAAGGGGATCTCGTAGTATCGAGACGACCAGGGGTGGGGGAGAGAAACAGAGAGAGGAAGAGAGAGACGAGTCCGCGCCTTGGAAAGCACAACATCGGTGTGGTCCGCAATTATGTTGCTCCTGGCCCCGTAATGAAACGCTACCGGCTAATAATCCACCGGGTACCCGAGGGCTCTTCCAGCATCTTCACTTCGGGTGCTACGGAGACCCTCCAACCCCCCCCCCCCCCCCCTTCCCCCAGCTCACTCCTCCCTCACCAACTTCTTCTCTCCCCACTCTTACTCACCTTTCGTCTTACTACTTTTACCGTGTATATATAGCGTATTTATAACGTAATCTCTCTCACACACGCTCGCCTTTTCGTATTACGTATAAAAATATTTCATAAATTAATCTCCCGCGATACAAAATGAAATAGAACGACGCGCGGCGCGGTAATGATTAATATGGAATGAAAAAAAATGTTTCGCTTCGTTGCGTGAACAACATTTTCGCAATAATTTTGTTGTCTATTCTTCCGTGTATAATTCGTGTTGATTTGTTTTTGTTTCGTATTATCGTCGAAATAAGTTTTTTTTTTAGTTTCTTTGAAAGATTTAGAAATTTTATCTCGGTGATTTTCATATCATCGTTGTTTATTTTCAAACGCGAATCGTTCGAGAGGAATAGCTTCGGTCGGAGATTGAAAATTTCATCGTCAAGACGATTTTTATTGTCTCGCGGTGAGAAACGTAACGGAGGGAACGACCCTGTCGAAGCGGAGTAGGTAAAATATGCTTTAACGTGTATCGAGAACGCGAGAGAGAGAGAGAGAGTGAGAGGAGGGAGTTGTCGGGATATCGCGAACCCCCCTTGGCGAAGGCAGTCTCAGGGAGCGAAAGCTACGGCAGCGCATTACGATTTAGAGCTCTTAACTGTTCCACGGCGGGGCCTTTTTTCTTCCTCTTTCTTTCTCTCTCTCTCTCTCTCTCACTCGCACTCGCGCGCGCTCTCTCTCTCTCTCTCTCGCTTGCACTAGAATGGTCAAAGGGTCCCCGGCGCGCTTCTGACCAGCGTGTTGAGAAGGGGGTGTCCGACACGCCTTAACCGATTCCCGTGCCGACTGCAACGGCACCCGCACCAACTAAACGCATATAGTTTCTGCAGCTATATATAGATCTATACGAGAACGAGAGCGGCGCGAGATCTATTGAGAAACTATACGGGGATATCGGCTTGCAAACGAACGCCCTAGAGACCGGGCAAAAACCGCTTTGATTATTATTGCCAGGTAAAATGACCGAAATGTCCCCGTCGAATTGCCTGGCGGTTACTTTGAAATGTTGGCGCGACGGTTTTTCCCTTTTTATTTTATTTTTTATTCATTTTTAGTTTGTTATTTCGCATTCTCTCTTTCTCTCTCTCTCTCTCTCTTGAGAGAGAGAGAGGAAAAGGGACCACGGCAATTTAGGTCACCTCGTTTAACCCCTTCTCGCTTAGAAGACGGGACATATATTACGCGTCAGATTTTTTTTTTATTTTTTTTATTTTTTTTCGAAACGTTTGCGCATGTCCCGTCTCGGTATAAAAAATGATTTTTAACAATCGTTCAATGGGTTGAATATCTCGCATAGATTATAGGCAAAATAAAAAAATTATTGATTTTTGTATAAATCAAAATATTTTCAATTTTGTAAATTTTTTTTTTATATTTATTTTTTTTCAAAATGCTCGCGCATGACCCGTCTCGGTATAAAAAAATGGTTTTTACCAATCGTTCAATGATTTGAATATCTCGCATAAATTTCATTAAAATTTAAGAATTATTGATTTTTGTTATCGAAATATTACGAATTTTATAAATTTATTTTTTTTATTTGATTTTTTGTTTTTTTTTCAGACTTTTCAACGCATCGCACTACAGCGGTACGAATCTCGGCACGAATCTGTCCCCGAGCAACATCAATCTCGGTGGTCTCGGGGGTGGCTCGAGTCCAACGGGAACCAACATGAGCGCATGCATGGTACAGGGAGCGACTTCCGGTATATCACCGTCGGGGATGGGACATCACGTGACACCCCATAGTCCAAGCGAAGCAAAGAGCGGCTATCCTTATCTCGGTGGTATCGACTCCCAAGTCTGCGGCAGGATGCACTGAAAAATACGAAACGAACAATTTTAAAACGAATAATTATTATTGTCTCGCCATTCACCTCGACTTCGTCCCCATCTTCCCAGTGATTCGCTCATTTCTCTTCGACGCAGTGCCTTGAATCTCGAACGCCTTCTAATATCGCCTTAATTTCTATACACAGTAAATATATTTATACATACACGCGCACCGACATATCGAGCAAAATTCTGCACGTTTAATAATGTACCTACCTTAATCGTAAGTTAGACACGAAAAAAGAAAAAAAAAGAAAAGAAAACAAAGAAACAAAATTTATTATCGTAATTTCGTTCTTTTTTCGTTTTTCTTGTAAATAATATAAACAACGTTTTAGAATAATTAAGAAATCGTGAAATTAAAACGTAACCCTCGTAGTCGTCGTTATATTATCGCGTTGTCATTATTGATAATAACTCTGTCTATTTAATTGGCCAGTCATTGCGATTTTGTATATATATATATACATATATATTTAAAAAATTATCTTCTTTCTCTCTCTTATTCCTAAATGGTGCACGCAATCGTTTTAATCGCTGCGAACTTCAGATATTGTATTATTATTATTAATCGTTGCGCAATAAACGATAATATTCTCGAATTTTTATGTTCATTCGCGATTCCTTCAACAGCCTGATCCAAATCCTAATCGGATAATTCGAAATGAAATTATCACATATTTTTCAAACTATAAAAATTGTGACAAAACAATTATTCCATTCGATCCAACGAATATTTTTTAGCTAAAAATTGTATGACATTATTTCTTTTTGATAAAAATAATAATAATTTGCAACTCGGTAGACGCCGTTGCGAATCGCTCGCATTCGAGGCGTGGCTCGTTAAAAGTTGATGTCCGATATTCCTCGAGCTTGTCTCGTACAATCATCTCGAGGGTAAGAGAACACGTCCGGCGATATCGGAGGAGAAAAAATGAAAGACAGGAAACGAGAAAAAAGACGTTGATAAAACGGAAAGATTTTCAACCCTTGGTGGAGAACGCGTCTTCTCGTCTCGTTCTCGTCGTCGTCGTTTGAGAGAGGAGGTTGGAAGGTAAAAAAAAGAACAGTTTCTCACTCTGACTTCGTTCTTGGTTTTGCCAGCAGCCCCTGAGACCGACAATCGGTGCGTGTCGCAGTCGCCGGGCGCACAAACGGACAACGACGAGAGCAATCAGCCTGCCGTATATCTGCTCTCGCTGTCGCCACGCATTTGTGACCCATTGTGCGCCCGTGGTAGGTGGTCGGTCAAAGATCTTTCTCACTCTCGTCTTTTCGAACCTCTCCGTCTCGCTCTCTCTCTCTCTCTCTCTTGCTTTTTCTTCAATGCCTTTAGCGGCCTCGTGGCTCGACACAAAAGTCTACGGTCGCCCCCGTTCGCGTTTGTCTTTGCAACGTTCTTACCGATCGACTACCGTCAAAATTCGAAACGATAAAAGACCGAAAGCGCGATCGAATTTGAATTATGGTTTTTTTTACAAAAATTGGATACTTAAAAAATGAAAAAAGGCGCGAAAGAAACTTTGTTTAAATTATTCGTGTCACGATGACAGGAAAATTGAAAATTGTTCTTAAAGCTCAGTTTTTTTAAAGCAATTTTAATATAAAATTGATATTTGATATTTGAATGTTCATTCGATTATAAAAAAAATTGAGAAATCTATGTAAAAGTTGTCGATTTTTTTAGTTTTCTCACGGTCACGAAGGATCCCGACATTTTCAAAGTTCGTGTGGGGCCTTGACCTACCGCGCGAGCAAAAAAGAAGAAACGTACACGTACATAAAGACACCAAAGTGGTTCGCGCCCATTCGAGGCTCTCGAGAAAAGAGGCCAACAGATTGGTCCGATGAAAATCCTCGAGAATTTCGAGGGTGGAGGGTAAGAGCGTAGTTCGAGGGTGAGAAAAGCGAAAACGAGTCTCAAAGGTGCCGCGCGAGTGCGAGAAGAGGAAAAGGATCGAGTCTGTATACACGGGGGTTGGGAAATGGGCGGAGGGAAGGTTGAATGGCGAATCATCGTGAAGGTAAGTAAGGACGATATGTGGGGTCCACTTTTTCATCCCTAAACACACACAAAAATAAAATCTTGATTTTCTTACTCCCCTATCGTTTTCTTCGTTCGTGATAAAAAAAATTGTCAGAAAAATACGACAAACTTTGACTCTAATTTTTCTTACTTGTAGAAAAATTCGTTTCAACGTTTTTAGTTCAAAAAATAAGATAGAAATAGGGAAGTATTTCGAGTTCTCCCCGGAAAGCTCATGGCAACCTTCCGGCACAAAATTCCCGACAGATGTATCGGCAACGGCAAAGCTGATAGGCGTGACGGCCTCCCAGATTTCATGCTGCACCCTACGTCCTGTATGTGTATGTGTGTAAAAGTTTGCGTTCCTGTGAGGGAGAGAAACTTAGGGGAGGCGTTTCACTACCCTTGTGCAAGAAGTAACTATATATACGTTACCTATCGTCAGAATTCGTGTTCTACAACGCCGACGGGCACGCTTAATCGACTTGTTTACCGATGTTTGCCTTGCCTCACACGACTTTCTTCGAAGTGAGAAAGAAAAATAAACTTTGACAAAGAATAAAAATAATTTTTTTAGGAAAATTCAATTATTTGTCGAATTTCTCCTTAGACCAATGTAATTATCGATTCAAAATCGAGTCGATCGAGCCAAGAAGTTGATAAAACTTATTTTCCTAAACTACAATTTATAAATTTGTAATTATTTTTTACACAAGATCAAAAAATTGATTTTAGGTGAATTCTTCTTTCATTAAACGATTTTTCATTCAACGTAAAAAATATATTGCCAAGATAAAAAATTCATGAGTTATCGAGGGAAAAAACCAGTTTGAAATATTCTCGCGATGGTCGTTCTTTGCCACCCTTAGCAAAGAGGGGGATGCAACCCCCTCGACAGGAATAAACAGTGGCTGCCATTTATGCGCCATCGAGCCAATGGGAAAGAGTACGAGGAGACAACGACCGTTATGTACAATGATACGCTCGAGGCACAGGGACATGAAATATACGAATGTGTGTCTGTGTACAAAGGGCGAACAGATTAATCAAACTTAACCGAGCCAATGAAAAGCGTGCAAATCTTCGCCATAGGGGTTGGTACGGGGACTAAATGTGAGCGAGAACCTCGCTGCTGGTTTCTCGAGGGGCAAAACGGAGAGTGGAGACGGTAACTATGGGAAATGTGGATCGTGGAACAAGCGAAACCTCCGGGTGTTGCGAATTTAATGACGGGACATCGCGTTCTCGCTTGGTTAAGTGAGTGTCGAGGTCGAAATGATTCTGGATATTTCAATGCGAGATGTTATCAAAACCAAGGAAAAAATGGCAACGTAATCGACTACTTAACGTGTCTCCTTAATTTCGTTTAATTCGTCGACGAAATTTTCAATAAATCAAAATCAAAACACGTTTTTTTTTTTCAAAATAAAACAAATTATGAAAATGAGTAGGCAACATCTTGATCGAGCCGAAATTTACATAAAAATAAAAAAAACCACACGTGTTCAAAGAAAAATTCCTTATCATCCAGTTATCAATTAACCTTAAAAAATCATCAAAAATCAATTACGAATCTGCCTGGTTTTATAATTCATAAACGACGAGCCATGGAGAACAAAATGGTAGAAATCGTCCACGGCGTATGAAAGAATCATCGAGGTTTGGTTGAAACGTAGCAACCCCTAGTGTTCCTACCCCGGATTTTTGTAAGCCGGGTGTCACTTTAGGGGTCGAAGCTCGCGCTCGTCACGAGAGTAACTCCCAGTCCCGTTTCCCTTCGAGCTCATGCACTCGGTTATCCTCGGTGACACGCCACCTATATAAGGGAACGAGCGCGCGAGCATTGTAAAAGTCGAGACACCGGGACGAGGGGGTACCGGATTTTACTCTGGTCCCCACGCTAATATATATATATATATATATACATATAGCCTTTAATACAACACTATATAGCCGACAAGCGTGCGTCTATATGCGTATCGCTTCGCAAAAGATCAACAAACGCGGCGTGATGCGCGTCCAATCAGGGCGGTGGTCCCAGCTGCCGTTGCAGCGCGCTCTTTCGATTCCGCCCGTATACGCAGCAAAGCATTGAGAAAACGTAGGCAGAAACTCGTATAAGACCGTCAACGATGGTGAACGCGCCGCGCCTGCCCAAAGAACACATACACGAACCAAAAGAGCGAGAGAGAACCGCCATTGGAAAAAAAAAGTTGGTTCATTCATCACGAGGCTGGTTACCCCCGCGCCGAATTTTGATGTTGGTAGAGAGGTTTTACTTCGTTATGTTCACAACGGCAAATAGAAATCTGGCCTAACCCTCGGGACTGCGATTTGAAAAATATATTCTTGTACGATATTTTTCCGAACCATGGCACGTCGCGACTGGTTGAATCGACTGGTTTGCTTGATTAGGCACCCCCTATATCCCCGCGCTTGGATATTGTCACCCTTAGGTCTTTACATTAGGGTTGAAAAAAAGAAATGTCGCGAGGACGTGAATCATTCATCAATTCTCAAACGATTTTCGTAATAAAAAATATTTTGGATCGAAGCTTCCTGTTCTGGAACTCGACACTGATGTATGCTAAAAAATTTATCAATAAATAGAAATAATTATAAACAAAATCAAAGTTAAATTCGATCAAATCAAAATAAATAAAAATAAAAAATTAATAAAATCAGAAAAAGAAAAAGAATTGAAACAAAGGTCGATAAAAGTAGAAAATTATTTATTGAAATTTAAAAAAAACACTGTAAAAATGGTTTATAACGAGTGATAAATCGCATTATATCGAGATACACGCGTTCGTCACGAAAGCGACGTGTCAAATCAAATTTCACGTCAAGATTCGACCGGGACCGCATAATTGACCTAATCAAATTCTCCGCACCGCGTTTACATTGGGAGAATCTCCGACTGGTTTTATATTATCATATACACACACACACACATATATATAGATATATATGTCTACCTCGAATACGTACGAATCTCGAGGAGCAAAAGCGTAAAGCACGCGCTATTTTTTTCTCGCGGTATAAATGCCATAAGTAGGCATGTCATCACGCGTTAGGAACTTAGTTCTGCTCAAAAGGTTCCTCTCGCTACGTTCTAACCCCTCGTGTCTCGCCCGTTTTCCACGCGCAATCTTGCCCAAATCCTCTTCACCGTTAAACATACAAATAAAACACGTTACGAATTATCTACGAGAGTAAAAACCGTAAAAACGCGACGTTACGCTCTATTTCCGATCGATAAAAATCAAAGGAAAATAAAAATTGTTTCATGTTTCCGTCTCTTGGATGCAATTTCCAAATTTTTTTTTTTTTTGGGAAGACAAAAAAGTGGAGAATTTTTCAAACATTTTCTTTTTGGTAAAATCGACTTTTGACGCGTATCGGCGACAGAGCCGATTATATTTTGGACAATCCTATTGAAATTTTGTTCGGTAAACTCGTCTTGGTTGGAAAGTCAGTGGTAAAACGATGTTTTCTCGCTTGGAGACGAAAAGATCTTGGAAGCTTCGAGTTTCCGATCCATTTCAGTCTCGAAAAGTCATCGAGACGGTTTTTCCAATGATCCTTCGACCCGCGTCATGTCACGAGTAGGATCTTTATGATACGACGGTATTAAAAACGAGTTTTAAACGGTCGAGACTCGACGAGAGAATGGCTAAATCTCGTTACGTCCCGTCGCGAAAAATCTGTGAAACAAAAACGCGATCTTTTCGCAGCAAGGGACGCGGATGAGAGAGCGAGATCCTCGAGATGATCTCGGGTCGAGCCTCTCGGCGCGTAAAATCTCGTCAAATATTATGAAAAAGCTCGTGCTGGATGAAAAATCCTTGGTTAAAGAAGATCCCGGAAAGCGGACTAGGCCGTCAGGATTGACGCGAAAATGTGAAAACATCAAGTGGGCGGTCCACTCTCTTAGACGTCGAGCGTGTCTCCCAGAGTTCCGGGATTACGCTCCCGCGGCAAAAGGACACTTTTCTCGCTTGTTCGCTCGAGCGTGGAGCACAAGGATCGTCGCGATCTCGTGAAAACCAGCGAGAGGTCGACTCTTTAACCGAAAACTCACTTTTTCCGGGACAAACCCACCGGGGCGTCGAAGATTAGCTTCGATTCTTGTCAAAATTGTGACCATTGTGGTGACAGTGGGTAGGCATGATTTGAAAATAATTTTGTCCTCGCCCCGATGCGTCGCTGGACACTTGTCCCGGTAGCCCAGAGCGACCATTACCCATATACATATATATTTTTATGCAAAATTGAAAAATAACAGCCACTCCCTCGTAAATTGAAAAATAAGGGTTACTAGGTTTTACCCTCTCGCAATTTTTTATAAAACCAAATTTTGAGAAATTAAAGAAACTACACGGAGAGAATTTCTTATTATTTTTTACGGTGAAATCTCGGTAATAATTACATTAAAAACTTGAACCCGGTGATAAATGTGCAAACAGTTAAAAACTGACACTAATTTCAAATATTTTACTTTCAGACATGTAAAAATTTTAGCACGTAAATAATTTTTACGCGCGCTACACAGAGCTCACGGATTACGGCTAGGCGACCTAGCCTTAACTGATTTTACTGTAAAGAACATCAAAATTCTGGCGAACGCACGGAAAATTTCGGCCTTTTTTCAATTTTCCCTTTTCCTTTTTCCTTTTTTCAATTTTCAAGACAAATACAGAAATTTCTCAATGTGCGCCGTACACTTTCATTCGTATCAGCCCTTTTTTCAACTTACTGTAGTAATGTTTACGTTTCACGAAAATTTATTGTTAATTTCAGTTAAAATTCTTTAAAAGATTTTCAATTTTTGTCACGCAACAGTAAAGTTTTACTCGTTTCAATTAAAATGTATAATTTATTTCCCAAAAATCTGAAGAATTGTACATTTGTCACTCAGTTACTGTGATTTCACAATAAAAATTACTTAAAAATTCTTTCCGTGTAGCTGAATTAATTTTGAAACTTTGATTAATTTTGGCAAAAATCGAAAAATCACAAGAAAATATTTTTTACTTTTTTCAATTCAAGTCGCGATTGTCAAAATCTTGGAAAACGCGAACTGGGAATTGAAATTCTTGCAGATAACTTATCCAGGCTCGCGTTATTGACGACTACGATCCGTTTCTGATGAAACGTCAGACATAAGTCTGATTAATTTTCTGCTCGGATACCTGCTACGACGATTCGCAGAATCGTAAAAATTAACTTTCCAACTCCTTCACCCCCTCCTCTCAAGAAGCGTTTCGAAAGGAGCGTTACCCCGACCATTTCGAGTGTGGACGTACACAAGCGTCAAAATTCAAAACGACGTGTAACGAAAGCGTGGAATTTTCTCTTGCCTGTTGTCTAGCGTTCGCTCATCGATCTCTTCGTTCTCTCGTCTCGTTTTCTCTTTCTACATCTTTCATATAAGTTTCGACGTATACAAGAGTTTCGCAAAGAAATCGAGCGTACTAACGTAATTTAAGCGTGCAAAACAAACCGTAGCGAGAGAGACAGAGAGAGAGAGAAAGAGCGAGACTTTCGAGGGTTGTAATATAGCGAGCACGGTTAACCGGAGGGTTGCTGGTGTCGTTCTGTCGTTTTTGGGCCTGAGGCCCGCGTCGCAGATTCGGGTCGAGTCACGGGGGTAAAATTCGTCCCTCTACCTTCGATCCCTAACGAAGCCCATCGAAAGCGAGAAAGCACCGCGTCGCCGCTAAAAATGAAGCCTGCGAGAATTTTAACGCTTCTCGCGATGAAAATGGTGCGTAATCTAGGAACGAACCGGGAACGGACCTGCTGAGACAACAATTTTGGCCACCTCGCTATAAGATGAACAAAATTCTATTGGTACGTTCCATAGCGAGTGAGAGAGAGACAGAATAAACGAAAAGATACCGAGCCAAACTGAATACGCCACGGAGACACGCCGTAACGTCCCTTGTTTGTTGCCTTTAGTTAAGCTCTGTTAAGACGGTCTATGCCCGCGGGGGATTAGTTTCGATCCGTTAGGGCGATGATGTACTCGTGGACACGCGAATTCGACATTCCTTATTACGTGAATTACATTAACAAGCGATGAAAACGTGAAAATTGTTACGACAAGATAGAACGAGTGAGAGAGAGAGAGAGAGAGTGGAGAATTAAACGCGTGCTGGTTTTCCGGACTATTTAGTTACACGCTTTATCCATGGCTATGATACAAGGCAAGTCAAATTCAACGACGATTTAATCATCGACGACTCGTTTCGATTTTTTTCACGCAAACGAGTCGAGAAAAATTATCAACTCGATTAACACATATTTTAATCGATGACAAAATTTGATTTTCATTCTGCGTTTCTGATAAATGAATTTATTTTCGCGAGGATTGATATTAGAAAATTATAAAATTTATTTAATTTCGAACGTCTTAATTTTAGTTCTGTAAAAATTAATTAATTTTAATCAAATAAATTTAATTGAATTGACAAAACGATTCGAATCTAAATGCAAAATTGCGTTAGATTGGATAAATTTAATTCTCGATGTATCTTCGTGATTTTTTACACGTGCGTGTGACATCGGTAGAATTCAAACGGAGAGAAAAAGATCTCGATCCTCCGACGAAAAGCTTATATACAGATATATATATCGTGTGTAAGCAAGAGAGAGAGAGAGAGAGAGAGAGAGATCGCATCTTTCCGCCTGAGGAAAAGAGGCTTAGGGGGGACGCGGTAAATAAACAACGGTTTAAAAAGTCACGAGAGGAGAGAAGTTTCGGGGTTAACGGTTAACGGGGTTAGTGTCAGCTTCGCGGCTTATCCATGCGCTTAAGAAACGGCCTACGAGTTCTCGTTGTCGGTGAGCGAGGTATACGACTATATGCACGAGAAACTTCGTATACTTTCTCTCTCACGAGAAAAAGATGGACGCTGCATTATCTTACCAGGGGGTCCGCGCGATTTTCGGATCGAAAACGTTCAACTTTTCCGACAATTTTCACCCCGCACCGTCGTCAGAATTTTTTAAACCTTTCCATTCCTTCAGTTTTCTCCTTTAATTAATATTTTTAAATTCATCCTCGAGTATTTAATCGAGAAAAAAAATCATGTCTTCTTCCGTGGTAAAAATTTCACCCTGAAGACTCGAGTAAGTTATTTTACTTAAGCTCGAGGGTCGAGGAGCTTCTCGATCGGACAAGAACCATCCCCCTGCCTAATCTCCCGGGACCATCGACAAATTCTCACTCGAAAGATCCAAGTCTCCAGCCTGCACTCGTGGATGTCGTCGACAATCGCGACGTTGTTAATAGACACAAAAAAAAAGAAATAATAAAACGTCGAAGAATTCCCATGATAGCGATTTTGTGACCGAGCGTACGTTGCCCCTCGATCATCCGTTGATTTTCTCAGCTAGAGGAGGAACTCCCAAGTAGCTGTAAGTACGAAAGACACGAGAGAGAGGAAAAAAGTTGAAAAAGGACGAATGAATCGAAGGAAAGGCGCGGCGTTGCTCGCTCTGGTCCCAACAGGACGATCCATCCCGTCACTCGTCCTTTCCCTTCAATCCGACAAACCTCGACGTCCTCTCCCACACAAATATAAAAATCTACTCACGCAGACATATAAATAAATATATTTCATATAGGACAGCTAACACGACCTTTGACTCTCAATAGATTCGCAACGCCCTCGACCCTCAGCCGGCGACTACGACCTACCCCGAAAAATACTCGAATTACCAGATCGGTAGCGAGAGAGCCGATATAAGGTACAACGTTCTCTCACCCAGTTCTCCAAGCGTTCGAGAATAACACGCGCGCCCGCGCCTCCGTTATATCTATAGACGCGTTGGTGAAAAAGCCAGAGGGCGAAGGAAGGAAGGAAAAGAGAAGGAGCACGGTGACCGCGGCGCGTAAAGGGAGGACACGCCGCATAATCGGTAAATAGGAACCAAGTCGCGAGCGTGTGGAGCTAGAGCGACACACACCACCGGGCCGGATCCAATCCGCGTTCACAGAGAGTAGACGAACTGTGACGAAATCTCTCGACTCGGCTCTCTTGCTACGGCGGCGGTCTTACATAGGAAAATGTGTATATATGTGTATACAGGATTTTATGTACGTACAAAGGTACGACGGAGATCCCAGATTTCTCGTGAAATATCGCCCGGTTCCTTACCGATCGTCGCTTCGTTACGAAAATTTAGGACATTTAATGAATTCGCGACAATTTGGCGACTAGCGAAAGAGCTATGAAAGAAAAGAATGACAGCAGTAGGGAGAAAAAAGAAAAAATCGAGAAATCGATGAACGATCGATCACGATCGGTAGTTAAGCTCGGGTTTCCTTCCTCGGGAAAGTATCGTTACCTCTTGGAAAAATCGATGAAAGCTTCACCGGAAGTTTCTCGTGATTTTTTGTGAAATATCGTCCGATTCCTTACCGATCGCCGCTTCGTTACAATAATTTAAGAAATTTAATGAATTCGCGACGATTAGAAAAAATTGAGAAATCGATAAACGATCGATCACGATCGGTAGTTAAGATCGGGTTTCCTTCCTCGGGAAAGTATCGTTATCTGTTGGAAAAATCGATGAAAGCTTCACCGGAAGTTTCTCGTGATTTCTTGTGAAATATCGTCCGATTCCTTACCGATCGCGGTTTCGTTACAATAATTTAAGAAATTTAATGAATTCGCGACGATTTAGTGACTAGCGGGAGAGCGACGGGAGAAAAGAATACCCGCAGTACCGAGGAAAAAGAAAAAGTCGAGAAATCGATAAACGATCGATCACGATCGATAGTGAAGTCCTCGTCTCCTTCCTCGGGAAAGTATCGTTATCTCTCGGCAAAATCGGTGAAAGCTTCACCGGAAGTCTCTCACTCGAACCTTGATATACACATTTGTTCTACCTATACGTTGACTATTGTTCGTGCGTCTGGGTAAAACAAATCGGCTCGTGAATCCAACGATATTACGAGTGTTTTGCTACGTGCAGTGAACACATAATAATACGTCTTACGTTTTACGTTTAGGTGAGCCCCTACCGGCAAAGCTTGTAAACTAACCGAGCAAGCATGGATCATAGCCACGTGTATACGTGTTTAGCGATTGCCTAAGGTCAGAAGGGCGTACTTGCTATGATGAACGCGTGCAAAATATTGCCAAATACGCCATTTTGATTTTTAGCGGACTACATCGACATCGTGTTTATATATATATATATATATATATATATATATATGTGCGTGCGTGTGTGTGTTCGTGAGTGTGTAGATGGTAGAGGGCGGCGGCTTTTCTTTGTTCACCGCCCGCCGCCTCGAACGTTTCGGTGTCGATGCAGCGATATTGCGCGGTCTTTGCAAAAGCCGTACCGCCACTCGTCGACCAGATGAATTGATGGATTTCTCGGTTCTTACGAATTATAATAATTAAATCGTTGGCATACGCACGAGACCTGTGGGAGTAGGAAGAGGGGGGGGGGGGGGGGGGGAAGGGTTGGGAAAGGGTTCTTACTCTATTTCTCACTTTATATTTCATATCAAGAGAACGACGTATTAAAAAATATAAATTGACAACTAGAATTAATTTTCGATAAATAAATCGCGTTTAATCAACATTTTTTAAACGCGATTCATTCGAACGAATATCATTTTATTAAATTTGTTTCTTTTTATTTCGTTGAATTTTCTTTCAGTTTTTGGAAAAAATGCGTTAGAGCAAATTTAATCCTTGCAAAAAATCTCGCAACGACTCGACTCGAGAATTCCAATCGCTTCGGCTCCGAAATAAAATTCGTTCGACTCAATTTTGACGACTCTCCGCGCGTAACGTTCCTCGCAAATCTTCGTTCTACAGAAGCTGCGCGATGACCTCCATTCGGTCACCCCTCGCACAACTCAAAGATCGTACGACGGTACCGGACACATATCGCGGGATATGCGAGAAAGGATGGACGCGGATGGCGCGCGTCCCATCCGCCGAGCGTTTCCTCCTCCTCAAAAAAAAAGAAAATGTTTAAGTCACGGATATCGTACGAACTCGCAGCTAAGTAGAGAAAGAAGAGAGAAAGAGAGAGAGAGAGAGAGAGAGAGAGAGAGAGAGAGAGAGAGAGAGAGAGGAAGAGCAAGAAGGAAATACGCCGGCCACACTCAGCTTGAACTCGAGAACCAAAAAAAAAGAATACAAGAAGAAGCGCGAGATGTGGAGATCCGCGCTCGCTCGAAGGACTTCAGCAACCCCGAGGGCTCGCAATTTTTCAGTGGGATTTATTAGAGCATCATTCTAAGGCTTTACGATGCACCTGGTAGAGAGAATTTTCTCTCGCGTGTCCCTCTCTCTCTCTCTCTCTTTCTCTCTCACACACACATTCCCTCTCCTGTCTTCCTTTCCGCTCCTTCGCATCGTCCTTTTCCTCTTCTCTCCCCTCGATCGTCCCTTCTACATGTCTTTCTCTCGCTCTTCACTAATATGCCTACTCATTCGTTCATCTCTCTCTCTTTCCCTCTCTCTCTCTCATTCTTCCTCCGATCTCTCTCGCCACGCAGTCTCTCGACTCTCCGGTTCACCAGCTCGTCTCGATCCTTTCCACTCTCCTCTCACTTTCTCTCTTTCTCTCATCTCTGTCTCTATCTTTCTGTGGGTCTCGTCCGCACTCTGGCTCTTCATGAACTCTTCCTCCTTCGTCCCATCTCCCTTTACTCCCTTCTTTTTGTTTCTTGCCCTTTGCGCGCTCGGAAAGATTTGGAACTCTCCTTCTCTCTCCTTCTCTCGTATAAACCCTAGGACTCGTCCAAGACAGAGAGTGAGTCCCGTGTGCCGATGAAGTCTCGGAGCTCTTCCCGCAACCTCTCGAGAGACCTCTTTGTCTCCCGCTCGAGGCTTCTCTTCCTTGATTCTGTTACCTCGCATCTCGCTCGCTCTCCCTCGATTCCTTCGAGAGAACCGACTACGTTCGTTTTTTTTTCTTCTTTTTTTCTGCACCCACTACGCGAACGAACCGGCTCGGGCTAATTATTTTATTCTCACGCCGAGCCGTCAGAGACTACGCGTGCCTTTCATTAGACTTCCTTTTTGCCCGATCTTCTTGAACCGTCTCAACCTTGCGCTCTCTCTCTCTCTCTCTCTCTCTCTCGTTCTCTTTCGTTCTCTCGTTCTCTAGCCTGTATACACGTATACGTATCAGTGTGAATCTTGACTGTTCTACTAATGCCGAATAGCTAGATGGTCTCTTTATAGCCCCGGGGACGGTCGAACCACGCTTTTAGTGGGTTACGACTTTGAGCGTGGGCGCGACAAGGACTCCCTGCTCGATTGTATATTACATAGCATTCTCCGGCTGCTAAGCTATATTCTCGCTTAATACTCTCTCGGTTAATTTAGAACCGTCTCAAAGAGGCAATATATTCCAAGATTTCTCGTCATCGAAATCATCGGACGATCTTTAAGCCGCAACTTCGCACATGGGGGTGCGAATATTTTATAAGCTGGAGCGACAATAATCGAGCTAAATAAAAAAATTTCATTTTTTTTCTGTAAATTAAGAAATCTTCATTATTTTTGGACGAGAGAGTTTTCTTTTGTAAAAATTGAACTTTTTTTGCAATTGTGACGACTAAAAATCGTGAAATTTCAAGACGACGTTCTCTTTAAAATTGTCGATACTCCACTGACCTACTTTCACTCGTCGAATGTAAACAAGGGATGGTGGGAACTGGTTCTTTTTTTACAGGCGTATGTTACTTATCACGCTGACGAATTCGATTGATAAGCAAGATTTTGGGGAATGGTGACCTTGCCTCGTCATGAGTCAAGGAGAAAACGTTGCGAGTCCCTCGATAATTTGATTAATTGATTTTTCAATTTTGAAAATTTATCAAAAGTCAATTCCCATCTGGACGATCCATTTAAGAAAAACAATAAATTCTAGATCGTTTGAAAAAACAATTTTTTTGGCTAAAAATTGAAAATTATAAAAAATTTATTTAATAATTAGCATTTTCGGCAATTATGAAAATTTTTCATTGATTGATCTTGACGAACAAGTTTCCATACGGTGTATAAATAATTTATCTAAATTCGCTAGCTGAAAAATAAATTCAAGAAATAAGAAATAAAAGAAAAACATAATAAAAAAAAAAATAAAAAAGGAAAGCAACGAGGAACAACCGAGTCGAAAGTAATACCGTAGAGTACGAAACGATGATAATACGTTTTGCTGACTGTTCGAGGTGCGTAGCTATATAGGAATGCCGAGAAGTCGATGCAGGCATATATTGCAATTGCTTCGAGAACCTCTCTCTCTCTCTCTCACTCTTGAGTGAGAGAGAAATCGGTACCTTTGCCAATGATGCCGAGTGCGTTACGTTGCTGCTGTTATCCACCAGACGATATATCTATGGGCATATCCAGCTGCTATAGAGCGAGAGTAAAGATCCGCAATGCCCGGATGTCAAGGGTCACCACATATTTTACGCGAAGTAAGTTACGCACAGAGCCAATACCCATTACGTATACTCGCGAATCTCATCGTGATGGGGATTCCCCTTTTCTCACACCGCATAATCGTCCCGTACTCTCAATTTTTGTAGTGAAACACGAACTAAAAAATTCAAAATTTCATCTACAGAAAAGAAAAATCAAATTTTTTTATTTATTTAATTAAATATTCTCGTAAATTCAATTTTGAAAAAATCATACGGATCTAAATTCGCCGATTAAAAATTATTCATGCTTTTTTTCGTTGAAAAATTGACGAATTTTGAGGGTATTCAAAAAAATTCAAATTTCATCTCCAGAAAAGAAAAATCAAATTTTTTTATTTATTTGATTAAATATTCTCGTAAATTCAATTTTAAAAAATCGTGCAGACATAAATTCGTCAATTAAAAATTATTCATGCTTTTTTTTCATTGGAAAATTGACGAATTTTGAAAGAATTCAAAAAAATTCAAAATTTCATCTCCAGAAAAGAAAGTCAAATTTTTTATTTATTTAATGAAATATTCTCGTAAATTCAATTTTAAAAAATCACACAGATATAAATTCATCGATTAAGAATTATTCATAATTTTTCCCTCAAGATTAGGAACTTTCCTTCTTTTTTTGTTTTCCCGTTGGAAAATCGACGAATTTCAAGATTTAAAAAAAAAGCTTCGTGTGGGGGCTTCTTGCTGCGTGGGTTCGCAAACTATGAGGGGCCTTTGGCTATGCGCTGGGGTATGAACATAATTCAGCTCGTTATGGTATAGACGCGCGATGAGGAACGTGTAAAAGACGTGGCGGCAAAAGGGAGGAGAAGGGCGGTAAGGGAGAGCCATAGAGAGCGCGAGGGGCACACACGAGAGAAGCGAGAGCTCGCTGCCCTGACGGAGACTCATCGGGCCCTCTGTTCGCTATATATATGCTGCACGGAGGCCTCTATGCGCAGGGTCAGGAGGCCTCTGTTCCAATTTTGTGCCCAATAAGACTAATTCCTTCAAAGGTGCCGCTCTTTTGCCTCGCCGTGCTTCTTCTCTCTCTCTCTCGCTCTCTCGCTCTCTCACTCCGTCTCTCTTCCTTTCTCTCTCTTACACTCTTCCCTCTCGAAGAGTCCAAACGTTGCTCGCGACTGACCGGCAGAGGAGCTCATTGCCAAATTTCACGTAAATTATGTGACGCCTCGGATTTACGAAATGAGCCTCTTCTCTCGGTTCCCCAGCGCGTAAAAATCTCATTTTGTGAACAACTGTTACGACGTCACGATAGCTGTATATACATATAAACATATGTTCATTCTAGAAGCAAATTCATCCTGGTAGTTACAAATTCAAAGTGAAAAGTTTGGGAAAAATGTTGTTCTCGTTAAATCGTAATTATCCTTACGTTAAAATATTATTAACAATAATAATAATGGTAATTAAAGAGCAAAGACATTTTTATTAAAAATTATCATTATTAATAAAAATTCTAAAATGAATAATTATTTTTTACAATTTTTCGAAGAAATCTTCTGAAAGTTTGTAAGAACGTTCTCTCATTGTTCCTAAATCGCGACGGAGATTGAGATCTACGTCATAAACTCTTTTGTTGCATGGAAAAAAAGAGAAAAAAACGACACAACGACGGTGGACTCTGGGCACCGCGATGGCTTTTGTCGCGGGACAATGAATGAAAAATCCCGTCGAAATTGTTAATGCGCAGGTGGCCAGGACGATGTTACGAGAGTCACTGTCAAAATGCAGTAAAATTCGTTATCCGTGTGGGAGGTGAACGAGAAAAAAAACGAGGAAATACCGATCGCTCCGCTGGCAACAAAAACCGCGAATAGAGAATTTTGCATAATTTTACTCAAAACTACCGACCTCGCATTAACCGCTTCGTTGTCCTGTCTCACCTACAGGACGTTTCGTGTCAAAAATTTAATTGAATATTTTATAACTTTCAATATTTTTGCCTAATTTCAATTTTTGTTTTTAACCCGATTACAAAAATTTGTAATTAATTTCTTTTTTTTTTCAATTAAAAGAATTTAAAAAATCTTTCGTTTTGATATTTTTTTTTATTCCCGTGTCATTGAAAATTTCAAAATTTTAACGAATGTGTTTTTATCGAAAGGCAACGAGTTGAAGAATTTAAGGAGACACGATTTTTTAATTCAACGTTAATTTTTCAGATTGAGTTGACAAAGAAGGGTCCATACACTAATATATCGTCACGTTCTAAACAATCAAAAAAAAAAATTCGTTTTGATATTTTTATTAATTTCGTGCCATTGAAAATTTCAGAATTTTAACGAATATATTTTTATCGAAAGAAAACGAGCTGAGAAATTTAAGGAGACTCGATTTTTTAATTAAAAGTTGATTTTTGAGATCGAGTTGACAAAGAAGGGCCCATACACTGATATATCGTCACGTTCTAAACATTTTTTTTTTAATTTCGTTTTGATGTTTTATTAATTTCGTGTCATTTAAAATTTCAAAATTTTAACAAATATGTGTTTATCGAAAGGAAACGAGCTGAGGAATTTAAGGAGACACGATTTTTTAACTAAAAGTTGATTTTTGAGATCGAGTTGACAAAGAAGGGCCCATACACTGATATATCGTCACGTTCCTTTTGCTCGACGAATATGCGCACGGGTGGGCCCCGTCGCAGCATCTCTCCACGGTACTGGCCCAGTTCCAAAGTTATGCAAAAGAGACGCTCGTTCGTGGGGCTCAATAAGGCAATCAGGAAGAATATTTCGAGCATATTTGGAAGTCTAATGAGACACGTACGAGACCGTAAAGTGACGAAGAGTCCCCGAGTCTTCTCGCGTTAAGTTCTCATAAAGAGAAAAACCTCAAATTTCGTATAAACACGAGAAGAGTCGACGTTCCATTGTGTCGCGAAAAAATAAAAGCTTCTCATTTTCTCGAACTAACGAGAAATAATGAAAAAAAAAAGGAAACAAGCATTTCCCGAAAGACCAGCAGCCGAGAGAAAGTGCATACTACGTTAAGTCTCCGTGGGAACAATGGAACGAACAAAAGGTGAAACACAACGAAATTACGTAAATGACGAAAATATTTGTTGTGCCTTTCTCGGTTCTCCAGGCTTCACGCTGTGCTCAAGATACGAGGGAAAGAGTGAAAGACAGAAGAGAAATCACTCGCGCGAGTGAAAACGAAAGAGGAACCGAGAGGAATTCCAAAAACTGTTGAATTCAGGTGTGAGGACGATGAAATATCGCCTTAATTATTCATCCAAGCTTCGGAGATAAACGTAGATATATTTATGAGTTTCGAGACAAAATTAACGTCAGAAATAATTCGAATCTCAAAATATTCCAGGCTCGAGGAATAAATTTCATTCGTTTAATTAATGACAATATTAAATATTACTAAGAAGATAATTAAACGATTAACAAATTTGTCTAATATAACTCACTGTACCAAAAAACAATATTCATCTCTCGTCTCTCGCGACCAAAGCGTCAAAAAGCCGCGCGTGGACTTTCAAAAAGGTTCGTAGTAAACGCGAGAACGTGTGTTTTTCTCGTTTCTAGACACGAGCGCATCCAGCGAGAAAAAGAAAATAAGAAAATAAAAAACATTCTATTAAAAGGGGCAATTAGTCCAAGTCTCCGATAAATCTTGATGAGCGATAACCACGCATCAGTCGTTGTCAAAGGCGCCTCGGGGGCGGTAGAGACAGGAGTGAAAGAGCGAGAAGAGAGATTCTCTAGCGTTGGAGAGACCTCACACTGTCTCCCGTGGAAAAAAGAAGAAAAATACATAGATATATAGAAAAGGATATAAAGAGTCGAGGGAATTCAGGTGAGCGTAGTGTTTTGTAGAACCTGTGAAGAAGCGAAGTATTTTTTTTCCTCTTCTTCCTCTTGTTCTTTTAGGACGAAGGGAAAGGAGAAACGAGGGAAAAAAAAAACTAAAGTGAAAGAGATCGGTCGCGGTCGTGTTTTGAGTAATGGCCGATGTGTCGTTGTTATGTTAAACTAGGTGAGAATCGGGGCGGCGTTAGGGTCCATTAGAATTTTTAATACGGCCGTTTATAGTGGGCGAGCGAGCTTGGGGGAAGGATCTTCCTGAGTTTCTTCGCGATGCGCTCAAAAAAAAAAGCAGACGAAGATAGAGCGAAACTGGACCGCGAAGGAATCTTTTATTTTTTTAATTTTATTATAATTCTTCCTTGGCTTTTTATCTCTTGTCGGCGCGTCAACAGACAGGAGGAAATCTCAAGCGCGCGTACAAATATTTTCCAATCGTTCGAACATTTTTCAAGCCTCGTTTCGATCCTTTTTCACTTTCTTAATGTTTTGTGTATTAGTGGATCGCTGGCCTCGCGATTGCCTCCAACTGTTGCATAATTATACGGTACCGTGGGTGAAAGTAATAAGAAGAAATAATTATCCGACTTCGTCTTCATCTTCGAGCCAGAACTCGAGAAATGAAAAAAAAAATGTAGGAAAAAAAGAAACGTAATTACATATAAAACTTTATTTTTTCTCAAGCAGGTGTGCATTAATGCCTCCAGTTGCATAACTTTTGCCGATCTACGTCGTATCGAAGGGATGCAATTGTGAAAGTAAGCAGAATTGATAAAAAAAAAATAGTAATTTTCGAAATTCTCGAGTAAACAACAACTTTTCGAAAAATCTATCCCAAAGTTGAAGGACCATGACCTTGGCCAAGGGGACGGTACTGAAGAGATACTTCGCGGTAGCCCCGCAAGGTGGCCATCGCGTATCACCGCGCTCGCTTCCGTGCCCGGGGCACATCGGCCTGTTCCCCCCTTAAGAAACCAGTCTCGTAGAGAAAAATAATCTGTTCGAACTTTACGCGAAATTGAGTTTACCGTTCACCGCGGGGTTGCTACAGCGGGGGTTTTACAGGGAGTTCCGGCAACGATTATATCTTACTTTCTGGAGAGGAAACTCGACACGTACGCTCAACTTACTACTCACGGGTGCATGGCAATCTTTCTGTCATCGACGGAACAGAAGCGAGAAAATCTGGACTGTAAATCTTTTCCCTATCCTCACCTCGACCTGGACCGGTACAATATTTGTAGACTGCCACCGTCGGACTTTTCATTGTTCGATGCGAAATGGAAGTTCGTACCCGAGTTTGTCTCCTTTCGAACCTCCCGCGGATTGTCCACTCTCGCTTTGTCTCATCGCCAGGTACAATTTTTTTCTACTCTTTATCCAAACGATGTCTCGAAAAGCTGAATTATTGCTCGATATTTTACGACAAAAACAATTTTTTGAAAATCAATTTTTGATTTTTAAGGCGTGTTATTCACAAGATATTTATCAATATTGAATAATATAAATTTTGTTATCGTTAAGTCGTTGTAACTACTCGTTCTTAATATCAAAAATTTGTTTTGGCTCAGCTGGAATAAAATTTATCAACGTCAGCTCGTAGCTCATCTTTCGTCTCGTGTAATCCACAAGACCATCCTGCATCCTGCATGGTAGTCCATGTCCCGTGCGGACGAGAAGACCTCCCGCAGCTTCTTCGGACTAACTTCTTCCAAACTTTCGACCTGTTCTCTTATTTTTCTCCTTTTTCTTCCCCTCTGTCGTCCTCTCACTCCTTCTCTTTCCGCTCCACTGACTCCCCCTCTCTTCCACCACGCTACCGATCTCGCTCTAGCGGTGGCGTCCCGAAGCGCGGCAATAAGATTTACAACTTTCTTGGAGTATTCCGTGTTAGTTCAGCGCGAGCCGCTACGCGACGCTCGGAGCGTAGCGCCTCTCGTTCGACCGTCGAGCATTGGGGCGCACCGATACATGCCACTTTGTACCAGAAGGAGGGAAGGGAACTAACGCAATGTCATAAAATTTATAACGTCCCATCATACGTACATTATGATTTTACTCCACCGTTGCGACAGTACGAACGTTGTAAATATTCCTCGTTCCAAGAGATGCCACACCAATCTCCGACAGTTTTCCATTGTTTACTTATAGCTGTATACATCGAGTGAAACGTTTCTTTTCGCCCCGACGATTATCCTCGCTGGCAACGAGCTGCGCACCGTGTTAATTTTTCACACTGTTTTCATTCTCGTTTCTGACTAAAGAAAAAAAATGTACTCTAAACGAGGAGAAAAAATCTTCAGTTCGGCAACAATGACAAATCCTCTATTCTTCAAGGTCATAATTTTTTTTTCTAAAATAAGGAAACTTGGATTTTTCGTTGAACGTTTTTTTTTTTACAGTAAACCGGAAGTTCACAAAGAAGTTAAATTCTCCATCATGAGACTATTTCGATGATATTTCCGTCTAACTTATTTCGATCGGCTGCTCCCTCTGGCGAGAGCGTGGCATTGTTTGATGATTTTCCACGAGACAATTTTTACCCGAAGTGTCTTTCGTTCGTTTTACGACTGTACGTGGAATTCATAACCTTCCATCATACCTGTATCATGATTTTACTTCCGGACACGGTGAAAGCTGTAAATAATCTTCAGGTTTATATATACCTATCGTTATATATCAAACCTGATGACAGGTGAGCATGTGCGCAACCGCCAACCTGGAAATAAATGCAACACTCCACCGATCAATTTCTCCTGGCGCCATTATCTTATCACCTCCACCAACGATTTAACAGCATTAATAAATAAATGAAAAAAAATCAAGATGATAAAAAAAATTTGAAAAAAGTCGATCTCGTTATCGAATTAATTTTTATCTTTTCCATCCCCTTCCATTCTCTTCGAACACCCCCGAACAACACAAATTACTCTCGTAAATAAATGAAAAAATCAAAATTAAAAAAAAAAACAGAAAAAAAAGTCGATCTCGTCACCGAACTTGTTTTTATCTTTTCCATCCCTTTCCATTCTCCTCCAACGCCCCCGAATTCTCCTAATACCATTGTCTTATCACCTCCCCTACTATTTCACAATATTAATAAATAAATGAAAAGAACCAAAAAGGGTAAAAAAATTGGATAAAAATCGATTTTATCACCGAACTTGTTTTTATCTTTTCCATCCCCTTCCATTCTTTTTCAACACCCCCGAACAACACGAATTACTCTCATAAATAAATGAAAAAATCAACATTATAAAAAAAAAAAAAAAAAAACAAAAAAAAATCGATCTCGTTACCGAACTTGTTTTTATCTTTTCCATCCCTTTCCATTCTCCTCCAACACCCCCGAACTCTCGCGACACCATTATCTTATCACCTCCCCTACTATTTCACAATATTAATAAATAAATGAAAAAAATCAAAATGATGAAAAAAATCTGATAAAAATCGATCTTATCACCGAACTCGTTTTTATCTTTTCCATCCCCTTCCATGCTCCTCCAACACCCCCGAACAGCACGAATTACTCTCGTCATCCGTTACAGGCCGAGCGTGGCTTTTAAGTACTTCTCTGCATACAGTCGTAACTCATAGCTATATAAACGCAAATAACCATATGTATACGTATATAAGTAGGTAACTTTCACAAATGAAGTTCGAACGCGTATAAGTCAGCTCTGCGTATGAGCGCAAAGAGCGGGGCGAGCGGTAGTTCACATGTGCCATGTTCTCTCGTATAACTTCATGTCGGTGCAATAAAACAGTCGCAGTACATAAACACGCGCCCCGTTTACTATACAAGCTTATACGCGAGGTATTTCAGATCGACTCGATGAAAATCTCACGATTATAAATCG
This sequence comes from Netelia fuscicornis, assembly GCA_946811545.1. NCBI lineage: Eukaryota > Metazoa > Arthropoda > Insecta > Hymenoptera > Ichneumonidae > Netelia > Netelia fuscicornis. Next base: position 1,373,302 of record OX328013.1, read on the forward strand.
TGTCGACTTCCTATGCGCAGTTACAAAAGAAACATTTTTTCTCCAAGTAAAAATTCATATTTTCATAAATGAGTAAGAATTCCGAAAAAAAAAAGAAAAATATGCGCGGGTTCGCGCATGCGCGAGAGCGCCTGACCGCGCATACTCGCGAGTGCGCATGCGCACGAGCGTACGCGCGCTATGGAGTGTGGGGCGCGCGTTCGTGCCTCTCGTATCGGATATGGTCGCGAGCGTATTCCCCCTTAAAATATACGTCGTAGGCGTCAACCTTGGTGGTTTACGCCCATATTGAAGCCGACGAGTTTCTCCCAACCACGTGGTTCGGAGGGCGTACCCTATCGTCGAATCAAGGGGGCCCCAACGTGACTTTAAGTCCCCGAAGGTGGTCGTATTTTGTTTTGTTTTTTCTCGTTCTTTCTCACGAAGGTAGTCGAGCAGCCCCGCTTTGGAGCTAAAACTACGTCCCTTTGGCGTGTCGTAACGAAACCCTCCCCCCTCCTAGTACGACGGCCCTCGGCTCTTCCGCTCTCGCTCCTGACGTACGTTCGCCGTCGGTTCCCCTGGGTCTTTGGTCCTGTGGGGCAACGAGGACAAACGCGAGAGAGAAGATCGCCACGGAGAGTTCGAAGCTAAGCAAGAGAGAGCAGAGCGGGCCACCTCGGCACTCGTACGACTCCGACAATCACGTTATTGCCACGAAACACCTCGGAACGAAAGCCACGCGGTCTGCAAGTCTCGTGGACGTTTTCTCTCCCTCTCTCTTTCTCCCTATCTTTCTCTATCTATCTCTCTCTTCCTCTCTCTCTCCCTTTTTCTCCCTTTTCTTCTTGTCCCGTGTTTCTTGTTTTTTTTTAAATCTCAACCTCTCCCTCTCTCACTCACCCGCGCGCACGCCCGCGCGCGAGCTTTATCGTCGGTCAATCGACGCTCTCTCGCGCGCGCGTTTATCCGCGCGTCTGCATTACTCGCGATTCGCCGGGATCGAGATCGGCGTGTGCGCGCGCGACCATCGCCGTGAGGGCTTCGGGACACCGGTTCGACCGGAAATTACGCGTGTTCTTCGATCCGGTTGTCGTTTCGGTTGCGCTTTTTTGTATCTTCTGTTTTGTTTTGGTTTTATTGAAAAAACGTGTTTCGCCGAATTTGTTTCTACGCGACGAGTTGTATCTTCCTCGTGAGAGGATAGGAACAAAAATAATAACAACAGTAACGCTAACTAAAAGAACGTTACCGGAAGTCACGAGTGCGACGAAGCTTAATTTGTTTTATTTTCGAGACTGTGAGTGAAAAACGAATAATATTTTGTGGGAATTATCGTCGTTCTGGCTATCACGGAGTATCGCGAATACGGAGCGATGGACGGAACCGGAGGAATGCGTCCGGCCTACGGTGGATATCCTTATCAAGGTTCGTACCAAAAACTAAATATTCCTTCTCTCAAAAAACATTTCTCAATACTTAACAATTTACGAAAAGCTCAATTTTTCTTTTCTCGTCTCGTCGCTCACTCCTCCGACAATTCCAACTCGTAAAAAATGGCGGACAAAGCGACACCGATACGTTCCGGGTACACAGTGCAACCCCGGTACCGATTTACAAAAGAAAATGAACAAAAAAACAAACCAAAAATCACAAAAGTCTCACCTAACGGGTCAAAAATTAACAACGAAAACAAGTTTCGCAGACGGAGACGATGTTCTTTTCATTTCTGAATAATTTTCGAATGGACCTTGCATCTCTGGAAACGAACGCAAGCAAGCTAAACAAAAAACAGAAAAAAAAAAAATTAAAAATAAAAGTCGAAATTAAAGCGTCTCCTGCAACGTCCAGTATGTAAAATGTCATTTAACATATCTATGTACCGGCGCATATATATATATAAAAAATCGTATGACCGCGGCAGTGGACACAAGAGAGACGAGCGAGACACTCGGGATGCTTTTTGAAATGTTGATTACAGTAATTATTGGGTAGTCGTATGGTCCCCATCGGTCGAAAGACCGGCGGACCTTCGTAAGTCGCATAAACATAGTAATTATGTCAGCGACCGTATCCTGTGTATTTCACATACATATATATAAATATAAACGTTTGTATACGTGAGCAACTGTAAGAAAGAACGAAGGTAAGATGCGTATTCGCGGGGGCTTGAAAATGATACGACGCTCGCGGTGTCACGTAGAAAGGGTGGCTAATTCGACTAACCATCCGGACTTTATACTCGTTAGTCCTGGCAGATGAGAGAGAGAGAGAGAGAGAGAGCACGTGGTGGTGTGTAGCACGCGGACCGTGCTGGAATGACCGAACACGCCTACTCCATAAGCATACACTAACTTAACCAATTTTACGCCGGTTACGAAGACCCTCTTGCTTTCGCTTCTGCCTCGATTATTATTATTTTCCTTTTTTTTTTCAATTTTTTCCATCTTTTTCTCTCCCGTCCGGAAAGTACGTCGCACTGTCTTTTATTCTTTCACGTCGATTTTAAACGAATTTTTAATTCCACGTTTGGACAAATAACACGAGAGAGGATTTTTTCGTCGCTTTATTTATACGTTTCGGAGATTTCTTTTTTATGGAACGTCCGTGAAATTGATTTTAAAACGATTCGGGAGACGTTCGATCGCGACGTTTATCGAACGATTTTGGGTGATTTGTCTTTATTACGGGTTATTAATTGTGAATTTGGTTAATATGCTGGATGTTACAGCGATAATTTATGTTACGGTGTGTTTATTTTTGTTTTGTGACGGTACAGGACAAGGACGAATGAATCAACTCGGCGGGGTTTTTATCAATGGAAGACCGTTGCCAAATTTGATAAGATTGAAGATCGTCGAGATGGCAGCGGCGGGTGTCAGGCCCTGCGTTATATCACGACAATTGAGAGTCTCGCATGGCTGCGTTTCGAAAATATTGAACAGATATTCGGAAACCGGCTCGATAAGGCCCGGAGTCATCGGTGGCAGCAAACCACGCGTCGCTACTCCAGAGGTCGAAGCCAGAATCGAGGAACTCAAACGTGAAAATCCTGGGATCTTCGCGTGGGAAATACGCGAAAAACTGGTAAAGGTGAGAATTTTTTTTTATTTTATGAAACATAAAAGAGTAAAATAACTTAAAAACTTGACAAACATTGAGAATTTACGTAGAATACAAATTTTAATGTAGAAAATGCGATGCAAGAGAGAGAGAGAAGAAAATGATAAATTAGTCATAAATAGATTCGATCGTGTCGACGTTATGGACGGATCAATTTTCGATATCGAAGAACCGACGCGTTTCACCGTACGGCAATTTTCCCTTTCAACAATCGGTTTGCAAAATGTACCCCCTCGAGCTGTATCCTCCCTCCCTCGATGACGATAATGCACGAGCCAAGCTAGAACAATTTTCAATCTTCGACGCGAGACGACGGCGACGAGACTTTCGAAGTACCTCGAACGAGTCTTCTCTCCTTCCGGCTAGCTATTGACCTCTGCAATGATCGTGGACGATCGCGTCTCGGTATGGATGAATTATAATTTTTACACATCAATTATCTATTTCTATATATCTGAAACGTTCGATAACGAATTGATCAAAATCAACGAATTGATCAAATTTTTTGTTGAAAAACAAATCCTCGATTTTCTTCACACCCCTTGTTAATTTTTTCAATCAGAACAATTATTTTCACAAAATTCGTTTTATCAAAGCTAAAACCATGTTATCAATTCTAAAAAAATTAACCAATCTTCCTTGAATTTTGTTTAATTCTCCGAACCAAAATTTTACAAAAAAAAAAAACGAAAAAACAAATAAACTGCCATTCCCCGAGTTAAAAAATTCTGAAAAAAATTGTACACTTATTTTTCAAAGAGTACTAACGTATAAAAGAAGAATGGAGCAATTTTGAAACAAAAAGTCGCACGAATTAAGATCGATCTTTCATGGAAAGCCCCATACATCTGTCTATTCCCCATGGCCGTATCTATATCTATATAAACGTTGGCATTATCGCAGGTTGCGATCACACCGAGTGTATCGTTTTTTTTAATATCGCACGGGTGGCGGAGTGTAACAGGACCCACGTAACCGCATATATATATATTTCCATGAAGCAACATGCCCGGGGCGACACACGGGCGCGTGTCCTCTAATACGATTCTGCCGCTTGGGTTGTAGCACCCACCGCTCATTGGCGTCTATACCTTCCTCCTACTCGAGCCTTTATAAATCGAGTACTATAATTCCCTTACATCGATCTCCACGTTCATCTCATAACAATATAAATCCACGATAAGACATTTCTTATCAATCAATCACCGTCCTACATACCGAATAAAATACTAATCTCCCCACCCTCTGAAAAATCCCAAAACATCCTCCAAAAATTATTCCAATTTAAAAACAAAAACAATCAAAGTTATCGTAAGGAAGAATAAAAAAAAAATATTTCCAATTTCAAAATGTCAAATAAATAAATCTTGACGTAAATTTACAATGTACACGATTAAATGGCATTTGCGCGATAAATCGCGCATGCGCAATTGCTCGTTGCGAGTAAGACCGCTGTCGCCCTCTAGCGGGTCCTCGCTACGGCTGCCGCCGCACCGGTGTCTTCGTCGATCCTCTGATAAAGAGATAAATTGCATTCTGAAAAAAGGACGAGACTGGACCTCTCGCGAGTCCTGGGCCTATATATATACGCCACCTTTCTTCCTATATGCTGTATGTATTGCTATATATATATATATATATATATAAACCGAAAACACGTACGCCGTTGCGTGGAGGCAGGCAAACGTTCGAGAGACCGTGCCCGGCATTAATACGGCATTTAATGTTGGAAGGGGGCGTTCCCCGAGCCCCGCGAGAAGGCCCCCCGAGGCTCTTTTCTCCATCTCTCTTTTCCTGTCATCGCCCCGACCTGGGACTTGCGTCCAACACACGCATACGGATATATTGTACGTGTGTATATATGTAGCTCTCGTCTTTCGTATCGCGTCGGAGACTCGGGATCGTTATTGTTTCTGAGATCCGCGGGCTCGATCTCGCCGAGATCTCAACGAGATAGCGACGAGAGAGAGAAAGAGAGGAGCTCGACAGCTTCGAACTTCTCGTCTCTCCCTCGAACGTAAAGTCTCTGTCCCACAGGAGAAATGCATTCGACTACGATATTTCCATTTTTTTTTTATCTCGACGCTTCCTCGTTTAATTTTTATGTCAATTTTTTTTTATGTTTTTCGATCTTTTTATTATCTTTCGTTGTTTCTTTTTGACCCGTTCGCAAGTTTATCAACCTCTGAGAGAGCGAAATGGATGAGATACTGGGAGTGGGGGAGAAATAATTATCGCAGCATTTCGCATTTCCGGCGAAAGTTTCAAAGGAGGATTCTTCGATTCTTTTTTTTCTTGGATTTTTTGCTTTCATTATCGTTATTTCTAGATTTTACGATCGAATGTCCAGTGGTATTTGCAAGAAGGTGAGATTTATCGCGGGAGGAAGTTGGATGGAACGTTACGTTGGTTGATTGGAAAAAAAATGGAGGATTTTGTGGATAACGTTCAATCTACTTGTTTTATCGAAAAAGTCCCTCTTCGAAATTATCAGAATAACGTCATTAATTATTCTCTCTCTTAGTTTATCTTGAGTCAGCGATTCTAACAAATTTTCAATAAATCGTCATTTGATCGCAGGAAAATTTTTCGGATCCGCCAAGTCACAGTTCCATCAGCAGATTATTGCGCGGTGGGAGATCCAGCGACGATGGAAAAAAGGATTACACAATCGATGGAATTCTCGGTGGTGGTAAGTCTGAACGAAATTCCTAATATTTGTTTAAGTATTCATTTATTTTCGTCTATTATTCATTTATTGAGAAATACTCGTTGTCAACACAAACGTCTTAAAAAAAACTGAACTATCGTATAAAACTAGTTTCTCATCGAATCCTGTGATTTTTCTCACCTCAACGTGTCTCCCTCCCTTCACCGTCTCGCTTACCGTCGCGAGTTCATCGAGACGAGAGATTAAAGAAATAAATAAATCAAGTCGTTCGTGCCGTAAAAAGAAAAAGGGAAGAAGCTGTCTCGTTGCGCGTCAAGGAAACGAGTGAAGTGGCCGACTCGTCCCGAGCGAGAAAGAGAGCTTTTAAAGCCAAAGCGCGGTGGAATATCGCTTCGAATGAAGTTTGACGTGAGCGCTCGCGCGGCAAATGCGCGCGTCCGCGTGTGAACGCGAGAGACAGAAGAGTACCGCGTGTATTGTATTAGATTCGGTTGGACTCTTCCTTTCTCACTCTCGCGTTTGGAAAGCCAACGACGAGACACGAAACGAGCCAGAGTTCTTCTCTGTCTCTCCATCCCTCTTCCTCTCATTTTGCTCTCTTCGGTCCATTCGGGCAACCGAGAGAAAACAAATCGAAAAAGTTGGCGCGGTCGTGGCAGGGACCGCAGGATTTAATCTCCGGTGGGCGTGAGCCTGGATTAACCAGGTTGCCCACACGTCCGACAAACGGATTACAGGAGTGTCAATATCTTACGGGCCAAAAGGCGAGCACGCATTATCCTTCTTCTCTCCTACATATACGTGTATATAAGAGTGTTTTGTACGAGTGTAAATTTTACGTTTTTTTGTCGAACCCGCGCTGCTGTTTCTTTCTCGCGTCAGTGAAAAGCTACCGAAACGTCGGATGAAAAGAAAACGTCTAAAAACAATCGAGAAGAAATGTTGAATTTCACATTTGTATACAGGATGCAAATACGATAAAAACTGGTCTTAATTTTTCATTGATACGTTGTCAAATTTTTGAAAATTAATTATTATATGGTAAATCGATGAATAAATGAAATTCATGAAAAATTAATCGTGCTTAAGAGAATATTAATGAAACTATTGAAAAATGTGAAATTAAAAGGAAAATTGTATCGTTTAATTAAAATAAAGGATAAAACGATTACAATTAATCGATAAAAACTGATCTTAATTTTTCATTGGTACGTCGTCAAATTTTTGAAAATGAATTATTATATTGTAAATCGATGAATGAAGAAAATTCATAAAAAATTATTTGTACCTAAGAGAATATTAATGAGACTATTGAAAAATATGATATAAAAATAAACATTGTATCATTTAATTAAAATTAAATGATAAAAACTGGTCCTACATTTTTATTGATAAACCGTCAAATTTTCGCAAATGAATAATATAAATCGACAAAAAATATGAAATCGTTTAATTAAAATTGAGCGCAAAAAAAGAAATCTCATTTCCTGGTAGATAAAAAAACGAGTTTTTTCTCACTATACGTTTCTTTTTTCGACTGTCTTTGTTTCGTGAAAAATATTCTCGGACCCGAATACGAGAGGATTCTTTATTAAGTCTCGGGAGGAATGTGCACCATTCGAGGATATGAGGGATGAGGACCAGGATTCCGAGAGTCCGATATACTTTTCATTTTTGGATCAAGCTCGACGTATCCAGGTTTCAAAACGGATGCAACACACTCACGCACGTGGAAAGAGAACGAAGAGAGAGAGAGAGAGAAAGAGGCTGGGCCGTCGCGAGAATGTGAGGAAAGAGAGTCTCCCCTTGGTGAACGCGAGAACCGCGCGCTGAGTACAGTTTCAGAGAGGATTCTGTCTCTCCTCTGCTCTCAGACTGTGTGGACCATAGAAGCTCGAAGGCGATCTCTCTCTCTCTCTCTTTCTCCCTCTATCTCTCTCACGCGCGAGAATCCCGCGGAGATCAAACGTACCGCCTGCCACACGTCCGCAGTGGTTCTCAACTGAACATCCCTCGTGTTACTTATATTCTATATAGATGTATATATATATTTGCACATTTATTATTTTTGTTCACTTGTATATAACAACAAAAATAATAAGCGTGCAAATAATTTGAAATAAAAATAATAAATCGATTTAATTAATCGATTATTTAACAAAAATTAATTAAATTCATTTAATTATCCACCCAAAAGCTGCCTAATTATCAATCAATGGTTTAAATAAAATAATTACAGATCTTTCCCCAATGTAATTTCAAAAATTCTCATTTTTTGTTATGGTGTGATTATTTAACAAAAATTAATTAAATTCATTTAATTATCCTCCCAAAAACTGCCTAATTATTAATCAATGGCTTAAATAAAATAATTACAGATTTTCGCACAAAGTAATTTGAAAAATTCTCATTTTTTGTTATGGTGTGATTATTTAACAAAAATTAATTAAATTCATTTAATTATCCACCCAAAAGCTGCCCAATTGTCAATCAATCGTTTAACTAAAATAATTACAGATTTTCGTACAATATAATTTAAAAAATTCTCATTTTTTGTTGATTTTAGATGAAAAAAAAAATATTTCGCGAATTCAACGACGATTCGTTGTTAACCGTGAGAAACGTTTGTAGCGACACGAACTTTTCCTCCCGTGCGCTGATTATCGTCGTGGTAGAATAATGGACGAAACGATTTTCCATCAGTCTTATCACGCGCATGTGCCACTCATTTCGTACTCGAAGCGCGTTAAAATTGGCTAAACACTCGTAAACGCTCGAAGAACTCGACGCTAATGATTGTTCGTTTCGCGTTCGCTTATCCACCGCAAAATACACACACACACACACATTCGGACTTAAAATTTCAGTGAGAATCGCTCGCACACACAGAAAATTGCGTTCCTTTATGAGCGTTTTCTCGCGGTAACGTAATTACTTTCTTTTCTCTCTTTCAATACACAACAACCTTCGAGACACGATGTACAATTACCTCATCGTCGTCGTCCTCTTTGCCTCTGACTCTTGAGAATTATCTCATTCCTGTTTTTTTTCTTTTTCTCTTTTAATTTCATTTTTTTTTAATTCAAATTAATCAAGATGTGTAATTACGGTGGGTGTCCCAAATTCTGACAAAAGACTGGGACGATTCACCGTTAACGTTCGATCGTCGTCGCGCCGAACGATCGATACGAAAATAATAATTTCTTGAATTAATCGTTAATTACAATCGACTAAATATTATTATAAAAAAAATACAAATTTCTTTGACATAAAAACAATAAAATTATTAATAGCACGAAAATTGACTCTTCAAAAAACCATAAATTTAATTAATTCTTGAATAAAGATTCGTGAAGAATTTTATTCGTGTCTTAAATTTTAGTTCGCGTCCCCTAACCATACAGTAATCGTCCGAGGGTGGGAGTAATATCAATATAGAAATTGATAAATAAATTGATCGAAAACGATGTCGGACGAGCACCTCTGATCGTCTTCGCTCCACGAGTTTCTCTCGAGACTTATATTCAGATATAGAGAGAGAGAGTTAGGGAGAGAAAGAGAGAGAGAGAACAAGATAGAAAGAGTAAAAAGTGTCGGTTATATGGAGAGTGGGGGAGGGTATAGGTGTCGGCGGGCCAAGCAACACCAGGAATGACACGTAGCCTCTCCCGTGGCTTTCTTATTTCGTCTTATTTCCCTTCGCTTTTGCCTCATGCCGCCGACGAGGGATTAGCCTAATGGGTCCTGCCCACCCCTCGCAATCCTTCCTCCCCCTCCGCCTCCTCTCCCATAACCCCCTCTTTCATCGTCATCCTCCCTCCACGTGCTTATACGTAATATCCAATGTGTATATATTCCACTTTATCTCCGGCAACCCCCTCGTGCACGTATCTTCGAAGACTGAAAGAAAAAAAACAGATTTTTTCATTTTTTTTTTTCAAACCAAAACTGATACATTCGTATGCGAGACTCGAGGCTGCGCATCGATTCTCGTTAAGTGATTCACAATCAAAATTATCGATCGTATCAACGCCGTGATCTCAATCTCCCGGATGGTTCTTAAAAAAAAGAGCTAAAAGAAAATGGCCGATCTCTCGTATTCCCGCGTCACGCAGGAAACATCGTGGAAGGAACTCATCCCCGATCGTGTCTTACACGGATGTCAATTTTGCGCTTGAGTTCTTGACCATGGGAAAACGAGAAATCCAACCTCCCCTCTCCTCTCACTTGGACGATTATTAATGCGTGTACAAGGTAACAATTTTTTTTTCAACGAACCCGATAGAGTCGTAACGCAACGCGATTTTCCTGACAGCTGCTCGATGTTGCTTCTCCCGTTTATACGTAGACGCGTGTCCAGTATACTTTACCGGGAGCGGATCTCGAGACAAATCGATTACTCGGACGATCGTGTATTTTACGTATATATTTATATATACATGTGTGTGTGTGTTTAATGCGACGAGAGTGAAAAAAAATCTTGCGGTTCCGTTTGAACTGAGACATTCAACTTTGGTTGGTAATGCGAGTGGCTCTTCGAGGGATCAAAGGGGTTGCGAGTCAGCGAATGACGATGATACACATAGATATAGATAGATATTTGTGTGTTAAGTGAGTTTTATTTTTCAAGAACGGCGCATTTGAGTGTCATGTATATAGATATATATATGCTAATGCGTTTGGATAATTCTCGCGATCACGTGTCACCTGAGCTCTCTCTCTCTCTTTCGACTGGCAGGCCATAATACGCGCGATGTCACACAAAACGGTGGAACGCATAATCCTCGTCGTCGTTGGATTTTTGAAGTTTTTTTTAAATTTTACCGATCGCGTCTTTTAGATAGCTGCAAGACGACGAGGAACGTTTCGAGTAGGTAGAAAAGTTATCAGAATTTCTGACGTTTCGTCGGGGCCGAATCGAGCGTCGATAAGAAATTGGTGGTAAAAATGAAATTTTTTATTTTCACGATTTTATAAATTTTTGCAATTTTTTTTTGTAAATAAAGGGATTTTAATGGATTTAAATTAATTCCGGCGCATACACGGGAAAATTCTCGTGTAACGGCACGAATATTGAGGGTACAGCGAATGTTTTTTTAATGCTTGAACAAAAAACGAAATTGTACGTCGGACAATCTTGATCATGGAGAACCTCGGCCCGGAAACGATTTAATCAGAGCCTCTTCGACCGTGCACGGTACCGCACCTGTATTTACGTCAAGAATTTAACGCGAATAAAATGCTAATTCGTGCCAACGTGCTCGTCGTCGTATCAACAAAATCCTGCATTAACCAAAATATCTATAAATAAGTTTATTCAATGTTTTATCTATATTTATATATTCACCATCTATTTGAACGTGCTCTACCGTATTGTTTAAATTTTCGACTCTGTAAAAAATCATAAAATATAAATATTTTTGCAACATTTATAACCCAAAACGAAGCAAAAATTTAAAAACCGAGATCGTAGCGCGTTTTTTCATCGGAAATAAAAAGATATCGACCAAATTTCGACCTTGCGAAGGTTGATTTTTTTTTTAATATCTGTGGCCAATCAATATTTCCAAATTCGAACGCACTAGGCATCACGTGGAGTGAAAACGCGACAAAATGAGGAAGTAAGGACAACAGAAAAATCAAAAACCCGAGATCGTCGCGCGTTTTTCTCATCGGAAATAAAAAGATATCGACAAAATTTCGACCTCGTGAAGGTCGATCTTTAAAAAATATCTGTGGACAATCAGTATTTCTAAATTCGAACGCACTGTGCCACACGCGGGAAGAGAAAGCGACAAAATAAGGAAAAAAGAATAATAAGGACAGCGGAAAAATTAAAAAAAACCCGAGATCGTCGCGCGTTTTTCAGCGGAAATAAAAAGATATCGTCAAAATTTCGACCTCGTGAAGGTCGATCTTTAAAAAATATCTGTGGACAATCAGTATTTCTAAATTCGAACGCACTGTGCCACACGCGGAGCGAGAAAGCGACAAAATAAGGAAAAAAGAATAATAAGAGCGGCGGGCGTTGACAGGGGTAGAAAAACGGCGGCATCCCTTTCTCCCTCTTTCCATCCGTGTCAACCCTGCCACAGGGCGAGACCGCCACTTTTCGGTCCATTGTGCGGTGTACAGAAGTTTCAAAAGAGGGATTCGTTACCGTTTAGGGGAGCGGGACCTCACACACGCACCGGTACGTATCTCGGACCCCCAAGAGTCGATCTCGAGTACAAAAATAGTCCAATAGAGGACGTTACGTGTAGGGTAAGAAATGGGAGATAGAGAAGCAAAAGTGGGAGAGAGAGAAACGTGAGATATTTCTAAATAATGGAGAGGGGGTAGCCTCGCCCCGTTGAAAAACGAAGAAGAGGAAAAAAGCGAGAAAATTTCACTCTTTCTCTCTCCCTCAACTTTTTTTCCCTTTATCTATCTCTCTCTCTCTCTCTCCTTCTCTCTACCTCTCGGCGTAGATTTATAACCCACGAAATGCGGCACCTTTTTTCACCATTCACCGGTAGATGCCCTTTGCGCGCAATTCGTCACGCGAAAAGCGCGCGAGCCTCTCGAGTGAGAGAACGCATCCGTGGGACGAAAGGAAGTAACATCCTCGGGGAAAAGCACCAAGAACCAACACGAAGATTTCATCGTTTCCAAAATTCTAACAAACCCAAAACCTACATTTTCGTTAAAATCAATATCAATCTTATCATTTTTAAATAAATCACTATTTTTAATTACCCGCGTTAATCTTACAAAAAAATGGCGTCGATGCGCCAATTCGATGACTCATTTGCTGCAAACACCATTCGAGAATTCGCTCAAACCCTCGACGCTCTGATGGGAATTGGCCAAGATCGAGAATCGATCGAACTGATCGATGGGTCGGACGTGTATAAACTTGCACCCATACACACTTACACGTATATATAAACACTAATACAATAAAACTCTATACATAAAACGCTGACAGCGGTAATGCTGACCAGCACATTTCTCGATGACGATGCTAATATATTGACGAGAAGGAGACGGAATTGAATTGGAAGTGAGTGCACGAGAAACCGAGACGAAGAAACCAAGATGGGAATGAGAAAGAGGAAGAGAGCGAGAGAAACGAAGACAAGAAAAGAAAACAAAAAAAAAGCATAGATATATATATATACATATATATATCTGCATACAAGTTGCTATTTGCTCTCGAGAAGACGCGGGAGAACGCACACGCACACAGAGGCCCTCAGGGGGATGCAGCAGCCAACTAATTGATTACACGCATCTTTTCACGCGATCTATTCATCCCATAGCAGGAGGCTTTTCATCATCGAGAGGATCCTTATTGATTATGCCTATCACAGGTGTTAAAATTTATATACGTACATATATATGTATTTGTGTGTATAGATATACTTTTTTTCTATACGAATGATCGAGCGAGTATGAATAAGGTAAGATCTACGAGCTCTTGCCCGGTCAATGACACACTCCTCTGTAAATCTAAATTAGTGAAATTTCACTAAATTTTAGTCATATTTTATTAATTCATTTAGCGAAAAGTGAGTCATTGATGATTAGTGAAAAATCACTAATTCGATTAGTTAAACATGATCACTATAAAAATTAGTTACATTTGACTACGCAATTAGTAGTCAGCACAACTGATATGTACATGCACCAGCCGATTATTGTAATTCTTCGCGTGAATAATATGTAATAATCTCATACGTACTGATAAGAAAACGAAACGTTCGTACACTTTTTGCTTTTTCCCTTAAAACTTTTATAAAATAAGATTCGCCGTTTCGCACTGCGCATGAACTCACTGACATGAGAAAATGACACCTCCGACATGACAATGGCAGAACAAAGAAAGTATCGGGTCGGGAGCTGGCGCCTGTGATTGGTCGATCGCTGAGTCCTGTACTAATTGATTAGTTATCGTATAATATCACTAATTAATTAGTAAACTGTATTGACTAAATAATAGACAATTGTATTACTAATTTGCTTTAGTAAGCCGAATTTACTATTTGTTTTACTATTCTATCAGTGAAACGGTGCGTTTATCACTATTTCACCAGTAGAACGAGCATTTACTAATTGAATTAGTCAATTTTTCACTATTTTTCATTAATTCGGGTATCACTCTAATCGAACCTTTTTTGGACCTCGTACAAACGCTTTTTGGAGGATAAATGTTGACTACAACCCTCCTGACCGACCCAAAGTCTCGAAAGAAAATCACGAATATCAACTATCGCCATTTGTTGAAGGTCGAAACTTTTTTTTTCCTCCAAAAAGGCTTTAATTGGAGATTACGGAATGGGAGCTGTATAGTGCAAGGTAAGCTTATCTCGTTACGACAACAATGCATAATTCGTTCGTGGCGTGTGCGACAACACTATCGGCTTGCTCCCGTCGGTCGTACGAGCAAATTGCTCCACGGAGCTTCAACGATTTCGCATAATAAACGAGTTATAAACCGACGAATGAACGTACGAGACGCTTCGTTTTTCCTCCTATCGATGCGCGCTCGAAGCACTTACCGATTGCGAAAGACGAAAAAAAAATACACGCACGCGTAAAAGAAAATTACAATGATAATTTCACAAAAACTGACGACAAATGGTAAAAGAACGAAAGTTATTTCAAAAAATGAAAGAATAAACAGAAAATGAATAGAAAATATTTGTTTTAATTCGTGTAATTTGAAAGAAAAAATTCGCAAATTTTTCAATCGCTTGAAAAATACGAATGAAAACGCGCGAATAATCGTATCCGCTAACGACTCGTCGAAAGTACGTCTATATAGTGAAACTCGGTCCGAGCCGACGGTACATACGTTTGTTCGCAGCTTTTTCTCTCCTTCCTCGCTCTCCCATCTCACCAACGATGAAAATGAAACAATAACCGAAGCGGGAGTATAGCTAAAACCCCCTCAGCACGAACGATAAAATCTATAAAGGATTTCATCGAGTGCCGCCCTTTCTCGGCAAGAAGAGAGAGAGAGAGAGAGAGAAAGTGGTCTCGCGTGTATGCGACGTGCGTTGCCTGGAGTGTGTGTGTGTGGCGCGAAGAAGAAAAAGAGATGTAAAAGAAGAAAACAAAAAAATGAAGGAGGAGGAAAGGGCTGATGGCTTTAGAGTAGGTACAGCAGTGAGAGAAGTCCGAGACCGAGAAAAGAGCCGAGTTCTCTCATTACAACGTCCAACGTATATATAGAGCCCTCTAAACGATCGGACAACCCTTTCGGATCGCGCGTTTCACGTTTTTCTTTTTTGCCTTTTTCGTTTTTGTTTCGAAGCTAAAGAAAGCTGCGCAAGCAGTCGTATATATTGCGAGAAAGGGTTACAGTGGGCTGGGGGAGGGGAGGAGAAGGAGGAGTAGGTAGGGTTACGAAGAGTGAAACGAGCCAGCGAAGAAACGACGCTTCTCTCCCAACGAAACGGTCCAGACGGGAAACGAAAAGAAACTGCGTGATAAATTTCAAAAGGGCGAAGTTCGGATAGTTTTGCGCGTCGAGCAAAGGCCCTTGCGCCCTTTTGACGCTCGACTGTATGACGTAAGTGTAAGAGAAAGAAGGAAGGTATACGATCTCAGGAAGAGTCGCTTATTCCCTCTTAGAGAGAGAAAGTGCGAGTGAGAGAGAGAAGAGGGAAAAAGGATGCACACAGGCTGCAAGCGGCCTCTCTCTGTGTCGGGCGCGGTGTCAGAGGGCGCACGCTGGAATGCCGACTCTTCGCAAAAGGGCCCGAGGGCCCGGCGTAACGGAGAAAGAGGGAGAGAGAAAGAGAGAAGGAGACGAAGAAGAAGTGGAAAGAAACGCACCTGGGCCACGCGAGTCTTCTTCCTTCTGGTATAGATATTTCTTCTCTGGTTCGCGCCTCCTTTGGCTCTTTCGCGAAAGAAAGAGTGAGAGAACGACGATGATGATGAGCGATCAACGACGAACGAAAGTGAAGCCCTCGAGAACATCCCCCTACCGACACGTCCTAATTGCGATAATTGATAATTATCGTCGCGCACGAGAATATTGGCCTCTTCGCATACACACAAACACACACATACGTGTATTATTATATCTTCGGGCGTTCGGGATAACGAGGAAACGGATGCACCGGGCACAGTGCACGTGCACGTGTATATGTATAAGACAGTTCTTCACGGAATCAGCTGTTGCGAGAGACAGAGAGAGCTTTCTGCCAAAGATTTACTGCCGACACGATCTTTCCTCGAGCGAAAACTAAAAAAATAAAAAAGAAATTTAAAAAGATTAAGAAAAAAGAAAACTTAAAGTTACAGAAGCAGACAGTCTTCCGCGTTCGCGATATCAAAAAATATACGCACTCGCGAGATTTGTGTTTTTGTTTGAACAACGATAAGAGAAATATTTCTAGACGATTTTATCGCGACGTAACGAGACGATAGTCCGTTGTATTCGGAGTTTCCTGGAATTATGTAGGATTTCGTTAAGATATCGTTCGATCGATCGACGATAAATTTATGTTAATTGGGAAAATTGATAATCGTGTGGGAAAAAAGTGGTTCGATATTTGTCTCGTTGTGTTGCATTATCGTGGCTAATACGAGGAGAGGAGTGACATCTCGCTATGTTAAAGTCAACTATAATAGCTACTTCTATTCAAACTTTAGGTGTATATAGTTCGTGCACGCCTTATAGAAACGATGCGGTGTCCCTTTGGCGGCGTTTCTCTCGCGACCTCTTCCGGACGACAATCGGAAGAATGGAAGAATAGTCGAACCGCACGGACAAGTTGCATCTTCAATAATGAAAGGTGCGCTCGTTGGTCGCCCCTCTCCCCTTTGAACTCTTGTCACCTACTCTTCTATACACATGCATATTCTTCTTCGATTTATATGTGTGTATGTACATAAGACTCTGACACCGCCACCGCCTTTTCATCTTCTCCTTCTCTTTGAAGCAACACTACTCCCCCCCCCTCTCTCTCTCTCTCTCTCTCTCTTGGTCTTGACGAAGAGACGCCGACAGAAGGGAGAAGACACCGAAATGTATGTTTGGCAATATTTCACAACACACGCCTGTAACCCACAATACAACTTGTATCGCATACACTGAGATATACAGGGTGAATTTCATAAGGTGTTTTAAACTTTATTTTAAGGTAGATGGGATCGTTACAAACAAAAATTGCAAATATACATTGGGGATATTTTTAATAGTTTGCGAGATATAAATGTTTAAAGTAGGTCCAATCAGAGCGCGCCGAGAAGCGTTGGAGCCACCCACTCCCGCTCTAACCGCAGAGATAGCATAGTGTAGGACGTTACATTTGGGATTGCAAAATTCAGAGCAGTTAATTTTATTTATTATATTATTACGCAGTCATTTTTATTTCTCGGGCATTAACTGATAGGGCAAACTGAGAAATAAAAATGACCGCGTAATAATATAATAAATAAAATTGACTCCTCTGAATTTTGCAGCCCAAATGTAACGCTCTACACTATGCTATCTCTACAGCCAGAGCGGGGAGTGGGCGGCTCCAACGCTTATTGGACCAACTTTAAAAATTTATATCTCGTAAACTATTAAAAATATCCCTAATGTATATTTGCAACTTTTGTTTGTAATGATCCCATCTATCTTAGAATAAAGCCTGTTACACCTTGTGAAATTCACCCTGTATATATGTATATGGGGAGGAGGGGTTAACGTACACCTGTCACGTGGCTGGAAGATGCAAACACTGGCTTATTATATATGATATAAAATTAAATATAAATAGCTAAAACGTCGAGAAAATCTCAGCTAAGAGTTACGTAAATTACTCAAATTTGACTAGAGGAAGCTTTTAATCGCTTGTTTTGTTTTTTCTTTGGTATCAAATTTAAAACGGTAGGAACATGAAATAATCTTTCTTCTCGATTGGTCGAAATATTTATATTGAAAGTTGGATACAATGTAAATAGAAGATGTTTGAATATTATAAAAAAAATACAAATTTGTTTCCTCAATGTTCTTTCCGCTCTTCGAGAGTTCGAGGATAATTCAATTTTATCATCAAGTCTTTTTTTTAAACACCGACTCACCAAGAAAGAGTTCGCGCGCAAAAAGCTCGGAAGCAAATTTCTCGCGTTACGACGAAGAAGATTCCTTGCGACGATGTACAGTCGTTCATTGTGAGAATCTTCTTCGTTCGAGGCCGACCCCGATCCTTCGTCCCCGACGGTCTCGTTGTGGTCCCATCGTCTCGCGTGACTTTTGACAAATGCGACAGTCATTCGTGCGTCGTAGAGTCAATGAAAAACGATCTAGCTATTGGCAGGACGAGTCGAAAGACAAGAAAGCACAGTCGTTGTCACGTCTCGCGTATCTTTCTATTTCGAAGCGATTTGACGCGTAGACTGCCAATCAATGGGCGAAACGGTCAATAACCGTATAGCCCGTTCTACAAAAAAAAAAAAAAGATCTCTCGCGCCGACCACTCAAAGAACGCGCCGCTTGGGAATTTGTGCACTCGAACTTTTTTTCTATTTTCTTCTTCTCGCTGTCTCTTCTCTCAATCCCACACTTGCTCGTCTATTTTCTTTCTGTTATTTTTTATTTTCATTTTTCTTCTCCGAGAGGCAAATACGCATGCAGAACGGTAGAGTCGTGTATTGCACAATGAAGGAAAAAAGAAAACAAAAAGAACCGCATTGAGTTTACCGTGCGGGACATTTCGTACGTTTTACACGTATTAGGAGACAAGTTGAATAACGCGGGGCTTCTCTTATGTACCAAATACGAGACGGTGTAACTGACAAAATACTACCTGCTTGTATTCGAAGCGATTTTCGAACGAGGACCAGATGGCAGGTCGTACTGTGATCTTAGGAAAACATCGCGCCGGGTTGTCCTTTTTGATGTTGCGTCGCTTCCCACCTCTTTCTTCGCTTTCTTCCTCGCTCCTGTGTCCGGTTTATACGTAGAATGGACGTCCCGCGGATCTTCGACAACGGGACCCTCGATAAATCAGAAGTCGGTGCTTCTGAAAAAAAACACCAACGTTCTCACGTTTCTCACGTCGAATTTTACGTCCCGACGAATTTTGCGTCAATTAATTTACGAACTTCCGCACGAGATTTTTGTTTCGATGAAATTTTCAAAAAATTTGAATCGTTCGGATGAATTTGAGACGATTTTTAAGTGGGAGGATTAAAGTTTAGATTTTTTTTTCTTGTATCGAAATAATGATTATAGGTGAATTTATTTTGAGAAAAATCGTAGGCCTTTTTTTTCAAAGATAAAATGGGATTAGAATGTTTTTGTGTACTTTGCCGCCCCGGATCGTGGCTCATCGACAATGGGACGTTCTCATTTTCCAATCTCTCGAGGAAAATCTCAGCTAAAAGTTTATATACTCGTGAAAAAATAAATGTCTATCGAGACAAATGTACGTCAAGATGTCATAACAAGCCACTTCGAAACGAATCTTCTTACAATAGCCTTTTTATACGGTACGAACGATACAATTGTCCTCGTGATTTGTTTCCCGATCGAACGTAAATTTTCGTTTATTTGCGTCGAATAAGCGAGTCGTCACGTGCACGATCGAGCGTAAGAACGCGATTTTTCCACCCGAAATTCTACTCGACCGGACAAATGGACAATAAATGGAAAAAATTGGACGACAATGGACAGAGTCGACTTAGCCGAGGATCTTTTTTCTCAAATCAAAATCTAAAGACGGTCTGGTCAACCGGTGGTCAAAATTTCATTGAAAAATATTCGTGAAGAATCTCGCTCTCTTTCATCCCTGTCTATGTAAGGGATGGATAAAATCCGATCCCATCTCTCGCACAAGTGAATCTCAATGGGGGACAAACCACCAAGGGGTAGCTTTGCTCCAAAACCATCCCAATTCAAAATTTCTCAATGCCTCGACCATTAAATGTTCCATAAATATTTTCAGAGAAAGGTGCAATTTACAGAAAATATTTATGAAAGTATAAACGTAATGCTAAGTACAGGTCGCACGAGCAGACACGAGTTTCTTAAAAAAAAAATCCGATTTTCCCTCTTCCTCCCTTCACGATCGTCAAAATTCTTTCATTTCGAATTTGCAAGAAAAAATAAAGAAATTGTTTTTTTTTATTTTCCTTGATTTTGCATCAATTTTGATAAAAAATTGTTTATTTTCAGGAACTTGCGGCGACGATTCGGATGTGGCGAGTGAGCCAGGAATTCCGCTGAAGCGCAAACAGCGTCGGAGTAGAACGACGTTCACCGGCGCTCAGTTGGAACAATTGGAAACGGCTTTTCAGCGTGCCCAATATCCGGACGTATACGCGAGGGAGGAATTGGCCCAGCGAACGGGTTTGACGGAAGCGAGAATCCAGGTCTGGTTCAGCAATCGACGGGCCCGTTTGCGCAAACATTCCGGCGGTATAGGCCACGGTTTGGGTGGTTTACCGATGACACCTTGTCAATACGCTGCCGCGAGTCACGAACTCGGACAATTGTCGCAAGTCCCACAGATGACGAGCGGAGTGAGTCAAATATCGACGGGACTTCATCAGTCGTCGCCGACTGGCATTCATCACGCAGCCCCAACCGCACCACCCCAAATGACCAGCTCGATACCTCAAGTACCGACCACCCTCAGTCTCGGCAGTCTTCCGGGTCACGCGAATCCCATGCAGCTCGGACAAATTTCCGCCGGTATACAACCACCCACTGCTCATGCCGCACCCTCCACCCTCTCGCACAATGCAGGTAAAAAACATTTTTCTTCTCTTATAAAACGCAACGATATTTATTTTCATTTGTACAAATATTAGTTTGTTTATTAAGAATTTATCGATGTTTGTGTTACTTTTTTAATTTTTTTGTTTACTTACCTATCTCGAGTTTGAAGATTGATCGTTATTTTTATAATTCTATTTTATTTTTGTTCGAAATTGAATACAATTGATCAATTTTTTGTTTTTTTTTCTTCTTGTAACAAGAAGAATTTTTTTTATTTTCTATTTATTGATGTTTATGTTACTTTTTTATTTTTTTGGTTACTTACCTATGTCGAGTTTGAAGATTGATCGTTATTTTCATAATATTATCTTATTTCGATTCAAAATTGAATAAAATCGATTCATTTTTGGTTTTTTCTTCTCGTAGTGAAAATTTTTTTTGTTTATTTTCTATTTATTGATGTTTAGGTTACTTTTTTATTTGTTTTTATTTACCTACCTATCTCGAGTTTGAAGATTGATCGTTATTTTCATAATATAATCTTATTTTGATTCAAAATTGAATAAAATTGATTAATTTTTTGGTTTTTTCTTCTCGTAGTGAAAATTTTTTTTGTTTATTTTCTATTTATTGATGTTTAGGTTACTTTTTTATTTGTTTATTTACCTACCTATATCGAGTTTGAAGATTGATTGTTATTTTCATAATATTATCTTATTTTGATTCAAAATTGAATAAAATCGATTCATTTTTTGGTTTTTTCTTCTCGTAGCGAAAAGAATTTTTGTTTATTTTCTATTTATTGATGTTCAGGTTACTTTTTTATTTGTTTTTGTTTACCTGCGTATCTCGAGTTTGAAGATTGATCATTATTTTCGTAATTTTATTTTATTTTTATTTAATATTCAATAAAATTGATTGATTTTCTGTTTTTTTTCCTCGTAGCGAATACAGATTGGTCGAGAGCTCAGTTGGGCTGGGGACAATTCAATCATTTTCATGGTGGTGATTACGGGGCTTCGGGGCATCCTAGTCATCATCATCACTCGTCGCATACGAGCCTCGGTGGCCAAGTGGCAGCATCGACGAATCCAACTACCGCCGAATGGTACGATCAGCAGAGCTACGATTATGCGCAACACGCTCAGCTCAATTATCACCGTAGCGTCGGTGGTATTTATTAGCAATAGGGCTATTCACCCCTTTAATTAATTTCGTTTTTAATTCTTATCGTGTAACATAATAAAAATACAAAATGAACAAATATTGTAAATATATAGAAACGATAATATATACGTATACGCATAAAACAAAAAGATTTAGACTTTATTTCTGTTTTTTATTATTGTAATAAAAAAATTGCCCTGTCGAAAATCCTACATCTCCAATAATCCTTGATAACAATCATAATTTTGATAAAACTGTCGAACGCACATGTGCTTTTTTGCAAATTTTGCTGCAAAAACAAAGTTTTTTGGCTTTACTTTTCCTTATTCCGACATTAGTTTGCTCATTCTGGCATTAGTTTCCTCAAACCGGCGAGTTTCCTCGTTGTCATTAGTCGCGGGAACCATCCCCACTACGAAACGGATCGACGCCGAGACACGTTTGGATAAGTCGAGATAAGAACATTATTCGCGCACCGTGATACGAAACGGGTAAACATTTAGATTTGCCATGATTGCACGCGACAAATTTTAGCTTCAAAACTCCGTCCGATCACCCGTCGTAAATGTTACGTCGCGTCGACGATAAGCCGATATCCTCGGTGCTTATTGACGTCAAAATCAACGAAAAATGAAGAAACAAAATCTGACTTGCAACTTCACATAGAAAGTAATTTGGTTATTTGCTTATGCGCATGCACAAAATGTTTCGTTATTTATTTTTGTTCGTTATCAACGTTGAGGAAGGAAAAAAAGTAGATTGAAGGAATTTTGAAAAAATTGAAAAATTTTATCTTATAATAATAACGATTTATCGAGAAGATTAATCGTAAAAATGTGGCGGAAACGATTATTTTGAAAGAATGGCAGTAGTGATTAAACGAAAAAAGTCTTTCCTCAAATCATTGTTTGTTAATGGCGCGATATACATTGGTTTGAAATGCCGATACATATAAAAGGCTGCTGCACTTTTTGCATTTACTTATAACCGATAATCTTATCGGTCGATGTTAAGTCAAACGTTTGCATTATTCGCTGCATTCTCATTCACTTTAATGCATTCATATATCCGGGAACAATAATTATTTTGCTTATCTATTTACTTGGGATATCGAATAGGTATATAAGAACTTGCAGTTCGAACAGTCGTCACACAAGTGTTTTCAACACGTATTCTCCAAAATGAAGATTCAATCAGTGATCCTCGTCCTCGCTATCGCGGTACGTATCAAAATATAGTTTTTTCCAAACAAAGAAATCTCAAATTTGTACAACCAGCATTTTTTTCAAATTCGTCTAACGAACGAATTTTCTTTAAAATCTCGTCTCTGAATGAAAAAAGTATTAAGCGACCCTACGTAGCTTATTTTTATTTATCTGGAGACAATTATAATCGATTTAAATATCTCTATTTTTTGAAAATAAGGAAAAAAAAATGTTGAAAAAGCGTGAAATATTTTTATCAGGCGATTGTTTCGGCCGTGCCGAATTTGCGGGAGCGTCGCGATGCGGAGACAACCACCGCAGCGCCGGCGAATGGTCATTGTGGAGATACGTCCCACGGTTTGGTGGTCACTCTTTTGATCGAGGTCGGAAATCTCTTGACCAACCTTATCGCGAACTTAGGAAGACTCAGGATCGCAGGATTGTTGGGTAACGGAGGTCTGTTGAATCTTACGGGCGTCCTTCAACAAGTGAGCGCCTTGTTGAACACTTTGCTCGTTGGTGGCTCGGACGATAGCACGGATAGCAACAACGAGGCACTTCTTGGACCTCTGGTCGATCAACTAATCTCTGCCGTCGACAATCTTCTCGGACCTGGAACCGGAGTTAATTTCGCTTGCCACAATTCTGGCGGGATCGTCGGTAGTCTTCTTCAGGGCCTTATCAACGCTGTCGCGGGTCTCCTTACCGGTATAGGCAGTATCGATATACCTCTGCTAGGACCTCTGCTCAAGTTTCTTCTCGACCTCGTTGCCCAGCTCCTCGTCGCTCTCGTCTAAAACAGCGAACGACTAAATTACTACACACGATTTAAGACATTCTTCAAAACGACGACAGGCGCGATCACCAAAAATCGAAAAATTTCGATCGATCAACATTGTTCCGATAAATACGCGTATAAGGATTTCGATATCGATTGGTCCAGCCTTGAACCCAATTAGACTTTATCGTTGTTATCAACTGTAAGAAAATAAAAAATCAAAACAAGTTACTTATTTCTCTCAAGAGCTTGCGTTTTAATTTTCCGATATGATTTATTTATCTTTCAGGAATCCGATACGACGATTCTAATAAGAGCTTTTATGCTTCGATACTTCTGTTACTTTTAGTTTGACAAATCGAGGTGAATGAAAATTCACACGATATTTAATTCGAATCAGATGTGAAAGAATATTGATCGTCAGAGAGAAATTTAATCGTTGAATTACTATTGTTTAGAAAAAATTAATTCTTTTTTTAAAATCCCTTTAATGACTGATATATTTTTTGACTTTCGTCTCACTACGTGCAATCTTATCGGTGATACTAAGTCAGACGGTGATTTAAACGTTGCTAAATTCTCTCAAAAAATACATGTCGCGCCGCGATTGCAATTAATGCATAAATATACAAGACTTTTTACTCTCGAATAGTAAAAAAAAATGATATTTTCAATCTGTTTTAAGCAATGTCAGATCTCGGCGCGTTAGAAAAGATGTATTATTTAACATTATTATATGATTGATCGTATTTCTCAAACGTCTGAACTCCTTAATCGTCTAAATCTCTCTGTCTCGTAGATTAGTTCCAGCTGTACGAATTTTTTAAAGCGCGATTACGTGGTAGCTTAAATCATAAAAAGTCGAGATAACTTGCTTTCGGCGTAACGTCGCAGCAAAAAGATCCAAAAAAATCCTCTACGATGTTTATTGTTTTCTATTTCGAGATTCATTTATGATGGATATCATAATCAGTAAAGCTCGACACTTTTGGGGACTATATAAGAGACGCAAATTTGGAGCTTGAACAATATCGCCTTACCAGCTGAGTAAGTAAAGAACGAAATGAAGCTCCAAGTAGCAGTTGTCCTCTTCAGCCTAATCGTAAGTAACGCTCGACGCTTAATATTTCAATAAATACCAGATAATTTGTTTACAAAAACACAGTACAAATTTACCAATAATTTAATCCAAATTTTCTAAAGGCTGTCGGATTGGCCGAGCCGCTGGTGCGATCTCGTCGCGAAGTGACGAGCTGGCCCGATTCACCGGTCAATTGTAACGACGGCACGAGTGGATTAGTCCAGATATTGACGCAATTAGGAAACGTTCTTGACAACATCATCCGTTACATCGGAAGCATCCGGGTACACGGTTGGGTAGGAGGCCAGGTGGATATCAATCTCCTTTCGAATCTCTTAACGCAGCTTCGTACCGCAGTCTCCATTTGCTTCGGCCTCACGATTCAGACGGACGCCGTCTACGCCACCAATCAAAATCTCATAGCGTCTTTACTCGGTGATATTCGTGCCGTGCTCGACACTATACTCGGCGCCGGAGCTGGCGACGAATGTCTCTGCACTTCCGGCGGATATCTCAGTACCCTCATCACGACTCTTCTTTCGAACGTACAAAGTCTCCTGACTGGTATATGGAGCGTCGATTATGTCTTGTTCACTAGTTTGCTCGCACCCATGCTGACTGCTATCGACTTCATTCTCTCCTGTCTCATCTAATTCTCGAAAAACAATATTACAATTTTAGCTTTTCGTATCGAATTCAGTTTTATCAGTAAATTTTAATAATCGAATAATAACGTAATACAAATAATACATACTGTTATAACAATAATTGCATGCAATATAAAGGGAATAATAAATAATTCGTTATGAGATATTAAGCATTATTCGTTATTACTTCAATATTATTATCCTTTTTTTATTGTCCTCAGGTTATCCACATTATTGTCTATAAGTCATACACATGTAACATGTAGATCGGTAAAGTTCATACGTTAGTTATATGTCGTTCACAGCAATAATCGCCGGTGTTCCGCATTGGATCAAGCATGCCTCATCGTCGAAGGAGTAAACCAATTTTTGTGTCTATGTTTGTGTATATGTGCTTGGTTTTGTTATACTTGATTTTCGTTTCGTCGAATGAAAACACCGTCGCTCCTCCAACGTGTAACATTTATATTATTACGTAAAACCGAAGCCAGCCACTTCGGTTTTCCATCCAATTATTATTTTCGTTCTCTTTCTTTCACCATTGACTCCATTTCGGACGCACATAAAAGTGCACCTTGCCACACGATTTATTTTATCATATATATATATAGATATATATATTTCTTGTTTTATATATATTTATATATATTTTTATTTACGTATGAATTATACTACAGATTGGTTTTGCACTACGAAACTTACATCGATAAACGAAACGACACTAACGAAAAATGAAAAAAGGAAATATTTGACTAATTATCCATTTAGACGTATTCGCTGATATTCATCGAGAATTTCATGATCGACAGCTGTTTTTCTTCAGCTCTAGTCTGTCTCTCTTTTCAAGATCAGCGTCGAGCCAAACGAACGTGAAAATTGTGAATAACATCGATTTTTCATCTTTATCAAGGGCTCTGGAACAGCTCGAGTTCTTTTTTTTAATTTTAATACGATTCTATGAAGAATATTTTCTTTAGTCTCGGTGCCTTTTCTCTTGCGAAACTCTCAAAAATTCTTTCTTTCACAGAATCGAAGATTTTCTTCTTTTAGTTTAATGAATTATTCTGCTTTTAAATCTGCGACTACTGTTGTTTTATTGATTCTTTCTTTTTTTTAATCTTTTTATTTTTTTAATCGCTAGTACATTAATAATGTCGTAGACGCAGTAGGAAAAATTTCTGTGATAGACGATTAGTGTCGAGAGCACGCAAAAGATATCCCGCATCTTGCAGTCCGCGAAGAAGCGATCGAGATGCGAGGAAGGATAAAAAAGTGTCGAATTCACATTGGAGACAAATTTCAATTTCAAGCTTGGATGGAAAGAACGTGACAATTTTCTCGAGTCGACATACTTCTTTCCGTTCATTCTTTCCTTCTTAACTTTTATTTTTTTCCCATTTTCTTGTTTTTTTTTTTTTTTTTTGTAAATTTGGAAAAAAGTTGCTACAAACGTCGTTTCTAGAAGTTTGCATGTTTGATTCGTCATTATTGTATTTTTATCAATTATATTTACACTGGATTGCCCGAGTCGATACTGTTTTTGTTTATTGTTTTAAAATATTTCTCAATTTTTGCTTTCAATCGTTCAAACTTCGCGTTTTCAATTCGTTCGAGAAATTCGAGAAGAAGTGCCAAGCGAGAGAGAGAGATTAATCGTAAATCTCGAATAATTGATAAATTTCTTGCACCTACGGACAACGACGAAAGTGTATCGAGAAAATAATTGATTATAAGTAAAGAAAAGATGAAACAAAAAGAAAAATGTTTACACGACATTCGAAGCGACGAAATGAAGCTTATGGCCAAGATTATTGTCGATCGCGGGTAACGGTAGAGTTCTCGTGAAGCCGTGTCGACAATCTCCTTGAAGGGACTGCAGATAACGGGTTTTCGGTCTTCGATAAGGATTTAACGTCCCAGCCGACGAGTTGGCGGGGTCGTCGGACGCGGTCCCATCTGGGGGATCCTTCCTGAAAAAATGTTAATTAAAAGAGCGTTAATTATCTCGTTCTTCACTCGCCTCACACCGTCCACGAGTAAATAAACAAACAAAAATCCATAATAACTATCACAGGTAGATGTGTCTGGTTCCTTGACAAAAGATCCAAAGAACCGGAAACTCAAGAGATAACAATGAATGAAGTAAGAACGAGAGTGTGAAAGTGAGAAGAAAGGGATGAAATGGCGCGTTTTCAGCTGACTCGGTCGATAATTATTTCTTCCCCCGTTGGCTTATCCCTCGGTTTCCTCTTTCACCTGAATTCTATGACATTGACTTTACCTGCTGATGACCTTACCGACGCCTCACTCCATCGATAAGCTACGAACGCGCAGTCGCTTTACCGACAGACACGAGACAAAGAGCGTACGAAGAAATGCAAAAAATTGTTTCTTTTCTTTCAATCCGAACGTACTTTGTCTCGTATTTGAAAACCTTTCTTTCTCGTGACAGTCCTTTGTGCCAGATCGAGGAGGAAAAATTTCCCATTTCCCAGCGGACGGTGTGACAGAGACCGGAAGTCTCGCGCAAGTTCGGCAGTTTTTTGAAAGTTTTTCATACGAAGTGACGTAAACGAGTGAATTTTGTGACGATGTTTCGAAGATAATTGATGATTGGCGAGTGTTCGATCGCAAAATTAAAAGTGAAACGTGACCAACATCGATCTAATGACAGAGACAAAATAGGGGAGTGGGGGGAGAGAGCTGCGTCATCGATTATCCATTAAGGGGAGATGCGACGAAAGGAACCTTTCTATTACGAATATCTATCTAACATCGAGACTAATAGAGAACTATCTAACAGCGGTCTATAAACAACCAATAACGAATATAAATTATTCATATTTATAAACATAAACGCGAGGTTCACCGCGTGAATTTTGAAAACAATTATTTAACGTTTTCAATTTTTGGATCATTGGCCAATTCGCGAACGAGCATCGCGATCGAATCTCAATAAAGAATGTTTTAGAAACAAATTACAAAATTCTTATTATCGATTCGATCGATCTAAGCATCGTCCGAAAATCGGTCAATTTTCTGAAAAATATTTCCTCCAAGCGGATCGCCCCGTACGTTTTTAGAAGGCACAAAAAAAGAACACCTAATCTACCATGACGTGGAAGAAATGTCGTCGAGCCGGATGAACGTCCGATACGAATGGACGTTCGATGAGCTTTTTTTGCTTTTTTTTTTCGTTTCGTATCACACCGACACATTGACATTGACAGCAACACGGGAAGATAGTAAAACGTTGGTATACACGGAGTTGGGAAACCTGCTAATCTGACCTGCCGAGCGGATACCGCGGGGAGCGCGAAAATCGTGCCGCCTTGAAGGGTGGTAGCCATCCGAGGCTTGCCAATGCCCCGATATGTCTCTTACTTGGTTGGTACATGTCGATATACCCGGACGTCGTACCTCCACGGTCCTGCAACTCCGTTTCGTCACCTGCTCCTAACATTCACACATCCCAAGTTGTTGTCAAGATTCCGATGTATGTTTATACGTAGATGTTGTTTTTTTTCGTTTTGCACAGTATCGACGTTGCTACAGATTTTTGCGAGGATTCGCGTATTTTCAAATTTATCGAAAAGAATTTCGATAAGATTATAAAAATTGGAATTGGGGTAAAGAAATAATAGTAATAATAATAATAATCGTCGTAGGACCGAATTGGGTAAACAAAATTATAGATTATTAGCTGGTATTAAAATTTTGTTCCAAATTTATCGAAAATAATTTCGATAGGATTATAAAAATTGTATTTGGGATGAAGAAATAATAATAATAATAACAATCGTCGTAGGGCCAAATTGAGTAAACAAAATTATAGATAATTAGCAGGTATTAAAATTTTGTTGCAAATTTATCGAAAAGAATTTCGATAGCAATATAAAAATTGTACTTGGGATAAAGAAATAATAATAATAATAATAATAATCGTCGTAGGGCCGAATTGGATAAACAAAATTATAAATAATTAGCAGGTATTAAAATTTTGTTCCAAATTTATCTAAAAGAATTTCGATAGCAATATAAAAATTGCACTTAGGATAAAGAAATAATAATAATAATAATAATCGTCGTAGGGCCGAATTGGATAAACAAAATTATAAATAATTAGCAGGTATTAAAACTTTGTTGCAAATTTATCGAAAAGAATTTCGATAGCAATATAAAAATTGCACTTGGGATAAAGAAATAATAATAATAATAATAATCGTTGTAACACCGAATTGGGTAAACAAAATTAGAGTTAATTAGCAGATATTAAAATTTTACTCTACAATTATCATTCTTATCAGTTTATGAGTCCCGGCGTTTATGTAAATAGAAAATTTCTGTTATCTCTTTGAAAATGAGTAGTCATAAGATGTTAACAAATTTTGAATAATTAGTTAAACAAAATTAAAAAAAAAAGAAAGATGAATTAGGAAGAAAATTCGACTCACCCATGAATCTCTTCTCCGTGTTCGGATATTCACCAGTGAGAGCCTCGATCATGTCCTCGTAATCGAAGACATTTGTATTCTGCATAACCGGAAGTGGATACTCGTCCGTATAATCGATTTCCCTCTTGTTCCTCTTACCACCTGCCATGACGTTCTTCAAAATATCGTTCTTCGCGTTCGTCAATTCGGCCTCGAAAGCGCTCGTCTGTGCCGATTTATTCGAATTTTCGTTATTTCTCGATCCTGTCGTAGTCCTCGCATTATCGTCCTGACGTTGCGTATCGAGAACGAGTTTTTGAAGTTCCCGATCGAGTCGTTCGGCCTTGAGCTCGCGATCGGTAAGCGATCGGCCGTGCCGATTTTGATTCGGCAAGCTCCAGTCACGGGCGAGTGTGCCAACGTTGCGTTTACCATAACCGAAAACATCGCCATTTCTCGCGAGAGCAGCCATGTTGCGTTTGTCGTAATTACGTTGAGGAAAATCGCCCGATCTCGCTAGGGCACCGATATAACGCTTGCCGTAACGCATACGATAACTCGTGCTCGCAACCGATCCCAAACTACGTTTACCGCCGGGATAAAAATTCGGCAAGAGATAGAAGCGTCTCAGCAAAGCGAGATTTCTCTTGCCGTTCGGCAGCATTCGATCTCTCGCGAGAGTACCGACGTTTCTCTTGCCGTTCGGCAAACTAAAGTCACGCGCAAGCGCGGCGATGTTTCTCTTGCCGGCGCTGTTCGGATTTTGCATCATCGGTAAAGCGTAATCGCGTGCTAGGGCAGCGACGTTTCTCTTGCCGGCTGGTGGATAATCCCTCGCTAACGCCTCGAGATCGAGCTCGCCGTTCGGCAAAGTGTATTCGGCAACGATTTCCGGTATATTACGACGATCATCGACGCCACCATCGTTGAGAATCTTCATCAAGCCATCGAGGGACTCGCTGCTCAATGACTCGAATCTAAATTGAATCGGTAAGAAAAATTCCTCGTTAAACACTTACAATTTTTATAAAAAAAAGGCCGATTTATTTTGCTTTGGAGAATTTATAATTTGGAGTTCTCACCCTGCCGATTGTCCGCGTTTCTCGTCATCGTCGTTCGGTGGTTGACTACGATCCTGAATCGAAATCGGTAGATCTCCGTTTTTCGCCAATGTAGCGATACTTCTCTTTGCCGATTCGAGGAGATCCTCCGAGGTAACATCGCCATTTTCGTATCCGCTATCGACCGGTTCCTCGAGCATTCTCTGGCCTCGGCGCGTCGATGGATCGCTGAACAGATCGAGATAAACACCCGGTGGCAAACATATCTTCGCATCATCGCCGTCCTCGGTACCGAGATGAATCTTAAGATTGGCGTAATCGGTGCGATCCTTCGCGTCCTGAATAATCCTTGCCGTTCGCGAATAAGCCGCAAGATTGGAGCCAACTTCCGGTAGGCGCAACAGGGCGAAGAACGTCTTGCGCGGTAGACAACGGCTGCTCTCCTCGTCCTGGCATCGTGCCTAATAAAAACCGAAAAAGTAAAAATGATCGAATCATCGATAAAAAAACATAGAAAATTCCCTAAAAACTCATCGATCGTTATTTCATGTACAAATTTACACGTCTTCAAATTCTCATATCGATCGAATAAAATCGATTCAAAGTGCTCGCGTGTACGATCGACGTCAACGATAAAATATCGTGATTCTCCCTGATTCCTTTTTAATTACAATCACGTGCCGCTAGGTGGCGAGCACAAATCTCTGTCGTTCGCATACTTCTTTTTTGTTATAACTGCTGAAAAAAAAAAACAGAGAAGCGGAGGTTTGCTGACACTCGCATGATTGCCGCGAAAAAGAGCCAGGAGACAGCCAATTCATAACGCACATGGCGCTGAGCTCTCGGGGACAGCGTGTGTATCTGCACACACACACACACGTACACATATATGTGCGAACTAGATTTTCATTGCAGAGTGCGAAAAGCTCTCCCCACCCTTTCAACCCAACACATATAAAGTTGCTATGTACAAGCTGTATATATATATATATATATATATATATATATATATATATATATATATATATATATATAGAGAGAGAGAGAGAGAGAGAGAGAGAGAGAGAGAGAGAGAGAGAGAGAGAGAGAAATATATACACATATTCCCATAATTGAAACCGTTATTCACGAGAAGAAAAAAGAAGGAATGAAAAAAGATAATAATCAGCGAAGCTACGAAGAATTGCAATAGCAAACGAGAAAATTCGTTTTGTCGCGGTGCGAACGACGATATCGCAATTCTTCTTTTTAAATCATCGAGCTTGAAACAAACTATCGTTACAACGATCCTAGATTCTCCATGAAATTGTTCCTATTTCCGATTGTATAGCGCGAAACGTCGTTTCGCGTTGTTGTATCTCGTCGACGATGGCGTTGAAACGCTCGCGCTGATAACGAATGCCGCTCGTACGAGGACGCAACAATCGCGGTTTGCGAGCGCGTATTGCGTAATAGATATATAACGGGAGAACAAGGGAGAAACGAGAACAGCCCTTCGTGGATACCGCCCTCAACCCTTCAAACTGTAAACATACGAACACAAATACACGTTTGTCTATATGTATGTTGGTCTATCTAGCATGGGGAAGAGCTGGTGTAGATCCAGATGGCGATGACGTCGACTGCTAATTGTGGGCATGGATGCATATGCTCTCTTTTGGAGCCACGTGTCAACACATGTGCACTCGACCATATCCATAAATTCTCTGTATATGGATATAAACATATACAGGGTGAATTTTATAAATTGTAACAGGCTTTACTCTAAGGTAGATGGGATCATTGCGAACAAGAGTTGCAAATAAACATTAGGGATATTGTTAATAGTTTGCGAGATATACATTTTTTTAAGTTGGCCCAATCCGAGCGCACCGAAAAGCGTTGGAGCCGCCCACTCCCGCACTAGCCTCGGAGATAGCACGGTCTAAGGCGTTGCAAAATGTGGTTGCAAAATTCAGAGCAGTCAATTTTATTTATTATATTATTACGCGGTCATTTTTATTTCTCGGGCATTGGCTGCTAGGGCGAAGAGTGGGCGGCTCTAACGCTTCTCGGCGCGCTCTCATTGGACCAGCTTTAAAAGTTTATATCTCGTAAACTATTAAAAATATACCTAATGTATATTTGCAACTTTTGTTTGTAATGAACCCATCTACCTTAGAATAAAGCGTATTACACCCTATGAAATTCACCCTGTATATATATATATATATGTATATATGTGTGTGTGTGTGGGTTTATATGTGTGTACGATGGAAATAGAATTTACAGCCACCAGTGATTTATCTCCCCACAGTGAATTCTTCGAGATATATATGTATATATATAAATATATGAGTGTGTATCGTCGATAGTAAATAAGCGCAATATGCGGGCTGGGCGCATCATTTATTAATTCCAACAAAAATTATTCAAAAAACGATAATGAATAGCGATCGATAGAGAACAAATTAATTTCAATGTTTTTTTTTTATCTTTTTCATACCGAAGGGCCGAGCCATTGATAAGCTTGTATGGACATCCATGATTTTATTACGAACCTCGACGAAACGACTAATTCGATAAAGTTTCGATATGAAAGGGTACGTGAATGTTTTTTCAATTAATTGAGCCATTGAACGTATCAAAGTTATTCATGAATTCGGTTTGGACGTTTGTACGATGTGGGAGGATAATAATAACGAATACGATGAATAATATCGACTTTATTACGTCAGTCATCGCGCCTAATTAACGAAACTTTGTACAATGTTTCGTAGCATACTCAACATTGTTTCAAAGCCACCGAACAAATTTATAATCTTCGATAAAAATTTGTAAAATTGATAATTCTCAAAACGACATAAATCGAAATTTATTATTATTTATAATCGTCATAATCAAAATCGTTAATTACGTTCGTGTATAATTAAATATTTAATGAGCGAAAGTCTCTCATCGCAAAGTAAATCTCTACAGTAACGATTTAATTGTTCTCGAGCTCTTAATTTAATCTCGAGCTCGACCGCCCTTTAATCACCGTCACGAAATTTACTGGTTAGATACGATAAACCAAAAGCGTCATTTAAACGCAATGTCGGCGGTTAACGCGCAATCAAGATCGATCAATCTGGCCGCACGATGGCAGAACGACGATGATGGCGTTTCGGTGACATAGATCGACGGTTAATATTAAAAAAAAACGTAATTACACTTACACGCGCTAACGTTCGAGAACATCGTCGTTATGACGTAATTCCCGTGCGTAGTACGAAATACCAATTTTTGTCTATATTGTTGCGCACTTAAGGCCAAACCTGCGTCGCAATATCGCGGATGATAACGGCCCATGGAATTCGCGCACTCGATATAATCCTCGGGGATAAAAAATATCGACGAGGCAAAACGTCAAATCTCCGATCCTTCGTCGAATTCGTAATTCCCAAAAAAATATTGGTACTTTTTATCCTCGAATCGTAAACAAAAAGAAACA
Organism: Netelia fuscicornis; assembly: GCA_946811545.1. Taxonomy (NCBI): domain Eukaryota; kingdom Metazoa; phylum Arthropoda; class Insecta; order Hymenoptera; family Ichneumonidae; genus Netelia; species Netelia fuscicornis. Next base: position 1,407,629 of record OX328013.1, read on the forward strand.
TTGTTTCCGGAAACTGTCGATCGGAAAGTTAATTTCCCGTGAAAAATCACGTGATAAAATTAAACTTTTCTATTCCGATCGTAATTAGTCTTTTATCAAGAATTGCCAGGAAAAATTGTATTTTTTATGAAATTCGCAATTAAAAAGTCAAGTCGAATTTACGAGTCTTATCGTTCGTTTTTATACTTCTCGAGTTTCTTCATCGTATAGAAAATATATTTCCTCGGTTCGAAACGTTCATAATTCGAGGGAACAATTTTCAAAATTTAAGGAATAAAAATCTTCGCTCGTGACGAAGAAACTGAGGGACTTCCGGTAAAATTGTTCATAATATTCTTGAACACATATATACGTATCTCTCTTTATATCAAACAGAAATATCGAATAATGAAACTTTTATAAAACCCCCGAGAGCCAATCCAGCGATCCAATAATGCGAACTGTATGTATCGTTCACGTAAAAGTGTACCTACCTATATGTCGTCATATAAATTGGATTCAAGACAAGAAGCGTACGTGGGGATACGTCGAATCGACGAGAGTTACATTGTTTTTCTGCAATAACGATTCGGTGAAAGACACGAGGAGAGACATTTCAAATAATCCTCCCTCTTTATCAACCCCTCTTTCTCTCTCTCTCTCTCTCTCTCGCCTTCTCTTGGTTTCACATTCGATTCGCCCCCAAGACTTGCTCCCTCGGGATAAATCAGAACTACGTACATTGAGCGTACGCAGAGCGAATACCTGTCACTCGATCGCCAGAAGAAGGGGAGTAAAACGAGATTTCTGGAATTCGTTCAATACCACCCTCGCACTTATTCGAATTTTTGCAAGTAGAATCGTTGATAAGATTCCTCGATTTATGTCCGTCGACTGTCTACAATGACCTCTTCGTCCTTAAAAAAAGAATAAAATTTAACCGAGACAATCGATTATAATTTTCTCAATCGTTTTTCTTACTTTCCTTCTTTCTCCAATTTCTTTCAATTAATCGAATTACGAATTCTCGATTCGAGAAAAATGATCGATACGTTTGTTAAGATCGAGAACTGTAAGGACACGTAAGGACGATGCAATTTAATCGGCTCAGAGCTAAAAGTGAAGGACTGTGAGTGAACTTCGAGGTAAGTGAAACGCGCCAGCGTCTCTGAGCTTTCGCCTTTTGTCCTTTGAAGGTATTTACCCAAAGTCTCTTTCATAATAACAGTGATTACTGTAGATATATATATACATTTCTATTTTCTAATTTCGCAGTTCAAGGATTCGGAAAGTTTACGACCGGACCTCTCGCTCTCTAAAGTCCACCCGGAGTTAATATTTTGTTCTACGAGTGCGTTGTCTATATACATAGCTATTTCGCATCGTCGTAACAGTTCAAACGCAATATCACCGCGAGGGGGTGAGCAACGCTATAAAGCTCGCGTCTCCTAATTAGCCCCATTGAAAGCACCTTTATTATATCGCGTTTGCCAACATTTTCGTGGAGCACGATCGTATATCCTGTTTCAATGAAAAATCATTAATTAACACACGTCCCTACGCATAAAATTCAAAATATACGAAAAACCATGGGACAATTTTTCTATGAATTTTTTTTTAGTTTATTCAAGGACTAAAGAATCTTTCGGTAAAAATCTCTTCCGCCCATTTATGCGTGAAAGGACTCGTAAATGTGGTTTATGCGAGGTCCTCTCGTACGGGCTATTTTCCTCAAGAGTGGCAATTTCACCGTCAATGGTCACGCGACCCACTCGTGTGTTGAGAACGTCGTAACGTCAACGTGATAAAACTTTACGTACGCATATTTAATATATTAATTTCTCGCCCGAAAGCCCATTCTATTCCCGGAAACTCCGACACCGAAATAACATTTTCTGGTCTTCCGTGAAATATCCCAGGAAAGCGTGAGCTTCCAAGTGCCAGAAATACAACATTAAAGCGACTTTGTCAAAACGCTACTTTGTACCAGCGATACGTGTAATGCAAGTACCGGAATGTATAAGAACATTGAAATTCCAACGTACATACAGGAATTAACCCCTTTCGTAGGTTCGCGAGAGTCCGAGTGTGCGACTGGGACAAAAGACAGAACGAGGATGAATATAGTTATAGGCGGTGGGAGACCAAACGAACAAGAGAGCGACCCACGAAGCTTCCATGATTTATTAAAGCTTCATCCGCTTGTACCAACGCATGTCACGCCCATCCAGAATGACGAATCGTCTACTACGTTTAATTCGTGGAAACTGGTAAACTCGGCGCATATCCTTCTATGTACCCCACCCCCCAGCCCCCCTTTTGTCTTCTCTGGACCGAAATTAATATAGGGGTGGGAATTGGTTAAAGCTCGTCGTTTTTACAAATTTTGTTTAAAATGAAAAATATATATTGATATTAAATTCAAAAACGTCCGTACCCCCCATCCCCCCTCTTGTCTTCTCTGGACCGAAATAAATATAGGGGTGGGAATTGGTTAAAGTTCGTCGTTTTTATAAATTTTGTTTAGAATGAAAAAAATATATTGATATTAAATTTGAAAACGTACGTACCCCAACCCCCAGCGCCCCTTTTGTCTTATCTCGACCGAAATCCATATAGGGGTGAGAATTGATTAAAGCTCGTCGCTTTTACAAATTTTGTTTAGAATGAAAGAAATATATTGATATTAAATTCGAAAAAAAAAATTTATAAAGGGCGACAGGTAAAAATATCTCCTGTTGGGAAAATGAAACAAATTGGATGGATAAACGGTCCACACGTAAGCGTCTTCGAAAGAACGTCGGGATACCGAACCACGCTTTTAATACGAACGTGACACGCGTACGCAACACCGATCGTACATCTTCGCCAAAGTACTATTTCGCTGTTTCAATGCAACTTGTTACCTTTCCGCGACGACGTTAACCCGATGTTTTATATCCGACAATGTCGGCTAGAAATGATTGTGAAAGAAAAAAATGAGAGAAATAAGTCTCGCGGTTTTAAAACCATTTCTTTCAATTGTCGTAATTGAAGATTTCATTGGTAATTTACAATCGTTACCAATGTTCTTTAAATCATCATTTTTGCTAGCGACGAAACGGATTTAAAAATTGATAAATGGCCATTTTTGGTAATTTGATCAATTTTGAAACCCTTATCGTCGAGATAACTATTCGACGTACGGAGAAAAATGTCGATTCTTGAAAGGATTTCAACAAGATCGAATCAAGGAATTCCCAGGAGATTCCGGCCCTAAGAACATTTTTTTCTTCCGAATGAAAATTTTATCTCGATATAAATTCGAGGATTTCTGCGGTCGAGTGGGCGCGCTTTTCAGCAAGGTGAAGGGTCTTTCTTGGCACGAGTGTTCGCGTATAACGATACGATAAGCTTGTAAGAAAGAGGGAGAGAGAGAGAATGATAGAGATGGAGAAAGAGATCAAGACACCCTTGGCAATCGACGTAGGGTCGAGTTGCAAATGGAGTACTCGTTTGCTCGGGATCGTATGGCACCCGAAGAGAGGAAATTACTGATCGTCGGATAAGACGCTACAACGGCGCACAAGATACGCCAAGGGACGAGCGATCTCGCGAAATCAAGGTCTGAAAAAAGAACATTTTCTCTCGTTCTCTCTCTTAGCGTGTGAAAAAAAAACCATCGAGAAAGGACTCAAAGTATCGCGGAAAAAGAAGCAATCTATATCGAACAACTCTTTATCGCCTTATCCGCCATTTTTCATATCGACTTGACCTTCGATTTTTCCCACAAATTTTTATTTCTCGTTATAGCAACGAATCTCAACTAATCGAGTAGTTTGTAAATTGTTTAGAATAATTATTGTCAAATAACGTCAGCTGTTTTAATTAAAAATCCAATTTACAAATTTTTAATTGCTTTAGTTTAAAATTTTTTTATTTTATCTTAGCTCGTTGACAGTTGTACATGAACCTCGAGAAATATGATAGCATTTCCATGTGCTGTCAACGTTTCTCGAGTATTCCGCGCATACCAAGATAGCCATTAAGTAAAGCAACCCCCCAACCCCTTACGCCTTTTGTTTGCTCAGGTACGTTTCACTACCCCCTTCTTCTCTCTCTCTCTCTCTCTCTCTCTCTTCCTCTCCCTCTTCGCATGCATTCTTGGTGACAGCATTTACCACAGCAAACTCCCGGGGGGGCTAAGACGTCTTTTGTCATCCCCCTTCTAGCATCGTACGTGCGAACGTTTCGTATATTTCAAAGCAGCGGAACAAGAAAGTCAAACTATATAGAGAAACGATTCTACTTTTCCTATCTGCTTATACGAATCTCATACGCTGCAGAAAGGTCGAACCATTGAATTTTCCAACCCAGACAAACGATATTTAGGTAGCAGGAAGGACAATATAAAAAAAAAAACCTCCCCTAAAGAAAATCATGAATATTTCACTCGATCGTCCATTAAACGTTGAAAATATCGAGTAAAATTCGATTATCCGAGGAATCTTGGTAAAAGTTGCGTAAGCTCGTAAAAGCCAACGCGAAATCGGCTTTCGACGGTCGCGTAAAAATGACGACCCGAATACACACAACGATCCTTCTCAACATTTATGAGCTTTTCGTCCCTCGTTTATCGACAAAGTACATACGAAATAAATCCGAAAGAAAAAGTAAAAAAGACAGGTAGAAAAGTGGACGCGAGAGCTTTCCTAAAGAGTCGCCAATGACAAAAGCCTCGTATAGAACATTCGCTGAACTTTCGAAACGATCGGCGAGTGAAAGGGTTGATGAGAAAAACGGTTGAAAAATGAAGGAAAGATTGAAAGAGGAGTATAATCGGATTTCATAGCGAGGATGCCCTGTAATTATGTATTATAATAAGTCTCGATTCGAGGAGAAAAAAAAAGGTAAAAAAGGGAAAAAAGCGAATGATTCAAAGGATCACCAACGCTCGTCATTGTTTGAGCATGGAGTTTTGTCGACGACGAACATTATAATACGTTCGAAGAAATAATGCAGGTATTGAAAAACTTTGGAGAAAAAGAAAGGAAAAACGAGAGAGAAAGAAATCCACGTCCTTCGTCACCCAGGAGCTTTAACAAGAGCTTAAGGTGAGAGAAAGAGAGAGAGTGAGAGAGAGATAGACAGAGGAAGAGGAAGAGACGAGACAAAAAAGAGACCGATGGTATAAAAAAAGGATTGAGAAGTTTAAAGTGTAGAAGGTGATCTATTTATAACCGTTAAACCCGGAAAGAAGTTTCCTGACGAACTAATTAAATTCCTTTCGCCGTCGTACGATAAGTGTCATAGGCTGGCCAATGACGTTTATACTCGTATAATAAACGCTTCGTACACCATCGAGCCAGTGTCGTTTTTTGATCAATATAAAAAGTATCTTTTGTGTTGAACGTGCTCGTCTTTGGCTTCGCGAACGCGTGAACGAAGGAAGAAAATCCGGCAACAGGTTTAAGCGAACGACTTGTATCGAGGGTTGACGATGGGGGGGGGGGGGATAGGGCGACGAAGGACGAACCAATTTTCGGTGGAATTTCGCGATGAAAAATTTCTTATGGGAACGAGAAAAGTCAGGGGAATTTTTATTTGCAATCGTACTTACGTTTTTGATAAGACGAGATGTTTATTTAGCGAGGGAAACATAAAAATCGCACGTTTTTTTAAGGAATTTGGAAATTTGGGCGAGAGATACGATAGGGAAGCTGCGAATTTCGTTAGCGAAATATTTCGACGCATCGCGACATCAAAGGCTCCCTCCGGGCTAACGCATAAGCCAAATGCCAACGTTGGTGAATTCTCTACATTCTTCTATCCCGTAATACAATTTGCGAAAATCAAAGAGAATTTTTGACAATTTTCTGTTTTTAGCGAGGAGCTTGATATTAACGCGAGTAAAAAAGACTTTCGCTAACTGACTATCATTGTTACAATTTCGAACGTTAACCGTCAGTCGATTGATAAAGGATTCTTTCCATTGACGCGATCCTTTCTCTCTTCTCGCGCTCCACGCCTCGATGGAAAATATTTTCGAACTTGGCGCGTTCGTTCTCGCGAGAATCATTCTCTATTATCGAGAGTCAAACATTATCCTCGGATTAAAATTGGACAAATATATCGTCTCGAAGCTTCCACGCGGCTTACTCCGATCTATATTTATACGGGAATATCGCAAATGAGCATCTCATACGTCGATTATGCTACGACGATCGTTATGGCGAATTAGAACGGTATTTGGTATTCGGTTTAGCTTAATTGCAATAATACCATTCGATTCATGCGTGATAATGACGTCGTTCACTTTGTGCGTCTTGATCGAACTTAATCTCCTACGATCGAACAGGGAGGACCAATTCCTCAATGTCACGCGATCAAAGAGCGAGGGAAGCTAATATCGAATACCCGAATCCGTTTGATGAATACCGTATTAACCGGAAGTCGATCTCGCGATTTAATAATCGATTATTCGAATCTGACGAACGAAAAAAATCCTTGCACAATAAATTTCTATCAAGCATTCTATCAATATTGTTATTGCAATTTTTTATTGGAAAATAATATTTATTACGGATTTTATTACGTTTCGATTCAAATATAAAGAGACTGACGATTTTTTATTGGAAATTTGAATTTGATGATTTTTTTTTATTACTGTCGAAATTTGATAGGGGAGTGAAAATATTCTCTAGTTAATATTATATAACTGTTTGCGAAGCCCTGACCACAGACATCGTTCGTTTTATTCGTCGATGGGAATATATAGAGATTTATTTTAATGAAAAATGTTACATCGTCGGATACGTTCGTTCGCTCGATTGAATTTTATGAAGAGTGTCAATCAATGACGTGACGTATTTTAACTAGTTTTACGTATCGAATTCATAAAGGGTGCTCGTTATTCATCCGAAGTATGAATTTTCATTAACCAAGAGTCCCTGGAAGAATTAGCTAGAAACGATATTGAATTACGAGAGAACGATACAATTTTTTAATAAATTATTTACCCTCAACGTCGCGTGACTCGAGCACGATATCGTAAATTATCGAGAAACTTCCTACGGGATTTTTGTCTATTTTTTAACGAAGTCAAAAATTACAGCATTTCTCTTACGGACCGTGACTAACGATTATAAATTGTCGCAAGGACCGAAGGATTAATCGGCGCGTTCCACCAGTCACGATCTCAAACCCCTTAATCGCAACCCCGCGAAACTTCCTACCACTTTCCAGCTTTAATCGCCGATTTATTCTTCGATCTTCAGCAATTTTTTAAAATTTCTTCCTCAAACCGCAAATTAGAAAGATCTTTAAAATTTATCAATCAAAATCACAATTTTATAAAGAAAATTGAAGATAATCTTGTAAATCAAGGACAAAAATCGTGAGATAAACATCGTTATATAAAAAAAAACATTTTAAATAATAAAAAGTAATCAATCTTTGTTCTTCGCAATTTTTCAAATTTCCTTCTTCAAACCACAAATTAAAATAATCTCTCAAACTTATAAATCAAAATTACACTTACATAACAAAAATTGAAAAAAACGTATTAAAATTAAAACGTATTAAAATTAAAAAACGTATTAAAAAAGTAGTAAATATTAAAATTTTTACAAAAATTTTAAACAATAAAAAATATTGTTTCGTCGAAACTCACCATGTGAAGACAATTTTCGAGGATTACGAGAGTCCACAGCAGACTTGTGAAATATCTTCTTGAGAACCCCATGTTCCCCGGTATTTTTCAATTTCTTATCGCGAATTATCTATATATATATTTATTTATTAATATAAATATATATATGTATGTGTGTGTATATATATGTCTCTATGTATATCCGGTACTCTTGAAGACGTTGCGTTTCCGAATGTGAGTAGCGCTTGGGGTTGCTTTGCGGTCCTTATATAGGGCGCTTTTCACCCCCGCGCAGGCGTTCACTGCCATGTGACACACGTATAGGTCGCACGCACGCAAACCTCACGGACGTACGGACACACGAATAATCCACCAACGTTGAACCATCGACGGTCATACGTGCGTAGGTATCCCATTTACCAAACTCATAGGCTCACAATATATACGGATATACATCTTCATATTTTTTGCCGAGATGAATGGGAAAGAAAAATGAAAAAAAAAGAGGGAAAATAAAATTCCCAAAATTACAATTGTAGAAGGAAATATATGCCTACTTGTGTAATACTCGACTTTATTGCCTGTTGCGATAAAAACAAAAAATGCAGTTTCTATTTTTAAACTAGACTGCGGTTATATTGGCTCTTGTGACTTTACGACCGACTAGTCGCTTTATTTTTTTTTTCTTTCATTGTTTTTTATTTGTTTTTTGGTTCTTGAGCTTTTTTGTTGGTCACTTCTCCTCTATATCTCGTCGACTCCCACGAGCTGAGAATGAAACGTATCTCTCGAATGAATTGCCCTCGGAAAAGGGCTAATATTTTGAAGGATTCGTACTTTATTCTTATTTTTTCTTATTTTGGAGGTTCGTTTTATTTTGACGATATTTTTGTAATTTTCATGTTTTTCTTGTTTTCTGTGGGACGTAAAATTTGTACGGTTGAGAAGTAACGATATCTCTTATTGTAATTTTCATATTTTTTGTTAATTTCTGTGAGACTTAAATTTCGTACGATTGAGTTTTAACGATTTTTCTTCTTGCTCCGAGTAAATATAAATCCAAAAGTATTCGCGCGGTTGTAACGTAGAATTCGTTGTATAATTACGTGGGCGGGGAGGACATCTGAAATCCTTACGTCCTTGCGAAACACCTGAGACCCAGACTCTCCCAAGGATAGTAACTTTGTCGAGATTATCTCTATAAGTACAAGACAAATATATAAGTAAATGTGGCAAAACACGAAAAATTTAATTCCTTTATATTTCCCCAGAATTTCTCATTTAATATCAAATCTAAAAAAAAACCAAATTCACTCCATTCGATAAAATCCAAAACTACAATTAAATAAACAAAATTAATAAACAAGCCCAAAATTAATTGAACCAAACGATACAAAAAATATTTCTGAATGAGAAAAAGCATCATTTCTTTTCCACTGACATTTTCGGACATTCGAAACGAACTAAAAATATAAAAGCACGCAGAAGATTATTTTCCATTCGTCAAACGGGGGACACGTCGAGGGATTTGCAACGAAAACCAGGAGAGAAGGAGAGAGACAACGATGGCACGTGGGTATATCGCGTACAAGTCCCGGTCACACGCGACTCAACGTCGAACGATCGGTTTCGTATTATGATCCCTGGGTAGTCTTTCGGGAATAAGAAACGTCGTACGTGAAATTCATCGTTGTATATATGTATGCATATTTTTTTCTCAGCCCCACAAGGGCTGATAAGGGAGATATTGGCGTAACGCGAGAAAAGAGGTATCTAAAAATAACGAAAGCTGGGTCGTTAAAATCCACGTCGGATTCGCCTCGGCTTCTACGTATATACATGTACATTGGTGGGAGTGAACCGATGCAAGAAGTAAGTTGAGCTTAGCGTCGACTCGTTATAGGGATCGACGATATCGTGAGACTTTTGACGAGTGGCGTGTAAAATTCATAGATAAGAAGAAGAAAAAGGATCCACGACGTGTTTTTCCTCGACGTAACAAAATTTTGGCAACTATATTAGTGTAAAAAAAGCTTGACAAGAATTCAAACAACTTGAATCTTATATCGGAAATTAGGAAAACAAAGTTTTCAACTCGTTTGCAAACGCTCTAGTAGAAAAAAATGTTTCAGAAATTTCCTGTCTAATTTCTTCGTGGCTAATCCCAATTTTTCCACAAATTTCGTGTCAAAGACCTTCGAAACTTCAAAAACAAGTCTCTTAAAATAGTAAAAAGTATGTACAAACATTTCCACGGTTCGTAATAGCCCGCGAAGCTCGTTACGTCATTGCCAAGTAGTACGAGCGCGCGAATAGTCGGACGGACCTGCGGCGCAAGTAGAACGAGTCAACGCGCGGGCGCACGACTACGCCGGGGACGATAAGACGCAATGCTACGTGCATTATCGAGGGTGGGTTGGTTTTCGACGGGGTAAGAGACTGCGCTTGCGTAATTCCAGTAACGTTTCTACAGCGAAGCCTCGGTGTATCTACCGTGCTTTTTCATCCACCAACGAGAGACGACAAATTTTTTTCACGAGGTTCTCAAGTCGATCGTGAGTTCCGACGACGAATTCTTACATCGGGGGTGTGTAAACTTATTTCAATACATTGTAACGAGATAAATTGTAATTGTAAATAGATAAATGTATTACAGACAGGAAGATAATCGCTCGTATTTATCATTGAGAGAAAAAGAAAGTAGCGTCAGCGAGCTATAATGCTACAACGGGACGAGGGTGGCACGTGAAAAAAATACATGTACACGAGAGGAAATGCTTCGAGCCGTGACGAGAGATAAGTCAACCCCGCGACCAAATTCTCATCCCCAATTTCGTCGTTATCGTTATCGCTATCGTCATCGACATCGCGATCGTTCTCCGTCCTACCGCAGCATCTCGTCGCAACGTTCTCGTTCTGCTGATGCTGTTCCAACCGATTGTTAATTGCTGTTCTCGTATTTTGCCAAAGTGGCTAACGTTCGCATCATGCTTACCGAGATGGTTCGTCTCTCGTATCAACATCGAGCATTTTACTGCTACGTTATACTCAGCGTTTGGATATTTCTCCTCGTGGCTGGTAAGCTTTCACTTTGTTTATGTTACTTTGTTTAAGTCTCTTTATTTATTTAGATAACGTATAGTTCGATTTAGAGACGAGGTTTATTTTATATCCTCGGTCTGTTATTTTTCTTTTTCACCCTGGAAAGATTTTCGTTTATTAATGAAGTTGGGTAGGTTTATCGTTGATAAGGTAGATAAGGGTAGTGTGATAAAAAAAGAACGATCGAACGAGATATTTTTAGGTATGTATAAATACATCGGTGCCGATGATAAAAGCTCGATACCGGGCAGGCCCTTTGGCAGCGAAATACCTATACGAGAATTTCCCAGACACCTGAAGCCTGATCTGAAGAATCGAAGGATATTCAAACTGTGCAATTCACCGAACGACATCGAAACCGGCTCCGAGGGTGAATATTTTCAAATTTCATTACTCAAAGTATTTTTCATTATTCAGATGTTTTTTCTACTCAAGGACGTCTTTACATTCTTCAAATTGCATCTTTGCAACGAATTAATGAATTTATCAAGTAATTTGAAATTAAGGGTGTTAATTAAGAGATATTTCGTTTTAGGAAAAATCGATGGTAACGTAACCCTCGAGGGTATTCTAATATTCGTGCGTCACGGCGATCGAGGACCCCTCGCACACGTGAGGAACATAAGTACTGTAAATTGCGCCGGTGACTTCAGCACGAATCCGGAATTGGACAATTTTTATCAAGGCTATCAGACATTCATACAAAATTCTTCGCTCTATTCGAGAACGGCATGGTCGCAATTTTTAGGCTCCTTTCACGGTTTTCCAATGTTACCAGCGAACACGAGAGACTGCAAGATCGGTCAATTGACGACTCTCGGCATAGGACAACTCTTGAAAATAGGATTGTTGCTGCGTAACGCTTATTATCAAAAATTGAATCTCGGTAATGGAACGATATCGACGAAGGACGTCGTTGCTTACAGCACCCGTTATCGCAGAACCGTCCAGAGTGCCGTCGCGCTTTTGTACGCTTTTTTGGAGAATGAAGTCTTGCAAAATCTGGCAAAGATTACACTTCGTGAGAGCCAGAGTTATGCGTTTTGTAACACGGACTGCGCTTGTCCAGCGGCTGATCGTTACCAAAAGCAATACGCTAAAGTAAGTCGAGTAGTCTCCAGTCAGAAGTTACGTTTTGAGAATGATCCCGGTTATAAGAAATTCCCCAATGATTCTTGTAAATTGTAATTTCAGGAAATGGCCGATCATTTAAAATCCCATCCGGCAGTAACCGAGCTTATAAAACAAGCGTCGAGCGTAGTTTTCGAAATGCCCGATCAAGCTCAAACGACCGATCCCAACACTTTGCGAGACGCTTTGCTGACTTACGTTTGCCACGGTGCAACGTTGCCCTGTGTCGATTACGATACGCAAAGGGTTTGCGTGAAAACGGAACACGTAAGCGGATTATTCGCTTACACGGATTGGGAAACACGACAGAATGTAAAAAGTCACAATCGTCGTAAAGACGGACTTTTACGAGCGTACGGGCTGCTACGAACGATAGTCTCTCACATGTTACGAATAGTCTCGGAATCCAAGCCAAAGGTTGTACTCTTCTCCGGTCACGACAAAACCCTCGAGTATCTCGCGATTGCCCTTGGCGTACTCTCGGACCGCGCGATCATGCCACATTACGCCTCGCGTTTCGTTATCGAGGTGTACAAAGCGAATCCAAAAAATGAAAATCATGTTGCGAGCGATTTTTACTTTCGCGTTTTAATCAACGGACGCGACGTTACGAGAACGATACCGTTTTGTCGGAATACAAATTATTACAGCGCGAGTTACATGGATCGTAACGAGGATAGCGAGACGATGAGAAAAGAGTCGAGATTGTGTCCGATCGAGGCGATTATCCGACAATTACACGACGATTATTTTTTGCCGTTTAACGCGACCAATTTTAAAGATGCCTGTACAAATCGTTGAGTCCTTTGCACTTTCGTTCTTCCTTTTCGGTCGTTCCAAGTTCATATTTTACAGATGTAGCGCCTTTGGTTTTTTCATTCAGCAACTGGAAAAGAAATAACGGAGACAAAAAGATTATGGCATCTTCGGAAATATTAATTTTTGTGCAATATGAAAATTTAGAAACATACCGTGAGGGAATTCAATTGGAAATTCGAAACTCGACGATCAGTCATATCCTTTCGCAATTGTTTCGTTCTGTTCACTCTCCTTTCTTCCTCGTGGTCTTGGCAACTATTGCATTTAAAATTAATATCGATTATTCAGTGATCGAGAGAGACTGCATTAGAGTAATGGTGTAATGTGTAATCAACACGTAGGTCCAAAAATGAAATGTTCAAAGACAACATTTTTTCAACTTTTCATGTCAAGTCGAACTTCTTCGGGTAATTCACACTCACACGCGCTGTTGTAGACGAATAGCCAGGAACTGCAAAGTAGTCCATAGTTGTAGATCGTCCGAGCACTGGTTCGCTCTCTCGATGCTGCATTCTATTAAACAAACGAAACCAAAAGAAAAATGAATAATCATCGAATACGCAAACAGCTTCATCATCGTCAGAATGATATCTATCGATTATACACTGAAGAGGAGACAGCCTTACGAAACTTGAGAAATCCCTAAAGGTAGCGAAACGTTGAGAGTATGCCTAGATACTCGCTGATATATTTTATCATACGATTCCAATGTATATATTGTAAATATACGATGAGAGGTACTTGTAGCGCGAGTGAGAAAAGAAAGAAAAAGAAATATCTCCGAGTATTAGGAATCGAACAAATTGGATACTTCCCGAATTTCTTCCTTTTTGAAAGTATATATATATATATATATATATAAACATGTAGCTTAATTTGCCAGAGTAGATCATAGTGGTAGTTTCCATCGGACGAACGAGACTCTTCCTTCATCTTCTGCATTTCATCACGTAATTGTGTGTCGGGCAACGAAACTAATGAAAAAAACGAAAAACAATAAAAAAATCATGAATCATATGTCCAGTAAAAACAAACAAGACAACCTGAAAATTTACATTCTTTTTATTCTCATTCAATTCGATAAGGTAACATTCTTAATCGTAGTGTAAAAAAAAAAGAAACAAACACTTTCGATAATAAATACTAAACGTGTATACTATTTAAGATTTACAAGGCACAGGTTTGGATTTTTAGAAACGTTCATTTACGAATGCAGTTCTATGAAATAATGAAATAAATTCAACTTTGGTGAATATTGTGCGCAAGGAAGAACGTTTTCACTGACTCGTCTATGACGTTACTCGTTGGTTGCAATAAAAAATAGAATCGAACATAGTCTGACATCGCAGCAATCAGATGCGTCGCTACGTAAGCGATTGATAATAAAAATGAGAATCTTACACGATCCCACGTGAAAACTAAAATATCTTACAAATTCTTAATAGTATCAATTTACATTTTCTTTTAAATTCTTATCACTCGTCACTGATGAACGAGTGATGCAGCACGTGTATCTCGTTTTTTCACTTCAACAGCACAATCGCGCTGCTACTTACAGTTTAGTAATGGCAAATTTGTACCCAACAACACTGGGCATTTTGTGACTCGTTTGAGCAAAGTGCAAACGGCGAGGTTTCCTTATTCTAATGAAAGAAATATAAAAAAAGAAACAATATCATTTTAGTTTGGTCGAATCGCATCAGCGAAGAATAAAAATCCGGTCTGAAATTCACGTTTCCGTATCAGAAATCGCAAGGCCCAGGGTTTGCTGTATATCCATGAATCGGTGCAAGTAGAGCTCCAACGAGAAACCCCTGGGATCGCCATTTGCACTATCAGGACAGAAAATATTCGAATGATTCAATCTGACAAGATTCATCTCCTCTGTATATTCTATGTTCATTAATTCTCATTGTATTTCATATGAAAATTCAGTCGAGAAATATTTTACACAGGAACCAGCGATGAGAAGAATTTTCTGTAGATTATATAAAGCTAAAAACGTTAAAAAATTGCATAAAATCTTACCCGGCAGCGGCTCTCTCTCTCACAGGTGGCGAATGATTTGGAGCCGTTCTTCTCAGTGAAAGGAACGATTGATCGAGATTTCCGAGAACTGCGTCAACACCGATTCTCCTGCCGGTCCGCCAGCGAAGAATCATCCACTTCATTCTGTGTATACTGATTATGACTAGTGCCACGCTTCTGAAGCGCACTTTTCCACTCTTGCAATGATTGCTCGTTGTCGTGCGCAAACGTTGCTCATGCGTCAACTGTGCGAGAATCGACAACGTACTCTCCTCCGAGAGTTGATAACCACCGACGATGCAGAGCAAGTAGCGTTTCTGAAAAGCCAGAGCCTTTCGTCTACTATTGATGCGCAGATACTTTCCGTAAAAGTGTTGTAATTTCTCGATCATATGAGCATTCAAGTCGCCAGCAGAGGAGGCAGTTGCCGCTGCTGCTTCGCGGCTCTTTTGTGTCAATTGTTTCTCCAACTCTCTAACTCGCAAGGAAAATTGGTCTCTCTCCTCCTGAGCCTTGGCCAACTTCTCGTGCAATACAGTCTTGTCGCGAGAATATTTTTCCATCGTCTCATTAAGCTCACGGATTTTCTGAACAAACTTGGCAGGTACATTTTTTTCACCGCAATAACGCTCCTTCTGTAACTCCTCCATTATCTCCAATTCTCTCTTGACACTCATTTGCAATTCGCTCTGCATTTCCTTGATAGTCTCTTTGAGCTTCTCTTCTTCGTCTTTCGCAACCTGAAGCTTTCTCTTCAGTTCGGTCTCGTTGGTCGTCAAAGTTTGTACCCATTGCGACAATTCCGCTCTCTCCTCGTTCGTTTTTGTAAGCTGAGCCTTCGACTGTTTCATGTCGGCTTCGAGATCCTGCATGACTTCCCGGGCATTGCTCATGCCACGTCGAAGACTCTTAAGCTCGTTCTGTTCATCGGATGTCTGTTGCTGTCTCTTAGCGAGTGCATCACTGAGCGTCTTTATTCTCTTCTGCAGCCACTCGCACTCATTCTCGCGACTCTTCAGTTCTTCCCTCGTTCTCTTAAGATCGATCTCCAGATGATCTTTGAGACCTTCCGCAAGTGCAAGACTGCTCGTTAATTTGTCTTGTTCCTCGGTCGCGATTTCCAATCGTTTCTCGCAACGATTCTTCTCAGTTTCCAGGCGTTTTAGGGTCTCGCGCAATTCTATATTGTCACGATGTTCCTTGTCGAACCTTTCGACTATCTGAACATATTTCGTTTGCTCCGTTTGCAAAAGATCTGCCAGAAGGTTCGGCTCGTTGGGCATTTGCGATTCGATCTGTAATCTCATCGTATTCAGCTGAGTCTCAAGATTCTTATGTTCCTGACGCAGTTGCGACAAATCCTTTCGCAATTGCTCCTCACTGTCCAACGAAGCTACCAATTTTACGCGTAACTGCGATATCAATTCCGAATCGTGTGCCTGTGCTGTATGGGCCGCCGATTTTTCCTTGTTCAACTGTCCCTCCAAGGAACGTACAAGAGATTTCTTCGATGAAAGTTCGTTATCGAGTTCCTTGACTTTTTTACACGTGTCGCAGTAATCCTTGGTCAACTGGAATATACGACCCTCGTACTCGTCTATTTGAGCTCTGAGCATTTCTCTCTCGATCTCTAGATCATCGCGCACCTTCGTCAACTCCTCGTTCGTCTTACCGGCCTGTCTGAGTCTCTGTTTCACATCTGTGTATTTTTCCATGACTCTTTCCATACGATCGTGCTCAGCGGGTTTAATCGTCAGCGAATTACACGAATGCTTCTGCAACGGATACTCGATCTTATCCACTCGCCTTGGTGTTGTCTCCTCGCTCTCGCTCTCTATAACGTCCATTATCTGCTGGTCCAGACGTGCGGAAAGATTCAACTCGCGCTGTACCATGTCCTCGATATCGGCGCCCTCGAGTGACTGGCGCATAGACTCGTCCTTGAGACTTTCAAGCTCTTGCTTCAACTTCTCAACCATGTCTTTCAATTCGCCGTTGAAACGACGCTCTTCCTTCAATTTGCGTCGTAACTCGACAACATTGCCACTTTCCTTCATCTTGTTTTGTATTGTCTCTAGGGCCCGATGTAAACTCTTACTGTCATCGCTCATCTGTCTTATGACCTTTTCCTTCTCCTTGAGATACTCCTGAAGATGATGAATCTCCTGATCCTTGTCGCCAGGAGACGATGAGCCTGAGATGCTCGATCTTCTCGCCATTTCCTCCAATCTTCGTATTACCTGATCCCGATTGTTCAAACCCTCCGTCAAACGTTTCACCTCGGTCTTGCAATCAGCGAGCTCCCTTTTACACTGATCGTATCTCGTCTTGTACTCGTACAGCTTTTTATTCTCATTCTCGAACTCGAGAATGCGCGTTTGCACCGACTCGATCGTTACGTCTTTGTCAAACACGATTTGTCGCAAATTCTTTAATTCCTCAGACTTCTCGATTAGTGTGGCTTCGTAAGTTTTATTTATCTCTGCCTGGCCCTCGGCCGTTTGCTTTAAACGTCCGTTTTCGGTGCTAATCTCCGTCAGTATTCTCTCGTTGACTTGCATCATGTGCTTGTACTCGTCCAATTCTTCGGTCTGCAGCTTCAATGTATTCTCGACCTCCTCGAGATCTCTTCTAATCTTTCCCTCCGAAGCTTGCGACAGCTCGTATTGATTTTTATAAAAATCTTTGTCACGCAAAAGCGTCTCGTTCGTTTCTTTGAATTCGAGACGTAATTCTTCAAGATTTCGCTGCAACGTGTTGAGCTCGATTTCTCGTTTTTCAAGAGTCATACTTTTTACCTGCAGCTCTTCTTGAATGTTCTTTAATCGCTCTTCGAGGTCCTGTATGCGGAGATTGAGCGTTTGATCGTCCACATTGGTACTGACGGATTTCGAGGGAATTCCGAGATTTTTCGTCTGTCTCGACGAGGACGATGTCTTCCCGACTTTTTCAACACTTTGTTCTTGCGGGCAAGTGCAACGGATTTCATTGTCCGCGAGACCATTTGAATTGACGTGATTCGTGGATGATTCGATAGTCTCACCCGACGATGGAGATTTCAGGTCGAAATCCGTTGTCTGCATAAGATCGAAAGATACGCGCGAATGACGAGGGCAAGTGCTCGAAAGACTCTGAGAATGCGACGAGCCAAGTTCCAACCTTGGCACGTGAATTACCGATTTGTTAACGTCGATGAGAACAGTGGGTGACATTTGATACGACTCTTTTCCTTGTGTCGGCGACGAGGGTGCGTTAAAAGTCGAAATGTTGTGCGGCAAGCCATGCGATATATTTGCCGCTGCACGTATCGCCTCTGAGAAATCTTCGCATTCGGAATGAATCGACAGTATGTCGCTCAATGTACGTGCGCTATTCTTCGGTTCTGATTGTTTCAAGAATTGATTCTCGTCGACGTTGCTCGACAAATAGGCTTGCAATTGTTTATCCCGCTTCAACAATTGTTCCTTGAGATGATCGATCTCATCGTTCTTGTCAGCGAGCATCGAATCGATCAACTGTGGTAATTCTACCTGGGCCCGTTCCTGAATGCCGACTTTTGACTGAAAAAAATGTGCGATAAACATTAAGATATCTCTTAGAATGTCTAAAAGAAAAATGATGTCTATTAAATCTCGATGTAAGTATACCTCCAGTAATTTTTTCTCATCCTCTAGCGTCTTCAGACGATCTTTGAGCTCTTGTATAGCGTTATTCTCAGTCTGCACGACATTTATGAAATCTTTTTGCTTCTCTTGCAACAACTGATTAGCACGTTGCAGTTGTTGCCTGAGCTCGTTTACCTTGAACATTGAGCAAAACCGAAATGAGCATTTCTTCGATCGCATACAACGAAAAGAAGAAAAACATCTGAGTTCACCTCCAATTCTTTGTCAGCAATAGTCTGTCCGAGCGAGTGAAGTTTTGCGTTAGCTTCGTGTAGCTGCAACTCCAACCGCGACGTTGCCTGTCGTTGAGCGAATGGAGCACTTTGTTTTTGCTGTTCTAAACGACCTCGCATTGCTTCCATCTGAAACAGCTGTTCAGACGCGGTCTGTTGGAGAATTTCCTGTTCTGCCTGGAGCTCCTGAAATCATAAGATCATCGAGAATTGCCAAATAAACCAAGATCAAAGACTCTCCGGCACATCAACGATGTACAAGTTAAGAGTGAACGCACCTCGTTCTGTATCTTCAAAGTGGACAGTTGCATATCAAGATCCTTAATTCTTTTGAAGACAACCTCCTCGGCTCTCGCGTGTTTCATCATTTTTTCCTTCAGCTTCAGCAGCTGATCGAGCGGCAGAGTCGGTGGTGAGTTGGGATCGTCGGGAGTCGGACAACGTGTAACGTCTATCTGATCGCGAATGGAAACGTCCTCACTCGGTTGACTGATACTCAAGCTTGAACCGCACATGTGCAACGATTCCAACTCTTTCGTTCGTTTGTCCAACTGATTCTGCATATCGCGAAGTTCTATTTTCATCTGTTTAAGCGCCGAGGAGTTAACGTCGAAGTGCTCGGAACTTAATTTGTGCTTTCTCAGCTCATCCTGCAAGAAAATATAATCATTGAATTAGAAAATAAACTCAACAAAGCTGTTTCTCTTTTTATATTTCTTTACTCGCCTCCAGATGAGTAATGTGATCGATAAGGTGACTATTTTCGCCTCCCATCTTGATAGCGTCCAATTCCTGGGCCAATTCATGTTGATTCTTCGTCTGCGCCGCAATAACTTCTTCTAATTGCTCGATTTGTCCAAGCAAAGTCTCTTCCTTTTCGATTCTCGTTTGTATCTGTTGCTCGAGATCGACAATTATGTCTCTCAGTACCCAAATCTTGTCAACTGCGACTTTCAATTCACTCTCAGTTTCGGACTTCTTCGCTTCTGTGTCCGACATGAGGGACGACATTTCACGCATTTGAGACTCAAGAGCCTCGACCTGTGTGGTGTTTAATATCGTAAGCCTGATTATTCAATTTATCAATTGAAGAAAAGATGCGATATGAATATATCACGTGGCGACCGACGTATATCATAACTCTATTCAAAGCACACTGATCTCCCCATTATTAATTCATGATCGATGTGTGAAATATTGGACAGAAATATGTATATATAATTCATCTATATATAAGTGAATTCTTCGTACGCACGATACAAATGAAAATTCTCACTCACAGCTGCATTGATGTCAGTCGCTTCAAGCACACGAACCACCGGTGATGATACAGGCGACAGTGAAGACTGGTTTGTGCGTCAAACAGAAAAACCAAAACCACAGTGCAGAAAAAAATAATAAAATAACTCGTGTTAATAATCCTTAGCGGTGATGCGTGTTACGAAGCTTAAAAGTAGATTATACCCTCAATTTTACACTAGATTTTATTGCTCCGCGAGTTAGTCCAAAGAGTATCAAAAAATAAAATTCCACGTTTCACCTGATCAATGAAAATGATCATTAAATAGACGAATATCTTTTAACCCCAATGTTATTGATAATATTACTGTTTATAAAAGTATTGATGTTTAGTGTCCATACGTTGAGAACCTTGAGAAACCCATGTTAGGTTTGTATACCAGAGAGTGAGTATCCAAATGAAAACCAGTGAAAATGAGTCAACAAAATATCTATGCCAGGACTTACCTCCGAAGTGATTCGAAGATCTCGTTCTTTTTCACGCTCACGTTCCTTGACTTGCTCCTGAAGAATATTAATCTGTCTCGTGGCATCGTCTCGCTCAATCTCACGTTCGGTAGCTTGTTCTTCCAAAAATTTGCGCGTTGCGCGTAGTTGCTTATCCGCTGCCTCTATCTGATACATTCGATTAAGATTTAGAATTTGGAAGAATGTACTAGAAATGTTATTAAAGTAAAACCGCAGGATATCTTTTTTTAGCAAGCTCTATAGACGTTTGGAATTTTAGTGTCTCGGGCGTAATGCAAAAGTATGCTGTTGAGAAATGCATTGGTTTAATTGTATTAATGATGTATTGGGTGCTAATTTAGCGCAAATTATCTTTACGCCACTATAGTACAAAAGTGCGGATTATCTTTAATACCACCATCCAAAATTACAAACAGTGCAATAAAAGCAAAACATGCTTATAATCTTTTAACAAATGTTTAGAGAGATAAAATGCGGTGCGACAATTTATAAAAATAAATAGTGCATATGATCATGACGTGAAAACTTATCGCAGAAGAAGATTAGATTTGGTAAGATTTATACCGAGAACCGGAACTTGCTGAATTGCGTGAAAAGAAAAATATATATAGAAGTGAGGGGAATGGATTGTTGAGATAAATATTAGTTAGTAGTTCTATAATTTACCTTTCGACAGGAAACCCTGTGAATGCATGGGGTAGGAGTGGGGTCTAAAGGCACCTGCTGGCAATACAACAGAACGCCAAAATGAATATGCATGTTCTGCACCGAAGAGCCCAACGAGCTCCAATCGTTGAACAAATCGTACTGATCAAGATCAATAAACAATATGGTCGTCATGTGAAAAAGGATATTTGATATTTGCATGAAAAAACTATATCGTGGAAGACAGACCATGCGTTCTCATAAACAGTGATGAACTTCGGTGAATCAAACTAATTAATAAAAAAAAAAAAACAGTCTGTTGCTTCTAAAATCGATCAATCTTTTTTAATCTTTCCTCTCAAAAGCTTGCAAATACTATGATAACTCGTAAGCATGCAAATGGTGCTTCATAGAAATAACTCGCTCACGCGTATTTACCTGTTGCTGTAAATCGTCCTTCTCTCTTCTCGTTTCGTCGGTTATCTTGTCATTATAGCGGCATAATTCTTCGATCAATTGTAGCAGGTAAGCGTTATCTCCCATACCACTCATGATCGCATGTCGGGCTAAACAAAATCGCTTTTAAAGAAACTGTTTTCTACCACAGAAGAAAAATCATCCGATGTAGAAAATTACCTTTCTCCTGCAACTGCACGAAATCTTGTATCACCAATTCACCACCCGATTCCTCGTGCTCTCCATAACCCTCCGAAACGATTTCCTTCTTGTTCTCAACAGCGAGAAGACTTTGCTGGAGATTCATGACTTTGGCTTTTAAATTTCTTGTCTCCTCTTGATAAACGACGAGGAGATTTTCGGCTTCTGATAATTTGGCTGTCAGCTCCTCATTTACTTTCGTCGTCCATAGTACTTGCTTCGGCAGTACATCGAGCATGGATTCACCTGGTGTTAAACTTATACCAAGAATTTGAGCGCTCTCCGATTTCATGCGTTTCAAACAATCGTTCAATTCGCGACGGACTTTGGCGCTCACTTCGTCCTTAGATTCATCGAAAGATTGCAATGTATCGCAATTTATTATCGAAGCTATTTGATTGAACTGAGGCGCAAAGTGGACACGTTTGATTTTAACTTCGGATGATTTTGGCTGGGCGACGAGATCCGTTGTGTCACTATCGCTTTGTACTATCTCCTTTTCCGAGTTCGTCGATATTAATTCCGTCTCATCTAGCGTCTGGCGCTTCAAAACTTCGCTTACGATGGTATTGTTGAATTCTTCCTCGCACTCGCCAAAATATTTGATCAAATCAGCAATCAATCCTTTAAGGGTGACGCAAGTTTTCATCAAATTGTCTCTGCAACACAGAAAGCATACGACTCAAATGATTTATGTTTGTTAAGAAAAATCTATCAAGAGATAAAAATGTACCTCTGGCGAATCAATGCATTGTTGTCAGGAAAAGAATCACGATTTTCCATCTGGCTCTTTTCGGTATTCGAGTTACATTCTGCTGTTATTTTATTCATTTCTTCCTCATGACGTTCGATAATACGTGCCACAGTACGCGAATGCTCGTCCTTCAATTGTCGCAATTCACTAGCATGAACTGCTCTCAACTCCTCAATTTCGTGCTTTGCGTTGTTCGTAAATTTATTGCGGAGCTCCAACAGTTCTGACGGCCAAGTTTCTTCCATATCCGTCTCAACGGCCAGCAAAGCCTGGGAGATAACGATAAACTTTGTAACACAAACAAACGATTTGCAGAGATTAAAAGTTTTTGACATTAAGTGTAATATTGTACATGACGACGAATAATGGAACCGTGAGGAATTGATCATATTACAGTCAATACAGAATAGTTAGTAACGCAATATATCCTATGAGTATATCATATTCACGGTAGATAAAGAGATGTTAGTCGACTAAGCTACCTGAATCTGTTCCTGAAGAGCGTTGACAATGTCGAGCTTAGCGAGAGCTACCTGTTCTTCGAGTTGATTATTGTATGCAGCTCGGAGCTTCGTTAACTCGCCATTCTCGAGGGCCGAATCCCATTCTGTTTGACAAAGCTGCATGCGCGCGTAAAAGGGACACACACAGAGTAACAAATGTTAGTTACGAATGAAACATTCGAAGCAGAGTTGAACATTATTAGAAGAATAAAACTTGTCGTACTTTCGTGTGAACAATACATTTAAAATTCTACATATACATGGATAGATTTGATGAAAATTATTTTGTTTTTCATGGTCCCAGATATATATGGCTCTTGAATAAAAAATTGTCCAATTCTGCTTCGAGGTATATAGACTACTCTAGAATGGAACGACCATTTACGAGACAGTGGAAATAACGTAGGATCGGTTAAGACGCCATGACAGGACACATTCGAGGAACCATGCTTCATCTCTCATGGAAAAGCATGAACAATATAAATGGAGAATACTCCAATATACTATTGAATTCTACAAGATTCGTGCTATCCCCTTGTCTTAGCATATGGCTTCAATGTTTTTAGAACGATGAATCGTTTCTTCACGTTATGAGAATAATATGGAGGAATAATATGTCACCTGATTGACGGCTGTGACAAGACCAGATTCAACAATGGCATTGTTCTCATTGTGATAACTCTTCACCTCGTCATCGGTGCCTACAGTCTCCGTGCATGGCTTGTCGATGCCAATCGGAACAAGATTGGCATTGGAACAGTCACCACCGCCTCCAAAGTATAAATCTTCCGCCAAATCGTCAATCTCACTATCGTTATCGGACATCTTCTTGGATTGCTGACTGAATATCTCGTCGGAATATTGTTTCTCCATTTGCAAGCACTTCTCCTCGAAGTAAGTCCGCAATTCTTCCATCTCTTTGGCGTGACGCTTGTCCAGCTCGGTTTTCAATTCCGTAAGTCCAGAGTCACCTTCTCTGACGGTCAACATCAAATTTCGTATTTTCTCCACTTCCGACACCGAGTCCGCTCTAACGGCGGCCAATTCTTCTCTGTGCTTGTCAACGAGATTCGATAATTCTCGCGTTAGCGCGGTTTTCTCAGCCGTAAGCTCGGCAATCGATTTGTGCAAAGAATCGATCGCTTCTTGATCCTTCAATAATCTTTCATTGTCCGCTCGCAATTCGCTGTTTTCGGATTCGAGCTCCTTCAACTCAGTCTTACATTGTTGCAACTGGCTCGTGATATTCTCGAGATTTGACATTGATTCCGACAATCCCTTCACTTCTTTAAGCAAATCTTCCTTCTCGCCTTTGAGCAAGTTAATTTCGAGCATCATTGACTTCACGTCCAGTGACTCACTCGCGCTTTCCTGTTTTTCTGCCTTATGCTCGTCCGTTTGAACGTACTTCGTCGTCATATTGCACTGTTTGGCTGATTTGAACGTGTCGTTTGAATTTTTCGAACTTTCCTTTGATTGATCGTACTCTCGCTCGCACGTAGAAACGGCGAGAGAATCGGTGAATCTAGTTTCATTCATTGCCAAAGTTTGATTTAATTTCTCCTCGAATTCGGCGCACTGGGCCCACGCCATTGCCATGCCTTTCTTCAGATGGTCGGACTCTGCCTCGGACTGTCTAAATTTCTCTGTCATATCCTGTAATTTTTCCACCGATTCCATGATTTCTCGCTCTTTCGCTCGAACCTCCTCTTTCAGATGATTAATTTCGCGCTCGTAAGCCTCAACTCTCGCGATATCATTAGCAGGATTGTTACTTTCAAGATTTTGCTGATTCTGTGATTTACTTGGGCTCTCGCAAGCGAAGTACATCGAACCTTGGAAGAGCTGAGGTGCGCCGGAAGTTGGTTCTTCTCGCATACCCATGTCAGATCGCAATTTGTCACAAGTATTCTTCATATCCTTAAGCTGTTTTTCGTAAGACTCTTTTTCAAGGTTCGTGCGATTCAGTTGATCGTGCGATCTCACGACTTCTTCCTCCAAACGACGAACCTTCTCCACCAATTGCCTCTCCATTTCTGCTTTTTCTTCCAATTTCTGTCGCGTCATATGGAATTGGATAGCAACCTCATCGAAGGTTTGATAAGTTGTTTCGTTGAATTCACTCAACGTGCTCACGCTGACGCCACTTAGACGGGACAAGGATTTTTCGAGATCGTATATGCGGTTACTCATCGATCTCTCGTGAGCCTGATTGTTCTCGATCAGAGATTGAGCGGCTGAGTAACGTGCGCTTAGGTCGTCATATTTGAATTTTAGTTCGTCGTTCTCGAGCTTTAGCATTGCGACGTTTGTCAATGCTTCCTCCAGGGATCTTTCAATACTCTCTTTAGAATCCAAAACACTCGCCGCTGCCACATACTTCGATGTAAGATCCTCCAATTGCACTTTATGCAAATTTATCTGTTCATTCAACATCTCCTTCTCCTTCTGATTGTGCAACAGTTTCTCCTTCAGGCTATTTGATTCTGCGATAATCGATTTTTGTGCTTCGGAACGATTGACCAATTCCTGCTTAAGCGTTTCGACAGTCTTTTTGTAAGATGTGAATTGCGATTGAAAGATCGAGAGTTCCTTAGCATGTTTGCTTTCCAAATCGGCCAGTTCTTGATTATAACGATCTGCAAGTCCTCGGTACTGCTCGTCGTATTTTCCCTTCATTTCCATTAAATCTCGCTGATATTTGGCCTCCACATCCTGTAGGACAAAGCAACAATGAAAATTATAATCTTTCGAAAGGAGCAAGTGTAACCATCGGCACTGATGAAAAAAAACATCAAAATATGAACCTTCATAGCCTCATCGTGTTGAACACTCTTCGAGTTAGTGTCTGCAGTAAATTTTTCCAGTATCACTTGCATATCTTTCTTGATCTTATCGACCCTCACCTCGTACTGCTTTTGCATTTCCATAGTCTCGGCTATGTTCAATGTATTCTCTACAGCACCAGCTCGAATTTTTTCGTTCAATTGATTGACTCGCATCTTATAATCGTTTAATTCGGCACTTTGCGCTTCTTTCTCCATCTCAAGTTTCCTCATATTTTCTTGAGATCTCAATAGTTCGGTATTCAATTGACTTATCATGCATTTATGTTCGAGCAGAGCATTCTCGAGTGACCCAATATGATCTTGAGTAGAGGCACGGTTACCCATGTCAGAGAGTAACAAATCAGTAGAATTCATAGATTGAAGCTGTGCTTTCAAAGCATCTCTAGCTGATAATGCTTGTTCCAATGATGCAGTCAAATCATGAATCAAATTGTCGCGCTGATTGACAGCTCTTTCAAAGTCTTGAAGCTATAAAAAAACAAACGAGTCCCAAATTTGCCATAGTCATTCATAGACGTTCACCATGTACTTATGATAAATATACCTACTTTGGTGTGATAAATAGGTAGGATGTCCCTGTACTGCGGACTACTATTATGACTCTGTGAAGAATTTGGTGATGAAGCTTCGGCTCGAAGATGATCGATTTCTGCACTCAGAGCTTCGACAACCGCTTCCTTTCCTTGCAGCAATTCCTCCAATTCTGCCACCCTCCCTGCCATCCCTTCTAAATCCCCATCCCCTTCACCCTCGCTTACACTCATACTACTCTGCGTAATGTCACGAGACGACATGCCCTCGGTTATCTGTAAAATTATAAAGCCAAGCCCATTAAAAAAAACTATAATTTACTAACGCTTAAAAATAAAAGACTCACACTTGTGCCTTGTTGTTCCATGGATTGTCCAGTTGTATCATTGTGCAAAGCTTCTTCGTCCGAAGGGTCGCCAGGTTGACTCGAATCTGCACTTTGTGCTATGACATTGAGCCCAGCTTTGTACTTAGCAAGCTGCAATCAAGCAGAAGTTTTCTAGGCGATGCATAAGATGTTTGTCATGTGTATAATGCTACGACTGTTCATAGATCACTCAATTAAGGGGAAAGAAGAACATACACCTCAATAAATAATGTCGGAATAGAAAATCGATACAAAATAAACGAAATCTAGCACTCTCTTGACTGAAAATTCGGACCGCAAGGTCTGACATAATGATTAAAATAGCCTACCACTAATTATAAACAAAAAAATATTCGGCTGTCTAGCCGCATACCATTTCTCTGCTTGGCTCAAAAGAGCGCCTTTTCCCACCGCTATCCTCGTCGCCGTCCATCGTTTCACAATTCTTACAACTACTTTATCTTTTAAATTAAATAATATCACAAGATCCAGGATAATTACATCTCGAAACGGTCCGTGAGAAATCAAAAAACCGTTTTCGACGGTTACCCCTCGAGAATTTCGTAAAATGCGAGAAGCGTCCACAAGTAAATTACCACGGAACATATACATTATTGAGAGTCGCTAGAAGAACTATTACGCAACCTCTCTGCTGTATCAACCGAACAGAAAGCGATTCATGGAAACTTGGAAATTTCAGTAAGATAACAGTAAATCATTCAGGTATTATTCTGATTAATTTATTTAATAATGTTTTATTTCGTTATAATAGTTTTTTCATTTTATCTATTTACGCATTAATTCCAAAAATTGGAGAACTACGTTCAAGGACAGAGAGTTTCACAAAAACGCGAACCAGACAGGTTGTTGATCGTTTCTTGAAAACTATGCCTTTTTGATTTACGGCCGTTACTTTATAACAGTTTGAAATTGTGGATCCGCAACACAAGAGACGTACGTGTTGTACGTAAGGTTTTTTAGTATATAATGTTCGTTTGTTTAGATGAAATTAATTATTTTGAGAAATTTATTAATTACACCGTTTTTTTACATGCGAAGAAAATATTCGAAACGGGAGAGACAACCTATCAGAGCTGTCACGTTCTTGTGATACCGTTTATGAGGTGCTGTATTCTATGTACTCAATCCCGACTGACGGCAAGCATCGACTGCTCTGACGTCAAGTAGCAGTTTGATCGGCGAGAATACTTATCTCCACATAAAGCATAATTATATTTTGTGTATAGACGTCTGAAATCATTGGATACCTTCTAAATACATTTATAAACATGGAGACAATTTTAGATATAGAAATCTGCCAGAAAACAAACAGGTTTGAGGATAGCGGTTACTTCATTATTGGAAACACCTTTTGTCAATATTTTATTACCATTTTTTTTATAGCGTGTTATGGCCAAAGGATATAGAAGAGATAGCTAAAAAACCTCTAAAAGCATTGACTAGTGTTCCTCTCAATACAAATCTTGTAGCTACCGAAACATTAGCGAAGAAATTTGGTTTATCACAATTGTTAGCGGATGTCCAGTCTATTATATATACAACAAATGACGGAAAGGTATGTTCTAGCGTAATTACTTAAGGTCAATGTGAATCAGTTATTTTGATAACGCGTTGGTAAAACATTGAAAAAATCTTATTTAATTACTTTCTCTTGAGATGCTTTCAGGAAGACGAAATTATAAATATCGAAGAATATAAAACCATAAAGTTTCTTTTTTACAAATTGGAGTTGGAACCACCAACTACAGAAACTATCGAATTTGATACCGAACAATTGAGCGTAGCTTCTCATATAATAATACCAAATGTTATATACCACGGCTTATGGGAAAGCTTGTACTATGATACAAACATAAAGGAGAATGTGAGAGAGCATGCTTAATCAATTGTCTCTTAGTGGAGTCGAGGGAACAGTGTTGAATTGAAAATATCTAACATAATTCGTTTTATTTATTTCAGTTATTAAATTTTATCGAGAGTACAATAATATTTTCAGATAAAAAGGTTGATCAAAATATCATAAGCTGGAACAAAGTGATTTTACTCCATGGACCCCCAGGAACAGGAAAAACAAGTTTGTGTAAAGCACTCGTACAAAAAGCAGCTATACGTCTTAGGCATAGATATGCTGCTTTCCAATTAGTCGAAATACATAGTCACAGTCTTTTTTCAAAATGGTTTTCTGAGGTAAACAAAAATCTTTTGTATCTACACAATTTTTATAACAGATTCGAAATCAATGAAATATTGTAATTCTCGCAGAGTGGAAAGCTGGTGATGAAATTGTTTGATGAAATTCGAGATTGTGTGCAAAACACAGAAGCACTTGTGTGTATCCTCATCGATGAGATAGAATCATTGGCTCATGCTCGTAAATCAAGTATCAATAGTAACGAACCATCCGATGCCATTCGGGTAGTAAATGCTTTTCTTACTCAGCTTGATCGGATAAAATCTTTTCCGAATGTTATAATATTAACAACAAGTAACGTAACAGAGGCTATTGACCTAGCTTTTGTGGATCGTGCTGATATTAAACAGTATATTGGGCACCCACAAATACGAGCCATTTACAAAATTTATACGACTTGCCTCAAAGAATTAATGAGGGTGGGTACTTCAGATAATATCTATTAAAAGAAAGATCCATATCGCAGCTAAAACATAAAATAAATTTTAACATATTGTGACCTTACAGACTGAGATTATAAAGGAAAGCCCATTACATGAATACAATATATTGGAAAAGCAGCAGGTTTCGGAAGATCTCGAAATGAGTAAAAATCTGCTGGAGTTGAGCAAACTCAGTGTCGGATTGAGTGGAAGAACCTTAAGAAAAATACCGTTCCTGACACATGCGTTACATCTCCAAACCAGCCAGTGTAGTCTCGAGACGTTTCTGAAAGCCATGGACAAGACTATTAGGAAGCAAAAAGAAGACACGGAGCTTACCGAAACGAGATGAGGAAGAATCGTTTTTAAAAATGTAAAGTCTACATGAATTTTTAATACTTTTTATATAAATCTGATCTTATTCATTATTCCTCATATCCTACGAAACAAATTAATTCATATCTTCGTCGATAACATTCGAACAGACAAAAATTGCGACCTGCGCCATCTGTAGCCTATGCAAGTAACTACTAAAGAAAAAACCCGTCGGTAAATCTAATTCTCCAACTCCTCGAAAGAGGGCAGCCGATATGCAATAACGCGCGGTTCCCCTCGTCTACTAACCGGTGAAATCGATGACCCAAGCGCAACGATATTTTTAACGTCGTACTCGCTCTTGGAATGAAACCGTTTCAGTTGTTTTGAGGCGCCAGTGCATGTAAGAAGTCTCGTGCCGTTCACGTCTCAAAGTTTCATGAATATGCGCGATCAGTGTGTTTTCGTCAATTGAGATATTCAGCAATAGATATAAATACACTATTCTAGTAGGAAAATCCCAAAAGGCGGAAAACCATTGATAATAATAATATCGTTTATCGTGATTAAGTAAAAACGTTTGGTGTATCTGTATAATCTAGTGAACTCGTGTTTTTTTTTTCCTTACGTGCAAGTAATATATAAACGTATATATAATACATTTAGTTTCGAGGAAAAAAGTGCATGCGGCCGGGCCGATAGCAGAATACTCCTTCGCCACCGAGAATGTCGCAGCGCGACACCGTGATACATCTCGTTGCCGGAGGGTGGGTCAATGTTTTTTTTCTGTCTTTATGTTTTTACAATTATACACTGTCCAAATGAGTGTTACTTTCCTCCCATGCTTAAAAGTTAAATTCGATGGATGAAACTAAAGAGGTAGATTAGTCCCGTATTAAAAAAATATTACGTAGTTACGTTCTATCCAGGACCTATACCAATAACATTTCACAACATACGAGATACACTAGATGCACTTGTGCGCAGTGACCAGCCACATACCCGGTTACCTCATGCTCTATACGTATACACATGATCATAATAACAATAATAATCCTCCCATAATAATAACAACAATATAACCCGTTTCGAACGCCGATTTCGGTTCGACTATCAATCCCACGTTAACACACAATTATTTACGTCGTTCCCAGAGCTTACCGGCACGAGAGCAAATACTACGCCTAATGTAAATTCAACTCCCCCCACGGCTGTTGTCATTGAGACCGCAACTTGCGTAGCCCGACAAGTGCCGACAATTTAGATTCTATTTTTATCCGTTGTTTCAATTATGTCATGCCAACTCTGTCCCGACAGACTCGTCTCCGGAGAAGGCCAGAGGTTTTGGTCAAAATAATTGGCAATATCAATATTGCACATCTAGTGTCTCCCCACGTTCTCTCGTATTCCCTCGTTTCCCATCTTCTTCTTAACCAACGGAGAAAGAGAGTGATCCGTCGAAAAAATATTCGGTCCTGCGTCGTTGCTGTTTACATCTACGATCCAAATTTACCTCGGTGTGTGTATGTGCGGCGTGCGTGTATGGATTGCATGTGTCGTCAACGATATTTTTCCAAATGGTTTGTTCGTGTTTTGTTTTTTTTTTTTTTTTTAATACAACAAAACGAAGCAGCGTTTACTGGGAGGCTGGGAGATTCTTTATCAACCCAGAGCCAAGTGAGAAAATATGCAAACGAGATGGTATAAAGTTTTATATCTGAAAATATGGAAATTCGTAAAAATGTGCAGATGCATCGTTCGTGCAGGATGCTCTTTGGCTCTCAGCATCGAATATCCATCTACCTATTTTAGCCGGTGTATCGCGATCCCTATTGTTAAGTGTACTTGACCCAATATTCATCGATGCTCGGGATCGTTCGATTTACGTTGTACCACGTTTCTTATCCACTCGACGCTCACGGTATGTCATCAAGGTCGATGAACGTTGCGTCATATTGTACACAGTAGTGCATTCGGTGTACGCATACGTATATTGCAAAAATTTTCTTGGTTGGAGAGAGCATGAATGAAGGGAACGATTGTGTTTTATTTTCAAGTTGTACATGGCAACGTAAAAATATAAGTAGAATAAAAAAATATGGCGCATAGAAGATGTTGTTTTACATGAGGTTTTCTTGTTCTTTAACCCTTAGAGGCCTAAGAACTTTCAAGATTATATGGTCCGCAGACGTATATATGGATCCTTAGAGCTCAAAGGGTTAAAGTATAAATTAGGAAATAAAAAAACTAGAAATAATAGAAATTTTTAGGTAGAGGAAGAAAAATATAGCAGCGTTTATCATAATTGTATTTTATGTGCACACAGGGTTGCTGGCACGGTCGGTGCCATCGTAACGTGCCCTCTTGAAGTCGTCAAGACACGATTGCAATCGTCAGCATCCGGTTTTTATCCTCCACCTGGGAATAAGGAGCTTACTTCCGGTCATGTAACTTGCAAAAGTTTTCCCACACCCCAGCAGCGAAGGCGACTCTGCACTGGAGGCTATCCAAGGTAATTGCGACGATCAATCTGTTTAAATTTGGCAAAAGGCAGTCATTGTCATAAAAAATATTAAAAATGAATAGCTTCTTGAGTTTCTTTGTACGAAGACGTATGTGTAAAAACGATTGGTCAAGTAACATTGATGCCTTGTTAGTATAATATAGGACCAATGAATGAACCTGGTGTATTGTTATTAACAAAGCAAAATCTATAAATTTCAGGTACGCCTTGGTGGCTCTTTCCCACTGCGGAGTCGCTCCTCCGCCTGGAGGTGGACCACATCACAGTCATGCACCACCCGGTCTCGTCCACTGTCTAAGGTACATCGTGGAGAAGGAAGGCCCAGGTGCCTTGTTCAAAGGTCTCGGCCCGAATCTCGTTGGTGTCGCCCCTTCGAGGGCCATCTACTTCTGCACATACTCCCAGAGCAAGGCCTTCTTCAATTCTGTACTACCACCCGACAGTCCAGTGGTCCACGTATGCTCCGCATCATGCGCCGGTCAGTTCTTTATCTTTTGCTCCAACCCATTGTCATTAGTTTCTTCCTAAAGTAAACTTCAATCTTACATTTCCTAATGAACAAGCCGGATTTACAATGCGAGCCAAGCACTGCTCCGTTTTAAAAATATTCACATAAAATTGTTTTCCTGAATAAGTAATTATTGTTGTTAAATGAACTTGAACGATTCGAATCCATTTATATTGATAATTACACCAGAATAACGTGCTCTTACATAGCGTAAAGAGTGTATAATTATGCACGATCTATAAATAGTATAATAATGCTCGCGTCGAGAAATTATGCGAATCATCAAGCAGAACGATTTGAAAAGGGGGCTCTTCATTTCGTACGTCATGTGTTTATCGATTCAAACACAAACTGCGTTACAAATGTTCGGTCAATTGACGCTCGACAACCTCGACATGTTCGTATACTCGGTAATCTTGTACGATGACCGGTTGACCGGGGTTCGTGCATCCGCGTTTATACGCGGTCAAAAACACACACACACACATGCACGTACAATCTTGTTCCCTCGACCCCCTCGATCGTTACTCGCTGGCGTCGACTTCAATGGACGAGATTGTGTGCATCCGTGTAACGATATGTGTTCACACATTGGTGAACGAAAGATAATCCGCTCGACCAACAAGCATCGTATGATTTCTACTACTGTCTTTTACTTCCATTCCAGTTACGACGAATTAAGCCCATCGGCTTCATTGTTTATCCCCGAGAAGTTTACACGTACTCAACAAAGCGCTACATTATTTGGCGTGGCAAACGGAAAATTGAACTTTCGGACCTTTGAGCACCGGCCGAGCCAAGATTTTATCGGCAGGGGAGCCAAAACGTCGTCGTGGCTCGTTCAACAGATTCTTGCGCAACGAGACTAGCGACAACTACGAGGCTATATAACTTCCTCGCATATCGATATCCCACTTAGTTCAGTCTCACACAAACACGAGATTGTCCTATGCCGTTGCGCCGCTTCGCTCTTTTTCAACGCTCACCGAGTATTCAATTGGATAAAAACAACGATATCACATCGCTCGTTTAATAATGTGAAAAGTAAACGAGTGCCAATTGCTTCGAGAGGCTGGGATACGCGTGAAAACTCGGCCGAAGTGAGAGAAAGAGTCGGAAATGCTTTGGGATTGCCCCGAGGGGTACGCGGACTACGTGACCACGGCAGAACATTTCTTTTCCCAGCGTCACGTGCCTGTTGTCACGTAGGCCAGTCACCCATTGGAATCCGGGGTCCTCCCTCGCAAGGTTTCCCTTCACTATTTATTTCCAGTCTGTCTATATATTATTGTTTTGCTCGGACCTGACCCCTGCAAATTGACACGGTAGAGGCGTAAAATAGGTATTCGTTTTTATTTCTCCCGGTTCGCTTATCCTCCTAGATCGCAGCAATAAATCGCAGCGTAGAATTCTAAATATAAAACCGGCATTACATCACGGTAAACAAGTTTGTTTTGTTATTGACACGGTGGAAATTGGAGCGTTGCCTTTGTGCAATTAAAAGAAGAAGAAAAAGGAATAAATTCCATTCCACGCACGTGCGATCAAAATTATGAGAAAGTAATTTTTTCAAATTATTCAAAATCACTGTTTGTTGTGTTATTTTTGTTCGAATCCCACTTTCGATCGTACATTGCAATTTTGCATTTTCACGCTCCGGCGTATGAAACACGCCTGAACGTGTCTTCTCGTCGAGTAACGAAGGAACGTGCGAGGGCAAACACCCACGAGCTTTGTACTTACGCGACGAATAAGTTTTGCAAGTTCGAACGTTCCTATGCGTATCGAGCGATTGAATTTCTCTTTGAAGGTTTCACCTTTTTATCTCTCTAACGAATCTCATTCACCGGACTCGGATCTGGTTTCCTGTCTTTCTCTTACAGCGAGATGAAACCGACGTCGTCTATTTTCAGACCCGAAGTTAGACGAGACGAGACAGACTCCGAAAGTATTTGTTGCTCAAAACTAACGGTGCATTTCCTAAGCGCGCGAACAGCTTAATCCATGTTTCAATCTTTCCTCCGCCTCGACATCAAATTTGCTTGAACCTGTTGGATCTTCCCATTCTTAATTCCCATTTACGATCAATTTGCAATTCCTCGTAGGTAACGAGGCAACGAGCCATTAATTCTTCAACAGCTGTTTACATCTAAGAAGCACCATGATGTTCCAATGAATCCTGGGAATAAAAAAGTAATACAGAACGTCGTAGATTTATTACCAAGCGGTCGAGGATCAACACCGGCTATAAAACACATTTTACCAATCCTTTGGTACTTTATCGACGATCGTATATAGTTCAATATCTTTCTCGCTTCGATATCCGTCCGTTGGCAACATGCCTGATCATCGTTGAAATTAGTAACGTCCTCAGCAACATTTTGCCTGGGCGGGGTCTGTACAAAGTCCTACGGTACGAAAATTTTAGTTACTTTATTTACTCGGCATCGCTTGCTCTTAAAATAGTAATAATGAGAAATGTTAATACCTCCAGACTCTGGTACGTACAATAGTGCGATACAAGTTAGTTTGGAATTTCGCAGCGTCGACTCGTTTACTTTTCTGCGCAGTAAGTTCATCGTGGTTCGCGTCGTAGAATATAAGTAATATACGTTCTTCTTTCCCCTTTGGTCACGTACTCTGTACTCGCTCGATGCACGCGAGGACGTAAATTTGCACGCTATTCAACCGACTATACGAATCCACGTTTTATCTTTACTCACTTTTCTCCGTTACGTTTATCACGCCTCTACGAGAAACGTACTAATTTCATATCTTTGTTCGCATATTTATGAAATAGTCGCAAATTCAATTACGTTTTCTATGACATTGTCGAATTATCGTATGTTTCATTCATCGTTTGAATTTCTATTTTGCAGACCATTTCTCAATATACATTACAGCGAGAACATCGTGTAGATTCGACTACGGCACGCGTTCTACATAATCGTGCGTGATTTTCTAACCGAACGGAAGAGACGCAACACGTGCTCGGAACGTGGTTTCTTGCTCAAGGATAATTCGACGTTGAATATTCATTGTACACGGTGTATTTACCGGACTCATTAAGCCAGGTCATAGATTGATAATGCGATATCAGGCGATAATCCCAAAAGTACTACGTTGCAATAATAGAGGTGATATAGAGATATAAAGTTGCATAAAAATTAAACAGTTTGATCCCATGTGAGATTTGTCTTATCGCGTTAAGAATGTAAAAACATCAAGTTTTAACGATAATAACAGTGCAAACATTTTCTTTAAAGCAGGATCGATTTTGTTCAATTCTCTTGTTTATAAACAATTTTTAGTTTCAAACGGGATTGCGCAGTATCGACACGTTTCTACCGTTAGAGTCCGCATATTAAAAGTTGCATAAAAATTAAACGGTTTGATCCCATGTGAGATTTGTCTTATCGCGTTAAGAATGTAAAAATATCAAGTTTTAACGATAATAACAGTGCAAACATTTTCTTTAAAGCAGGATCGACTTTGTTCAATTCTCTTGTTTATAAACAATTATTAGTTTCAAACGGGATTGCGCAGTATCGACACGTTTCTACCGTTAGAGTCCGGACACACTTGCCTTGAGATCGTCCATGGACTAGGTCACTGAGACGAGATAAACATGACGTCCCTGATACTTTTATGTATCGAGCAGTAAAATCAGTTTTAACAGCTTACATGCTTCGCTTTCATTGATTTGTGCGAAGCATCGTATTGTCCTACATTGCGCTAAATGCCTGTATTATTCATCCAACTGGTTCGAATCGTGAAACAAACGCAGAATTATTGTTAACATATTCTGAAAGTCACGTTCTCTTTTTTGGCAAATACAATTTGCGTTCTTCAAACTATGACAATTAGCGTCGCCTGTAGTTGTCGCTAATCAGTTCTAACGATGAATAACCTTGCCACACTTGCGTCGTAAATAATCATGAATCTCAAGCAGGCACAGAGTCAACTATGTTACCGCAGATAAAAATGTCTACACTAGTACAAAGCCCGGATGAGAATGTGCATGCACCAATTTCATTGAACAATCGTATTGCCAAATCATTTAGTATCTTGCATTATTTTTTTAGATTAACCGAAACGGAGGGTTTAATTCGTGGAGAGTCGAGTGATATACCTTTTTGCTGTGGACATTATGAGGATACAGGAGAAGAAGCAACTCGCAGACACGAATGTTCGTCGTTCGGCCCTTCGACGTATAATTCCTTGATAATTCCGTTGTCAGTTATCATGGAATAACGTCGACTTCTCGTGCCACCGAGTTCTGGGATTTCGACCCCCATTTTTATGGCATTGGTGTATGTCGCTGTCGGATCAGCCAGAACTCTTACCTACCATCGGGCAGAAAACTGTACAATCTAGTTTTACTTTGCCCAACCAGATGCGTCTATTCCCAAACAAATTACTCCAAGAGTATATTTTCTCGATCGATAAAACTTGGCAATATTGAGTTCGATATTTCAAATGACTCAACCCGGAACAGTGTACGATAACACAGAGATTCACTGTTTTGATGAGGTTCAGATAAATCACATTAACCAAGTACTTAGACCACGTAATCTTCGAATCGTATCGGAGACGATAAGTCGCCATGTTGTTTGCGTGTTACAGTGACATAATTTCAAGTCGCCAATATACAGTCGACGATGCATGGTCGTACATCTCGATTATTCTTGGAGTTATGTAATTCGATATTATACCGTGTACACGCAAGCTTTCGCAAAGTCTGTCTCGACAGACTCGCAATTCGATAAAACCACCGGATTTTTTTTATCCACCCATTGCACACGTGACATACAAAATTTTCGAGATATTTTCTAGACGTTGAAAGCATTTACCTTTTCCGGTGCACCTTTGGTCCAGCTCCAAGCTGACAATACATAGGGATCGTTGACGGAGATGCAAATTATCTCGTGAAAGCCTTTCAACTTGAGCTCGTCTGATCTAAAACGAATAATTCATTTGCAAAGATGCGATAAGACACTGTCGAATTAATATTTGATCCATATTCACTTCGACGCTCGAATCGATAAGTTACTTCTCGACAAAACCTCCGAGATGGACTCTCGAGCATCCTGGCACAAATGCTCCTGGTACACCAAAAATAATTGCTCTCTTGCCTCGAACTAGGTCGAGTATGTTTCTCACGTTTTCCGGTGTATCCTCGTAAAGATCGACGCTCGGTAGCGTCTCACCGATATTTATATGCGTCATATCGATAGAAAAAAAACGCTACAATCCTGCGTGTTGGTACGATTACGTGGCGAGAGAGGAACGTGCTGGCAAAAAATAGAAGAAAAAAAATACAATCGATGACGATGACAGATGTAATAGTGGAACGTCGTTTTTCCATGGACGTGAATAATTGAAAACGTGACAAGGGTATCTAGCGTTACCAGGAGATATTGTTATATCAACAAAACGTATATTCTCGTTAGAAGCATGATGTCCAATTAGGTTGCGTAATTCCATAAAATCCCTCGCAAAGCTTCGTACACAATGTTTGACTTATTCACTTTCAGCCTCGAACGTTCGTCAAACGAGCTTTATCGCCGGTATTCGTCTAAAAAGAAACGAAACAAAGATTCTTCTTTTTAGGCGATTTAACGTTTTATGATACCGGAATAATTGTCCGATCCGCGAGGATTCTCGCTATTATGTGGATTACGATGGAGACGGTGAATGGGAAACAATATTATTTATAGAACGTTAATAAATGTTTCAGGTTTCATGGCGAGCACCGCGACGAATCCGATATGGCTCGTGAAAACGAGACTACAGCTAGATCATCATACGAATCGAACGACTGCCA
Source organism: Netelia fuscicornis (assembly GCA_946811545.1). NCBI lineage: Eukaryota > Metazoa > Arthropoda > Insecta > Hymenoptera > Ichneumonidae > Netelia > Netelia fuscicornis. The sequence continues at coordinate 1,446,097 of OX328013.1, forward strand.
TCGAGTGCATCCGGAGGGTATATCAGCAATCGGTAAGAGCCGTTGGAACGCGTGTCGGATGCACCGAGGCTTGCGTAAATACAAACAAACGAGGAAACTCTAATGAAAAAGAAAGACGAATTTGCCTCTCGATGAGCGCAAACACAAGATGTTTTTCTTTCTCCTTGGGATATTCTCGCTGGAGGAAGAAAAAGCAATGTATAATCTTGCTAACGTCACGATAGTCTCGCTTATCGCACTAGTAGTTCAGCGAATATTATTTCTCACGACGAAATTCAATTGCGTAGATTGGAACGAAGGCAGACTGTTTTTCATGAATTTTTTTTTTAATTCACTTAATGGTTTTTGGGGGTCGATTGAAGATAAGTTATTCCACGTACATCAACCACTAAGCGAATTAAGGAAAATTTATGAAAACAAGTTTGCGTTTCTGACCGTCACAGTGGGGTTCTGTTTTAAAGCGAATTTGTATCCAGTCGACGTTGGGATTTTTTTTTTAATACGAGACATTCCACGAAGTGGATATGCAGCAAAAAGTGAACGCGTTCGCCTGAACTTTTCGTGCAACAGGTTCTCAGTGTGGTATTGTAACACAGGTCTACTACTCGATTCTACTATTGAACTAGCTTGGTATACAATGTTTTTTTTTTTTATAATCTTCAAGCTGTTAGCAGAAGATAGCTTGAAATGTATTGAGGATTTTCTGTGTGATTGTATTTTTAGTGGGTGGAAAATTTGTTTTACTTCCAACGTCCCACCCCCACACGTTCCAAAATACAAAAAGAATATATAATCCTAGCTTAAGCAGCAAGTTCGTGGTCACTGGCCCCAAAGCTTTCAATCTTGTCAACAATTTGGCGACCCTCGTTCTTTTTCCCATCGAAAAACAAGTTTTCATCGAGTTTCTTAGGAAGGTGTTTAAATCTTCGTGGCACTAACACAATTTCTGTTACATTAGTCAGGATCGTTTACGTCTTTGTACCTCGAGGCTAAAACAGCTTCCGGCGATCCAGAAATAGCTGTTCGAGGCAAAAATAACTAAAAATTTCTGACCGATGAACGAGTTTTGAGCCGGCTATTCCTCGTGCATCCGCGATGCATGTGAGAAATCTTGGGTGTTCTCGAATATCGACGATTTTTCGTTGCAGAGCGTGCTGCAAGCAATCTTGCCACGCCCCGTGCCTTCTCTTTTCGTCAAACTTGGATAAACGATTATTCGGTCATCGGAGTCATCGGTATTTAACAATTATTTGGTCCTCTACTCTACTGCAACGAGACATAACAATTTAAAGTTGTTTGTCAGATACATATGAAAATAGTTTCATTATTCTACACTGATGGTAGCAACACGCTATTTCTCATTACACAGCAATACTAATATCAACTCAGCCTGTAATAAACGTGATCGTGATTAGTCTTATCTCCACTCGATTCGCATCGTCATAAACCATGTCGTACGACACGACGAGAAGAAGGGAGCTAACATCGTCGAGAAAGTTGCCCACATGTTCAACTTCCAATTCTCTCTGCGAGGACAAAAAATAATCTTTACTTCCTCTTCTTCCCATAGGAACGACGTCCATAGGAGCAATATCAGTGACTAGACTCGGAAATAATTCTCGGCGCCGGTTGACCTTGAGTCAATCTATCTATAGACTCGACGGAGCGAGTGGTAGAGAAAGATTAGCAAAACGACTTTTGCTCTGCCGACGGCTAGACTTCTCGGACGATGATGTCGGAAGAGGGACGCGAATTTGGCGTCCATCCTGGGCGGAAGTACAATAATTTTCGACGATACTTTCGTGCTGATTCTCACGACTAAATTGGATCGAAGCAAAATCGAATTCTCGATTACCATAGGCAAATAGTTCTCGACACGATCGGAATAGTCTTTCTGGCAAATTATCCAAACGGCGTTAAAAAGTCAGAGAGCGGACGAAATCTTCGAACACGCAGTCCTCGCGTGCAACTTGTCCAAAAAAACTTTCCACCGCTCCGAGAAAGAATCGCTAATTCGAGAACGCGTAAATACTAAGTGGCATTCCATAAGCGTGATGAATAGCGATCTTCGTGTTTTGTCGCTAGTTCTTTCCACTTAAATATCGAAGCTATTGTTTACGAGCTTGAGATATTAGCGAGCTAAATCAAGCAGAGGCTATTGCCATTAAAAATGTTTTTCTCTCATTTTATGAATTATTGCCAATCGCGCAATAATTCCTTTTCGTGTTATCCGAAGGAATTTGTACCTGATAATCGGATATCGATACAAGATACTTTTACCCCCCCTGGAAATCTCGTCGTGCAGCACGCCAGTGGCTCGTGCACGCTCTTTCAATCCCGAGTACGTTCTACGATAAGGACCGAAGGTCAATCGTGTTAAGCGCCAACAAACTATAAACTGTCGTGAAAGCGTAATTTTCATTCTTAAGCGAGAATTATAACCCGAATGACGTGCGTTACATGCATCGAGTGATAAATCTATAATATTATTGTGATAACAACTCACGAGAGAATGAGCGATAACTTCGTCGATGTCAAGTTAACGTTTACGAATCGATAAAGAAAGAAAAATGCACCAAACGCGACTGATTTATTCCTTCGCTTTGTTAAAAAAAAAAAAACAAAGCTCCTTTCGACGAAGGAAAGAGCATTTTTTTTCTTTAACGCCAAGACCTATATTTGCTTTCTGTCGAGCAAAACGATCCATCCTTGTTGTCATTCGACCGTCATCTGTTCCTTGATCTATCAGATTGATAAGCGACACAGAAATAATTTCTCACCGTGAACAATTTCGATGAGACAGATTTTGCGAGAAAAAAGAAGAGGAACGGTCTTTCTACGATAAGACTTTAATCATCGATGTATAAGAAACTCTCTCAACAAGAGCCACACGGTCGACCCGTTTCTACTGATATCGTATCTAGTGCGCCAGAAGTCGTTCCGTCGCAGGGGACCTCTCGTATCTTTTTTATTTCGACCCCACGTTATTCAGCTTCTATTCAATATTTACGACGTACATTTATTTTTACATACTCTTGTTTTTTTGTGGCTGCTTGTTTTTCAATCATGCTTATTGTACGATCGATGGTTCGACATTAATAATAATAAAAAAATGTTTATTTTTGAAATTTCAGGGTCTCCTCGGTTTCTACAAAGGCATCGTAGCGTCCTACATCGGTATAAGCGAGACGGTGGTACATTTCGTAATATACGAGGCTGTAAAGAGCTGGCTAATAGCGCATCGTTCGAGGGTACCTACGAATATGGATGATGGTTCGAAAACGTCGCGCGACTTTTTGGAATTCATGGCAGCCGGAGCTTTCTCAAAAACTGTCGCTTCGTGCATCGCCTATCCCCACGGTGAGGAGGATAATCGATTCGACCAAGAGTCCTTAATGGAATTAACGTTTGCCCATCCATTCCAAGAGGGCGGACAATTTTTGCAATATTCGTCGACGTAATTTTAGTCGAATCCATTTAATCTCGTTAAAAATGTTTGCTCGGCCAAACCTATCGACAATACTGTACGTCGTACGCGAACGAGAGCAGAGTCAAGTTTTCCGTGGATCAATCTTGAACGAGTTATAGGTAGAACACTCGACGGATACGTGTTTATATCATAAATATCGCGTGTCTGCTCGTTCGATCATGCTTCTATTGATCGATCAAACATCGACGGTACATGTATAACGACCCGACCTCCAGCAAACTTTAAACGAACCTAAACTATCAATGTCGTTACGAAACAGACTCGTACCATGGTCCATTGTTATCCATTATCTAATCTACGCGAGCTACGAGAGCTCGATGATGTCTTTTAGATTCCATCTGATCCATTTCTAGACCGAGCAGATAAAACAAAGTCGAACGTGGCTTCTCACAACATAGCACCGATTGTGTTTACTCCGAACCAAATAATACTCTCGTATCTCTGGCAATGTTGTAACGAGGCGATTAAACCCTGTCTTAAGTTTAAAAAAAAAACCAATCTGACATATTGGCCGCATCGACTCATCGTACAAATATCAGACCACAATTATTCAATGCAATGGGAGACGAGCTATTTAGTAACGCGCGTACGAGAGTCCACTGATAAGAAAGCGGGAATATAGATTGACTTTCTACGTCGCAGATAGCGTCGCGTATTTTCATTATCGCCTGGTGGTTTCGTTAACACCTGTAGGAGATTCCTTTGAAGCCTGTGCACGTTTATATAGAACGTTACTACGATCGACGTGGACATGCATCGATATTGTACTTGGACGAATCATCATCTCGGTTTGCCATCGACTCGGCTATTTGCCAAACTGTTCCACTTCGAGAATATACGATCTGAAATTTCGCAATGAATCGTTTGGCAATTATAGATCGTTCGATTACAAACGACGCAATAATAACGGACAATTTTTTATTGTTTCTATTCCGGTGCTAATTACAAAAGGAAGTTAGTTACGTTGGATACGAATTTCAAGAAGGTCCTTTTAGATTTCGCATTGTGGTAGATTTACTATTTTATTTAGTAGGCCGCAAGTTCGTCTATGAATCATTTAATTATAATTATAAATTGTTTATTGCAGAGGTGGCGAGAACTCGGTTGCGAGAGGAAGGAACGAAATATCGCTCGTTCTGGCAAACTCTCAGCACGGTATACGCCGAGGAAGGTTCCAGAGGCTTGTACCGTGGTCTTGCGACGCAATTGGTAAGACAAATTCCCAACACGGCGATCATGATGGCCACGTACGAGGCTGTCGTTTACATTCTGACCCGACATTTTCATCCGTCGAATACGAGCACCGGAAGTGGCTCGACGTCGACGCAGTTTTACACCGAGGGCAAGACTAAAAGAGAGCTGGCCTAGGAATTGCTTCGGGGTCCTGAATAGAGGATCCCCGGAAAATTTGTTTTCCTCTTAGTTTGTGCTCGAGCACGAGCGCGGTCTCGACAATTCTGCAATGTCCGCATGTCTGCGGCGAATCTCTTTGTCAGACTCGTTTAACGTCGACGTTCGTAGATCGGAAGATCACGAATATTGAATGTCGTTAATCGAACGTGGCTCGTGCGATTTGCAAGATTGTATTCTCGAGATAAGCATCGATCGATCACTCCTCTTTTCTTACGGTCCTTTTTCATTAATCTTACAATTTCTTTTTGTTCTTTTTCTTCTAAATTGTCACGATTAAACGCGACATCTCCTTTACCATGCGACCGATGTACTATGTCCTCGAAAAGATGCGCGTCACACAGTATTCGTACTTAGAATTATTTTTTTCAATTTTATCTCTAGCGCTTGGCTTAAATAATATTCCCTGGTGGAATTTCTCTTAAGGCAAAATGATACACGACCCGCTCGGTTACAATCTTGCCTCCGTACTTTCTCTTAGAGGATTAACACTTTGAAAGAAAACAAATCTTCATTCTTTATTGAATAGAGCAAGATACGAAGCAGTTAGTTTTTTTTTTCGAATTATTACTTCCAGTCTGAGAGAATAATAAAATCTGTAGCTGTGTCTCTCGCATTAACGTGCCACGGCGGTAGATCATTTTGCCTTGAAAGGTGACGATTCCTATATACGTTGTCTGGAAAACCAGGAATCGTCATCGAAGAACGAAACTCGCAACGGAAAGAATTTACGTACGTATGATATATCATTGACAACAGCCTAAATAGGTGGAAACGACAAAGGAGAGTTTTGGACAAATTCAAGCAGAGGCGCTGTTTGAAAAATATTTTTTGAGTTACTCTTATAGTTGCAGATGATTGATTGTTTTTGTTAGAAGAGAATGTTCAGTAAATATATAAAAACAAGAGAAAATAACAGTAAATATGTAAAAAAAAAAAAGAAAATAATTATGTACGCATTGCATCCCCTGCGCTTCTCGCTTGCGTGTGTACGGAAGAAAAAGAAAAAAAAATGATGGATGGAATCAAAATATGTAAATAATAAATATTAGAATCCACTCGTAGATTCCAGATCATTTTTGTCTTTCCAATTGTTTATGTTGTACATAGTAAATGTATCGAGCGAGATGAAACGGTATGGGAAGTATTATCTGCGTTATCGATTCATCGCGTTGTTCCGAGCTTTGACAATATCGATAAGCCGAAAGTTGTATGAGTGCAAAGGAGCAAGCACGAGAGAGTGTGCGAGTGAACAAATGAATACAAATTATACTCGTCGATTCTCTAGTCTTTCTCCACATTGAATTCTCATTTCCTGAATTCACTTACAGATAACATTTTGTCCTGCTAAAAACATTGATGGTTAGCTCCAAGCGCAGAGAATACAGAACGACGAAATTTGGACACTAAGCTTTCCGTTAGCTGGCTATGACAAATTAATATTGCCTGACAATGGTGCACTGCTGATTGTCAATTCAGTTTAATGATTCGGATAAAATCTGACTACCAAATTGTGCGAATATATTTGAGCTACAATAGTGAGAGCGGACGAGATATTCTGTGATTTTAGTTTATCCGTTAAAAATGTAATTTTTAAAAAGCAATTGGTCGTCATAGATGATACAATATTGTGCGTTTCTTTCCTTTGATTTTTTTTTTTTTTAAGTTTTCGAAAGCGTAGGTGCCAAATAAGCCACTAAGTGTACAAAGTGTATGAATGATCTTTCTTACGAGGGTGTAAATGTAAGCAAAATATCGATGATGGAATTGTATGGAGAATGAAGAAAAAGTAATATTGTTTATCGAGGGGGAAAAACAAAGAGATCTAGTGACAAAAGGAAAGGACAAAGTTATAAATGACGTCGGCGTATAAACGACGTATAATACTGGTGGAAAAAAGAAGAAAAATCGATTATGTTGCTGAAAGACTGAATTAATTTTATCTTAGAGCGTATATGATACCTTCAAAATTGATACCGTCAAAGATGATGATAAGAAACCACACGCAGATCCCCAACAGCTATAGGATCATTACAAAACGAGTTATAATGTGTTCTGCCAAGTAGTCTCACTTTTAGTTCGAATACTTTTGTATCCACACCTGAGTAATTAGTAAGAGTCTTACGATATTTCAAACCGTGGGGTCTGCGCAAAACGTCACAATGTAATGTCGACACAAAAATCACAATTTTTCCTTCATCTACATAGCCATAGAATTATATTTTTAGGAAGCTTTTCTTCGGGACAAAGTAAATAAAACAGAAAAAAAAATGCCTCCCCCTTCGAGTGCGCAAGTGGCTATATTAGAGTTGTCCAGCGAGTCTGGACTTTGTAATTAATGATAAAAAAAAATCAACAAAAATAGAAATATAATTATATGAAACAGATTATAGAGATATTTGAGAAACGCATAATCAGATGATAAGCTGGCGTGAAGATTGAGTTTACATAAGTGATACATACCTGTTCATGATTATGTTCCTTCACCCATGTATACTACACTTTGCATTGTATTATTTGAAAAGAAAAAAAAACAATTAAAAAGCATTGAAAATAACATTTATTGATTGTGGATAGTTTTCAGTCGGATCCATGTTACATATTTAAATAATGTTGGATAATCAACACTTATAAAACACAAGAAATTCAGTTCAAATAACCCGCTCGTTTCTACCTTACCTACGAGGTACGCGCGACTTTCGTGGAAGTTCCCGCGTTCACAGACAGAGTGCGCTACGCGAGCATGCTCAAGATATATATGTATATAACATGTATATACCGGGTACACCTCCTCCGTGGCCGTCACTTCCCCCCGTCATGGTCATCCGTTGTAGCGTCTCCAACGTCTCCACTGTCTCTGTACGCGTATCGTTCTTTTGACCACCCCACATTCGAGGTTCGCCCCCGTGTGTCAGGTGTGTTATTTATTCTCGCGAGTGTCGGTGTAAAAGACTGTGCGAGATACAAAAGAACGGAACAAGAAGACGGAGAAACAAAACTATACAAAAATGACGTCTCGCTTCGAGAAGGAACGGGCCAAACAGATACAGGACAAGTGCCAGGATCTTTTGACGCAAATGTTGCGAGACGAGGATAACAAGTACTGTGTCGACTGCGATGCCAAAGGTTCGTTTACACTCGCTCCTCCAAACGAAGAACGCGCCGAAGCTTTGACTCGCAAGTTGTTGGACGGTTTTGCCTTTTGCCTTTTCGCGCGACAGCCGCGAAAATTTTCTCGACGGGATCTCGAGCAACGAATTTAGCAATTATCACGAGACAAATTCCACGAGGCATCTGTCACTTTGCCTACCTGTATATCGATTTTGAGCTTAAGTTCACGCGACCTAGTTACAACCTACGGGTAGCCCGAGTAGATTTTTTTTTAAATTATTTTACTCGTGACAACTGTCGAACGGCTGACAGACGATCGTAAATGTCGGCAAACGTCATTGAATGTATTGGCTCGACGAGTTTCGCAACGCTGTCGCTTGGTGTACGTTTACGATTAAAACCGACGAAGGCCACAATTCCAGCACAGTTGTGCGATCTAATTGTCGCTGATAACACAACTGTCGGATGTAATAAAGTTCGGTGTTGAAAAATATTTCTACCAATGTGTACAATTCGTTAGAGCTTGAAAAGACAAAATTAGCGGTTGAAATTTAATTGTTAAGTTGTAAGGAATTAATTAAAATGCATGTTGTATAGGACCAAGATGGGCCAGTTGGAATCTAGGCATATTTCTCTGTATTCGCTGCGCTGGTATACACAGAAATCTTGGAGTTCACATAAGCAAGGTCAAATCTGTAAACTTGGATACATGGACACCGGAACAAGTGGTGGTAAGTTTTGAGAGAAACTGGTTAATTGGTCATTTTGTTTTATGATGCACAATGTTTATTATAGTTATCTTTTTAAATATAGAATAAGTTTTAAAAGACTTGTGCAAACAATTTTTGAAATTTTAAGTGCTTAATTGCCATGGACATACCAGTCTCCTTGATACTTAATGAAACCCTATCAGAGCTAATGTTACAGCCATTAGCAGAAGCGTGCATTTTCGTTCCTCTAGAAAGAGCATAATTAGCAAAGGCTGCAAGATTGGCCTCTTCCATTTACTAATATACGTGAATTGAATCATTTTCATACTTTTGCCACATTATCGATAAAAGCTTTCATCAATTCTATATTCACCGTGATTTCACAGTATCGATTACTAAAATGTCAGAAGGCTGCTGGGATAAAAAGAATGATACTTGACCCGTGTTAACATTACTTTGTGCGTGCCCATCAGAGTCTACAACAAATGGGCAATTCTCGAGCCAGAGCTGTGTACGAAGCGAACCTCCCGGATAGTTTCAGACGACCTCAAACAGACTGTACCCTGGAGAGTTTTATCAGGGCAAAGTACGAGCACAAAAAGTACATTGCCAGTGAATGGGTACCGCCTCCTTTGCCAAAGGTAATGTTTTTTAAAGCCAAAATCTCGCTTAAGGTTGATAAAATCAATGGAAATGTAATAAACGTAAATTTCAGGTGAATTGGGATAAGGAATTGGATGAGGAGGCAGAACGACAACGCAGACGAAAGAAGGAAGGCTCAAAGTCGAGCACGAGCCAAAATTCACTTCCACCAGTTAAGAAACCGGAAGTCGTACCGCAAATACCAAAGCCACGAAGCTCGGTGAGTCCGAAGCCGAGTAGAGCAAATAATACGGCAACGCTGGATCTTTTAGGCCTCGGTGAGTATCGAAGAAAAGCTGTCTTGCCGAATTTTACTATGAGACGCAAAAACTCACGACATCGATTTATTTACACGTAATTCTTCAGACGCTCCGGTTAATCAGGCAAACACAAATGGTTCGACTTCGGGGGACGACATATTTTCCTCCTTCCTCTCGGCTGCACCCGCAACTTCGTCACCAGCACCAGCAGGTACGACAAACGGTAGTGCCGAGGCACCGACAGTCGCGAGTAAAACAGAAGAGGAAAATTTCTTCAATCAACCCGCACCAACGCCACAAGAGAAAAGCAAAATGACAAAGGACAGTATTCTCGCCCTTTACGGCACTCCGAGTCACCAACAGTCGCCTTTTGGCGTACCAGGTACGTTCATAAATCAAAACAACAACAAAAAAGAGTTTAAAAGACCTTTTCTTGTCTCAAGGTGGCGGTATGTTCGCTCAACAACCACCGGTTCAACAATTCGCTCAACCTGTACAAAATATAGGCGCGTTTGGACAACAGAGCAATTTTTCGAATCAATCTAACCCAATGGGACAATTGAGTCAACTACAGGGACAAATAGGTATGCAAGTTACGAAACAGATGAATATGGCGTCGAATCAGATGAACATCGCGACAAATCAGATGAATGTCGGATCGAATCAGATAGGATTGAGTTCGAATCAGTTGGTAAACCCTATGGCGAATAATTTGAACATGGGAGGGATCAATCACATAAATGGATTACCAAGTAATACAATGGCAATGCAGAATCAAATGGTAAGTCCAACTAACGATTATTACGATTAATGACCAATCACCGAATGTTTGCTACATCGTTGTTGTTTTTGAACGAATAAAATTTGCATGAATTACGGTCATCGGCAGGGCGTGACCCAAGTTGGTTCACAGATGATGCAAATGCACGGACCAAGTAACGTCGGAAGCAATAATGGCTGGAGTGGAATGATGGCCGCACAAAATTTACAACCTGCGCCTGGAAGTAACCCTTTCTTCAACCTACCGGCACAGCCGCAATTGAACACTCCATTCGCAACGCAGGTGACACGATACACTCCTTACCGAGGCTTAAGCTTTCGTGGCCTTGATGCACTTGAGAAAGTAGACACGACGGTATTATGCTAATTTTCTGCCTTCTCTTATCGCAGTTGCCACAGCAGATGTCTCAAATGTCTCTTGGGGGATTGACGAAACAAGCACCAGCTGCGCTACCCGGACAAACTCTTTCGACCAACTTATGGCAGTAACAATATTAATCGGAAGAAAACAAAAAATAGCTAGATGGTTGATTAAATCGTTCGATGTTGTACACTCTGGTATGTCGTGTTGACAAGGTCAGTCCGTTATTGGCCATCGCAAACAAAGTTTCCAAGATCGTAAGAACACTTTTTCTTTCTTCTTTTTTCCAACTTCGGCATGGAAATAACGAATTTGAAGCGAGATGAAATTTCGAGAGCTTTTTTTGTTCAACACTGTGCCGTACGACAAAATTTAATGTCGTAATTGAGCACACTTATTCTCCTTCGATATTACAATTTTAAAAAAGAGTAAAAAGTAAACGAACGAAGCTAAATATGAAGAAAGAAGAAGAAGAATAATGATAGACTTGCGAAATCTACAGTCGCGCAAAGCGATTCAGCGCCATCGCCAAATTGCTTTGCGCGATTGATAGCGTTATGGGAAATTTGTAAATTACGAATGGAAGCTGTAAAATAATCGACTCGATGATTCATATTTTGTGAAAACAAATTTAACGTAGGTCTACTTTTCCATTGAGCAACTTATGAAAAGAATGATAAAGAGAACGACAACGCTCATCCCCCGCGTAAAATTTCATCGAGTCATATCGCGAGATGTCGGATTAACGAGTAAAACGTAAATTCATTACACTGAACGATGTAAATATTGCATAATCGTAGACGACTCTACTCGCGAATGATATTTTTCATTACTTGCGAACAATGTAAAGCGCCAGATACTTTGCCTTAGCTATACAGCGGGACAAGACACGATCGGTATGATTTAGTTGTATCGAGGAATTCATTTTTCTATATGAAACTCCGTTGTTCGCATAACTGGGATGAAACAATAATTGCAATTATTTTACCGTTTCTTTTATCCGAGCTAGCACAAGGTCCCCCAACACCCGTACTTATCACCGAACGATCTTGAAAGATACTCACTTCGATATGGTTATTCAAGCAAATTATACCGAAATCTTAGTTTCCTCTGGGTTTTTCGGTGCTCGTTAGTTACTTGCACTTTTACATTTAGTATTGTTTTTTTGTTTCTTTTTTTTGCAACTGCATTATCAAAGTTGCCTAAAGAAAAAGTTTTATCGAACTTCGGCCCATTCCCTGGAGCGGTTATTAATTAATCACTGGTGTTCTCTACTGGCGAGTGATAAGTTCAATTTAAATATGCAATGGTGCTCGTGGGCCCACGTGAACACAGTGCGTTTGTTTCGTCCGAATTTCTTGTCTCGAAAGTTCTCAACGAGAAGAAAAATGTATTGTAGGACTTTGCAGAAACAAGCGGCGGGTTTTTATTGGTAAATTCACACATAATGTACTAAGTAAGATTGTCGCAGTTCGATACGTCTGATCTCTCGAATCGATCTCCGAGACTCGGACTCGACAAATGGCCGATATAACTTTACAATTTTATGTTTTCTTTTTTGCCTTTTATTTTCGTTAGCTAGATGAACCGTCCTAGGCGATATCGTTCCATCTTTATACCGCGTATATATTTGCATTGTCAGGTCCTCTTGTTCTACGTTCTGTATTATGTATAATTCTCGTTTGCGTCGAGGAACGCAAAATAAAACGAGTTTCAATCATAAATTCTTGTACAATTTGACAATAATTTGTTCGCACTTGCTATAAGCAAGGTATACCTCCGTTTTTTACAGATGCAAACAAATCTGAGTCGCCTAACCGTTACTAATGTATTTTGTCGAATTATATAGAAGGGAAATAAAATTTACAAAAAGAATGAACATGTTTGAGCGAGAGAAGATGACACATCTGGTTTCACGCAATTGGTCTACTCTTGTATAAGTCTATGAATATGTTGCGGATTGAGCTTTAAACATTATTTAAAATGTTCCAATTTTTCATGAGATTGAGACTAAAAAATATTCTTTCGCTCTGGATTCATATTACACGGCTATCTAACAATCATCAATTCTTGTCAAGACTGTGAAAACATGTGTTGTATACTGGAAGTAGACAGAGACCTAGAGTGGGGACGCCATTTTATACCGGATAATGCTGCCAAAACAATATTAGCGCAATTTGTCACAAAAAAAAATGAAAATTAAATGAAAAAGCTGAACGGATACGTTGGCACCCTGCGCAAAGTATGAACGGAAACGATATTTGCGATAATATTTCTATGAATTATACCCTACCGAACCGAGAAAATAAAAATCTCGATATAATATTAAAATTCTTCGTTATAGATTATGTTTTTGAACGGGCAACTCGATTCCCGTATTGTAGCAACGAAATGAGATACATGCTAGGGCCTTATTTCAATGATGTTCACAAAGTGCGTCGAATTATACGAAATCATCATTATTTCTATTACCGAGATATTTCGATGAATTTACGTATTGAAAAAGACGCTAAAGTTTGGGGGACGAAATATAGGAAGAGCAGATTGTCACATGGTATTTGTAAGAATGTGAGTGTGTCGCCAAAAATTTACGAAGACTATGGAAGAAATATATGTGCATTCAAAACACTAACCTTGTTAACCGAGTTATTGAACCACTCGTTTCGATTATCGATAATTTACATGTTTCACCGTATCGTCACCTCACTTTGTCACTTCGTTGAATAATTTCCAAACATTTTGTTTTACGTAGTTAATGTTTTCAAGCAAAGATTATAAACCGAGTATTTGGTTGTGCATCATTTCGAAGTTGCTCCCGCACTGAATATATTTGTGTACACAAGCTCTGATTTGACTACTGACTGGCGTGCGCGCGCAAATCGACATTGGACCGGAAAGCGCGCCGTCTACCGCGTGCGTTAGTCGCTCATTTGACGAGCGGTGTAAAAAATCCTCTTTCACTTCCTCGAAGCATTCTTTTGCCGTTGCATCGAAGCCACGTGAAAAAGTCATGGAGAAACCAGTAGTACTGGCACGTGTTATCAAAGTTCTTGGTCGTACCGGATCTCAGGGACAATGTACCCAAGTCAAAGTTGAGTTCCTCGGCGAACAAAATCGTCAAATCATCAGGAACGTCAAGGGACCGGTTCGCGAAGGTGACCTCCTAACCCTACTTGAGTCTGAGCGCGAAGCGAGAAGACTCCGGTGAGATCACTTCATCGAACAAATACATCTACGGGGGCAAGGAGAAAAAGGAAAAGGATGGTGTCCAGTTGCTGAATTTTTCACGGATCATATACCGAGATCAACATCATCGGGCGAACTTGGACATGGACGTGCCAGATTGACCAATTTTTGGAGTGTCGTTTGACACCATCATCTCTCTATTGTCAGCATGGCCAGATGCAACTTCGATGCTAAACCGCTAAAAAGATATTCAACAACCCAACAACTTCAATAAATCTCAACTGGTAACCACTATAATGAAATCTTTGTTTATTTTTGTCAAATGTTATTCATTAGATGGTAAGACTATCTCCGCATCCTATTCATCCCTGCGCCTTGTTCAAAATATTCTAAAAGTGATCTCTATAAGGTAAAAGTATCGCTGAGAGACTTCTGGACTGAAGAGAAGGAAAAAACAACAAAAGCATATTGACAACACAATTATGTTTTGTTTTTATGGAAAAAAGTAAGTAATTTATTTACATATGATTTATAATTTATATTGTGAAAAAATGTGTGGATATAAGATTTAGCTTCGCTAAGAATATGTTCTCGGACGTTATTCAAACAATACTGCGTCGAAATACACATCTTCCGTCTGGCAAACTTATATGGGCAAAAGAAGAAGCCGGCAGTTATATGCGTCTACGTTTTGGAGGCGGTGTGTCTCTCGGGCTGGAAGACGCCTTTGAAGTATTGTCTATGCTTTGCCTAGTTGGCCTTTTTGGCACTCTTTTTAATTCTTCTCGACTGGAACCTGAATCTTTTCGTTCCTTCTTTGCTGCTTGTACTGTAAAAGATAAAACTTGTAATGATTAAAAGAAAAGACATTTCCGCTATAAGATCCGTGTAAATTGTTTCAACTAACTCTGTGGAACATCGTCGGGCTCGTCTTTGCCCTTTGGCCTAGCTTTCGAACTCTTGTAATCTTTTTTAGGATCTTTCACATCTCTCTGCTTTTCCTTCTTGATTTCTGGCTCTTTGACGACCTTCTTCACCTCTTCCTTCTTCTTTTCAATCTCTTTGCCAGTCTTCTGTTCTCTAGGCGGCAAATCTTTCTTAGGCGTCTCTTTGATGTCTTTCTCTTTCTTACTAAGATCTTTGAACTTTTCCTTCTGTTCCTTCGCTTTATTGCTATCCAATTCATCTTTCTTGCGCGACTTCATAAGACCCAAAAATTCCGTTTCGGGAAGATTGAAATCAACCTCGTTGCTAGGAAATGGTAAATCTTCCATATCGTCAAGAGCCATTAAGTCATACATTGATTCAAGGTGATCCCAGATTGGCTTTAGCGAAATATCCTTGTGCGTTGCCACACGAAACTTTTCCCAAATACAGACCATGTGAAAGTATTTGTTAACGCCTGTAAAACAAAGAAGAGTGAAAACATTGCCAATTTCTTGCCTAACCTAAGCTACGGTATCGAGCGCGAAGCGACAGATTGGAGAATTAATATCTTTGGTCGTTTCTTACCAACGGGCTTGTGACCGTTCATCGCAAAGAAAAGCTGTATCTCATTTTCCACGTTCCATTCGAATTCTTCACTGGATTCTAATGCTTTCTCTTTGACAGCCATCGTTGAGTAAATCAAAATAGTAAATACAAGGCTATAACAGTGGTGATAGATCTTTTGAGGCAGTGAGAGAAAGATATGAGAGACGGCTAGTGGTATGATAATTCACATCTCACCAGCCAGTGGTAACAGAAGCGTCGGTAAAAACAGCGTCCTGTCTTGCCGACCAAAACCTTCCTACTGTTTCATTTTATTTAATCGAACATACGTTACTTCACTATTGTTTTTCTATTTTTATCTCGTATCCCTCAAAAGCTCCGAATTTTTCACCTATGAAAATATATCTTTTTCAGAGACGCAAAATGGAAAATGTGGTGAAGGAGAAGGGGAATAAACTGAGCTCGGGGTATTGAGGGTCACCAACATTGTGGAGTCACCACGAAACCCTATAATACAAACGACCGTAACTTTGCCCCTGTTGGACCGATTTGGATGAGCCTAAGGACTTTTTTAAAGCTGAAACTATAATCTAGAAGGTGGTATTGGTTTTATCCTCATATGTGAATGTGTGCGGCCGTAGGAACGATCTGAAAATTAGAATCTTTTTATCTTCCACTTCGCTTTTCCCCCATACGTATATATATTTACCAAACACAGACTAATTTTTCTTACTCGTTGTTACAGACTCATTGATCTTCTTTTTTCGAATTGGACAACGCTGTAAAAAAACAGGATGTCCGTTTTTGGAGAATTTACAAAGCTGCTTTTAACAAAACATTCCTTGGACTTTGAAAATCTGCAAAATCGTGATTTTCATCCTCGATGGATTAATACCGAGTTACAGTCCCAAGGCGTTCGAAGCGATGCTCAAATTATAGATGAAAGACTGACGAACAACAAAAAAAAAAGATCAGAAAAAAAGATCTTACAAGGCACATGCATCGCGAGTATGTCCGTCAAGAGAACCGACAGGAAATTAGCTCCGAAGCATTCCGAGAGCCTCGCAGCCCCGAGAAGACCCGGCGCTGCGTGTTAAAGTTTTCTAGACTCGCTTGGCTGCTCGAACCTTTCCGGAGCCCGACGGGGCACACACAACTCGAGGAAACGGACCCGAACGGTTGGAGCATTGCGTCGACGGGTTGAACATCCTTTTTCCACGAGGATGGTGGGCTATACCATAGTAGTCACGTTCCTCTACCTCTGCTAGCCCAACCGTTTCAATTATTCAACGACGTACCTCGATCATCTAAAAATCACTTTCGTTAATAATAAGTTTATCAATCTTATCAAAAAAGAAACAAAATTAGACTTACGTTTCTCGGTTCAAGGAACAATCGTCCATGTCCATCGTCCTGAACTCGTCTCGGTCTTCTCGCCTTCGAGAAGAAACCGAAGCGAACGGAAGTAAGAAACCGCACGTAGCAGCGTGCGAGAGCTTTCCATCGCGCAATTTCTTTTAATCCCGTGCACCAGCATCAACCGGGCGGATCGTCAAAGCATGGTCGACGTAGGTACACCTACAAAACAAAACAAAAAAGGAAGCAACGTTTTTAATCCTCCGACGGAACCGAGAATGAACCGAGGTAAACCGGCTCGTCGACTTTCGGTTGCAAGACGGGAAAGAAAAAGAGAAGAAAACGCGCGAGAGAATAAGGAAAAATAAGAGAACAAAAGGGAAAAAGAGAAAAGGAAGAAAAAGAAAAAAGGGAAAAGAAAGGAAAAAAACCAACAAGCGTCGACTGCACGTCGTGCTCTACGTCCGAATCCGGAAAAGATCTCTCGTGTGCCAGCTCGAGAGGAGCGTAGAGTGTGCCTCTCGTCGAAACGCCGGGAACTCACCTGTTAAGGCTGAGAATTACAACGCGCGAAAGTATCGAGCCATTCGTGCGGAATACTGATAAATGGCTCATAACGTACGGAGAAGAAGAAGAAGAAGAAGGGAAAAGGAAGAGAAAGGAAAGGAAACGAGACGATAGAGGCATTAAACTTTGCGAGAACGAGAGTCGAATACGTCGAAATAAATTCATTCTACCTCGAATCGTCGAAAATCTCTTCAAGTCGATTTCCACTTTTAGATCGGTAATTGCAGCAATCGTTCAAAGAGCGATCGAGATATAAAAAAAACGTTCTTTCCGTCTCTTTCTCTTCGACTCTCGCTCTTCGTTATAAGTAGTTCCGTATATCTTTGATAAATACAGCTCGGCTCGCTCGTGAATCGCCTGGAAACAAACACCAAGAGGTACCAGTTAGCTTCAACTGTAAACTCAACGTTACGTATAGTAAAATCGGCAGAAGCTCTCGAGACTCTCCTCGTGTCTTCTTGGCTTAACTCGCAATTATACTTAACTTAATGAAATCAGTCCGCTTTGTTCTTTTCTTTCGCTGTATAGTCTTGTTACACGTGTAAATCTATGGCAGAAGCTCGGATGCCTGTAGGTGTGTTTCGTAGAGAGTTACTACTCGGGAGTTGCGATGCATACAACGTTGGCTACCTATAAAGACCTGTACCCATTATTATACATCGTACAATAATTCGTTTTAACGATCCCTCACCCGTGTGATTTCTCGTGCTGATTACCGATAACCGTATTTTTGCGGCATGAGAATTCCCCGTGGCTTGATCACCCGCGGCACGTTACACACGGCTCTACACGTATCTATATGTCTGTTTTTATATAGATATACGAAAACGAAACGCTGTTGCCCGAAGAAATCCCAATTAGCCAACGGCAGATCCAATCACCGAGAGGACAAGTAGTACTCCCGTCAGCTCGGGCTTTTATGAAAATTAGTCTTTCGCACAATAACGAGAAGCCTTTCCATCGTTTATACTTGGCTTCAACTGGATCCTTGTGTCTATTGGAAATTACAACTTTTGCATCGTGTAAATACAAACGGAAGGAAAATTTGACTCCCGTTTGGAATAACGATGGACAAATTAAAACTTGAACTGAAAGCAAAATTTTAATTGGGTGATTAAAAATTCTCTTGGTAAACTTCTCCCATCAAGATTAAACGTACAATGCTTACAATCTAAGAGTTTCTGGGCTATTAAATTAATTAATTGACTAATTTTGAGTAATAAACAAATTTTTCCGTTTACAATGAAAATTTATCGATTTTGCAATTACCTTTTAAAAGGTTCCTTTGGGAGAAACTTGGTAAGGAGGATGTCTCGAGGAGGGATGTTCACCAAAGTTTTTCACGATTTCATCGATTCGTGCCCAAGGCGGAATGGAATCGATGGCTGGTGAGCGTAGGAATAGACTCGAGTCTAAAACTCTACGTACAATTTATATATCTATATAAAATTGTGTATATACATTGATCCCATATAGCCTGGGCTAGGCTCCGTGACTAGTGCTCTCCCGGTTCTGTATATCTCCGTAGGAGAATGGGTAAGGTGAGGCAGTCCGGAGAGCGCTTTCAGGCAAGGTAAAGTTGCCTCGTGGTTAAAACGGGCTCGGTAGAGAGACACCGAGCAAGAGAGAGGGAGAGAGAGAGAGAACAGGTAAGATTCAAGCAACAACTACGACATGAAGGAATAGGAGGAGAGACCAGAGAGTGAGAGAGAAAGAGAGAGAGACAACTCTCCGCTGCTCAATGTAAAAGAGGGGACTGACTACATGGAGTCAACGTTCCGAGCGGGTCAGCGACCACTATCTCTTCTACACGCTTGCCGCTCTCTCGTTGACTTGTACAGTTTCTCTCTTTCTCTCTACCACTCTCCTTCATCCTGTCTCTCTCCCTCGCACCAGTGGCCATTGCTCGATCGTGTTGATGGTCTCGCTCTTTGCTGCTACCATCCAACATCTCTTCCTTACCTTCCTCCTACTTCGCCTTCTTCTTCTTCTTCTTCTTCTTCTTCTTCTTCTTCTTTGCTTCTACTTCGATTCTTACCAGGCCCTCTAACCGCTATCTAGTATCCCTCTCGTCTTCTTTTTCTTCCCTCCTTTACTTCCGCTTCTTCGCCCTCGGTACATGCGCAAGCCAGAAGAAAATGCCCCCATCGAGGAAGACCCCCCCTTGTGTATATACGATTCGTTCATGGATGCCTGCATAGCTTTCCATTCGACATAGTCCAAGCCATACGATACGAAAGACTCCTTCGAAGCAATTCTACCTTTTTCTTCCTTCTTCCTTCTCTCCGTCTCTCTTTCTTGGCTCGTTCGAAAGAAGCGAATACTCGGCAACGATGTTGTTTTTATTTTCAACCTCCTTGCCCCTTTGGCTACTCGGGACTGACTCTTCACTCGTTTCATCCATGCTTCGCGACTATTTCTCCTCTACCATTCGTGTGTACACACGTCTAGGTACGATCCTCCTAGGTACGGGAGTGCCAGCACGAGGGACCACTTTTGCAAAGCAACAGGTGACTATTTGCACGCGCCTATTCCCTTCTTTTTTTTTTCACGACAGATTTTTTCTTCTCCACTCCTTCCTTCCTTCTTCTCAACGAGCTATTTTCAAGCTCCTTCTCCTCGGCTTCATTTATATACACATATATACGCCTTTTTTTCTTGCACCACACTCGCTCACCTCCAACTCTCGCATTGTACCAACGTCCCCGCGCACAATCCACTTTTGG
Source organism: Netelia fuscicornis (assembly GCA_946811545.1). Lineage (NCBI taxonomy): Eukaryota > Metazoa > Arthropoda > Insecta > Hymenoptera > Ichneumonidae > Netelia > Netelia fuscicornis. The sequence continues at coordinate 1,466,187 of OX328013.1, forward strand.
CTACGTGTGAGAACGCCTCGATATATACTTATACCTGTGTCTGTTTATGTTTGTAGAGAGTCCAGAGTCTAGGAATCTTTGAACGAACGATGAACGTATATTTGCCAACGCTACCCGGGACTCCCTCTCTTTCTATCTCATACTCCACCGAGCCATAAGGTGAATTTTTTTATTTATTATTTTCTTCTTCGTCTTCTTCTTCGTCTTGTCTTCTTGACGATTGGTTCCTAGCATGAATAAACAGTTGACGTACGTAGAGTCGGTGGGGCGCGGTACGGTGGCGAGAAAGGAAGAGACCGAGACAACGGCCGTTGGCCATCTGGCGGTGAATCGTTGTAATCACTCGCAAGGTGCCCTAGCGAGCAATTTTAGGTGCTTATGGAAAAAATGAACATTCGAATTGCCATTGGGTAATTACTAGCGAGTGGGACTTTTCGATTTTATAGTAAATTGTTTATTTGTATGGTTTCAAAAGGCGTTTGTAATTTTATTAGAATCGAAAGAGCGAGTTAATTTCGGGGGATTTAATCGTTTTTGGACAAGTTCAGGGTCGATACGCGCAGAGTCCATGTTTGTCTCGATCCGGGATGAGAAATTCTCGGCTAATTTCTTTTTTTATCATCGTCGAAGAGAAAAAAAGAAGCGACCTCGACGTGATTCAACGTTTGAACGATCGCGGTTTCGTCACGTTGAAATTTTTTTCGAAGGTTTGCTTCGAAAAATGGACGAGAAGGAAAAAAAATAAACAAAGATGGTTTTTTTTAGGTGGATGGAATGGGGAAACTGCTTTTAAAATCGTAACAGCCTGGTGCATTAAAGCCGAGTTGTAGCGTACTTGCGAAACGCTTATGTACCATGACCGTCCGAGAAATCGCTCTCGAGATTCCTCCGTTCCTCTCTCTTTCTCTCTCGCTTCTTTCTCGTTCTCCTTGCTACATAATACAAAACGTATCTGTGTTTGTGTTTTCATGAGAATACATTCTCCCGAGTCTCTATGAATCATAATGTACCCCTGGAGTATTATACGTCGAATACCAGACGCGTTATTAGCGCCAGAAATAATAAATTGCGAAGACTCGATTGCTTTTGAACGAAAATCGATCGAACGAACGAGATGAACAAGATGGCGTCCGCGTAATACAAAATGGCGGCCAAGCAGAACATGGCGCCTGAGAGAGACAAGATGGCGGTCAGCAAGTAACAAAATGGCGACCAACAAAAACAAAATGGCGTTCAACAACGAGACACGAAAAAATTCACGGTCACATTCTCGTGAAAAATTCCCACGAAACTTGTCCGAAGACGTTGAAAATCTACGAAACAACGCAAAATAAAGTACGCGGAACTACGCAACGGGTCTAAAACTAAACTCTGTCACCAAGCGATTTCGTAACCTTGAGACTCTCGAACATAAGAAGACGACTAATGTGACTCTGGGAAGAGACAGGGATAGACAACCATAGAGAAAAGAGAAAGAGCAAAATAGACGATTCTGTTTTTCGACCGTGTCGACACACACGCGCACACATCGTCGTGTTTCTACACGAATTTAAGATGTCCAGAAGAGTCAAAACAAACGTGAGAAGGGGCTCAAGAGAGGATTCTTGATTATACGTCACCCATTAGGCGACGTTACGTATTTCATAACATTTTTCGTGCATAGAAATTATTAAATAAGCGTCGTCGTCGCCATCGTAGTCTCTGCGAAGAAGAGAAAGAGGTTGTTCGAGCCCGCAGGACTATTCGCAAGGACGCGCAGAAGCGATAGGACGAGAAGTCGGTGCGGTGAGTTTGCGAATCGTCTGGCTGGCAACAAATCGCCATATCTCGTCTGATCGTTTTCTCTCTCAGGCTCCACTCTCGAGCTTACCGCGAGATTTCTTCATCCTTCGCGGTATCTTTCGTGTGTATATATATATAATTCTTTGATGATTGTGCGCGCGCTATAGAACTATCGTCCAACGGACTAGACGCAACGCTATAGTTTTGCGCGTCGAGCAATGAGAACGTGACGTGACAAGGCCGGCTATTGTCGCGCCGGTATAGAACTGTGTTCTCTCTCTCTCTGTCTCTCTCGCTCTTTCTGGCTTTTTCTCGCTTTCTCTCTCTTTCACGACTGGAGTATACACTTCAACGTGATCTAGGGACTCGTACGATGAGGTCGTTCACGGTTGAGCAACTATTGTGAATTATAACTTCGAAGAAGTACGAAGTAACGTTGACTTGCCAGTGAATACTCATAACTTCCTTTTTTACTTTGACAATTTCTCGAAGTAAAAAAGAAAGTCACGGTGTAATCGCGAACTTCGTTGAGAAAATTAGCATGTCTTTATGGAGAAAATCAAATAAAATTGAATCGAAGTAAATTGCGTTGAAAGAAAACACCGAAAATCAAATTTTGAAATATTTTCTGTTAAATTTCGGATTTATAAAAAAGATTTGCGAATTTCTAGAAATCGAGCGTCAAATATCGACGATTCTCAAGAAGACTCGAAGTAAACAAAAAGCACGGTCTAATCGCGAACTTCGTTGAGAAAATTAGCATGTCTTTATAAAAAAAATCAAATAAAATTGAATCGAAGTAAACTGCGTTGAAAGAAAGCAAGGAAAATCAAATTTTGAAATATTTTCTGTTAAATTTCGGATTTATAAAAAAGATTTGCAAATTTCTAGAAATCGAGCGTCAAATATCGACGATTCTCAAGAAGACTCGAAGTAAACAAAAAGGCACGGTCTAAACACGAACTTCGTTGAGAAAATTAGCATGTCTTTATAAAGAAAATCAAATAAAATTGAATCGAATTAAACTGCGTTGAAAGAAAACAAGGAAAATCAAATTTTGAAATGTTTCTATTAAATTTTGAATTTATAAAAAAGATTTGCAATTTTCTAAAAATCAAGCGTCAAATATCGACAAGAAGACTCGATGATACGGAAAAATTGCACAAGTGCTCATTAACTTGTTATTTTTGTCCCACCGGAAAAATGGCCGACCGTAAAAAAAAAACAGAGAAATCCTAAGGAATTATTAACGTTCGCTCTGATAAATTACGTGGCGTTATTACCGGTAGTTTACCGAGAGTAACACACTTACATCGATACGCGTACCGTCAGTGCGTACGCGTACCACAGATATTTCTTTTCGATGAGAGTTTTGGAGCGAGGGAGGCTGCGCGGACACGCTCGCGGTAGGGAGACGGTGAAAAACGAGAGAATTTCGCATCGTAAAAGTTATATTACCGCAGAATGCGCGTATATACCGCTCTATCTCTCTTCTCTTTCTGTGTGTTTCTCTCTCTCTCTCTGCACACACACACACACACACACACACACACACAGATACGGAGACGAAGCGATTTTTCTCATTATCATTGTTGTTATTGTTGTTATCATTATTATCGCGTATCGAGAACGTCGACAGGTGTAAGAACAAAGTTGCGCTATCCACGATCTTGTTCCTAAGATAAAACGTCTGTTTTTATTTTAGTCTAATAAAACGCATTTAACGACGCGAGTAACGGGCGTACGAATCCGGGATAAATTCGTCGAGCGATTTGGCCGGAAGCTGACGAAACGATCTCTTGGAAGGTGGAGTCGAAGAGAATACCACGAGCGTCCTCTAGGAAGATATCGGTGAGATTCGCGTGAGAGATTCTTCCAAGAGTCCGTGTGGCACGACTTCAACCTCGACACCGGAAAAAACAAGCGGCTCGAGACGACGAGCTCGATTTTATTTTTCTGCCTCGATGGAATTGTACGTACGGTTGTTTATATCTGAAAATAATAAACGAAATAAGAATAAAAGGGGAATAAACTAATGGAGGAAAAAAGAATAAGGCAAACTTATCCGACGTCGAGGGAAAGTAGATACGAGCAGGAAGCTCGAGGAGAGTCGAGACGAGGCGAATCAATTCCTCCGTTTCCTCTCTTCCTATTTATAATTTCACCGATCGACCCAGATCCTTGAACATTTTTTACATCTTAATATTAACGTTTCTTCCTTCTTTCTTTTATTGAAAAGACTCGTCGCGCACAAAGTCGTTCGAGATTGAATTAATTCATTTGTTTTTATTCCCGTTTTCTCTTTATCGTTTTCCTTTTGGTCCATTTATTAGGATTCTTCGGGTATATCTCGTTACGATCTTCGTTCGAATCGTCGAAGAAGGAGGTACGCGCGTGCTGTTTCGGTGAGTGATGGGGAGAGCCGAAGATATCGGCGCCTATGCTTCTCCTCTGCACCTTACGTAACTATTCTCTCTCTCTCTCTCTCTCTCTCTCTCTCCCCCTCTCGCTCTGTCTTTCTGGTCCAGCACAACGACAACGAAGAGCGAGCGAGCCGGAGGGAGAGAGGAGCTGCCGCGCGCGGGTTCTCTCGTTCTCGCGGACTCCCAAACCGGATATACGAGTCCTGTAACGACCGCGAACCGAGCAACCCGGATTTGTGGGAGCTCACGCAGAGACGCTATAACCAAGGTGGAAAATGCGTTACTTCTCCCCCGATCCTTCGTATCCCTTGTTTAGGCGCAAACAACTCCCCAAAAAAACCCCCAAAAAAACATCACATTCCCTCCGAAACAAAAAAAATCTTAATTCGTCATCGATTCTTCGATCGAATCGATTTGTTGATTTATTTTCTCCACGAATCCGGAGCAAAGTCCCAGGAAACGATAAGAAACATCTCAGTGAATGAACCAAGGAATGAATGAACGCGCTCTGTTTGCCGAGAGGGAGGTCTCTCGTTATATAAAAGAGGAGAAAGAAGGAAGAGAGAGAAAAAAAAGAAGAAAAAAAAAGGAAAGAACAAGAATACAGGGTGTTAATTGCACGTGAGAAAATGCTATGGCTTCCGCTCCCGTTGCTCGCTGCAACTGTACACACACACACACACTCGTGCATACACCTATAAATAAATATACAAGCGAGTATGCGCCGCGTTCACGAGAGAATCACGCTATGATCGAGACAAGAATGGTCGTTAGAGGGCGAAACGAGTGTATACAGGGTCTACACGACGTTCTCGTCGCTGATCATCTTGTAATCGATGATTATACGTATATTCCCTTCGGCGTGGTTTCACTCGATTCAAACTTTACCGCGCTCTGGCCCGAGCTTCCATCTTTCGCCGCGCGCCACCATCGCAGCGCTCGTGTCGCTCACCGTGAGGAGGTTATATTCATTATATCGCGCTACGTTATGAACATTCCATGTCCTAGATCGAGAGATCGAGCTAACAGGACAGGTTTGAATCGTTAAAGCGCATGCATAATAGCAATATCGTCGAGACATTCTATCCAACGCGTTTATCTCCTTTTGAAACAAGTGTACGCGGGTCTCGAGGCCGCCATCTTGAAGCTCTCAACGACCGCAAGATGGCGGCACGAAATCCCTTGCAACATCGACGAATTTCTTTTCGATTCTTCGCTCGTAAATTACAAATCATCGTATCGATTTTTCAATCGTTTCTTTTTCTTAATTTCATATTTCGTCTCTCAAGCCTCTTACTTATCCCTGACATATTTCACGATGGAGAAAAAAATGGAAGATAAAGAAATGAAAGAGCGAAAGAATGCAAAATATGCGTATCGAGATTTATGTTTAATGCATAAATATGAAAAGTCGTTTTAGCGACGTGAGATAATAAATATTTGATATTGCACGAGAAATTGTCGATCCGATTTTTTTTTTTTTTTTTATAAAATAACGCGACAGCGACCGAGTTGATCCGAGAGCAAAGTAGAAGGGGAATTTAGGTACGTTCGTTTTGAAATGTCATTTAATAATAATCCAGTCAACGGTGATTATGCTTTATGCTCCGATTCGCATTTACCGACAAAGAGAGTGCATTAATTCGAGTCGAGTCGACAACGGTACACATTATTATATGATCTTTTTTTTTTGTTTTCCGGTGGGAGAACGCCTTCGCCGCGAAGTCTCCGACGCGCTTACGCGTGTATTTATAAAAATGTATACATGACAATATAAAAATGCTCTTTATTCCTCGCTGTCCTCCTCCGCTTTCCCCTTTTTCCTGTCAACCTTCGAATTACCGGGTTCGCACGAAAAAAAGGCGGTAGCGTGCGCAATGAAATTTAAAACAGTACGAACCAGCGACACGACACGATGCGTTCCACCTTACCCTCGCCTCGGGTAAACCCCGACCATTGTTCGTAATTATTCGGTCGGTAGGACCGAAAATTTTGGTAGGGTTCGCGTAAAAACAGGTGCGCGACGACAGGTGCGTTCGTTTCGACGCTCTCGAACCCTTTCGAGTTAACTCCGACTCCCTGTTTACGATCGATTTATCGTGTAACGAAGAAAACAAAAAATGAAAAAAGGAAAAGCCGAAGAAGCACGCTTTTAATCAACGAAGCGTCGTTACTTCGCGGCTTCGTTCTCTCGCGATCAAATAATTTCCTCCCCAAATCGCTTATTTCCGGTCTCGATCGTTCCCAAAAATCGTTATGAAAAACTGTAAGAACGATACGCTTCGTTTTTTTACGATCGATAAAAACCCCTCGAAAAACGTAAAAGCAAGATTACAAATATTTTAAAAAGTATCTCAAGATTTTATCGTCGCTGAAAAATCGTTCGTTCATTCGATACGAATAATTCGTTATTTTTATATCGATTTTTACGATTGGGATAAATTATTCTTTGCCACGATATAAAGTTGCTTCGAACTAAACGGCACGTAACGCCAACGACGCGAAGGATCGGTACGATGAAACTTTGTAGCGAGGATTTCAGTGAGAATGAAAATACCGAGCGGCAACGACGTTCCAGCAACGTAGCGGAACATTTCCAGCCGGGCGTTCTCCCAAATGATTTGCCGGTCCATGCCGGATGCTGTCGGTCCAATCCAAACATACGCGTGAAATTATCGTCTCGATTCTTCCATAAACTTTATGATTAAAATTCCTTTTTAAATTTTCGTTTTCTTTCTTTCTCGGAAAAATACGGAAATTGTTGCTACGAGAAGTAACAGTTTTCTAGCGATAAAATTATACGTATCCGTTGGTTAATTTTATCCGCGTGAAATTTTAAAAAGCGTAGAAATTTTTCGCCGATTAAACGCGTTTGTGTATTTTCTATGTTTTTTTTTTTTGGTTTGTTTATTTTGGTTCGAGAGATTATTATTGCGCATGATGGGAGGACGAGGTGAGGGACGTTACCGCGTATTGGCGCCAGGGAAAGAAACCTCGGAGTCCTTAAGGCCTCGGGAATAACTGTTTGCGGGATGCATCGCTCTCTCGGTTGCACGGTGGATAAATGTAAGCGCGTTGCACACCTGTCGTGGCAATGCGAAAGAATCGACGGTGTGCACGCGGATGCGACGCGACGAGGAGGAAGTAACGCGGGCTCCGTGAAACGAGGGGCTGAATTCGTGCGCATCTTGCATTGCGCATGCGCGTGAGATTTTTTTTACACTTTTGTCGGGGAAGTATTTTGTCGATTAGGAAATATTTTCACAAACGTTGTAGAATTTTTGTCATCTAGTTTTGAAGTTTTGTTTTTAAAGGAGGAATTAAAAGGAAGTTTGGGGAAGATCGTGAAGGTCAAAAGAGTCGAAAGTAGGTCACGAGAGCCGCTGTGAGCGCTCGTAGCGGACGAAGAGTGTACTAAAAGCACGTGAGGGGAATCGTATCAGCGGGAATTCTTATTTTACCGATCGTAAAACGTGTAATTTTGGAAAAATTACAAAATATCGTCTCGAATAACGATGATATATAGCTAGGAGCATAAAAATAGATACGAAGGGATTAAAAATAGATTACGTTAGCGTTGAATTTAGCGACGCGTCGGAAGAATTTAAATCGTTAAATTCGTTTGCGCGTCACCGAGTTTGATTCGAATCGATTAAATTCTCCGCGAGGTCGATGACGCTTATTGAAATCGAGTTAGATCGACCTTGATCCGCTGAAATATATTCGAAATTAATTTAGAAACATAATCACACACAAAAATATAATATTTAAAAAGCGACGAAAAATTCGTTCGAATAAAATGAATAAAAATCTAACGAAGAAACAAATCCAAATATCTAAAGCGATATTTAAATTATAAAAAATTTGACTTTTCTCGTTACACTTCCATATTTAAATATGGGAAAGCGGAGGCGCCCTTCCCCTCCGTCGCTCGGCGAGCGTCTCAAATCCCCACTCTTTCATCTCCGACGTGTCCGAGTGCGCGCGCGCGAGATAGAAAAAGAGAGAGAGAGAGAGAGAGCACACAAGTAAGAATTCTTTTCTCGTCAAAGCAAAGCCTCGGCCCGGAGAGAACGTCTCTCCGGTTGCACTTGTCTCTTTTTCCCCGTTGGAGAAACGCTCGTAGCGGCGACCGCTCGACCAATGGACGTTCCCGCGTGGCTCGCGGAGCAACAGGTGATCGACCAATGAGACTCCATCGTTTTCTCCGAGCTCAACACGAATCAAACCCACCCGGTCGTCTTTCTATAAAGACGCGGAGCTTTTATTAAATTCTTTGTGTGGGTTTCGTAAAGCGCCGGGGGAACGCCGAGCGAAGATATTCCATCGGCAAGAGCATTTCCTCGTTCCATCGGCTTAACGTCTCTTCACCGTTGCCCTTCTCCTATTATTCAACACTATACATATATATTTATAATATATAATATAATAATTATAATATTATAATTATATTATAATATAACAATATAATAATATAAAAATATAATAATATACAAATATAAAAATATAAACATATAAAAATATAAAAATATAATAATATAATAATAATATAAAAATATAATAATATAATAATATAATAATATAATAGTATAAAAATATTATATTATAATAATATAATGATATAATAATATAGGTAATAATATAAAGATATAATTATAATATAAAAATATAATAATATTATTATATTATAATAATATAATAATATAATATAATATAAGAAAATATAATATAATATGATATAATATAATATAATATATTATATATATATTTTATTTCAATGTGTGAGTGTTGTATTGGAAAATATATATAGATATAGAAACTTGGTAGGTATTAGTGGAGTCGTCACGCGGCTTTGGTCTCTCGGGCATGGCGTAGGGATTCGTCTAGCCCGATCTCGAAACGTTCGAAGTTCAAGTTGATCCTCTACTCGTATAAGTTTTTTCTTCTTCTTCTTCTTGTTTTTTTTTACTTCGCATTCTCTCGCATCTCTATGAAACTTTGCTTCTTCATGGACATCTTCGTCAACAAGCTTTCCGCGTTTTACCATTCCATCTTGCTCGATGGTTTTTCTATCGAGCCACTCAATTTTTTTATTCTCCTCTCGATCTCTCTCTCTCTCTCTCTCTCTCCCTCTCGCTCTTGCTACGTTCGTTCGTCGTGTACTTCGCGCTTCTCCAGCAATTATTTTCTTACTAGGATTGGATCATCGCGAGAACGTACGACTGCCTTGACACTATCGTCCTCGAGGTGTGAACTCATTATTTTAACTCGGGATGCTGCCGGTGTTATTATCGAGGAAACGGACGATCTTACACCAACGAGAATTACGAATAATCGTGGCAAATATGAATTATGCGTAATAACGATTATAGGACAAAAAAACAATATTAATCACAACAGTAGAGTTAGCTAGTATTACTCTCGCGTTCTTATCATTATTTTTTTTATCATTTTTACAAGGTCAAAACGAAACTCGCCTGGGCCAGATTTTTTACCCTGGTGAGACTCGAGCTCACTTTTTCCCCAATAACCAAAAACCAATTTCTAATACAAATGATAAAAAAAAATTCTGCCTACAAAATTAACTAAAAGACATTTATTTTGAAGAATTTGCACGGTATTTTTCGTACGATACGGGGGAACAAAAGAAAACTTGTCGCTCGTCGTGTCACCTTGCGAAATTATACGTGCTCGTTGAACACTCGGGGGGTGAGAGTTCACTTTGTTTATACGAATCGAAGCGAGGCTTGTAAAAAATGCATCGTTCGAACTTCCGGGACGTATCTCGCTCGTTTACAAGAGAAGTTCGTAATCGAAAACGTTCGGGCCGAGATCGGTCGATGGAAAAATCGTTGTCGAATTGTGCGGCATAGTGGCCGCGAGTTCAAACTGTCTATCGGTCGTACGTACACATACATAATGACGAAACGGCGTATACGAGACGAGGTAACGCACGTGGCTTGCATAAACAGGTAACTTCGGGACTTTGAAAATACGCTATAGCTATATATATATATCGCGCGATATATATTATGCTCGCGATGGACTTGGCGTACTCGCTTGTACGTTAAAAAAATGCGAGAGGCCTGGAATATTCGCGAATCGACTGTCGAAATTCTTTTGTGTTATTGTATTCCGGGAGTCGTCGACTTCGTGGCTTCTATCGAGTTGATTTGCAGCTGTGATAAAATGAAAATAGAACTAGAAATAAAATAAGTTAAATATATAAATAAATAAATTTGTATAAAATTAATTGTGATCGTTGTAAATTTATAGTAATGATAAGAATAATAAGAATAACTATTTGTTTTAACAATAATAACAATTAATAATTTAGTAATTAAGTCGTTACAATGATAAAATTTATTATTCGCCGCTAAGACGATTAATAACGTTTATAAAACGTTAATAATTAATGAAACGTTCGATAATTTTCCGATAATCGTACGCTTCTGATAATATGACGAATGGACTAAGCTCCGCGAGCTGTCTATTCTCGCAAAATCGCCTGTCTAAAAAAGCAACGAGTCGAAGAGAGAAGGGATAATCGTATACACACACACACTCTCTCAAAGATACGTGAGAAAGTGTGCAACGGGGAAACCGAAGCGTAGTGTGTAATATTCCGGCGAAGTGCGAGGCGAAAGAGTCTCGAGGAGAAGGAGAAACCGTGAGGCGAGAGTGGAGGGTCTTCGTGCACCTGGACAAAACCGAGGCAAGGAGAGCTGCCTTGGCCCGCCTTTCCCTTCGGGGGTCGTACCTGCCACTCGAATAATACCTCGGCGACGAGAAAATTTTCACTGTCTCCGAGTTCTATATCCTCTCATCGCGGATACGAATTCGTCTTTTTACGATTTCATAACAATCATCCATCGATCAAAATGGCGACAAGCTCGATCGCTATTCGACAAATTTTCCTCCCTGAAACATTTTATTTTCATTATAAAAAAGAATGAAAATATTTGATAAAAATCGTTAAATCGAGAAAGGATTGAGATCCTCGACGATCGTACAAACTAACCTTTTCGATCTCGATCGTAATTCGATAAATTTTCTTCCCTGAAACATTTTATTTTCATTATAAAAAAGAACGAAAATATTTGATAAAAATCGAGGAAGGATTGAGATCCTCGACGATCGTACAAACTTACATTTTCGATCTCGATCGTAATTCAATAAATTTTCTTCCCTGAAACATTTTATTTTCATTATAAAAAAAGAACGAAAATATTTGATAAAAATCGTTAAATCGAGGAAGGATTGAGATCCTCGACGATCGTACAAACTAACCTTTTCGATCTCGATCGTAGTTCGACAAATTTTCCCCCCTGAAACATTTTATTTTCATTATAAAAAAGAACGAAAATATTTAATAAAAATCGTCAAATCGAGGAAGGATCGAGATCCTCGACGATTGTACAAACTTACATTTTCGATCTCGTAATAATTCATCGATCGTTCTCTCCTTCAAAATATTTTATTTCGCATGTATATTTATCCATACCTGCAAAGAGTTTCATATATATTTTTATATATATATATATACACACATACATACAAGTATGTAGTAGCAACAGGCAACATGGGACCGGCACGAGTGCGAATATTTACCGTTCGCACGGCACCGATCGGAGCGACACACGTACGCGCATCAATACAGGCGCACACATGTCTACCAACCTGTAGCTTCGAGCACGAAGTTATATAGCTATCTTACAGCGAGGAGCGAGCACGTTTTGTAGTATTTTCCCTGGGGTGTATAACACTCGTGTGTATTGGTAAGCAACTATCCATTCGTTCGTTCCGTCTCTAACCTCTTACGTATCGCTGTATCTTCTACGATCGGGGTACGTGTGTATACGCGTATATGCCCAACAGTCGTTAGGCCCGAGCGAGAGATAAATGCGCACCCGTGGCTCCTCGAGTGTGTGCGTGCGCCTCCGTACTGTGGTACGCGCATGCGTGAGTGCGCGCGCGCCCGCGCCTGCGCCTATGTGTGCGTGAGGAGCTCACGGCGAATGGCAGGAGCCGGTGACGCGTGTTCGTTCGTGGCGACGAAGGAAGGATGGTGGGGGTAGAGCGATGCGACGTTCGTGGTAGTGGTAAGTACGATGAATAAGCGTCGCCGATGGGTACGGTGTGTTGGTTGCGCTGGAGGTAAGCGACGCGCAGTCGCCAGGTGAGCCAACGACAGTGCACGCGACCGTGGTCGGCCCAGTCCGACGTACACATCACGGCACGGCTTTTATAAAATCGTCTCTCTCTCTCTCTCTCTTTCTCTCTCTCCCTGTCTCTCTCACACTGTCTCTCTCCCTCGCGTAATTTTTGTTCTTCTCTCAACATCAAAAATTCTCAACAACGACGTACGAAACACACAAGTTTTCTCTACGTTGTAATAAACAACAAAACAAAAAAAAAAAAACAACAAGAAGAATACGAAGACAACTCCAAAATATTCCTCGCTCGACGCGAGAGATTGCCTCGAAACGTGTACTGGACAGAAATCGAACTAAACGCGAAACGATTTCGAGGAAAGGAATATTCGAGTGTTTCGACGACCGAGAATTGGATGAAAACAAAAAAAAAAACGAAAAAATAATAAGAAGACAGTTCCAGGAAAAAAAGTGGTGCTCTACGATCCGATCGTATCCGTTATATTTTCGATCGTTGTCCGTCGGCTGGAAACGTGTCGGAGAGAAGTAACCAAGTAACAGGAAAAAGTGGCGAGCCACGCTTCGCAAAATAAGAGTGCGATTGGAAAGAATCGAGAGAAAAGACGGGTAGCGTGCGAGAGAGGTGCGCGATAATCTTCGAGAAATAGAGAAATACACGACGAGGTCATTGCGGTGAAATTTTATTTTTATTTCTCGTTTCTATTCGTTCCTTGTTTTCTTTTTTTTTTTTTTTTTTTTACATGCGAAAAATCGTCGCTCCACGGGGCAAAAAATCGTGCGGAGGCGAACTCGCCTATCGAACGACGAAAATGTATTATCGTTCGATCAGTGTGTGGTAGGGCACGCGAGTTCTTGGCTCAACCGTGTGTTTCTTCTCGGTAAAGAAGAGGTGCTCTCTCTCTCTTCCTTTTCCAATATCTCGGGACTCGCTGTCCTTCTCGCGCTCAAGCAATTCTTCATCTCGTCTCTCCTTTTCACACGAGACGCCAACTGAAATTTAAACGTACAGAAAATTTTCGTTTAGCAAGTATGAAAAAACGTACGTACTTGATATAAATATAGCGAGGATTTTTTTTTTCTTTTTCTTTTTTTTTTTTTATGTATTCGTTTTTTAACGGATGTTTCAACGTTTTTGTTTGTTTTCTGTTTTACTGATAATAAGAAGAAAACCGAGTGTGCAATTTATGTGTGTAAATAAAAAATAGTGACCTTGCAGTGAGCGAGAATTTATCGTAGCGCGACGTTTTGTGTGTTTCGACGAAATTTTGTTACACCTTTTTGGATACTTTTTTTTTTCACTGACTCGCGGCGATTTGGTATTTTTTCTCTCTTGGAGGAGAAAAGAGGTAACGTCGATTTTGGATTTTGGTTTTTTCTGGTTGGAACGTCGCCTCGAGTCGGCGGCCGTGCGTGAAATTTGACGGAAATGCAGATGATGGGCGGAAAGGGCCCGACTCACCTGGTCGCCCTTTACGTGGCGACGGCTGGACTTCAGGGGAACGCACTCGGATCCGATGAAGAGGAAATCACGTATCTCGCTTACGTACTCATCGATGCGCTTCAAAATAAGGTGAATTCTTTTTTTTTTTGGTTTTTTTTTTTCTTTTGGGTTTGTTTCTTTAGAATTTATCAGAGAAAAAAATCGTGGCTAACGAGTAGAGCGAGGAAGAAGAAGAAGAAGAAAAGAAGAATTAAGGTGAAGAATTGTTTTTTAGGAACAAAATTGTGGAATTTCTTGAGGAAGGAGTTATTTTCCTTGGCGATGAGAGAAGTTTTGCTGTGTAGAAAAGAGCCCGGTGCTCTAACGGATCGAGACCGTCACGGCAATGGCGTTCCTCGTCGTGGCCCAAAACTCGTTTCGTCGCTGATATTTTATTTAGAGAAACGTCCGAGACGCGAAAACCTCGTGTCTGTTAGTTTTTTTTGATTATACGACGGCGACGATGATGTTGATCGTTTTTTATGGAAATTTTTTGTTTTATTTTATTGAAAATTTGGCGATTGAGAGAGAATCGTCGCTTCGGTTATTGCGTTTCAATTTTTGGCCTACCACGTGTCGCAAACACGTTAGGGAATTTATTCGTTTCTTCGAGGTTTTGGATCGCGATAATTTCTATTTTTGGATAATTTATTAGAGGGAGATTAATTTTTGTAAATTGTGAAAATATGAAAATTTGTTGAGGTAGAAGAAAAAAAAGATTGTTGTACGAGGACGGTGGAATTTTTTCTTTCTATAAAATAAAATAGTTCAGGTGTTTTAATTTTGTAGACGATTGGAGATAAATATTTTCTTCGTCGAGCGATTATGAATAAACTAAAGCAAACAAAAAATCAGAATTTATTCGAGTCATAATGGAACGGGGAATGTTTATTAAATAAAATAAAGGATTCGTCGACACTGAGTATTTCCGCGAAATTCATTCATGCCGGTACGAAGAAACGTAATAAAGATTTATCAGCGATCGAGCGGAGCGTTACAGCCAGGATTTTCTCTTTAATGACCCCGCGATTAAGGCGCGCGTCGCTGCGAAAGCGTAATAGGTGTGATTTTTTTTTTTTTTTTTTTTTACAAATTTTGATAATTAGTGGATTTTCCGGAAACGAGCGAAATCTTGTATTATTTTTATAAACAAATTTTAATAATTAGTAAATTTTCTGGAAACGAGCGCCATCTTGTGTTGTTTTTATTACAAATTTTTATAATTAGCAAATTTTCCGGAAACGAGCGCCATCTTGTGTTATTTTTATTAACAAATTTTTATAATTAACGGATTTTCCGTAAACGAGCGCCATCTTGTGTTGTTTTTATTACAAATTTTTATAATTAGCAAATTTTCTGAAAACGAGCGCCATCTTGTGTTATTTTTATTACAAATTTTTATAATTAGCAAATTTTCCGGAAACGAGCGCCATCTTGTGTTATTTTTATTAACAAATTTTAATAATTTGCAAATTTTCTGGAAACGAGCGCCATATTGTGTCATTTTTCTTAGCAAATTTTAATAATTAGCAAATTTTCCGGAAACGAGCGCCCTCTTGTGTTATTTTTTCTTACAAATTTTAACAATTAGCAAATGTTCCGGAAACGAGCATCATCGTGTTATCGAAACGAGAAAAGGGTACAAAACAAACGAAAAGCCATCGTTTACGTTTAAAAATAAGTGCGATGGTGTCGTGAAAAGTTCAGGGTCCGTACTCGTCGCTGCGAACCCGGAAACAGCAAAACGGGGCGACACACCGTACAGGACTTCCGGTTCGGCGTAGCCGGCATAATTCGCCTTGTTTTTATTTCATCCCGTCGATCCAATTATTTTTATTTCTTTTTTTTTATCGCATCGTACCGTATATATTTGTTTTTTATTCCCCGTTCCCACGCGATCGCGATCGATAAGCGATCTCTCGATTGTTGGATGAAAAATGAAAAATGAAAAAAAAAGAAAAGAAGAAACAAACTAGAATTATAAATACGAGTGGTACGTTTCTCGTTTGTTCGTCGTTATTGACGGGAACGGATCGTGTGTCAATTAGTCGACAATTTTCCAAATCTTTTTTTTTCCCCTATTTTAACGACCCGAAAATTGTCGCGTTCCCGTCGATATCGAGATTCGAGTCATTTCCGTGGATTACTTCGTTCGCTTTCACTTCCAATCCGTGAAAAATCTTAAGTATTTTCCCATCGCGTTCCAACCATATCTCAAATATCATGAATATTCTATATATTATAATATAATATAATATTATTATTTTATATTATATTATATTATAATATTATCATATTATATTATATTATAATATTATTATATTATATTATATGATAATATTATATTATTATATGATATATTATAATATTATGTTATAATATGTTATATTATGTCATATTATGTTATATTATATTATTATATTGTATTATAATATAATATAATATATCATATATTATAATATAATATATTATAATATGATATAATATTATTATATTATAATATATTATAATATGATATAATATTATTATATTATAATATCATATTATTATATTATATTATTTTATACTATATTATATGTATGTATATATATATATATATATATATATTTGTATGTATGTATGTATATATGAAATGTCTGATGGGCGAGCTGCCATTGTTTCTCGAATTATCCGCGACGCCATGTAGGCGGGGCGTTGGAGCCCTCCACGGAAGGTCGCCCATAACGTTGAATATTGTTGACGTTCTTGCGATGCCATCGTGTTCGAACGCTTTTTTTTTCCCGCGCTCGACGCTCCATTCTTCAAAACTTTTATAATTGTCGTTTCAACGGGACTCGTTAAAACAAACTTTATTTTTTTCTTCTTTCAACGCCATCGATGAGAGAAATTTGTTAAATCGATCTGAAAATTTTGAACAAGGAAATTATTTTTTTTTTGGAAAATCGAGAGGAACATTTTCTTCCCAACATCGCATCTTGCTTTCTTACCTGGAAACACGATGGACCTCGTCTCGAAATGTTTTCCGAGGTTCCGGTCAGGTAACGGCTCTCCTCCTTTCTCTCTCTCTCTCTCTCTCTCTCTCTCGCCTCGTCGAGTTTACAGAAATATTTGATCAGATAATTTTCGAACCCGGGGACGAGTTCGGCGGGATTTTTCCAAATTTGTTTTCAAGCAAACTCGCTAAATTAATATTCGAAAATTCTCGAAATCGTCCCGAGACTTTTTCCTTCTTCGTGATAAAAAATCATAATAATAATAATAACAACAATAAATAATCCGTTACGATGACATTTCGCTCCAAGATTCGCGATGGAAGATCGTCCGTTCGATAAGAATGGCGACCGACGCCCGGCGATCGAGCGACGAGATTTTGGTTTGAAAAATTTCGGTGCAATGTTAAAGAAATCGAAATGTCACCGGTCGAAGATTATTTCTTCGATCGGAGACGATCTTTTACTTTTTCTTTCTCAAATTAAGAAACTTAAATAAAATTTTGATCGAATTGAAATGAAAATAAAAAAATTATACAAAACGATAATCGATTTTTGAAGAAAATTCAACGATCTTGCATTCGCTCCTTGTGTCTACGTTCGGGAACGCACCGAAAAAAAGAAACCCGCGTTTATCTACCGGCTTAGTTGCGATAAGTCGGACGATGAGAAAGATATCCAATCTGATTGCTGATATATATATTTTTTTTTTTATTCTTGTGGCCGATTCGTGCGATCGTGCGGCGACGCCCTCGACGGAAGCGCGATCTTGCATACATGAATACATATACATATGCTCATTTGGTATTTATTTCAAAGCGGGGGTTGGACTGCAAAAGAGAAAAAAAAAGCCTGTGGGATTATCCGGGATTATCATCAAGGGCTGATTAAGCGAGTATAGTCGGATTTAAAAACGAAAGGAACGAAGAGGCACCCGGTTTTATTGGCTTTCCAACTCACTGGGATCATTTTCGTATCGCTATAAAAAATTCAGAGATTCAAAGATTTGATTTCTTTCAAAATAATTTATCTTAATTGAATAAATTGCAATTTTTGTGTATAAGAAATTTGAATAAAATATATTTTATTATAAGACAATTTCGATTGGATCGTTTTTGTAAAAAAAATACATAGATTCATAATTATTGTCTGGTTGAAAAAGAAAAAATGATTTAAGTTGAATAAATTACTGTTTTTTTTTTTAATTATAAAAATATATTTCGATGCAAAAGAAAATCACTTTCGTTGCCTAGAAAATAAACCGATATGTAATTAAGCAAAAAAAACTGTTGCGGACATTCAAAGATTTTATTTTTTTCGAAATAATTTATCTGAATTTAAAAAAATTGCTGTTTTTTTAAATTACAAAAATATATTTCGATGCATAACAAAATCAGTTTCGTTGCCTAGAAAACAAACACATAAAATAAACCGATATGTAATCAAGCAAAAAAAAACTGTTGTGAACATTCAAAGATTTTATTTTTTTCGAAATAATTTATCCTAATTTAAAAAAATTGCTGTTCTTTTAAATTACAAAAATATATTTCGATGCATAACAAAATCAGTTTCGTTGCCTAGAAAACAAACACATAAAATAAACCGATATGTAATTAAGCAAAAAAAAACTGTTGCGGACATTCAAAGATTTTATTTTCTTCAAAATAATTTATCTAAATTAAACAAATTGCTGTTTTCTTGAATTACAAAAATATATTTCGATGCAAAACAAAATCAGTTTCATTGTCTAGAAAATAAACAAATAAAATAAACCGATATGTAATTAAGCAAAAAAAAAACTGTTGCGGACATTCAAAGATTTTATTTTCTTCAAAATAATTTATCTAAATTAAACAAATTGCCGTTCTTTTAAATTACAAAAATATATTTCGATGCATAACAAAATCAGTTTCGTTCCCTAGAAAACAAGCACATAAAACAAACCGATATGTAATTAAGCAAAAAAAAAATTGTTACGCCGTCCTACATCGAAAAGTCCGAGGGCAGCCGTATCCTCTTATCGTGAATATTTCTCACATTTCTCATACCCGTTTTACGTTGATAATTGAGGTGATAAAAATATGCGACGATGCTTTTTTAAACCAGTCGACCATCGGGCATAATTATCAACATCCATTAATAATTGAGTCTGAAACAAGAAAAAGAAAAATACGAAATAGAACAAAAAACTTGCTCGCGTGGTTTTGACGTAGATCCGGATCGAGGACGAGCGACCCCGAGCGAGTGTTATTTTATATAAATCGCTAGACTCTATCGCCATTCGACGAGCAATCTTTCCGTTTCTGTTTTTTGTATTCTTCTTTCTTCCATAATTACGGGGATGATGATGAGACCAAAGGCGAACTCGTACTTTTCTATTTTTATTTCGTTACTTCTTTTTTTCTTCCTCCTCCTCCTCCTCCTCCTCTTCCTCTTCTTTACGGTGCTCATCGTCGTTTCGTTTCTTTGAGGACATTTGTCGTTCCTCGTGTATTATGGAAGCGATCGTCTGGCACAGTAAAAGCTGTCGTGTGGCGGCGTGCCAAGGGCACGGATGCGCGTGTCGAGCGTGCGTTCCCCGGTCGACCTCGACTGCTCGGTGCCCCGCGCGGGCACGTCGCCCGTCACGCGCGACCTTTGACCCCCGTCGACTTCTTCGTCTCTTCTTTTGCTTGGCTTTTTTTTTATTTCGAATTTATTTATTTTTTATTCGTTCCTCTTCTGCCTTCCGTTCTCCGCCTCTGGTTCTCGGACGAATTCAGAAATATTTATGAGGAACACCGGTCGACGACCAAGTTGGAAAGTCACAGGTCCCTCGGTTCCCCAAAATGGCCGATGATTCTTCTTACGCGGCAAGAAAAACGTTTCGATAGTTTACTTTTTTTCTCTCTGTTTTTCAGTTTTTGTTTGTTTGTTTGTCTTCCAGGAAGAATACAGAAACATATAACGCGAATGCAAGTCATGCGCGTTTTATTTAGTTTCATATTTTTATTCCGTATTAACGATGCACCGCGAACTCGTTCGGGGAAAAAAATAAATAAAAAAGAAAACGAGTTTACGAGAGTCGAGGACATTCAAAGTCGTTTGAAGGAAATGTAATAGGAATTGTGGAAAGCGAACGCGTTTGTTTGAATTTTCGTTGAAAAATTGTTTTTAACTAATTTGAGTAAAAATCGAAGAATTTTTGAAATTTTGTTATTTTACTTTGGAGGAGAATATCGAAAGGGTGTGGATCTAGATGCGTACGTACAGTGGTACGTTGTATGGCAAAATTGGGGGCAGCTGCATCCACGGGCAACATCTGCCGGGAACGGCTAAAGGGAACGCAGCCTTGTGCTTTATTTTCTCGTTATCTTCATATTTTGTATAGGTATATGTATATTTCAATGATGGAGCTGGCTTTTTATAATATTTTCATTGAATGTTGCCCTTTGCGAGATTCGTAGCTCTGAGAAACTTGCAGGGAATTCAATTTATCAATTTTTGTTCAACCAGGTGGGACACCCGGTACATTTTTCTATAAATTCAAGCCTGTTCTCCAAAAATTAGATACTCGGTTTATTCTTGACTCGCTATTAACCAAAAATCATGAATTCAATCCAATCAAACCGTCGTGATATTTGATTAATTTTGTTTACCGGGACACCCGGTATATTTTCTACAAATTCAAGCCTGTTCTCCAAAAATTAAACACTCGGTTTATTCTTGACTCGCTATTAACCAAAAATCGTTTATTAAATCCGATCAAACCGTCGTGACATTTGATTTATTTTTTTTAACGGGACACCCGTTATATTTCTTTCTAAAAATTCAAGCCTATTCTCCAAAAATAAACACTCGGTTTATTCTTGACCCCACTATTTACCAAAAATCATTAATTCAATCCAATCGAACCGTCGTGATATTTGAGTGAAATTTTTTAAAACGAGACACCCGATATATTTTGCTACAAATGCAAGCCTGTTCTTCAAAAATACACACTCGGTTTATTTCTTAACTCACTATTAACCAGAAATCGTTAATTCAATCGAATCGAACCGTCGTGATATTTGATTAATTTTGTTTACCAGGACACCCGGTATATTTATCTACAAATTCAAGCCTGTTCTCCAAAAATTAAACACTCGGTTTATTCTTGATTCGTTGTTAACCAAAAATCATTAATACAATCCAATCGAACCGTCGTGCTATTTGAGTAAATTTTTTGAAAATGGGACACCCGGTACATAGAATTGAGAATCCTCGTACACGGCAACGAGATTTTGCTGTCATTATATCGAGAGAGAGATATATATACACGCAGAACGTCCATGCCACTCGTTCCCAGGATATGTGAGTGGACGAGGTCGTTGGAAACTCCAAAGGTCCAGGGAAACGACGTTTGTCACTCGTCATCGAGATTTACCGACATGCGCTCTTGCGTAATTCACCTCGCTCGATTCTTCGCGCGTCATTCGACTCTCCGGCAAAACGACCAAATTCCAAACGAAAAATAATGGCTTCTACCGCTCTATAAAGAATAAAGAAAAATTCGGACGTGTTTGACAGGATACTGATATTTGGTCTTTGATAAGAAAATTTGATTAAACATTCAATGTGATGTAACGGAAATAAAACGAGACGCTTTTGGCCTCACCGAATTGATCGCTCACTCGCGACGTGGCTTTCTTATTTTTTATACGCGACACGTTGCATTATTACGATCGTTATCGAACGAACAAACGAAATTTATTCAATTCGATCGTGAAAATATTCATCGAACGAACGGAAAGTTTTTCATCGCCGCGATTCATTCCCCAAACCCAATTTCTTTACTTGAATCTTAATTCAATTTTTCAACGGGAAATTATTTTTTTACTAAACGTAAATTAATTTTTGCTTAAAGTAAATTCAGTTTTATTTACGGAAATCGTTTGTTTCTTTTTTTCTTAATTCGTCCGGTTCCAGTTACGATGTATGCAAATTTAATAGATCGAATTTTTCGCTATTGCACAGTTTGCAAAATTGCATAGAACCGAGCGCGCGAAATTGCGATGACTTTGCGCCGCGGTTACCAGCTGGAATATTCATGATTGCCGCTCTCTCTCTCTCTCTCGCATATGTCTTCGATAATTCTGAGGAAATTACGCGTATAAGGAGAAATCGTTCGTCGACGGTGCGTAGACTCGGTAATATTGCTTTATACGCGTATATTTCTATATAAAACGAAATATCTATATACACATTGTGTCGTACAGCTGGAATATTAATTATGTCGAGATCTCTCGACTTATAAAGAACCTTCGCTCTCGAGAAAAAAAGGACAAGAATTGTCGCAACTCTTTTTATTTTATCGTTACGATATTTTTATTTTTGACAAACGATTATTTTTATTGCGCGAAGAAGCAGGACGTTTCGAACAAATTGTAATTTTGCGAAATTAGAATTTGGAATTTGATTTGATAATAAAAATTCATTTTTTCATCCAAAAACGTTAAAAAAAAACGAAAAAAAAGTCATTTTTTGTTAATTATTTGGGCGAGAATTTTTGAAAAAACAGTTTTTTTATTGTGCCAACAAGCATGACGGTACGAACGAATTGTAATTTTATGAAAATAGAGTTCGGACTTTGATTTGATAATAAAAATTCATTTTTTCGCCCAAAAACGTTAAAAAAAAAACGAAAAAAAAAGTCATTTTTGTTTAATTATTTCGGCAAATTTTTTGAAACAACGATTATTTTTATTGCGCGGCGAAGCAGGGACGTTTCGAATCGCAAGTTTACGAAAATAGAATTCGGACTCTGATTTAATTACCAAAAATGCATTTTTTGCCCAAAAACGTTGAAAAAACGAAAAAAAAAAGTCGTTTTTGATTTATTATTTTGGCAAAAATTAGCGTGTCTTGCCTGGCCATTCGTGACGATCGGAGTCTGAGAAAGGTGACTCCGTCTGGAACTTTGTACCTCGTCGTTATTAACCGTCGAGTCTCGAAGTTCTCACCGGCGATGCACGAGATAACGCTCCATAGATAGTTTTTCCATGTTTGACGCGAGATTACGAATCTCTTTTTATTGAGCTTCCGAGTCTCACGACGCTCGAATATCGTACGAGCGACAATGATTATTCAACAAGAAAAAAGCAACAATTTCTCTTTAAAGCAAAAATAAAAAAAGGAAAAAAGTCGATTAATTCGATTAAAATAAAAATCAAATTGAAATTCGCAAAAAACTATTTAATTCCGACCTAAATAATTTCTTTTTTACATTTTTTTTAAATTTTCACGCCGTAAAATGTTACAAAAGTCCACTAAACTTTTTGGGCAATCAGAAAAAAACAAAAAAAGAACTCGATTTATTCGATTAATTCGATTAAAATGAAAATCAAATTGAAATTCGCTAGAAACTATTTAATTTCGACCTAAATAATTTCTTTTTTGCACTTTTTTTAATTCTCAGGCTGCAAAATGTAACGAAAATTCACTAAACTTTTTGGGCAAACAAAAAAAAGAACTCGATTTATTCGATTAATTCGATTAAAATGAAAATCAAATTGCAATTCGCTAGAAACTATTTAATTTCGACCTAAATAATTTCTTTTTTGCACTTTTTTTAATTCTCAGGCTGCAAAATGTAACGAAAATTCACTAAACTTTTTGGGCAAACAAAAAAACAGAACTCGAATCATTCGATTAATTCGATTAAAATCAAAATCAAATTGCAATTCGCTAGAAACTATTTAATTTCGACCTAAATAATTTCTTTTTTGCACTTTTTTTAATTCTCAGGCTGCAAAATGTAACGAAAATTCACTAAACTTTTTGGGCAAACAAAAAAACAGAACTCGAATCATTCGATTAATTCGATTAAAATCAAAATCAAATTAAAATTCGCTAGAAACTATTTAACTTCGACCTAAATAACTTCTTTTTTACATTTTTTTTAATTCTCACGTTGCAAAGTATTACGAAAGTTTACTAAATTTTTTTGGCCAACGGTGAATTGCAAGCCGGAGGGGTGAAACTTCAATTTTACATCGTCAATCATCCGATCGCGTATCGCCATTGGCAAACGCTGTATAACTTTTAGTCTCTCGCATTGTCCATTATATATATATATATAAAGGATTATGTAGTGATTTACCTTGATCTGTTAACCCCGCGGTGCGCGCAACCGAACAACGACGACGATGGAGAACTCCTTCATTACATATCTTTTTTTTCTTTTTTTTTTTTGCTACCGTGACTCCGGGAGACGTATAGCACGTGTTACGAGCGCACATACATTACATACAAGTTCCTAATAATCTATGCGAGTCGCTGATATAACGCGAGCAGGTAAACTCGAGTATCGCAGTCGGTTCGATTCTTTTCCCTCTTTTTTTTATCATTTTTTTTGTTTACGAAAATGAACACAAAAATTTTTAATCAATTATTATCCGATCAAGACCGTAAATAATAAATGGAAATTTATCGAAAGTGTTGCAACGAATAATACGATTTTAATTTACGACGATGATTATTTTTTATTGGAATTAAATTGGCCAATTTTGTATTGCGATAATTCGTATGATTTTCGTTTTTCTTTTTTTTTTTCATTAGATCAACCAAGTAGCTTGATTTTTACGGTTTACCGATACGATTTGCGACATCGATTCGACGATCGTAGGCAAAAAAATTGTTTTACGATTTTTTTATTTTAATCGGATGAAAATATGCAAAAGTTTGAAGGTTTCGAATTTATCGTTGAAGCAAGAAGTTCGTTTTGTAAAATTGAGCAAATACGAGTTGTAAAGTTTGTTAATAAAAATTCAAATTGTTCGTAATCTCGTCGCTTTCGCCTATTTCGTATTCGCGTAAAGCACGTTTCGTATGTCGTTTTAATGAAAAATATGTAGCAACTTTTCGTGATGGTGTACCACCACGCTCCTCTCGTGTTCTTTGGTTTAGCGCAACGCTCTCGGGGACCTCGTGACACCAGCCGTGATTTATCGTCGAAAGAGTCACGATGTCACGATGACGAAGGATCGTTACGCCGGGTTAAAGGTGCCACTGTATTCCCTGCACTTTTTTTTCTGCATCGAAATTCGACTGTAATAACGCCAAGAAAAAGCGAATTTACGAGCGAATGTCTTTTTTTTATTTTCTGAAAAAAAAAAAAAAATTTTTTTTATCAATTCTCGACAAAATAATAATTTGGAGTTCATTTTCTTTTTAAAAAACGTTCCATGGACGAATTCCAATAACAATTAATTAGAATAAACCGTAATTGCACATTTGAAAAAATTTAATTTAATTTAAAAGAAAAACAAAAATTTCCTTTATTTCGTTTTCTTTTCGATTGGTTTAAAAAAACGCGAAAATAAACATCGAAATTCGATTCTAATAATGCCAAGAAAAATCGAATTTGCGAGTGTATATCTTTTTTTTATTTTCTGAAAAAAAAAAAAAAATTTTTTATCAATTCTTGGCAAAATAATAATTTGGAGTTCGTTTTCTTTTTGAAAAACATTCCATGAATGAATTCCAATAACAATTAATTAGAATAAACCGTAATTGCAAATTTGAAAAAATTTAATTTAATTTAAAAGAAAAACAAAAATTTCCTTTATTTCGTTTTCTTTTCGATTGGTTTAAAAAAACGCGAAAATAAACATCGAAATTCGATTCTAATAATGCCAAGAAAAATCGAATTTGCGAGTGTATATCTTTTTTTTATTTTCTGAAAAAAAAAAAAAAAAAAAAAAAATTTTTATCAATTCTTGGCAAAATAATAATTTGGAGTTCGTTTTCTTTTTGAAAAACATTCCATGAATGAATTCCAATAACAATTAATTAGAATAAACCGTAATTGCAAATTTGAAAAAATTTAATTTAATTTAAAAGAAAAACAAAAATTTCCTTTATTTCGTTTTCTTTTCGATTGGTTTAAAAAGACGCGAAAATAAACATCGAAATTCGATTCTAATAATGCCAAGAAAAATCGAATTTGCGAGTGAATATCTTTCTTTTATTTTCTGAAAAAAAAAAAAAAAGAAAATTTTATCAATTCTTCACAAAATAATAATTTAGAGATCGTTTACTTTTTAAAAACGTTCCGTGGACGAATTCCAATTACAATTAATTAGAATAAATCGTAATTGCAAATTTGAAAAAATAAAATGAGAATAAACAGAAATATTTCCTTTATTTTCACCAATATCGTCCGAGACATATTCATGTCGCTGCCAGAGCAAAAAGCAAATTTCCATTCGACCTTAGCGACCTCACGACGGTCGCAGCGCGTTCCGGAAGAGCTGTTTGTAAATTTTTCCTGCTACACTTTTCAATAATACGGAGCGACGAGAATTTTCCATCGACGAAACTCGTCGAGCACGGTTTACATGCGCGCGCACATATTTTTATATTCGTGTATAATTGCATGTAAACGAAATTTTTGCCGCGAAGAAACGAAAGGAAATTTGAAAATGGACGGATGAATCGTTCACCCAACCAATTTTCTGTTATCGTACGTTCCTCTTTTTTTTTATTTCCCCGTTTAACACGGGAAATGTACGATAAATGGATAAATTTTTTAATGCTACGCTTTTGTCGGTCGCGGATTGGTGGAGGTAAAAAAAATGAGACGCTCCTCGAAGCGCCTATGAATATGCAGCTCGTACGACACCCTGGTAGTCAGCGAGGTTTCTGGGTGCATAATTGCAGGCGCCTGAATACCCTCAGGGGTTCTCAACGCTCGTGTATTTAAAAAAAATGTTAATTAAAAAAAATATATCTATAAATTAATTTTTTTAACGTTTCATGATTTAAATAAATATTTTGAGAGAATTTTAACAGTTAGAGGTCAGAAGAATGCACTTTTTGTTTAAATTAATGTGGATAGAAAAATATAAATTGTTTCATTAAAAAAAAGTTATTAATTAAAAAAATATATTTATAAATTAATTTTTTTAACGTTTCATGATTTAAATAAATATTTGGAGAGAATTTTAACAGTTAGAGGTCAGAAGAATGCACTTTTTGTTTAAATTAATGTGGATAGAAAAATATAAATTGTTTCATTAAAAAAAAGTTATTAATTAAAAAAATATATTTATAAATTAATTTTTTTAACGTTTCATGATTTAAATAAATATTTTGAGAGAATTTTAACAGTTAGAGCTCAGAAGCATTTACTTTTTGTTTAAATTAAATGTGTATACAAAAATATAAGTTGTTTCATTGAAAAAAAATAATAATAATTTAAAAAAAAATTATAAACTTAATTTTATACCATTTCACAATTTAAATAAACATTTTGAGAGAATCTTAACAGTTACAACTGACAAGAATTTACTTTTTGTGTAATTAAATGTTTATAAAAAAGTTATTTAAAAAAAAAATTATTTTTAAAAACAAAATAGTTAAAAAAATGACAACTCGCATGATCATTGAAAGAAAATAATTTCCTTCTCTCCTCCTCTACAAAAAAAACTCCCGCCATAAAAAAATTGTCAAAATTTAATTCTGTTCCGAAAAATTGACAAAAAAATTGATTTCAGGTTATGGGATGGCAGCAATACGTCGTAAAACCTGCAGCGATGGATCGGGGCGCGGACGGTGGCGATGGTGCCGACGGTTCTGATAACAACGCGATACCAGCTGGTAGCAGCGGCGTTTTGTCCGAAACCGCTCTTGCTCACGCCCCGGTCCTTACCGAACAATTTATTCGTGAGCATGGGATTCCCTTGGACCAAGCCATACGTCAGGTACGTTGCACAAACCCAGAAAACTAATATAATACCGAAATAAAACAAAAATGCATTCTTGAAGAAAGGACGAAGAAATAAAAATTTTGTTCTTTTCGTGACAAATTTTTTATTTTTCGTTTTAGCAGAGAGAAACCGTTTTCGAAGGTCAAGAAAGGACGAAGAAGTCAAAGTTTTGTTCTTTTCGTGACAAATTTTTTATTTTTCGTTTTAGCAGAGAGAAACCGTTTTCGAAGGTCAAGAAAGGACGAAGAAATAAAAGTTTTGTTCTTTTCGTGACAAATTTTTTGTTTCTCGTTTTAGCACAGAGAAACTGTTCTCGGAGGTCAAGAAAGGACGAAGAAGTCAAAGTTTTGTTCTTTTCGTAACAAATTTTTTGTTTTTCGTTTTAGCAGAGAGAAACCGTTCTCGAAGGTCACGAAAGGACGAAGAAGTCAAAATTTTGTTCTTTTCGTGACAAATTTTTTGTTTTTCGTTTTAGCAAAGAGAAACCGGTCTCGAAGGTCAAGAAAGGACGAAGAAGTCAAAATTTTGTTCTTTTCGTGACAAATTTTCTGTTTTTCGTTTCAGCGGAGAGAAACCGTTCTTGTTGACTCTTACGTGTCCCGTTGGTAGATACGAATCTCTTAGACGCGAGGCAACTTCGACTAATGTCAGGTTTTTCGCGTATAATCGTCATTCGCTCGAATCGTTACGTCACACGACCAACGTTCAACCCGGGGCGTTTTATTCAACGACCCGAGGATATTAAACGAAAGAATTTGCCAAGAGCGTCGTTTCTATGACGAAAATAACGCGATGCGCGAAAGAAATCCAACCGTGGTCGGTGGGAGTTTACCAAGAGAGTATGAAATTCGCCGGTCTTTCTCTCTCTCTCTTTCTCTTTCTCTTCGGTTTTACCGACTATGTTATTACCACCGTCGTAATTAACATTGCGACAGTGAAATTGAGACATCCACAGGGAATGTTTCGACGGATGCAACGATCTTAAATCCATCTTCGTCCTTCTTCTTACTTTCAACTTTTCAACATCGAATTAACGCGATTCAATCATGATTAAACAAAAATTAGCTAAATCGCTAATTGAATTCAATGGAAAAAATTAAATAAAATAAAAATAAATGGGAAATTCCCTTTTCGTTACTTTCGACTTTTCAAGATCGAATTAACACGATTCAATCGTGATTAAACAACAATTAGCTAATTAGCTAATTGAATTGAAAGGAAAAAATTAAATAAAATCAAAATAAAAGGGAAATTCCCTTCTCGTTACTTTCGACTTTTCCACATCGAATTAATCCAAACCCAAACAAAAATTGGCTAATTACATAGTTAATTGAATTGAAAGGAAAAAGTTAAATAAAATCAAAATAAAAAGGAAATTCCCTTTTCGTTACTTTCAACGTTTCAACATTGAATTATCACTATTTAATCGTGATTAAACAAAAATTTGCTAATTAGCTAATTGAATTGAAAGGAAAAAAACAAAATAAAAAGGAAATTCCCTTCTCGTTACTTTCGACTTTGCAACATCGAATTAATCGTGATTTAAACAAAAATTAGCTAATTAGCTAATTGAACTGAAAGAAAAAAAAATAAAATCAAAATAAAAGTGAGATACGAGGAATTAGAAATCGTGATTATTTCAATGCGACGTTTATCGCGATAGAACGACAAAGCTTTATTTTTTTTTATTTTTATTCATCGCCAACGACACACAATGCGGGTAGCAAGGTGCATCGACTTGGACGATTGTGTTCGTTCACGAACGAGAACTCGGAAAATTTTGTAATGGGGGCCGTTATCCTTCTTGCTGACTCGTGAGTACGTCGCCCCCATGCCTCGCGCGTCAATATTGCGCGTTAAAAATTCTCGTCAAGGTACGACGGTTCGTCGAACCAGCCGCATTGCGAAATTTTTCACAAAATCCATTTCTAATTATTATAAACTTCTTTTAATTTTCAATTTTGTTCTAATCACTCCCAAAGCTTTAATTTTAAATTAAATAAAACAAACAGAACCGTGCGAATTAAAGATTTTATTGTCAATGATGAAAATATTTATTTTATCTTTCTAAAAATTTCATTTTTCTTTTCAGTTCGAGACGTGGTGGTCGACCCTGACGTGCGTCTCGGCCGGAAGTTCGCCGCGTTTCGTCGTCGATGGTCAAGCACCCCTGAGGCAATGCCTGCATCCCGAGAGTTTCAATAAATACCTCGATCTCCCGGATCACTACACGACGTTTCACGACTTGAGAAAGGAATTCACCACTTGCTATTCGTCCCAGGAAGAACTCTCGAGCCTGAGTGTTCGCGACATGATCGAATGTATCCTTTAATAATGTTTCAATAATTAATTCTTATTCTCTTCGGGTAAAGCTTCTTGATCGAACGAAAATAGAATAGTTCTACAAAAAAGAAATACAAAATTAAAAACGAATATAAACCTTCGACGTTTTAAGGTAGTCCTATCGTTGGGTGGGGGATTAAAATTGGATTCCCGTTTTTTCTCACATTGGAAGTGGACCAAGCATTAAAGTTTATTAAGAAAAGTTGTTGCAAATCGACTAAGGAACAACATACTCAAAATTCAAATTGATCTTACGGAAAGTTTATTTGTTATATAATAAACAAAATCATGAATTTTTGTTTCCATAAGATTTTTTATAAAAACTAATCGAAACTTCTTCGATGTCATATAAAAATGTGTGCGAAATTTCAACAAGCTTCATCGACCAAATGATCGAGATACTCGTTGTATAATGTTGCGATATTTAACACGGGCTCTTAATATGGGAGATTGCGAAAAATGATTTTCAAGAATAAATATCGTGGTTTTTGAGTCGATAAAGTCCCCTGAAATTTTATACACATATACATATGACATCAAAGAACGTTTCTGCAAATTTTCAGTACAATCTAACGGAAAAGCTGTAACGATATGACTACCTTAAGGTAGTTGGGTGGGGGATTAAAATTGGATTCCCGTTTTTTCTCACATTGGAAGTGGACCAAGCATTAAAGTTCATTAAGAAAAGTTGTTGCAAATCGACTAAGGAACAACATACTCAAAAGTCAAATTGATCTTACGGAAAGTTTATTTGTTATATAACAAACAAAATCATGAATTTTGTTTTCCATAAGATTTGTTATAAAAACTAATCGAAACTTCTTCGATGTCATATAAAAATGTGTGCGAAATTTCAACAAGCTTCATCGACCAAATGATCGAGATACTCGTTGTATAATGTTGCGATATTTAACATCGGCTTTTAAGGGAGATTGCGAAAAATGACGATTTTCAAGAATAAATATCGTGATTTTTGAGTCGATAAAGGCCCCTGAAATTTTACACACATATACATATGACATCAAAGAACGTTTCTGCAAATTTTGAGTGAAATCTAACGGAAACGCTGTAACGATAGGACTGCCTTAACGTGCTCATAATTTTTGATAAATTCTAAGATAAGGAAGCTTTCCCTGCGAGAAACCGATTTCTTTTTTGCATCGATGAAAAAGGATCGATCAACATTGGCAAGATCATAATTTTCGTTTCATACTTGGATTCTAAGTCAATAGCGTGATTGTCGATAGGCGGTATTAGACGTAAGAGATATAGGAAAGGATGTTGTGTTTAGTCATGAGCTTGTATTATCGTCGCGCAGTCTCGTAATGTATTCAAGACGTCGGACTCGACCGATTTTCATATATATATATATATATATATGTACATTTGTTTCGATGGTCGCGGAAATATTTGCCACGTTCTCAACCTTCGTGGCCGCGCTTCTGGACGTTCCTTTGTCTATCTTCCTCTATTATCGTATATTTCTCTCGGTATCTAGCTTCTCTTTCTGACAACTATGTATTCTTGAGTTACGAGACATTGGCGGGTCAGCGATGTCAGTGGTTCTCAATCCATTCGTCGTAATAAATCCAACGTCGAAAAATCAAGGGTCACACTTACCCTCTTGAATTTGTTTCCCAATTATTTGCAATGATCTACTGGTAGTGTAAAGTTGGAATCGCAAGAAAACGTTTGTTTAAAAAGTCTGAACAAAAATCCCAAAGACTGGGTAATAAATGTACAAATTTGAGGCAAAAATTTGCAACAATGTTTGAAAGATTCTCAAAGTAAATTATCGATAGATCATTCTGGTTGGATCGTAGCGAGTATTATTAATTCGTTTAGGCCTGTTCGGGATTGTTTTCGAGTTAGGAGGCTTATCTAGTCGATGACACGTTTGAGAACCACTGGCGAGCCACGTCTCGTGTTACGGTACCGTATACCTTCGTCGTTGCGTTGCAAGAGTCAGTAAGAGAGAGAGAGAGAGAGAGAGAGAGAGAGAGAGAGAGAGAGAGAAAGAGACTATATGGTTCCCATGGAACGGTTCTTCCTACTAGCAGTTTTGCCAGGCGTTCGGTGCCCTTCTCTCTTCGGCCAACCCAACTTCTCTCTTCTCTTGCATCGCGATCATAAACTCTCTCTATCTCCCTTACCCGACTATTTTTATCCAATTGTGTTTTTTCATTCTCTCGTCCTTCCTTCGTTCTTCGCGATACGACGTCGATTGCGAATCACTGGCACGACTTCGTATTTCGTCCAGGACGCGAGAAAGGTTCGTTTACAGTTGGCGCGCGCCCCCCTGCGGTCGACGATTGTATTAGGGGTAGAAAGGTCACGCACGTCTTCACGAAGTAAACAAAATCTATAATTTCGCGATTTAAATAAAAATGACACTAAGGTCGTTGTTGTTTATTTATTTACGTTGTTTAATCAACGTTCCGCATTGGAGAATCGCGAGAGACTCTTACGCAACTTTCTAAACCGATAACTATAACCCCGATGTGACCTCTGGCGAAACGTTCGTTCCACGAAAAAAAAAAAAAAATAATAAAACTTCGTATGACGTCGTACACGCGTTCTTGGATTATCGTTTGGACGTTCACTAAAACCTTGGTTACTCTACCGACCAGTCGTTGCACCGCATTAACGATTCGAGTCGTGTACAATTCCCTACCCGAAAAGTTGTATCGAAGAAACGAGTCGAGGAAATCTCCGACGCGATTCGCGTAAACAAACGTTTTGTCCTTTACAATGGTGAAATTTCAAGGTCGCTCGGAGGTCACAAATATCATCCAGCAATATATTTAATTTTTCTAATTTCAATCGATCAATTAATCAAATGAAACGATCGATAAAAATTGTTTTATATAATTTTTTTAAATCGCTTATATTTTGATAGAATGGAAAAAGAAAATATTTAAAAATAGACCTAATCGCCCAAGAAAAGAATTCCAATCGACAATAACGTTAGAACGAATTCGTGGGGGAAAGTCGCGAGGTGATTAGTCGTAAGAACAAAATTTACACTGCAGCGTTACAATATATGAAGTTTCAAGGTCGTTCGAAAGTCACAAATATCAACTTCACCGACAAAATATTTATTTCTTTAATTTTAATCGATCGATGAATCAAATCAAAAGATTTGATAAAAAATGTTTTATATAAATTTTTGAAAATTGCTTATATTTCGATAGAATATAAAAAGAAAGCAATTAAATCAAACTCACGCGCGTCCAGATTCGCCCAAGAAAAGAA
The DNA here is from genome assembly GCA_946811545.1 of Netelia fuscicornis. Classification (NCBI taxonomy): domain Eukaryota; kingdom Metazoa; phylum Arthropoda; class Insecta; order Hymenoptera; family Ichneumonidae; genus Netelia; species Netelia fuscicornis. The sequence continues at coordinate 1,499,364 of OX328013.1, forward strand.
TTCCAATCAACGATAACGGTAGAACGAATTCGTGCGGGAAAAGTCGCGAGGCCATTGGTCGTAACAAGAAAAAAAATGACACGGCAGCGTTACAATATATGAAGTTTCAAGGTCATTCGAAAGTCACAAATATCAACTTCACCGACAAAATATTTATTTCTTTAATTTTAATCGATCGATGAATCAAATCAAAAGATTTGATAAAAAATGTTTTATATAAATTTTTGAAAATTGCTTATATTTCGATAGAATATAAAAAGAAAGCAATTAAATCAAACTCACGCGCGTCCAGATTCGCCCAAGAAAAGAATTCCAATCGACAATAACGTTAGAACGAATTCGTGGGGGAAAGTCGCGAGGTGATTAGTCGTAAGAACAAAATTTACACTGCAGCCTTACAATATATGAAGTTTCAAGGTCGTTCGAAAGTCATAAATATCAACTTCACCGACAAAATATTTATTTCTTTAATTTTAATCGATCAATTAATCAAATCAAGAGATTTGATAAAAACTGTTTTATATAAATTTTTGAAAATTGCTTATATTTCGATAGAATATAAAAAGAAAAAAATTAAATCAAATTCACGCGCGTCCAGATTCGCCCAAGAAAAGAATTCCAATCAACAATAACGTTAGAACGAACTCGCACAGTGAAAAGTCGCGAGGCGATTGGTCGTAACAAGAAAAAAGAAATTGACACGGTATCGTTACAATGTAAAATACACTTTACCCGCGCTTTCGTACAGAGAGTCATGCGCGCGCACGCGCATTAGAAATAAAAATGGACGCGCGTATGCGTGCCCGAGCGGTTGAGATTCGCGTCGTCCGCTCCCCTCTCGCTACTACCATGCTCCCGGTATCGTCTTCGAACGAGAGAAAGAAAGAAACCAAGAAAGTAAGAAAGAAAGAAAGAAAGAGCGAGAGAGAAGAGAAAAAAAAAACGAAAACGAGACCGTGGCACGTTCACGAACTTACACGAACGAAAAGCGACACAGTCACAGTGGCAGGGTGGTGTTACGGTCGTCGAGTCGTTTGCCGGGGCCGAACGTCGTCTTCGTCGTGTCTTGGGCCGTCGGTCGAGTCAGAGGGACACACAGTTGTGCTTACCACGTTGCAGCGTGTACAAGTGTTTTGTACACTCTCGGCGAGTGGAAAAAAAATTTGTTTTCTGTGCGTTTTTATTTTATTATTTCTTTCCCTGTTTTTTTTTCTACCCCCTCCCCTGACTTGGTTCTCCACAACACGGTGACAAAGAAGTAAAAAAAAAAGAAAACAATCGGCTACGTCACGCGATTAAAAATATTGTTTAATTAAATTCGCACGTTCGGATTGATAAAAAGTTATCAATCGCGTCTCGCGGTAACGCATTTTTCCAACTTCTCGACTCGCTCAATGAGACAACTGTGATTTATTCGTACGTGTACGTTCTCGTTCGACGAAAAGCAACAGAGTTAACGACGCATTCCTCGGGGTAAAAATTCTTTTTACTGTCGCCCAGTGAAAACAAAAAGGAGGTATGGTTACTCGAGCATTTATGTAGCTGTATGTGTGTGTGTGTGTGTGTGTGTGTGTGTGTCATGTTACAACGTACGCTGATTTTATTTTAGCGTAACGACTCGACATGTGTATTTTACTTCGCCGGGTCGCGTGTGTCTCTTCGAAGAAAAACAGCGAAGAAAACAAGTTCGAACACCGATCGATATTTCTCGACGATTTTCACCCTGACAAATCTGTAAAAAGAAACTCTATGAACGAAAATTGGCAAAGTCGTTTGCCGTCGGACGCGAAACAAAATCTAAAAATCGCTAACGTCGATGGAAGAATGAAAATACGTTTGTTCGAATCGTTTTCCTTTTTTTAATCTTGTAACAAACTATTTATCCAAAATTCGTTTGTAATTTGTAAACAAGAGAATGCTCGATGGCGTCGCGCACGCCAGATGGCGTCGGGTACCAACGCTATGACCTTGAGGACGAAAAATGATACAGGAAGAAAGTAAATTGTTTTATTTTTGTTTTTTTTTTTTTTTCGTTCAAGGACGTTACCAGCTGCGTCAATTTCTCTTAGGAATGCCAGATATGGTTTCTCCCTTCTTGTTTCTACTACCATGCGCATGAGTAACGCATAGTTTTATATACATATATATATATATATATTTTTTTTTAAGCGCCGTATATCGTCGTGATGATGCGAGCGCGGGGATTTTTCTCCAGCGAACGGCAAACACGTGTTTCCGCCTCCACGAAATAAGAGGCTCTAGGTTCGTTCCCAAATATAGATATACAAAGGCTGTACGAGTTAACGAAAAGACTTTTCGAGACAGTCCGGCCATTGTGTCTAAAACCTTCGCCCGGCTCTCGAAAATTTTGCCGTTCTCTCTCTCTCTCTCTTCTTCATTTCTCCTTTCTTTCTCCCGTTTCGTTAAACGTCGTTGTAGAAGTGACAATTCTTCATCGCTGTTTTTTTTTCTTTCTTTCTTTCTTTTTCGTTCATCGCGTACAACAACCGCTAGTCTAGAAACACGACCTGACGTTGAAAGCCCCGAGCTCACGATCGGTGAGATTAATAAAACAAAAACCACCTGTCGCAGGTGATATCGAATCGATACTGGATATGCGACGAGACGCGTCGCAGAAACGATTTTAACTTGGATTCTCTCTCCTTGTTTCTCTTGCGATTGTTTTCGCCAGTAAGTTGTATATACTTACAGGTTTTATTTTTAAATTGAGAAAAGACAGTCGCGACATTGCATTACGAATATAATTTGCCTAAATTTTTATCAATGAAAAGAAATTAATTAGAATAATTTTGAATTGAAAAAATTATTGAAATTCATGAAAAGCTTTTTTTCTTTTTTATCGTTTCGATGAAATTTTCGTCCAGAGACAAGAATAAAGGGGTACGTTGGTATTTTTATCATCGAAAAAATTAGATTATTTGCCCAGAATTTCACCGATAAAAAGAAATTAATTAGAATAATTTGTAATTTAAAAAATAATTGAAATTCATGCAAATCTTTGGCGTCTCAATGAAATTTCCAAATATTAACTGTGACGAAAATTATTATACAATTATAAAGAAATAACGCCGTGTCGCGTTGACGAAAAAGAAAAGGGGTACGTTGGTATTTTTATCATCGAAATAAACGAGACTATTTACCCAAAATTTTACCAATAAAAAGAAATTAGAATAATTTTGAATTAAAAAAAATAATTGAAATTCATGCAAATCTTTGTCGCCTCAATGAAATTTCCAAATATTAACTGTGACGAAAATTATTATACAATTATAAAAAAAATAACGCCGTGTCGCGTTGACGAAAAAGAAAAGGGGTACGTTGGTATTTTTATTGTCGAAAAAAAAAGAAAAAACGAGACAGTCCCACGAGAAGCAAGATTTTAAAACGCGTCTGGTCTCCGGGGGGAAAATGCCAAGTACGAAGATTATCATTATTCGTATCGATCCCATTGGTTATTTCCACCGTAAGGAGAAGCCGGTTGAATCGAGAGAGACCCTTATCAGTAACGCGTACGGTTTAAAGGTCATCGCCGCGAAGATATTGCATCGGCCATCCAGCGTTCGCCTTACGACCACTCAGTACTCCACGACCGTTCGCTACAAAACCATAATAATACCATTTGAGTTCCTCGTTAAACTTTTTCTCTCTCTTTTCTTCTCTTCTCCACTCTTCCTCGACTTTTCTTCGACCTAACGAAAACAAAAGTAACCAAGGAAATAATAATCGGTGAGTTTTTTTTTACCCGGGCTCCACTTCCGGAATCGATCCATCGATGCAATTATCGATTATAAAAAAAAAAACCTTTGGATCGTCGAACCAGTCGAAATTTTATTTATTTCGACTCGAGGAAGGAAATTCTTGAATTTTCTCACTTGAAACGACACCATCTTTTTCGACACGTTGTGTACTTTGGCTGGTGAGAAAAAAAATGAAGAAAAAAAATATGAGAACAATATCAACGATGGAATCCAAAGCATGCATCGACTAGGAACGTGCCTGTCTGGCTCATGGAGTATTACGATTACGAATGTGCGATAACCCGTGTTGCACGCCTCCGCATATATATGTGTGTTTTGTCGTTGTCTGCGTGTTTATGCGTATATACATAAATATAAAATTGCTTTAGGTGTCCCCTGAGACGATCGAGTGGAGAGAAATCAAAGACTTCCTTTGCCAAGACAATTTTCTAATTTTATTTAATCGCGATGAAAAGACTATTATCAATAAAAATTGTATAATAATTATTAGACGATTTATTATCAATAAAAATTGTATAATAATTATTAGACGATTTTTATTGATAAAAATTGTCTAATAATTATTATTGATAAATTGACGATTTTTATTGATAAAAATTGTCTAATAATTATTAGACGATTTTTATTGATAAAAGTTGTCTAATAATTATTAGACGATTTTTATTGATAAAAGTTGTCTAATAATTATTATACAATTTTTATTGACAATTCACGCAAAATTAGAGGGCAGCAGCTGTCTTAAATTAAAATCACTAAAAATCACTAAAAATAATTCAATAAAATCACTAAAAATAATTCTACTAAAAACAATTTCAAAATTCTCCACCGTTCAAAATATCGAAATCAATTACAACAGCGGATGAACGAGAATTATCGTCGAAAATTATTTCCAATAATTTTCTTTAATTTCTCATTACAAAATAATTTCATCATCGACGATTTTATAATTATCGTTACAATCGCTCGGTCACTCGAGCTTTGTTGTTTTTTCAAGTCCTCGATCGAATCGCTGACTATTCGAGATTTAATGAAAACCAAAAAAAAAAAAGAAGAATTCTGACAGAGAGAGATAGGATGAAGAAGAAACAACGAGGTCTCTGTAGTGACATTATGCAATCTGCAGCTCGAGCCGATACATAATGTTAATTATCATCGAAAGAAAGAGTGCGATGGGTCGTTAGTGACGTAAAATTTCAAATGCCAAGGTTGGCCTCCGGGGGTGAATACAAAATCTGTACATACATATATAGCGTATTTTTTTTTTTTTTTTTTTTGAAAAAAAAAAAAAAGATAAGAATACCACCGAACCTTCGCAATCACGCTATTGATCCGTGTTCATTTTCGATTAATAATCGTCTCGTTACTAATATGCACTCTTGTCGAATGTTATTTGTAGCCTCGAATTAACGTCACGTAGAAATTATTCTTTGTTTTACAAAGAACAAAAATTTATTCACTTTACAAATCCTTGACGAAAATAAAAATAAAAAATTAGACTTTGGCCTAACGCCCGACGCTGAGAATGTCTTTCACATAAAGGAGATTCAGGACATGGTCAACGTTATTCAGAGGATGATCAAGGATGGTGAGGCTGAATTATTTTCGATGGACTTTTTTTGTTGTTTTAATTAATTAATTTCTCGCATGTTTATTTACACAGTTATGTTTATTTTTCTTTAAATCGTTCGTTGGTCATGAAAGTACTGGCGACCTCGCGCATGTCGCGACGCGAGATAAGAAAATAATTTCGCGCGTGAGTTTTTCGCGCTCTTGCTTCCGTTTTTCGCGAATCGCGTGTACGAATTTGTATAAGAGCGAATAAAAACAATATGCAGGGGAGCGCGATCAGTCGATTGAAGTATTCGAAGCGATTTATACCTCTTATCTCTTGTCGTTATATTTTTTTTATCCATTTTAAAACATTAACGAAAAAATACGTTTTGAATCTCGCGCCACAAGTAATGGCGGGAATATCTGAGAATTCAAATCTGCGTATGGAAAATATCGATCGGAGGTGGAAAAAATCATTCTTACAACAGACCTACGTATCACTATCGACTAGTTATACGTAGTACCGTGATTTCCAAGTGCCCGAGACCGGATTGTATAATATTATGAGCAAAGCCGGCCATGCTGCACTTCTCGTCCCAGCGGTGCTCAACTTTCCTCGATTCGTCGGTTCATTCCCGCTCAAATTTTCGAAGATACTTCGTATCCGTTGCAACAATAATAAAATTAAAAAAACAAATTTTTAATTAAAAAAAAAATTCACGATTAAAAAAAAAATTTTTTTTTTAATATTGCGAATTGTAAATGTAAATTTTTGACTGCTTTGACCATGGATTATTTCTAACGCCGGCGATCTTTCTTATCGAACTCTCGATCGAGTTGCATTGTTCGAGAAAGGGGGGGGGGGGGGGGGGGAGGAAAATGGAAGAACGTTCGAGTGGCCTATTCGATTATACTGCCGATAAACTATGGACCACTCGTAACTCGACTCCAGCCACTTCCTATGCCACGAAGAGACGTTTCACGAAAAAATCCGATATCGTACGTTCGGCTCGCACTTGCAACGCCATTAAATCAATAGACTTTTGTGATTATATTTCGAATCGCTCGAGATTATAATTTTCTCGTCGCTCGCTTAGCGTGACCGTACGCCGATAAAATAATCGTCCGATAAGAGAAAAACTGTTAAAATAAATTTCACATTTTCCATCGATCGACGCTAAATAAACAATTCAATTTTTTTTTTAAATAAAAAAAGGGATAATCGCAATAATATTTTATTTATAACAATTTTTACAATTTTTATACAACATTTTTAATTGTTTCTAGTTACAGAAAAAAAAATTTGTTTTTTTTTCTCAAAACTCAAATAAAATTGGGTATACGAAAGCGATAAGAGAAAAACTGTTAAAATAAATTTCACATTTTCCATCGGTCGACGATAAATAAACAATTCAATTTTTTTTTTTTTTTTTTAAAGGGATAATCGCAATCGCAATAATATTTTATTTATAACAATTTTTACAATTTTTATACAATATTTTTAATCGTTTCTAGTTACAAAAAAAAATTTTTTCTTTTTTTCTCAAAACTCGAATAAAATCGGGATTATACGAGAGCGAATCGCGAATAATCGAGTCGAGCCTCGTGACGATGAGAGGAAGGGAGAGAAGGAAAATTTATGCAGAGTCGACGAATCGAATGGTATTTTGCTTAGCACTTGGTTTTTGAAAAGGAGCGACTCGATATCGCATCGCGAGCGAGGAACACTAAAAAAAAGCGATGAATTCTCGCACGGACGGAACGATATGGAGAAATGTTTGCAGAAACGAGAGACAGGATGGAAGGTGTACGGTTACGCGAAAGCGTTAGCGAATCGCGGTTTAAAATTCAGTTTTTCTTTTCAGCTATGTGAATTCTCACGGATTCGTCGACTGCTTTTATTCCCCTTTTATTTTATTCCATTTCATTCGTTTTTTCTTTCTGAAATTATAAAATGATTTTTTTTATTTTCAGGACACGTGTTCCAGACACCGGAAGTGATAAATCTCGTCTTAGAACCTGGCATATGGTAATTAAGAAAGGATTGATCGATTATTGATTTTGACTTTTTCTTTTAATTAATTTATCGAGATAATTAACGAGGATTAATTTTGATTTTTTGTTACAGCTCAAAGGATGAGGAAGTAGACAATAATTGCGTGGTCAGAGCGCGAGGACTTCCTTGGCAGTCGTCCGATCAGGACACCGCCAAGTTTTTCCGAGGACTGAATGTTGCCAAGTGAGTAAAAGAAGGAAATTTGTATTTTGATTTATTTATTTCCTGTTGAATTTTATCCTTTGAGGAGAATGTTGTCGAGCAAATAATTCAAACTTTCTCTAACCTCGTGATGTGAATGTTGATTCGCAAGCTTCTAGGATTAAAACGAGAGATAAGGTAACACAACGTACAACAATATTCAATATTTCAATGTTTGTCCAATGAAAAAGACGTACCTGTTGTTTTTGTATCGATTAGCGAAATTGTATCTTCAAAATATTGTCCTCGCTGCAACAATTTGCAGACAACTTCGATAACTCGTATCTCTGGTCCATGGACTCACCTTCGATTTTATTTTCTCATACAACGAAAACAAAAAATGTGAGAAAAAAAAATACGATAAAAAATTCTTTATCTCTTTCCTGGCTCGAGACGTGCCAATTATTCGTCGAAATATTTCTTATCGGATCGACGATGAACATAATAACGTGTCCCATAAGAGGCATGATTGTAAAAAAGAATTAATTGGTACCTTTTTTTTTTGCCAAGATATGAATTTTAATTATTTGTCGACGTGATAATTTGTGAATACCGTTTTGTTGTTGTCAAGACGATCGTCAATTACTCATAATTATATCGTTAATTTATTTTTAAGTGAGAATCAGAATGTGAAATTAATTTGTAAATTTATATTTTTCTCGCAGGGGTGGCGTTGCCCTGTGTTTGAGTCACCAGGGTAGACGTAACGGTGAAGCGTTGGTGCGTTTCGTGAACAAAGAACACAGAGACATGGCGTTAAAAAGGCACAAGCATCACATCGGTACTCGTTACATCGAGGTTTACAAAGCGTCGGGGGAGGAATTTGTAAGGGTGGCCGGAGGTGCGAGTGGGGAAGCTCACGCCTTTCTGTCGCGAGGAGCTCAAGTCATCGTACGAATGAGAGGATTGCCTTACGATTGTGTAGCCAAGCAAGTGGTGGGTAAAAGCTGAAGATAATATTTTTAAAAATATTGAAATTGTTCAGAGAACTAAAAGAAATTTTGTTTTTTTTTCAGATCGATTTCTTTCTCGGTGGACAAAAACCGTGCCACGTTCTCGATGGTGAAGAAGGCGTGCTGTTTGTGAAGAAACCGGACGGTCGGGCGACCGGTGACGCTTTCGTTTTATTCGCGAAGGAAGAAGATGCGGCCAAGGCGCTTAGTAAACATCGGGAATCGATCGGTACGCGGTATATCGAACTTTTCCGAAGTACGACGGCGGAAGTGCAACAGGTAATGGAACGAGAAATTTGTAAAATAGTGATTTGAATTTTACCTCGATAATTTGTTAATAATTTTGATTAATTATTCGAGTTTGATGATTATTTTTTATTGTTTTTTTCTCGTAGGTCTTGAACAGAGCGATTGATCCAAAGACGTACGAGCCTATACCACCGATACTCCCAATTCCGTTGCTTCCACAACACATAATCACGTCAGGAACGCGCAAGGATTGTGTTAGATTACGGGGCTTACCTTACGAGGCTTTGGTCGAACACATTTTGGAATTTATGGGAGAACATTCGAAAAATATCGTCTATCAAGGAGTTCACATGGTTTATAATGCTCAAGTACGTTATTATTTAAAAACAAATAATAATAAACAACGTATAAAAATATTCGACAGCTTAGAAATTTGTCTAGTCATTGATGAATAAAATTATTTTCAGAATCTAAAAAGTGCATCAAGTTGTAAAATTGAAAGAAAATTCAAGTTAAATAATTTTAGTCAATCAAAATCTCATGCATGGATTTTTCTGTCAATAGGGTCAGCCGTCCGGCGAGGCGTTCATACAAATGGACAGTGAGAATTCGGCGTTCGCATGCGCGACGCAACGTCATCATCGTTACATGATATTCGGCAAGAAGCAGCGTTACATCGAGGTCTTTCAATGCAGCGGTGAAGACATGAACGTAGTCCTGACAGGTGCTCAACCACCTCCGGCAAAGTCACTTCTGTCACCCGGTACGTTGACCACACACACACCCGCGGCTCTCGCGCATCCGCCGCCACAGGCGACTGTCCCTCTGCAAAATCCTCAGCAGCATCTGTGGGACATACACGCTCTCGTGCAGGCTCAGGCTCAAGCCCAGGCGCAAGCACAGGTGCAAGCTCAAGCACAGGCGCACGCACAGGCCCAAGCGATCAGAAACCAAGATTTCTTCCTGATGGCGCTTGCGTCCAATCCTCCACCCGGTAACGCGTCAGCCATGTCGCCAAGTGCTGTAGCAACGAGCAAAGCTATCGCGTTACCGGCACCTCCGCAACACCAGCTATCCACTTATTCCATGGCACCTCATCATCCGTCCGCGATTCACGCACAAAATCCACACGCGCCCTTCTTACTTTTCAACATGCCGTCCGCAAGAATTCCCATTTTACGTGCACCACCGACTCATCACCATCCCGGTCTCTTGCCGCCCATCATGCAATCGGCGCAGCTCAATCCAGCCGCACTGATGGGCCTCAAGAGATCTTGGGAAAGTGCTTTTCCCACAGAGACCGTTGCCAGTATGCCAAAACGCGCTGCTTGGCAGACACCCGGTGCATTCGCACCTGGACCACCCGGTAATCCCGGTCTGGCCTATCCCGCTCAATTTTATCCTCAGTTATAATCTCTCTTTTTCTATATCATTGTCTCGTCGATTAAGTACTTAACAAAAACGCGCTACGTCTCCTTTCTTTACATTTTGTACAAGCGGTGAGAATCTAATTTTCTTTTTTTTTCCTCTCATTTTCTTTTCTATCGTGACAATAATTGTACGGAACTTGATGATAGTTGTAATGTGAATCATGACGAGGACCGCGTTTAACCAAGTTCGCGGGGATTTACATATATATAAATATTTTCGTTGCGCCCAAAAGAAAAAAAGAACGGAACTATCTCTATTTTTCTATACTCTCGTTTTACGAACACCGAGCTAAAGTGCCTTCCGACCTCTATTGAGAAACTAACGAAGCTCGGCTTCTTCCGTTGGGTGATAAAAGTTCTTTTTTCTTTTTAACGATAAAGTACTTAGAACCAATTGATATGAAACGATACGATGAATAATGATAATTAAAACTCGCGCTCAAATTTCGGACATTCCCCACGATGCGAGTAGAGAATGAAGTAGCAACAAAAGATGGATAAAATATTTAGTGCCTTATGGAAAATTGAGTTCGCGGAGTTATGTCATTTTCGTTCAGGGCCAGAAAAGGTCGCACGATGTACATAATGTTTCCAAAATATGATCGCGAATGATATATATATATAAATCTATTATAATAATAATTGCAAACTTACATATATATATATATACATAAATATATATATATTTTTTGATGGACTGATTTTTCATCGGTCGATATCTTTACTAGGATGTAATTAAGATATTAACTAAAAGAAAACTTTTTTTTCCACGCGGTCTTAAACAAAATTCGATCGCACGAGTATACATTTAATAATTGCTGCCTTAGTAATCGCTTTAGTGTAAAATTTCTATCGACCAACAACGGGTGTCTTTCCCCACAAAAATTCCCAAATTCTCCTACTGCACATTCCTAAGTCTGAGAGAGCCTAGCGTCGTGAAGAAAAACAAAACAGATGTGCTGCTGTCGATTTTTGTCACCGAGGACAATTTACTTATCTCGCGATCCTGTGTCTTTTGATATATTTTTTTTTTGTCTACAAATTCGAGATTCGACTTGTCTTCACAGGAAAAAAGTAATTTCGTGAATTAATAAGCTTAAGCGTAGCCAAGGGTAAAAAAAAAAGGAGTGATCAATGTCTGAAACAACGGGCTCGAACAACACGAAACAAACAATAATTATTTTTCAACACGAGCTCGTTCTCAAATCACTCTCTCTCTCTCTCTCTGTCTCGATTTTTTTTTTGAGCAATGTCCAGAGACGAAACTCGAATGCCAAATATTCTCAAATCTTGCCAATAGTCTTTTCCTCGTTCTTTATGTCGTTTCTGTTTAATGAAATATTAATGGTTCAAAGAGTGACTCGAGGCATTGTAAAAAAAAATAAAATCCGGAGAGAGAACGCTTGAGATGAAAAACTTGGTCGAGTGACCCGGTTGCATGGAGTGGTTTTGTGGAGGGACATTTTTATATACATAATCTTTGTTTTTTTTTTGCTCCGTCACGACAATAATTAACGATACGAATTCGTCCCTGTATTATTACTACGAACGCTCTTGACTCGTGAATGATCGACTTAATACGACTCGAGAGACAAAAACAAAAGCAATACGATTAAACAAAAAATGGAAAAAGGAAAAGAACTCTGCCGTCTTCCAGGACAAACCTCGATCAGTTTGTCACGGGATATCAAAAGTACAATGCGAAAATTGACATGTTCGCTAAAACTTATGACAAGAAGATATATATGTTAATTTATACAATATCTATATATATATATATATTCTTCGAATCCCGCTTTATTATAGCATGTAGGCATTATAGATCTAAAAATCGGAAAATGTGAGAAGGTTGATGAAAAGTGTCGTTTACATTCAAACCTTTTTGTTTTTATTTTTCGTTTTTTTTTCATACGATTAATCGTTGCAAATCTTGCAAGATAGAATGCAAAATTGAAGGATGCTTGCTGGAAAATTTTGTATTCAATTCTACCGACTCACAATTTCCGCAGGGGTGCATCTTGGAATTTTTCCGTAGGGGGTGTTTATTCGAAGATATTGAAATGTTTTCGCCAATGTTCGCCACTTTTTTCTATTCTAACATGGTTTGACAAAATCTGACGAACAAATAAATTGCTAATTTGCTAATTTTGTACCCGCGTGCTCGTACTTTGGGGCAAACATTTCAAGATCATAGTGTGGCATCTGTCGTTCGTTTTTTTACCTACTTTATTATTTATAATAATGATATAAGGGTTTATTTTTTATTTCGTTTTTTAATTTGTTCTTTTTTTTGGACGGTGGTAAGATGCGCCCCTATTTCGCGTGCACTATTTTTGCGGATTAAATTTAAAACGTACAAAACAAATTGCATTATACTGTTGGCTTTCGCTGGAATTCACTCGCGACGATCATGGGCAAAATCATTCGTTCCTCTTGTGCGAAACGATATTTATATACCGAATTTTTTTCTTTTTTTTTGTTTCCATGAAAAAGAAAAAAAAGCAAAAGATCTTCTCTATTATTTAACTATTATTATTATTACTATCGTACTAACTCGAAAACACTCTCATCGCATTTATTATTGACCGTGAAGGCTGTGTTGGATAATTTTGTCTGGTATTGTGGATGGCTAACACATATTGGTGACTGACAATGTCGTTCGTACTATTTTTTTTTCTTTGTTTTTTTTTTTTTTTTATATCGTTTTTTAAATCCATCTCCTCTCGCGCGAGAATATTTTTCAGTCGATCCGGCAAGTGCCCCGTGACTGTTGCGGGTAAGGATTTATACGTGGGCTTCGAGATTTGCATTCCTTCCTTAAAAAAAAAATTTTTTTCATCGCCTAATTAACGAACTTGTACATTCCAATTTTTACATATATTTTTTGTATTTTCTACAATCGATCCGTTAACGTTATCGGGGTACAAACGGATCTCGTCTAGAGCCTTAGAACAAGCGATTCACGACGCCTCGACGATTTTTCGCTTCACGAAATTTCTTTTTCACGGGTCGTCTCTTGTTTTTTTCTTTTGAAGAAAAAAAAGGAAGGAAAAATATGAAAAAAAAGCTTCATTCTGCTTTTTTGCCGCCCTCCCTAGCGAAAGCTAACCAGTCGCAAGGTCTCTAGCGGTCATGCACAGGCGATGGGACAAGAGAACAAAAAAAAAACGTTTTCGCCTTGTGCGAAGAATTTTTTTTTTTGTTCTCCTTCTTTTTTTTGTTGTACTGACTCATTATTAGCCTTATTACGGGACATAGGAATTCTATCGTTTACACAATCGACACTGAACACCACGCATACGTACACACACTCGAATACAGGAGCACATGAGAAAAGAAAAACGAACAACACAGTTTTTTACCTGTATACTTTTTTCTGTATATCGAAGATTATATTAATAATTCAATAATCATGTTTAAATAAATGTACTCGTGTCTCGTGGATATCTTTGCGCTTGACGGGTTGGTGGACTCTTATATAATTCCGTATTACCTCGTGGACGTAATTTTTTTTTGGAAATTAATTCGCATTTTCTTTTTTATACGTTTTATTTTTCGTTTTTCATTGTTGCGCTTCATAGCATGCTTTTCATAGACATAGTTAATCATAGTTCGTCGTAACGCAATGGTGTCCCTTTTTTTTTTTAGTTGGCTCAGTGTCTCTCGCACAGCGATGAAACGCAACAACGACTCGTTGACAATTTTCTTTTCTTTTAGATTTTGTTAATTTTTTGTTTTTAATTCGTGTTCGATCGGGGGAAAGAAAAATTACGTCCACAATTTCCCGCCACGTTCTCTAAGGTATACTCTATTGGGTTCGCAGGTATCTTTTGGATTCGAGGAAATTTTTTTTTTTGTGTCGTAACACTTTTTACATCCTTCTCCTTGTCCTTCTCGTGATAGCGTCACGAGCGATGTTCCCTCAACGTCTCTCCGATCCTCGTTTTCTTTCACAAAATCGCATCCTCATTGTATTATCGCTGTTATCGATTCATTTATAATATTTTTGTTTCTTTTGTTTTTTTTTTTTTTTTTTTTTATCTTTATTCATCCCAACTCTCGTTTACTATGTGACGCCCCGGTGCTTCTTCTTAGCGCAGCTTATCGTCCGGCAGATTTGTCAGATATTAGTCGACAATCGACGGCAGGACTCGTAACGTGAAGAGGGAAAAAATTATTATTATTTATTTTCTTGTATTTTTTTTTTTTTGGTTGGAGTTTATTGACAAGGAAATGTTAAAATATTATTCGACAACGACTTTCGATTCTTACGAGTCTCTCTCTCTATCCCTCTTTCTCTGAGTATCCCCATAATTATGTGAATAGCGGTGATAACAAATTATTGCAACAAACAAAAAATATGAAGAAGAAAAAAAGCATTGTTACGTAGGGAACGAAAAACTCAACTAAATATTCTTTCGCTCTGTCCTGGTGCTTTCAACTTTCCTCATGACACTCTTCTTGCAGATTAATTTTCTACATATATCTATATATATGTAAACACACACACATATATATATATATATATAAATGAAATTATATCTATATATACATATATATATGTATATATATATATATAATTTCCGGGCCAATGGAGGGTTACGATCGTGGGTTCTACGATCGTCACTTTGTCTTTTTTTTCTAAATTCAAACAAGTTTATAAAATTGATTAAAAAAAAATGTTTCTTATCAAACACTCGTTTGGTGTACGTGTATGTGCCCGGGGTACTTTGGAAAATGCTTAATGTGGTTGTAGCTGGACGAAAGAGAAAAAAAAACAACATACACATTTCGAAAATGAATTTATGTATATATATTTATATATGTATATACATATATGGTTATGCATATATATATATAGATATATATTTGAGGGCATTGGAACATGGAGAAAGAGCCAAGGGCAAGAGACTCATTATAGCTATGTGTGTGTGCGTGGGGATGGATTTATCTTATTTATGGTGATTTGGCAGAAGGGGGCAGGAATCTCGCAACTGATGCGTGCAGCCTACATACACCACTACGTATATATGTGTATATATGATTTTTTGTACGAAAAACAAATATATATACATATAGTATGTTACAATGGTGCAGTCTCGATCATGGTATGGTAGCGGGGACCTACGTACAAAAAAAAATACTAACTTCTGTGCTTCCAGGTAGGCCAAGTCCATTCATTATTCCTCGATCGTGTATGTACGGTTCGTGCCCGTTTTTATATTGATAATGTTCAGATTTTAATCTTGTAATTATAGAATCAAAAATCTTTTAGATTTTTGAGAATATCTTGTTGGTTTTTTTTTTTAAATAATGTTAAAGCACAACGACCGTACATACTCGACCTAAAATACGGCATCGCGCGGAAAATGTTTACAAAATAATTTTACCATTACAATTTCCGCACGATGTCCAGCCAAACTGGCTTAGCGAGTAGTTTTTTTTTTACTTCGTTCTGTATATAGAGATCATGGGTCCATCGGTCAATTGGTTGTTGGTGTTTTTTTTGTTTTTTTTTTTTAATGCTCTATTCATGTATGCAACGTTTAACTTTTCTGTGCATCCGGTTACACACACATATATATGTACATTTATATATATAGTGCGAGATCGGAGATCTGCATAATCACAGAACTAAAATGCTGGTGTTTTTTTTATGTCACGGTAACAGCTGTCTTCTATCTATTTGTTTGCACCCGAAAATGCGTTTTTGAGCAACCGGAAGGACCACGGTATAGAATCTGAAAAAAAAAAATCATTTTCGGTGAAAAATTAAAAATAAATAATAATAACATATCTTTTATGCGAGTCGCATAAAATATATATTTGCAATATTACTTTGCTCCATCGTAATCTTTAGTAATAATTGTAAATAGTATTTACCACGAAGATTGTTAAGATAAACACTTATTAACGATTTGTTTTTTTTTCTTCTCTCTTCTCTAATCACAGGTGGTACGATGATGCCGCCACCGCCGCAATTTCGACCAGGAGGTATATTCATACCGCAAAATGCACTATTGGCACGGGCGATACCACAATACGCGCCAGCATATTCGCCAGCGTTCTACTGGCCTTATCCATCACCGCCGGTTAGTCCTACGAATTACTACACGCCACCTAGCGTCGGTGGTCTATCGCCGATGGCGCAACAAGCGACGCTGGTAGGTCTTTCCAAACTCGAGCCTGCCAACGGCAATCAGACCAAGTACGATTTCATTCACGAGAATGGAATTAGTCAGGGTACCTCGTGTTACGTCACGCTGCAGTTGGCAGCACCGGAATACATGGCGCAGATCGATCCGCGAACAGAAGTTGAGAAAAGCCTGCAAATGATACCGCTTCAAGCGGCGAACAATTAGCAGATTTAAACTGTAGTTCGCGACTCGTTTTAAGAAACAATATTCTCGCAATAACGCGACAATGTTGTTTTCTTTTCTCTCCCGGGGTGCTCAATAATGCTCCCTTCGCGTAAACAAAAAAGTCTATGCCTCTTACCTCGCCCGACAGAAAAAAAATCACGTGATACTCTTCCTTGCACATTCTCCATGCGTTGTACACGTCTCTCTCTCTCTATCTCTCTTCGTCTGTCCTTTTTCTACATTATTTTCTTTTTCTCACGTTCCGAGCGACCTTAAACTCGAGAACGAAGATAAACGGCGTGAGCGTGTAACATCGTACACGACTCTCAAGTTAAACAAGTGACACGCTCTTTCTAGTCTAGAGACGAAACCAAACGGTCGCAATTATATATAAACACACACATATATATATAATATAACATTTCTCAGCTTACTCCCTTTTCCACGGTGAAACAATGAACGCTCGCGACGATAAATTTTTTCTCATTCGTACGCGGTCGATCGACCGCTATTTTCCTTTTTTTCCCCTCGATCGTCGTCACTCCATGAGAACAACAGAATTGGCACTTCGTTCACACACGCCTTTCGATATAATCGGAGCTCTATGGAAAAAAAGAAACACTTTAACTCCAGCACGGATTGCTTAATTTCGTTGTTTTCTTTTACGTTGCTCAGACTTTAGTCCGTGTGAAGAACCGATGGATTTTTTAAATTAACAGTTAAGTTTAGTGTGAGTGAAAAAAAAAACGAGTTTCAGTATGCATGGAAAATCTTGCTATTTAGAATTTCCACGCCGAGACTGCTATTTCGCGAAAATTTTAATAAATTTGCTTGTTACGTGCAATATTTTCGCTAGAGTAAACTAAAAGTATACGAAAATATGATGTGCCGATGTTGTCTTTGTTTTGTACTGAGAAGGAATGTTCTCAAACATTTTAAAACACTCGCGAAAGAAGTTATTTCACTCGCGCAGGATCGATCGAACTATCCTGCGAGAGATTGGCTGTTCGATATGACGCGGTAGTATATATATATATATATAACACTTACACTTTATATATATATGATATATTCATTACGAATGAATATATTTAAAGACGACAGCAAACATTACAAAAGTCTTCCGCGAATAATTGTTTGTTTTTCTTATAAGATTATCACTTGTTAACTTATTAATATATAATATCGAATTATATAGAAACGACGACTCTACGAAAGTATAAGGTGCAATCAGTTTCGTCACGTACTCGAATAATATAAATCGCGACATAATATCAATGCGTCCGAGCTACGATATTAACACACAATATGAAGGTGGTAGATCGCAATTTCGAAAGAAGTATAACTCCACGACGCGCGAGGATTGCAATGTTCTTTTCTTATTCCTTGAATGACTTACAAGCTTGTCTTAGTTGTTAAGTGCCAATAAGAATTAGAACTAACAAACATACTTGCATGTTTACTTTTTCCTCGCGACACGGCCATTTTGAAACGGCATACATCACCTAGCGGTCTTAAGCCGAGCTACGCTACACTAGCGCTACGTCCTGCAGTGGTCAGTACGAGCAACGCTGACCAGACGCATGCGTAGTGAAAGTGCATATGTTCCAAATCGCGCAAGTAAACAGACGATTTCGAGGTTGTAGATCATCGTTTTGAAAGAATTATAACTCACGAAATACAGGGAGACTACCTTCCTGCTTTCATCGTTACCATGGCTTCGTCCATGTTTAGTTGCCTAGTATCAGGAAGAATTGCGAGGCGCGCACACACACTTGCATGTTCTCCACTTTCTCACGACACGGCCATTTTGTGACAATACGCACCATCTATCGATCTCAAACCAAACTACGTACCCGTACACTTTGAAGTTAAATGGCCGACATCGACTTCGGGGCTATCACCAGAAGTGGTCAATACAAGTAACATTGGTGAAGCGTATATCGTAGTGTGAATGCAATTATTGTCGAGCTTAGAGAGAAGAAATCTTCATTTACGCTAATATCTGATTGATATTGTCGAGCTTCAATAACTGCCGGTTATCGTTGTAGAATCTTTATACACCATTCGATCGACCGTGGCATCGATTCAATGTGAATAAGTGATCACGATGTATTTCAAAGTGAAAAAAGAAAACACGAGACACGTTGCTCGTGTGGTACCTGATGGAGCTGACACATTTTGATGATTTTGTAGAACATTAAAGTTTCTCGTTCTTTTGATCGCACACCCTGCGGCAATGGAAATAAACCGTCTGATTTCGACGGTACAATCCCCCACCTGTAAATAAGTAACCCTATTGCCATTTGCCTACTTCTTTTTCCTCTCTCAATGCGCTTGCTGACGCAATTTATAACGACTTCGTTTCCAGTTATCTTTCTCACACAGGCGGCAAAAAGTTTCACAAAATAAAAATAAATGCATGATAGTCGTGTCCTAAAAGACACTGTCGTTTAAGAAATCCGTGATGTAGCTATAGTTAATATCTATAATATAGATATATTGATAAATATTTACACATTAAAACTATTATATATATTTCAATCATAGCCGTCGTGTTTGTATCCGAAGCAAAGCGAAGAATAGCAAACGATATTTAGCTACATTTTTGTTGTATCGTATACAAGTATTTGAGAAGTTGTAGCAAGTTCGATGCAACGAGCCTCAAATATAATCCGTGCAATATATACATATATAAATTTATATGTATGTGTGTAAAAAAAAAAAGAAGAGGCTGGTGGACGTTTTAACATTATACTAATAGATTTCAAAGATTTGATAAAAATTCTACATTCAATTATTTTTTTTCACGTCACCGGCCTAAAATATAAAACTATAACTATTTATCCTATAGTGTATTAAATACATATAGAAAATATACTATATTAATATATTTCTTAGAAGATATATATATATATATATATATATATATATATATATATATATATATATATATATATATATATATATATATATATATATATATTGTAGTTAGATGAATGAAATGACAAATTCTGCCGCTGTCCCACTGTGGTGTGCTGTCGCAATAACATTGCAATGGCTCATTGCAGCAGAGAAGAGACGAGGCAACATTATTCTCCGGCATAGTCCTTGATATATATATATATTTACACAAATATCTTCTCTAAATATCATATGTTATATCGCATTCTAATGACTCTGTCGCAAGAATTTTTATTCGTTTGCCCATGCTCGACAAAATTCATCCATATTTTATTTTCTGACCCAGAAGAATGAAGTAGTAAAAAGTTTTAAAAAAATTACAAAATATTTCTCAAATCGTGCACAATAGTAAATTTCAATTTTTACTATCTTGTCGCGGATGCTTTTCTCGCAGCCCCGATGTCCTAAGCTCGAAAACCTAAACGAGCCCCAACTATCATTTTATTATATTTTTAGCTATAGAAATTTTTTTTTTTTTTTTGCATTAAGCAATAAGTATTTCAATGAAAGAAATGAATATAAGTACGATTGAAGGAACAAAAGAAACGAAACGTGTGATGTGAAGAAGAGAATAGATGTATTTTTTTTTTTGTAGAGAAAACAAAACCTAAATAGAATCGAACGAAAGTTGCATGAAATGTATCTCTTTTGTACGGCGGAAGCGATTTTGTTATGGGTCTGTCTTGAGATTTAAATGCCATCGAAACAATTATTAATTCACAAAATATTAGTACGAACAAAAGGATAGAAATAAAAAGTCGCTATTACCAATTTTATCTGGTAACTCGGGCGATTCTGTGATTTCTGCTGAACTTGACCCTGTTGAAACGATCTCGAGACGAATCTCCTTTCAGGATGCTACACAAAATATTTTACAAAGCCTCGTTTTTCGAAGATTCGATGCTTCCGCTGTTACCTGCGAATGTAGAAATCGTTATACTCTAAAATAGGATTATGTTACGCCAATACAATTATTAATATATTAAATATTGTTTCGAAAAAAAAAATGAAAAAACAAGAAACAAGACTTACAATTTAATTCAATTTTTGAACAACAGGTTCCACACAATCCTTTCCGTGCAAGCTTCCTGTACCATAAAGTCCTAAGACATTCAATTGGGCAGTAAAATTACCGTAAATAGGTAAGTAATCATCACAGATTTGTATTAACATAGAAATTTTATTACCGTTTTTACTCGTATCGAGTTTGATATATAAATATCGAAGAAACAACTCTAACGTCGCCAATATTCTAGATACATTTGCGATATGAGGTGTACATTTAAGTATATAGAGACGTAAGAACCACGTTTAGCCATCGGGGGCTCGCGAAATACAAGACTTTCACCAAATGTTCATTATAAGATTGGCGAAGTTTCTTAAAAAAAATGACCTAATTAAGCCAAGAGGCTTTTCACGTATTACAAGACTTACAACGAGACTTCTTCAAATATATATATATATATATATAGCATATGTAAATCTTAATGTTCTATCAAACAAAAAATATCTTACAAATGTTATACCGAGTACAATTTCCGGTGAGGTTGCGGAGGCGAAATTGATGGTGCGACGATACCCTAAAGTTTAACGAATCATTAAACAAAACCTACGCCTATAAACTTATTCTATCTTATAATAATTATGGACGGACAATTGTGCCTTTAATTAACAGTATCAACGATGAGATAACAATGTAAACGAGGTTAGATTGGAAGTTATGTCTAGAGAATAACGGTGGATTCTGATGTGACGGTCATATAACCGTCGTAACATCGTGGTAAGATGAAGTCCCCTAGACAATATTTCTCTATCTTCGTACTAAATGTATATTTAGACTCGCAATATCCTTTTCAACACGAGTTATATCACAACTAGTACAATTTTCATTGTACCGAACAAAATCCCTTCTTAAACACTTTCTCCCTCTCTCTCTCAACTGATTTAACGGTATAGAAGGGACACATTTTTCGTGTTTGGCAGTGCAATTGCGAGAACAATACACGACGATAACTCTCCTTAAACTTAAATACGATCCTATCAAAGTAAATTATCGCTAAACAATTAGTACGATTTCCCATTGATCTACTTAGCCTATTATCGAATATAAAAATGATAATACTTATACTAGGTAACGTGCAACATACTCAGTAAACAAAATCTAATCTCGTTCCAAACGCGACAGGTATAAATCGCAAGAAACGAACACAAAGAACCAAAAAAAACTCGAGTTGCTCGAAGGAAGCGTTGTCTGCTTAAAGATTAAAAATTGATACATTTTTTGTTCGTGTTTATCATTCAACATACGAATGTTTCGTCCGCTCTCAACGCTTTTATGTACAAGTATTAGCATGCACTCGTGGTCCGAATCGTATTCGGTATGGAGATTTGAGGAAGTTATGCGAACATAATTTAGGGACCGCGATTAAAACGTTCAACTTTATCTTTCTCTGACAAAGGCGATAGCTGAAGAAGTTCTCTTGAGGTCCGAGAGACTTTTCGGTCAATTCGGATCACGTGGTAAACGGCTTATTAACCGTTTTCACTAGTTCATAACCGACACGATTAAGTCTGCACAGGTTTCATCTATTCGTTATACGTCAGTCCCACTTTCACTCAAGACATCCCGTAATTCGCACATATACAGCAATCGTTTTTGCTTTCTTGCGAAAATATTGCGATAGACTCGTTAAAACGTTCGTAAACTTTTTCTCTCATACTAGCTTTATGTATTAACGCTACGTTGAATTTATCTACGATAATTTTTGTACTTTTTGCTTTCACATCGCGGTTTCCAGTGGTTGACTCTTGCTTCTCGATTCCGCCGATAGTTGGGTGAGTTCAGTCGGTTCGTTTGGCAGAAAAACGTCGAAGTTTGTTTCGAGAAGCGCCTCGCTCTTGGAGCGCAGAGGTTTTTCCTCGCCCTGATCGAGATTCGTCTCGAGAAGTGTGCCACTACGCGGACGTTCGCCGTAATAGTAAGGTTGTGGAAGAGGTGGACTAAAGTATTCCGGTACAGGTTCCGAACCTGGTGTGGTTGGCGGTTGAGGGTCATAATTTGCATAATCGACCGTCGAGTAAGTTGGTGTTGCGTCAATGTCACGTTTGAGCTCGGTTATCGAATCCGTCAGGGCGAGACTCGAATTTAAAGGCAGTGTCGATGCATTGTTCATGTAATCGGTTTCGTTCATTCGTTCGGTCGGACTGTCGTCAGGGGCTGCTTCGCTGTTTGTTACCGATGGCCAGGCACTTCCGGCTCTCGATGTGAATGTCGAGTGATTGCGAAAACCCTCGTTTCTATACGCCAGATCGAAGACTGGATTGTCCGCATGAGTCACCGGGTACTTTTGATTCGTGGCCTTGAAGTCACTCGTGCTAGGAGAGTAGCGAGGATTGTGCGCCTCGTACACGTCGTAACTCTGGTTATCCTCCATCGAGGAATTCAACTGAGACTTGTCCATCGAATCTATGCTCCCACCGTTCATCATCTTTTTGTAGTCGAGGGATCGAGAATTGAGCGTGTCCGTCGATTGTTTTGTTGCAACCGGTTTTCTTCGATAATTTAATTCGGTAAATCCTGACGTTGAACCGACAGATCTCAGGGAGTGCAGAGATTGTCTTATCGAATTTCGCCTTTCGAGCCTTTCTAATTTACGTTTCTTGGACTTGGAGATCCAAAAACCTATTGCAGCAGCCAAAAGAGCAAGAGCCGCTCCAATTGCACCTAGAACGCCAACAGCTACGATGTCTTTTCTCCATGATAGAGGATCTATATAGACTCTAGGATCTGAAATAATAAATAAAAAAAATTATTTCCCATCGCTCTATTAATGAAGAGTAAGCCCCAAGGATGATAATATTAAATAGTACATATTTCTCACCAATTTCGCAAATGAAGGGGCTCGGCTGACTACAATGATCGATCTCGATAGTCTGATATGTGAAAGTTGTGCATTGATCAACGCGTTCTAATTGTTGAATCCATACTCTCTCGGAGTAGTCGAAACGATCTTGCTGCTTTCTCAAGAACTTCCATAACTCTACGTATTCTCCCATTATGAAAGGCATCGATGCATTGGCCATCTGAACAGAATAGAAAAAAAAAACAACAACAAGGATAAAAATCAGTAATAATTAATATTTCGATAATTGTGTAATTTATATATTGAAAACGTAGAACTTACTCGGCAAAATTCACGCGCCCCATAAAAGTCCATTGGAGCGCCGATGTAAATGTAACAGGTGTCTCCAACGAGATCCCAGGCTGGTGGGCACTTACCGTTTAAAACGGATTTATTATTCATATGAAAGGGTTGATAATCGACCTGCAGTAATTCCGGAGAATCACCACGATCGCGAATTCTTGCTGCCACTGCAAGTGTCTCGTTGTATCCCCACCAATTATGCCTGGCATCAATGTGGGATCTCCACATCTCCAATTGACTGGTAGATTAAACAAATTGTCAGTAATCCAGTCGATTCTCCAAATTGAACATTATTTTGGACGTCATAATATTCGATCAATATACAAAATTGTTAGTAAGATACGTGCTGGTCTACAAGATAACTACTATTTTGGCGACAAAAAAAGAATTATTCTTATTCGCAGTTGATGGAATTAGATACGCCTTTTTTCATGCCACTTTTTCCATTAATTAGTGCGATTAGTTCGTCAGGACACAGGTCGAATAAGCAGTGAATGTAAACAAATCTATATTTACAAAACCATAATTAACAGTCGATTACTTACTTCTTGTACCACTCCATGCTGACGACCCTGCCATATTTTTGTCATTAATCATGCACATGCGATTTTTTGTTCGAGGTATGAAATTAAAATACAACAGAAACAATATTAATAGTCATTGACCCAAGCTACTTAAATTCAATTGTCAATTATCAAACGAGCAAACTACTCACAAAGAACGATTCATCGTCATCATTTCATAATCATTGTCGGGATTGAAGAATACATTGTCGACGTATTGTTGTCCAGGTGTACCAGCGACAATGGTACTACGAAGATTACGGTCTATTGCATAATTCCTTGAAGCAAAAGAAACATTAAATTGTCGATTAATTTCGTCAACTCTTACGAAAGTAAAAATAAAACGGTATCTACTCACTTATAAAATCCATTATGCGAAGTGCTCTGATAAATCGGTAATCGGACTCTCTCGAATCCTGAGATCTCCAGTAGATGAAGTGCCAGATTAGCGTGTAAGTAATTGAGCGTCATGTTGCTCACGACTTGTTTTAGAATAATATTGTTGTCGTAAGGTGCATAATTCTTGACAAAATAATTCCGGAAGATCGTAACTTCCTGATACGGACTGCTCTGTCTTCCCTCGATATAAAGAGCCGGTTTATTGACGTTATCAGCAAAAAGATTGTTGTGAATCCAGCCTTTGAGAGAAGTGGCCGAGCCTCTGGAGTCGGCACGTATGGAAAGTCCTCCTTGATTTCCTCGCACAAGATTATTCCTAAAGTACAATGACTGGGTGTTCTGAACATCCAGCCAGACGGACGATTTGCAAGTTGAAAAATTTCCATACAGCTTCTTGCAGTTATTGACGAATTGATTTTTCTCCAAAGTCATTACAGCATTGACTTCACCAGCACTGGCGTATTTAACAGCACCCTCGCGACAGTTCGACACGACCGAATAAGAGACATTGTGTTGCACATCTCTGTTGAATCCAATAGCCGATATGGGCAGAGTCACAACCTCGGCCACAAACCCATGAACGTTACTCGCCCCATTGGCGAACAGCCGGACGCTCAAACTCGGTCCATAAGTCCTAAATAGCTTTTTTTCGTTTGGACTGTCGAACTCCAAGTGTCCGATAGTTTTGGCAGTAACATTGTAAACATCACCATCGTATAGCGTTATTCCATCTGCGCGTCCTGGTTTACCCGTAGAATTGAATAGATTGAATTGCAACAGTCTAAACCCAAAAGGTTTGGCTCGATAGGCGCTCCGAAATATCTTGACACAATTGACAGGATTATTGTCGTACTTGTAATAAACGAGGACTCTCTCCTCTATTGTAATTTCCTTCGTTGTATCACAGATATCGACCATGCTAAATAGATTATACGGAATATTGAGATCTTTGATAGGCGTGAAAGAGCTTTCCTCAGCCTCGCGTCCTTCACCGGTGATGGATAGAATGTTGACTCCATTACCGAGAACGTCGTTGATCTCGTTCAGCAAAAGTTCAACCGTGTGAGTCGGTGATACGATATTGATACCGTGATAGGCGCTTTGCTTAATGTTTACGTGGGTCACACTGGGACTCTTCATGATGGATTGAATAGCCGATGATTTCTCATTGTGCAATATACCAGCTCCCGTTATGTTCATGTATTTGAGAACGGATTCTACACGACGAACAGTCTCGTGGGTCACCACGTCGTGAATTCGATGCTCGTAAAGATGATGCTCGAATTCGCTGTTCGCTATTCTTATTCCACCCCAATAATCGTAATCGCTCGGCAGATTTCTCTTGCCGCAATGCACAAAAACGAATTTACCGTCCCAGGGACAATCGTACTTATGACCAAATAACTGTCCGTTAAGGCGTATTTGACAATCCTCGATGCGTGGCTCGTTCCCAAAGCACTGTAAGGGCTCGGGCCATGACCAGATTCTCGTCATCGAGCCAGGATGAAGCTCGTACCGACGATCGTGCGATACATAAACGTTGAGCGTTTCGTGACCCAACTGTCGGCAGGCAACTTGCGCATTTCTCTCTGTGAATCGTTGATCGCAGAGTGGAATCCACTGAAAGGTCGTACGATTGAAAAATTCGACGAAACCCTCGTTAGAATCGGTGGAACATTTTCCATCCTTGCAAAGCCTTATACTGCCCTGCTGTTGTTGATAGTTGGCGGCACGTTTTGCAATCGGACTTGGCAATGTCCTCTCCTCGTGCTTGATGGGTCTCATGATTATTTCGTGATGAGCCGCGCCAACTGCTTTCAAAGTGCCGAGCACGAGAATTCCAACGTTCGGTGCAAATTCCATCACAACGTCAGGGAAAATATTTAAGGTCGCTTCTGGCATTACCGTGATGTCCGAGCGTATCACATAAGGTTTGTTTCTGTAATAGAGCGAAAGATTTTCCGTTATACGACCACCTAGATTGTCGAGGTCGACGTTAGGTCGTAATTCCCAAGTTGGCGAGATAGAAGAGTCCGGAGAATCCGTGGTAAGGTAAGGTCGGAAATTTGCAACAGCGTGATCGTTCCAGTCATCAAAATCGAATATTCTCTCTTTGATCTTGGCGTCCTCGTCGGTTCCCCACCAATTTTCCGTCACGTCGACTATGTTGTTTATCTTCGCGGTTCTTATACCAGCGAGAAGCTCGTAATCGAGAGAATTCTCTCCGAACAAATTTCGGTTAACGTCGACCTTCTGAATTCCGTGAAAACCAACGACGTAAGTCTGGGTGTTGTACATCTGATGAAAACCTCGATTAAGACCGGAATGATAATTTCTCTTGACCTCGTTGAGAAAGAAACGAGCGTGTATCTCGCCGAGTATCTCCGACTGACTGTCCGCGCGAAATTCCACCATGTAAGAGCCGGAATTTCTCTCGATGCGATTATTGTCGATTTTCATTTTCTTCTCCATTCCTCTTATGGAGATGAGACCGTTCTTGCACTTGTTGCCATCGAAACGATTTTGCGAAATGTTCAAATTCGCATAATGTCCATCGACGATGAAAGCGAACATATTGTTATTGCGCCAAGTATTATTTCCAAAGTACAAGGAGTGAGTGAAATTTTCATTATATTGCCAGACATAGGGAAGAGAAACTTCGAAGCCACCGCCGTCGTTTCTCTCTATCGTGCTGTCCTGCATTATCCAGTGAAACAAATTGTTCGAATGCCTCATGTCCCGCGAATACTGAAGTATGCCCTTTCCATTATCGGTAATCAACGTGTCGTTAACGTGTATCGAGATCTCGGAAATATTCGAGGAGAAAACGTTCCAATGCGGCGACAGAATGTAAATGGCTTCTTCCTGGTTATGAGAAATTTCACAATTTACTAGACGAATGGATTCGTTAGCTTTGCGAAGATAATGATCGCCAAGCTCGTCGAGATAACGATTGTAATAAGAGGCAAGTAAGCCAATTTTATTGCGACGAATTTTCGTCTTGATTATGGTCAGAGTTGGAACTGGTCCTTTGACGATACGATTGCGAATATCCTGAATGGGTGCTTGAAGTGTAGTGACGACCAAAACTGCACCACCCAACGCATCATTTCCACTCGTGTATTTAATACCAACGGTGAAAGAACTCGTCGACAGTGGGAACACCGACAAATCTCTCTTGACGTGCCAAACGTTGCCGGTACTCTGTAGCGAGTCGTACAAAACGATCTGTTCCGTGCTGCGATTATGTATCGGATTTAATAATTGAACGCCGATGACGAATCCCGGTGTGCATCGGATTTGTATCGAACGCTCGATATTATCTCCTTTAATTTTCGCGGTAACGATATATCTCGTTTCGCCGGTCGCCAACTGGACTATGTCAGTTTTAAGGTGAGGCATGATGAGAGGATTGTAAGGCGTGTCGACGGTCGTATCCGGTGATTGCATGAACCATCCAGCAAACTCTCTCTGCTGTACCGCAGAGAGTGCAGGATTATGCCTGATACCTGCCACTTTGTTATTCTCGAGATGGGAATTCATGATTCTCAGGCCCAGTTGTTTAAAGCTTATGCCGCTGCCTCGATTGCCTGAGAAATCGCTGTTCTTCACGGTGTTGACCGCATCGGCCGAATATATGTCGGAATACAGAACACCGAGACCGTCCTGAAGATTATCGATGACTTTGACGCTATCCAAGGAGTGTCGAAAGAAGTCAATTTGCAATGCTGGTTTAAATGAATTTGTCGTATAGTCAAGCATACCAGCTCTTTCGATCGTGATGTATTGTAAATCGCTCCTTTCAGCAAGAGGTCCGAGTCTCAAGCCTGCCCAGGCGGCTTCGGTGCATCGAACACCAACGTCGTTCTCATGAGTGCAGGAATTTTCGAATTCTTCCGCTGTTTCGGCTTTGCACTTTGATATATCGATATCGTCTTCGTTGCATTGGACGTTGCTAAGAATAATGTCCTCATTCGTCCCAGCTGCTGGTATTTGTGACCTCTCGAGATACCAGTCGTCAGGATTTAGCGTCAAGCCCAGCTGATGGCAAACCAAGGCAGCGTCTCGTATGCTCCAACCATAATTGCACACTGTCCCCCATTTTTCTCCTATGCGTACTTGTAATCTACCCTCCAGACTCGTTTTTCCTCCGAGCAGTCGAACTGGGACGGACTCGGAATCGTCGATTTGCGTTGGTTCAGGCAGAAGAGCAACTTCCATCGCGTCATCTCCCATCGTCATTTCCTCTATCATAGTTTCGTTATCCGGCTCGACGACGATCTCTTCCTTCAGCGTTAAGAGAATGTTTCCTGGACCTTTGCCCTTGGCATCCAACCTACCGGCCACCATCATTCCCACCGCTGGAGGGAATCTTAGCGTGACGCCAGGCTGGAGTATCAGTTTTCCACCGGGTCGCACGTTGATATCGCGTTCAACTACGTATTCGCCAGCTGGTAACATCTCTTGACCATCAACCTCACCACCAACTAAATTTGTTCCAGGACGTAAGAACTGTGGCACGTATGTTGGATGAGATATTATCGTATTCGCTGCTGGATTACTGCTATGTAAAAGATAAGGGAGATATTCGATCTTGGCAAGATTGTAACGATCTTTTCTATGAAACAAACGATCCAAAATCTTCTGCTCCTCGGAATAACCGAGCCAATTGTATGTACAATTAATGACTTTGCTTTGGTCCTCGAGATGCGATCCAATCTCGTAAGGAGATTCGAGATTGTGAAGAATATTGCGAAAAACGTGAACGTTGCTCGATGAGACGACGACGACTGCTGCGACGCGCGATCTTGGAATCAACCTCGAGCCTTGATAATCGCTGTTGTCGAAAGGTTCGCGTACACGATTCTCCCGCAAGAAATTGCGTGTGAAGAGTAACTTCTGGACATCGCTGTAGGGAGACAGACCAATGCTGACGACGAACACCCCTCGATTCTCGTAAAATTCATTGTATTGAATGACTATGTCCGCCGGTAGAACGTTGAACTCTTCGTAAAGAGGGTTGCGCACAAGAATACCACCGTAGGTGTGATCCCTGAAGTGATTGTACTCGATTCGAGCGAGCATGTTCAATGCCGGACTGAGTTTGACGGCTAACTTGGCGTTTTGCACAAACACGTTGTGACCAATTTGCAGCTTCAGCATTCCGCGATTATACTTCCAGCTGGATTCCACTTGAACAGCGGTTTCCGAACTGCTGTTGAACCAATTGCCCGTTATATTAACATACGAGAGTCCGGTTGAATTACCGATCAGTACCCCGATGTCCTTGTTCCGGAAAATCTCTGAATATTCCACAACGGTTGTCTGATTGAAAGGAATATATTCCGTGGAAGAACTGTCGTTAAGCCAAACAGTAAACCCGTATCCTTGATTGGAAGATATACTCGTGCGGGATATATTTCGATTTCCTCCCGTAACCGTGACGTTTATTCCATCACCGTGATTGAACGATATACGACTGCTGGTTATGTTGACGTCCGCAGCGCCGCCGAGAACGTGAATACCAGCAACATGATTGCTATTCGATACTGAAGTATCGTGAACGTGAAGTGCCGAACGTAACTTTTCCGCCGCTATCCCACGACCATTATTGTCCGCTATTGCACTACCAGTCACATTTAGATCGTACATCTTTCTATAACCGGAAGTAAGTCTTATGAACGCTATCATTTGAGTCCGCGGTTCGGCGTTAAATTTGATGTACAAATTCTGCATCGTCGTTGTTACACTCTGAGGCAAAGTGTTGTTTCTCACGCTGACCCTCGCCAGTAATCTCTCGTCGGTACTTATACCGTCGTAAACTTCGATCGTCGCGCTGTCGTTACGATCGGTCTTCATTTGTAAGAATTGCAAGGTAAGCACATGACCTGGCCTCGTAAAGATGTGCTGGGGACAACGTTTCGTGTTGGGAGCGTATTTGCTTTGTTCCATGGATATCGTAATGGGAAAAGTTTGACTGGCCGTTGTGGGAAACGTGCAAAGATCGAAAACGTCCGTCCGGTGTACACGCTCGTCCGGTCGCTCGTCATGATGTACATATTTTATTCCATCAGCCCCGTTGTCGAGAACAACGCAATTGTCGATATGAGCTAAGCCCGATGAGCTATTGATGTAGATTCCGTAGCCTGAAAAATAACAAAAGCATTTTTATCGATCCAAGCAAAAAGCAGATAAAATAATAAACAGATTTGATGATAAACAATTCATCGATATTACCTCTGTTGCCACGTACGGTGCAATTGGTGATAACGACTGGTGCATTTGGTGAAGTTACATTGATGCCCGTAAAGGCCGAATGAAGAATGGAGATCGATTCCATTCGTGGAGGTACACCCTCGACGTGCAGAGCTCCGGTGACATTGAATTCTCTTCCTGTTCCTGCATATCTATATAAATAAAAATAAAATAAACATCAGTACAAGGAACACAGTGAGAACACGACGATTTCTCGAATAATTGTTAATTTCAATGCATTTTCAGTTCCTCACTTTATGTCGACGTATCTGAGAATGGATTTTGATCTCCTGACGTATAGCGTATTGTCCTGAATCAGAGGCTTGTCGTAAAGTGCACCCTCGAATCTTATTCCTCGCCAGTGTTTTATAGCTTGTGTTGCACCGTCGTGACGAGGCGAGCAAGCGATTCCAAGATCCGGATGATAATCTGTGAACGTAGCGAAAAATAAAAGAAAAGAAAAAATACATCATTAACCGATTTACAAGAATTGCCGGATTTTCTCTGAAAGTTTTCTTTGTCATTTTTTTTCAGTTTTGCTCCCATTGTTTCGGCCAGTACGCGGAACGATTGAGAATTATTGTCGCGGTTGGTGTAACTGGGCGCAAGAAAGTCGTGGCTATGTAATTACCACAGACTCCAGCACCGAGCTGCCTGTACGACCACTGATCGCAATTCTGCAACGACGACTCGGTCCCACGACACTGCGGTTGTTCGTAGAGAAGTCTAGGCCTAGCTGGCCATTGCCTGTCCATCCAGCTTGACCATCTACCACCTTGAAAGCCCAACTCTCGACAGGCTGTTTCGAAATCTGCTCTCGTCCAACTAAAAGACAAACAAAAATACAAAATGTTATTTCCATTTAATTTGTCATAAATATTTTTGAAGGATTAATAGATTTCTTATCGTCACGTACTTTCTAGAGTTCGTACAAACGGAACGCCACTCGCCCTGATGGAGAAGTTGAATACGACCCTCGAGTGGACTCGAGCCATCGACCAGACGGATAGAGCGTGGCTCCGGTTGACCGGACGGCGTCTCGGCGCTCGTCAGAACGATCGGCACTTCCGGTTCGCCCTGAAAAAAATAATTGGCAAATTAATCAACCATTGTCAATGACCGGACGAAGTACAATGTGTCGTTACAAGCCTTTTTTTCTATACTCGAACTTATCTCGAGAAAATCAAAATTAATTATCAGAGTTAATTGCCATCCGAGTAAGTAACCAATTAAAAATGATTTTAAGAGGAAATCAAAATATGAAACCAGTACTTTGAATGAATCGAAATATCTATTATTATAATTACAACTGTTTCTATTACTTTTCAGAACGATAATGATTTACGTTTCGTCGAGTTTACATTACTTCTATGTGTTATTGGCGAGTAGGACGAAAATATTTGGAACATGAATGATCGCACAATCGCTAATCCATTAATGACGAGAACATAAACTCGTACAAGATCTGTTTACAAAACTCAACGATCACGTTTCTACGATACAAATTCACGTCTCTAAGAATCGACGATTGATCAATAAATTAATATCACGATTGATCAATAAATTAATATCACGAATATTTGGACTAAAATGGTAATTTGCATTGAATTTATGCGAACTTTGAAACAAACTAGTAAACATAATTATGAACAACCGATATTTGAATAATGAATTTGTTAATAACACTAAAATTATAAATTCTCAACTGTTTAATCATTAATCTGTTTTATTAATAAATTCTCACGAAATTAATTAGGTAGAGTAATCGATATAAATAGATTGTAACTAAATAGAATAATTTATACTCGACAGGACTTTTCTAAAATCATCGAAGAGCCAAGCCATCGCGGAACGAATATAATTGCTTACCTATGGGCCCATGATTGGAAAGCGATTGACGAGGCTGATCGACGTTAGCGAGAGTTTATATAAACACGAGGAAGGTCTTGCAAAAACGGGCAAACGGATTTCGACTACGAGACGACGATTCTTATTGGTCAGAGTTGTAAGAGTTTCTCTTATTGACGAGATATTTCATTATCACGGTAATAATCACAAGGCCCTTACAGCGAAGATAAAGACACGCCTCTTACTTAGACCACTTACATTTATTCAGTGATATCTCGGTTACTTTACTCGGCTGAAAAAGGATATATTTTTATCTATGCGCATATCAAAGAGGTCGACGTTGAAGAAACCATCAGCCTGACGCAAGAGACGATCCATGAAAAGAAATTTACAACTATCTGATGCGAAAGATCGTTCGTAGGAATTTTCATGTTTTCAAGATCTTTTCATCGTCAGCTCGACGAGTCATGTAGGACTATTGTACGATAAATCATCAAACAACGATAGTTGAAGGATAGCGTTTCTAAGTATCTCGAAAAATGATTTATGAGGCTAACCTACTGGAGAAAAAGTCTCGAGTTGTGACCAACGAAAAACAGTGCAAGTGTAAATTGAAGAATCTCGTAGGAACGAGTCCACACTCTGTTACGTATGGTACATTGTTTTTATAGTCTCTCGCCTTCGACATCGGTGGATTAAAGGCCTCGGGGGGGAAGAAGATCGTGGGTTAACGCCGGTCAAGAACTGCCAATTGAACCATGACCCTAACAGTATCACGGAGGCGGCTTCGAGTTGATTCACTCATTCACGTTCCGTCCCTCCGTGTGTTTCCCATTGTCAATTAGCAAAATTGGACCAAGTTGGATCTTCCGTCTCGTACTTAACTCGATTCGAGTCAAGAATTGCAACGAGAATTCCCTTTTACACATTTATTTACTTATTTTTCTATTCCCGAATGTATCGAAGCAATTTTATTGTTTCTAAATTTTCTAAATTTATCCAAACATTGTAAAATTTCAGAAACTACATCGTTACAGTCGATCGTCCAATATCCACCGACTAACCGATCGTGAAACCCAATACTTGTTGCCAAAAAGATGGACGAAGTTGGATCTTCCGTCGCGTACTTAGCTCGATTCGAGTCAAGAATTGCAACGAGAATTCCCTTTTACACATTTATTTACTTATTTTTCTATTCCCGAGTGTATCGAAGCAATTTTATTGTTTCTAAATTTTCTAAATTTATCCAAACATTATAAAATTTCAGAAACTACGTCGTTACAGTCGATCGTCCAATATCCACCGACTAACCGATCGTGAAACCCAATACTTCTTGCCAAAAATAGAACACCGGGGCTTCGGACTTCCGGTTTGGCAGAGGGATAAAAAAATGAAAAATGCGACGAGGGCGTGTTGAGATAATGAAGCAAGAAGCCTACTCGAGACAGAAGACGTTCGTAGTATCCTTTTACACTCTACGGTTCATGAACTACCGGACTATCATAAAAAAAACAGCTAGATTTTCAGACACAAACGCAAACTAAAGTACAAAACTAAATTTCTTTTTCCAGTGCTTGTTGTCGATTCGAATAAGAATCGTTTGTTCGTCTGTACCGTTGTACACGCGAAGAGTATCGTTAACCAGGAAACAGTCGGTGCACCAAAGCGTCATAATCCAAGTGTCTGTCGTGTACAGATGTTCCGTAGCGAAGTTCACCGGTAACAATCTGCGGATTCACGCGGCGAGGCTCTTGTACCGTCACGGCTTGGCCACCATCATCCTTTTGCTTCCGGCAATATCTACATGCTATATACACCGGTAAAATAAATTCATTCGTCGTTGTATCGTAAATCGTGCCACAGTTTATATATACATAAACATATACAGTTTGTAAGGTTGTATATAGGACAGAGAACTCGAGTGAGAAGTGAGTTTCGGGCCACTGATCTTTACGGTCGGAAAGCGCAGGACCGTGGGTAATATCGAAGACCGTACCGCCTCCACGATCGTATATTTTACCATCGAAAGACCAAGATTTAAAGACTCTTGCCTGACTCCTCCGGTTCTTGTTTCTATTTGAACCGAACCGGTGGTAAGACTTTGTGTAAAGAATACAAATTTGAAGATCTTCTTGAAAACTTATTCTCTTCCTCGCTGTTTATATAGAAACACTTTTTCTTGTTTCTAGGGCAGAGTTGTATAATCGAGTTCGATGGGGGTTGATCGAAGGGAAAAAATATGAGAATCGAATGTTCAGCAGACCCAGAAGAGAATACGAATAACTCAGTTACGCGCATCCGTTATGCATCACGAATGGAATAAAGTACCCTATTCACGTGTTTCTGGTATTTCCGGCGAGAGGACTGGTGCCTCTTTCACCCGCAGACTGTATAATTTGACACGGTAGCATGCGAACATCGCCACCCAACACACCTGTTTCTTCTTTACACGAAGAATGGCCAACGATCGTTGAATATAGCGTGGTATTTATAAAATGTTCCTATGAACGATTGTCCACCGGCACGACTACTTTTATCTTCTTACTTATCCCTTTAGAATGTTTTAAACTTCGTCAGCTCTCCGAGCTGATCGAAAAAACATTCTTCGGTTAATTATTGTACATTTTTTAAATTTAATTTGTCTCAATTCTTTGCAAGGTAATGAAGATCATTTTTTCGCAAAGAAAGAATGTTTCTGTTTCTACGTCCAATGTCCAAACGATTGGAGAATCTTCGAGGCGATGAGAAACATCCAAGTGGGTCGAGTGAAAGAGAGAAGTTTTTTATTTGAGAAACGAATAGTTTTGGAGACACGAGCGTCCAAACTTAGAAATTCTTGTTGCGAGTGATCGTACGAAGGTAACGGTATTTTCGTTTGAGCTACAATTTTTCGTAGTTAGAGAATAATAGAAAATATATAATATTATTTTGCAGAAAGAGAACGAAAGTATCGGGAAGAAATAGAATCGAAGGTGATGGTGTTTCACAAGCAACGCCGAGGGAACCGGGACACGTAGAAAAGCGATTTCTCAACTCGACGCTTCTCCCACTCGCACGTGTCTCCAACTTTTCTCTAACGGTCACAAAAGATTCGAGTTTTGGGCCGTGGAAGTTCCAAAGCTTGCTCGATTCCATCCGCGATTAAGCAGATTCTATCTTAACGCTTGCCTTTCCTCGCGCATGAAAACAGTTGTGTTAGAAGGAACCGAGGGAAAAGCATTGTACTCGAGAATGTGTGAACGAACTCGCGTATTCCTATCGATCAAGATTTCTCACGACGATCCTTTTCCATCAGGTAAAATCTAACCGTTCATAAATAACGAGATTAACTTCAGCTTTCTCCCTTATCCTGTTAAAAACATAAAATTCCAACAAATGAAAAATTGTTATTCAGATTTTATTCCCCCCAATCGATGATCACTATTTGATATCAAATAACAATTATTTTCATCGAACGTTGAATATATTTACAATTAAGGTAGTCCTATCGTTGGGTGGGGGATGAAAAATTTCATTCCCGTTTTTTCTCACATTGAAAGTGGACCAAGCGTTAAAGTTCATTAAGAAAAGTTGTTGCAAATCGACTAAAGAACAACATACTCAAAATTCAAATTGATCCTACGGAAAGTTTATTTGTTATATAATAAACAAAATCATGAATTTTTGTTTCCATAAGATTTGTTATAAAAACTAATCGAAGCTTCTTCGATGTCATATAAAAATATGTGCAAAATTTCAACAAGCTTCATCGACCAAATGATCGAGATACTCGTTGTATAATGTTGCGATATTTAACACGGGCTCTTATGGGACATTGCGAAAAGTGACGATTTTCAAGAATAAATATCGTGATTTTTGAGTCGATAAAGGCCCCTGAAATTTTACCCACATATACATATGACATCAAAGAACGTTTCTGCAAATTTTCAGTGAAATCTAACGGAAACGCTGTAACGATAGGACTACCTTAAGGGATGAAATTTTAAGTTCGTTGAACTCTAACAGATAATTAAGTGATTAAATGTAAACATTAGTCGATTGAACATGTAGCAGGATGCACATGCATTTTTGCAACGGCTAGTGCGGAAGTCAAAAGCTGAGTTTAATGCACCGACGTAATCCATTGCAACCAAGTATATAAAATGGACTTATACGTATAATGTTACTACTGTATATGAAACACACATGTTGGAAGATTTATCCAAGCCTGGAGTCAATGAGATTTTCTCCAAGTGTGCAACGTGCGTGTGCAGTAACTAAAGTACCATTGCATATAATTCTCACTCTCTCCCAGAATGGTCGTATTCATTTTATATATTCGAAGTTGCAGTCACGCGAGTAGCTTGAACTCGACTGTAATCTAATCCATATGTGAATTCTGTATGACTCGAATACGTCCAGACACTTTAAATTGCCAAAGGGAAAATATAGATTTTTTATTTTTGTTTTGTGATGGAAATAATTCATCAAATTTCAAATTACAACGAATCCAATCAGTCCCGTTTGATTAAAAGTTATTCGTTGCAAAGCTCGCACAATATTCATGCACTGTAGATAGAACAGCTATAAAGTTACAGAGACTTTTGCAATTTACCTCGAACGGTTTATCACGACATCTGGACGATTCAACGTGCACGAGGGTTCTAGTACATCACATACGAGTCGTATAAAACGTATACACGAAGCCTTCCAGTCTAAATTGACCGGTTAAAAAAAGCTCATCATTTAGAATTTAATCCTTAATTTTGTATGTGATCGATACAAACGTTACAAACATGAGGGAATTTTTTTAGATTTTGTTGGTTCGATTTCCATAAGACAATAATTTTTTTTAATGTAAGGTAAAGTCATAATTGTACGACAATTTTTTTTAATCTTCAAAAATTCGTTATGAAACTAGTAATAATTGTAATAGTGTATAAAATTGAAGGCCAAAAGGTAATGACAAATGTTACAAACATGAAGGAATTTTTTTAGATTTTGTTGGTTCGATTTCCATAAGACAAGAATTTTTTTTAATGTAAAGTAAAGTTAACATTGCACATCAATTTTTTTAAATCTTCAGAAATTCATTATAAAACAAGTAATAATTTTATGACAAACGTTACAAACATGGAATTTTTTTAGATTTTGTTGGGTCGATTTCCATAAGGCAATAATTTTTTTTTAAGTAAAGTAAAGTTAACATTGCACGACAATTTTTTTTAATCTTCAGAAATTTATTATAATACTAGTAATAATTGTAATAGAGTATAAAATTGAAGGCCAAAGGGTAAATGACAAACGTTACAAACATGGAATTTTTAAAAATTTTGTTGAGTCGATTTCCATAAGACAATAATTTTTTTTAATGTAAAGTAAAGTTAACATTGCACATCAATTTTTTTAAATCTTCAGAAATTCATTATAATACTAGTAATAATTGTAATAGTGTATAAAATTGAAAGCCAGAGGGTAAACGAATAAACTTTGTTAATTCGAGCTGGAACGACCCATACATAAACGTGCCAGTAGTCTCCATTCTACCCTCCGTTTCAATCGCGAACCTTTCATGAAAACTTATGGTAGTCTGATGTACCATAGGCCACCCATTATGTTTGTATATAAAGCAAACCAGATACGTATAAATGTGAGGCGAGTTCTCGCGTGCGAATAACAGAGACCGGGCGTGCGAAATACGTATACGCAAAGGCTCTGTTTTGTCCTGTAATACGAAGTTGAGAGACTCGCTATAATCTCTGCCTCTACTGTGTGTACATAAAAACGTAGAAAGAGGTCAGCTTCACCGCGCTGATTAAAATCGTGCCCTCCTCTCACCGTTCTGAACTCGCTCGGACGTGACTTTTACATAGGGCTGCATTGTTGTAACACCAAGAGGTCAAGTAGTTCTCGACCCAACAATGTACCACAACCGCATTTTCTTCTCACAAACTTTTTTTCTCAATTTCTCAAATCCAAAAATTTCTTCAATAACAAAAATTGAACAAAAATGTTCTTGAGCAAAAAAACCAAAAGTGTGAAATCATAGCCAACAAGTTTATAATTATTACAGAATTCTACAGCTGATTTGCAATATTAGACAATAGTCAAAGAGTGCAAACAAATTTCTTTCTGTCTAGCCAATAAGTTTATAATTATTACAGAATTCTCCAGCTGATTTGCAATATTAGACAATAGTCAAAGAGTGCAAACAAATTTCTTGCAGCTTTACAATATTTTTAGCAAAGTAACGCCAACAAGTTTATAATTATTACAGAATTCTACAGCTGACTTGCAATGTTAGACAATAATCAAAGAGTGCAAAAAAATTCTTGCAGCTTTGTAATATTTTTAACAAAGTGACGGTAAGTCATTCGAGAATCTCCAGTCTTCTTTACACACCTACGCTATAACACCGCACCAGGCGTATCACCCAGAGTGTAATATAACGAAAGAAAACTGGGTTACGCGTTATCGAGCGATCCGATCGTTCTCTCAGTTGGGTCGAGAGGAGTGCGTTGGTTTTGAAAAAATTTCCTTCACACCGTAGTAACCACCAGGGTTCCGTTACGTTGTTTATATCGCTGTTGTGTCGTGGAACGTAACGTGCCCTTCCTGCAATCGTTAAAAGACAATTTTCTTACAAGTAGTAGCGCTGCATGAATGTGTGTGTGTGAGCATCGCGTGAAATTGGAAGCTTCTAAAGACGCGTTTGTAATATTATATTTAACGGAAAATCTTAGATTACGGTATGGATCGTTTAAGTTTTCATGAATGACTCAGGCAACGTCGAGAGTCGATTTCGTTTTACTCGTAGAATGTTACGAATAACTACAGGATGATAACTATGATTCACTTTGGACGTAAGTCATCGTGCGCATTCTCT
This sequence comes from Netelia fuscicornis, assembly GCA_946811545.1. NCBI lineage: Eukaryota > Metazoa > Arthropoda > Insecta > Hymenoptera > Ichneumonidae > Netelia > Netelia fuscicornis. The sequence goes on from OX328013.1 coordinate 1,539,044, forward strand.
CTCGTCAGCGATTTCACAATCTTTTGACATTGCCGCTGGGGTATTCGTGACGCGTGGTTTCCCGATACTTTACACCGGATCGATGTCATCGAATGCAACGCGAGTTTAATTTAATTTCAATTTTTCAAATCCATTTTCGTTTTGTTCTTAATTTGCAAACTCATTTTGTTTTTCTTACTTGACTTAATTTTAATTTCTTACAATTAAATTCAATTTGTTTGAATTATTTATATTAAATTTCGTTTTATTGTTCAAATTTATTTAACTTTTTTCTACGATTTTTGTTTCATTGATTTTTTTAAATTCTAATTCAACAAATAAAGTAACGGGAAAATGCAACGCGAGTTTAATTTAATCTCAATTTATCAAATCCATTTTATTTTTCTTATTTGACTCAATTTTAATTTCTGAAATTCAATTTATTTTAATTATTTATATTAAATTTGGTTTTATTGTTAAAATCTATTTAACTTTCTTCTACGATTTTTGTTGCATTGATTTTTTTAAATTCGAATTCAACAAATAAAGTAACGGGAAAATGCATCGCGAGTTAAATTTAATTTGAATTGTTCAAATCTATTTTATTTTTCTTACTTGACTTAATTTTAATTTTTTACAATTACATTCAATTTATTTGAATTATTTATATTGAATTTTCTTTTATTGTTCAAATTTATTCAACTTTTTTCTACGATTTTTGTTCCATTGATTTTTTTAAATTCTAATTCAACAAATAAAGTGACAAAAAAATAAAGGATCGTTCGAGTTTTATCGAATCTCCTTTCGCTCTCGAATGAATCACTTTCGGCAAACACGCGTCGCCTTTCCTTCTCAGCTGGGGCGAGAGAGTATATGTGCCACACATAGATATGAAATAATCGTAACTCTCGCGTTGCACGAGTAATACATGCCGGTTGTATTTAATTGTGTCTATGTCCGATGGATAGTGGCTGTTTGTACGAAGGTGAGAGTCCCTTCGCTCTTAACCCATCATCGAGTTCTGTAACCTGGACTCGTGCCAGCCGCGATAAGATAAACGAATTTAGATAAGCGAGGTGTCGCTTGTACACGAATGAAATACTTTTTTTTCTTTTTACTTTAATTCTCGTTCACAGGTTGACGATTATGGGATAGACCGATGTGTTCCAGATTACACGAACCAGTCACAGTGAAGATTGCAATTGGAGGAACTTCCGAAACAGTATCCGGTTCGACTGACTCACGTTCCATAAAGCCATGAATGAAAAATAATTAAATTTCTCTTTTTTTAGTCTACGACAATTTTTATTCGGCTTTACGTGATGGTACCCGTGATTTTGATCAATGAGTCTGCTCTGACCTGTAGCATAATTGGAAACATCCATGTTTCATGAAAATTAAACAAAAATTCAGACAATACAGAAAAAATAAAATAAGAATTTTATAAAACGGTAAAACGTTGAAACCGTTCAAAAGACTTGAATCAATCGATAACGTGAAAACTGTTTTCGTATGGTTCGTGGAATTCTCAATGGCTCGTACGCACTGGACCGGTTTGCCTCGAAAACATTCCACCCCCTCCACTATAGGGACAATAGAGCGAGGGTGTCGTCAGCCGCTAAAAAGTCACGAAACCCTAGAGATGTCTCGGACGCGGCAGGACGCATACCCTGATGTGGTAGGAAACAGGTTTTTTTTTCATCCATTTCTCAAAGCCGAAGGGTCTTCGTTGACGCACAGGTGGTTTGTTTGTGGTCTCTGGGAAAACCTGCCACAGGGTAAAAAGGTCGACCCGAGACGCATCGACGAATTATATGGGCATTATTCGGTAATTTGTCTTTCTTATTTTCCTGTTTTCTTTATATATTAGTTTTCTTCTCGTTGCTTTGTTCTACGAATTAAGATTCTCTTCTTGTCTCAATCCAAAGTTTGAGTCGAAGCATCAAATAATAAATCGTCCACAGCCCTATTGGGCTCTCTCAACCCTTTCACTCGACTCTCGTCCGTTCACTTTCTCGCTTCTCGTCTCGTACACCGTAGGAACTTCCAGTGAGCCGAGAGTTCACCGTAAACCTGCTACGTTTCAGTGGACAAAGAACATTCTTCTAATCGTTTTCCTCGAGAAGACTCACAACTGTCATCGTCTCTCTAACATCAAACTTCCGAACGAAATAGAAATTTATATATTTCTCGTTGATAAACATTCCACTGAAAAAAATTAGTAAACGTTATAAAATTTCATAAAAATGATCAATTGACATTACTCGCATAGGTTTATTTCTCAGCCTTATTAAACTTTTCTTCTCAGCCTTGAGTTTGTCGCATGAACGTCGTGACAATAACTTTTTCGTCGTCTCTGCGTCGATTCCCAAATGGCCGTTATTGTATCTTCGGAAAGGAGAATGATTACGAATAAGGAGAAATGAAAATGGCGTGGGTTGCGTTATTTAGAAAAAAAAACAAAGATGGCGTCCGTGTTTGTCATCGAACGTTAAAATATTCGAAGGTTCGACGTGATAATTACCTCGGCTGTTATTATGCCCCTGACGGTGAGTCCGATCATGGGGGCAAACCGGATTTCGACGCCAGGCTCGACAACGAGCTCCCCGCCACTCTCGACGTAGAGATCCTCCCGTACGATGTAAGGACTCTTGGCACGCTCGAGTATTTTCTGTCCACCGGTGATACGGCCACCGGACAATTCCGTAAAATCCTTGGCGTCATAACGATCGACGTTCGGTGGCTCGGTGTAATAAATCGGCGGTATGTCCGTCGCTACGTTGACGATCTCTCCCGACACGAGATTCACGATCGCCCATAATACCCATAACGCGCGCATTTTTTCCACCGTCGTGTTTCTTTTATCTCGTGTCCCTAACACTTTTCACGACGCGAGATTCGACGACAAAAAATACGTTCGGGGTTTTGATTTTAAGAAAAATAACAATTTCTTTGTTGTGAAAAAAAAACGCCGAAATAACGAATAACCTAAAAACTACGAAAATGCTTCACTCGTATTTCCCATGGGGAAACGAAGGTGTCGGTTCTTTTGTTACACAGTGATAGAACGGATACATTTCCGCTTCGAAACAGCCCGTAATGTGCGAGCAAACTGACCGATCGTAATTACGATTACGATTATTATTTTCGGTGATTGTTGTATTCGAGCGGTCGCAATTTTTCGCAAAACCCTTTCGATTTTTCACGACATTGCAACACGTATTACACACTCGCGCACGATTACCCCCACCTTAGAGCGCACGAGGAGAAGCGAGTTTTGCACGAGGTAGTCGAAAAAGAACGTAAGCCAAGGCACATCACGCAATCTTCACATATATGTTTTTATATTACACATATACACAAACAAAACTGGCCGTTTCTCTTTCACGATATCACTGCGCGCACATCGTCCGCCTCTTTGCTCTCCAGCTTCGCCGTGACTGAATCATGTTTTCCTCGTTTTATTTTGTATTCAGTGAGGAGAGCATACGTTTTTTTACGAATCGTCGATTGCGTGCTCGAGGACCGAGCGCTACTCAACGACTGACGCTTGGGACGCACCGTAGCATAAAGAGTTCCTCGACTTTACTCGTCGAGTGATGATCGGGGGACAAACTCGCGTACACTCCCGCCTTATATCTATCTGTTTATCTGTGCATACAACGATATTTACTATATCTTCGCCTTTCTCTCAATCGATTTGACATCTTGGATCGATCGTGGGCATATTCTTTTTGTATACGCGATGCGAAAATAAAACAACGTGTGTACGTACGTTGGTCGTTGTTGCGGATTATGGAAAACGAGAGATGTCAAGCGATAACTGTGTGAGTCGTTCGCGGTAAGAGTGTATGTATGTTTTACGGGAGCTTTCGCTGCGGCGCCTGAACGACCTCCTGGCGTTACATTGGGTGCGGTTTGACTGGTCTCTCCTGGGCTCGCTGTGTTCTTTTCCCCCTGATGCTCTCTCGCGAGACTCTTGCCTCACACACCGCGCACATACCCGAGCTAAGCGAGCAGGTATCGGTGAATAATATATATATATTTACCTCCTCTACTATACCTTTCGAATGTAGTATGAGTCTGGTCACGTGATACCACGATACTACCGCCTTGCAGGTTGTGAAACAGGTGAGTTCTCCAGGAGGCTACGGAGCTACTCGCGAGACTCTTGGTGTGAGGTTTGAATTCGTTATGCATGTACATAACATGTATAGTATGTACGAAGCACACCATGGCGATCGACGCGATGCGCCACCTACGCGTTCACCAAGGAAACATGGTTCGAACGCGTTCATGAAGAAGTTGGGGCAAAATGGAGTATTTCAGTGCAAAGAGCATTGTATTAAATGCGTAGCCATTTTCATCGGTATATGGATATGTGTAAGAATGAAAGAACTGAAAGAACGGTGTATGAGAGTGTACCATTCTAGTCATCTCATTGTTTCATATTGCCTTGCTAATCTGTATCTAGCCCTGTAACCGTGGTAACGAGTACGACCATATGGTTATTGTAACTATGGTTACTGTCACCTGGGAAAATCATCACACTACCTTATTACGTGTGTCGTGTGTACTCGTAGCTTCATCAATCGAAACATATTTTTTTAAATACTGTTTATTGCCAAATCGGTACCCAATAGTGTTTAGGTGATAGGAAACCGAATGAACTTCGTGTGTAATCCGGAGCGCACAGGTAGTGTGTAGTTTTAAATGCCGATCGCTTGCGGTATCAACGAATAATGCGATGGGAGTGCCCCTGGTGGCGACAGTACGAAACTGTGAACAAGTAGCCCATTACTGTTACTCGGTAATATAGATTTCAAAAATGGAATTACCGGTAGTCTCGAGATGATTGAAGAAATGCGTTATAAGCATCGATTATCATTCATATTTGTCTATTTGTTGCAACAGAGATACAAAAAAACATTTGAATTTGTAATATTTTCAGTAAATAAAAAAAAGTTCCGTCACACATTATTTCAAACGTATAATAACTTCCGTTGGTAAAACAGCATGTTCTTATCTCATCTTTGATATGACTGACTATCTAGCGTACCTGCTTCATGATGAAGCCCATCTATTTAAAACTTGATGCGCGGCAATGCACTTGAAATAGAGGTTAGCCGAAGATTTAAATTTCGGCCACAGACTGCGTGTCACTTCTGTTCATCAAAGTTGTTAAATAATGACGTCGTTTGTTGCTGATGTGCTCGTCACAGCAGGTAAGCTAATTACCATGTTTTTTTACGTTTTAGAATTGACGTGCTGTACGATAACTCCAATAGTGCTTCTTATTTCGATATGCTGTTAGTTTTGACAGCCGAGTATAGGAAATAACAACAAAGATAAACATAACCTCCAACAATATACTTTTCTTCTGTGTTCCAGGGCAACTTGAAAAAATCGACTTGAATGAAAAAATTGCAGATATACAAAAAAAAATTGCCAAATTGAAAAATGATGTTAAAGACTTTATTGAGGATAATTACATTGAATTTGTACCGACCTTGAAGAAGGATCAGACTTTAGTCCTGCATGCTGAAAAATTAGTCCAAGATATGAACATTTTGGAAAGGAGAGTTCGCGATCAGGTATTTCTATCAGATTCATAACTGGATATTTTGCCTCCACGATATGGTTAGGCGAACTTCCGATCGATCATATTACTAAAATTTCAGATAAGCGTAGAACTCTCAGGATCTACGAAGGAATTGAAAGATCTCTCATATGCACTGAAAGAATCCAATTTGAGCTTGCAAATGTCCAGTCAGCTACTAGAAATCAGTGAATGTTTAAAAACCATCGAGGCCCACAAGAAAGAAAAAAGATACGTTAGTGCGGCTGAAATGCTGCAACGCATGAATGATCTGTTAGATATGCCAGACAGTGATCTAAGATCGCTCGATATTTACACAGCAATGAGAATGGAGTACTCGACATGTTATGGAAACTTTCAGAATGACATAATGTCAGTGTGGAAAAAGCTCATCTGCTGGGCCAAATCCAAAGAATTCGGCAAAGAATCAATAAGCTTGACAGTTGAGTGCAAATACGATGAAATTCAAGAGCTCGTTAAAGCGCTTGATTGTGTCCATAGTCTTGATAGTTCAATTGCTAATTTTTCCACGGACCTTCTGAACAATTTTATAACGCCGATCATCAGTTTTAACGAATCCTCCGTGTATGTCATCGACGAAAAAATCTTTACTGTCGAGAGTGGCGATAAGAAGAAGAAACCAGTATATAAAAGTGTTTTGTACAATTTGAAATTGCTTTTTCAATTTTTATTCCAACATTTCAATGTTACCATTGCCGATGATAAACATTTCATTGGTCTTTTGAAACAACATTTGCTCGAACCACTTTCGAAAAAATTAATCAACGATTGTATAGCAGACACTATTCCCAGCTCCAGTGCAGAATTGCAAGATTTTGAAACAGTTTTAAACGATATAAACGAGTTTCAGGATTATTTACTCGAAATTGGTAAGCTTCATTTCTTTTCATGGATTTATCTGATATTCCATGTCTCGATCGACCATAAAGTATTTACCAGCTAATCCATTATTTCAGGTTTCATTGATGAGGACCAGCGCTTTTTGTCCGAATATACGAGAAACGTTGATACACTTTTTATCGACAAAATATGCCAAGGATTATTGTCGAAGGCGAGTGCTATCGCGCGAAAAGATCTTCACGATTCCTTCAGGCACGAACCAGAGGTTTGCAAAGTTTAACTATAAGAACTAATGGTTGAATTTCATCATCCTTTGAGCTTCTTTTCCTTTTTCTTAGGACCCCGTCAAATTTGAGGACGAGTTATCGGACACCTACGAGTACGAAATTGATCGAAAATTAAGCAAACACATGTTCCAGTTACCTCCCTGCCAGATTAGGTATTTGATGTCACAATCTGTTGAATTACAAAATGTTGCAATCTTTTCCCCTGTCGATTCACTTATGCAATTACTGTCTTGAATACATTTTAGCAAAAGCGCCAAAGATATCCTGAATCTGGCGAGAGAAATTCTCGAGGAAGCTTGCTCGAGTTCCGAAGTTTCTGCTGTCAGATTATTTTACACAAGTAGAAATGTATTCGAGCTGTATGCAAGTATCGTACCGGAGCATCATAAAAAATTCCTCGAGACTATACCCCAACAAGTGGGTAAGTTGATTCTACACACCTTTAAAAGAAAAGGAAGGAAAATTGTAAAAATCTTTTAAAACAAATCGTCGATAGCTCTGTTCCATAACAACTGCATGTACCTCGCTCATCATCTTCTCTCGTTGGCACACGAGTACACTCCCCGTTTACCGCTTCATCTTCAGAAACTCAACATAACGTATGCCGATTTAACGCTTGTGCTGCGCAATGTTGGCTCCGAGTGTTTTTTGGATCACATGAAGTATCAGAGAAATATAATCATAGACATTCTTCGAGAATCAGGTAAGCCTAAGTCGAAAACAAGAAAGTATTTCATCAACTTTTAAACATTGTTCTATTCGGTACAAAATCAGTATTATTATTTTTAAATCACATATAGCATTGTCACAATTGGGTCAAGCACCTGAATTGCCAGCAAGTACAGACAAAGCATTGCGACAATGCATAAGGCAGCTCGAACTGTTGAAAACCGTATGGATGGACGTTTTGCCAATCAACATTTATTGTCGGGCTGTTGGTTAGTTATTTATCTTTCAATATTCAGAAATAATATATTTTCCTTTCTATATTAATTAGACCGATGAAAACTATTAGGCTGCATCGCAAATTCAATGGTCGAGGATCTCGTGATGAAAGTAATCACTGTCGAGGATATACCTGCGAATGTGGCCACTGAACTCGTATGGCTGTTTAATATGATCGTCGAGAGAACTCCACCGATATTTCCGGTGAGACATTTTTTCGAGCAGGAGGAATTTCCAATGAATACGCAATTTGTATGATTTGGTCGAAATTTTATTTGTATTTTTTTTCCCTGAATCATGGATGAGTACGATTACCCTCACTCTCTCGTTACATCCGTGTCCCTGTAAAAACAATCTTAAATCGATTATTAAGTTCGCTTTCCATCCGGATGAAAACGTTGTTTTAATTCTTTATTTATTTTTTTCTTCCGACAGGATCCAAGGACGATACAGCGTTACGTGGCCAAATGGTCGAGGCTCACGGAACTCATAAAAGTGTTGGAAGCTTCGCTGAAAGAGATCGAGGATAGATGGGCCGATGGCACAGGGCCTCTCGCGCACGAGTTCACATCGAGCCAAGTGAAGCACCTGATAAGGGCACTTTTCCAAAACACGGAACGGCGTTCTAATCTACTCGCTACAATCAAATAATTGTTACGTCTTTTTTCTTCATGCTTCGCGTGGATTCAACGAAGGAGAAACGATACGATTTTAACTTCGCCTTATTTTTCAGTCATTCCGCACTCAATAAGTTTTTCAATACTTACACCGACGACTTTATAGGGGCTACGCGCATAATCGTTTTTTATATCTTAAGGCGCTTAGATACGAAGTTATAATTGTACGAATTTCGATATAACAAACATTAGTCCTAATTGAATTAAATCTTATTCGAAGAACGTTGATTTCCAAGCGTACGTAATAGGTAAAATCCCCTTTATCGACATTGCTACGAACGTTCGAAGATTGTTTTTGTTCCTCGATTGGGCCGAAGTCGTAGGTTTCTCTTATTCGTCGAATCGACAGCTCCCCATATAACGGCGGATCCGGCAGGGTTCTCGCCTAGTTGTAACGGGTTAAATCTGTAGACAGGCAGGGTTGGCGGGCAGAGATTGTTTGTTATGAGCGCAAATTGTTTTAATATGTTTTCCAATTCCATGTCATTTACAGCAGAAATAAAATATTGTTTCATTATGATTTTTTGTTTTTTCATTCGTTTCCGTTCCTTCGCGTGATTTTTTTCCGTATCATCACTCGATGAGGTGATGTACATCACGCACTTTTCAACACGGTTTATACAACCGTCAAAGTTGTATTTCATTCGAAATAATATCCTATGTATTCGAAAGTTAATTTCATCATTATTTTCTCTGAAAAATCATACACTTATCTCGTCTTGATTGTTTTTGTTTTTTATTTCCGGAGCATACTTCCAGACTTCCTTCGAAATTTCTCGATAATTTGTTTCTGTTTTGTGTTTCTCACGGGCCAAACGCGACCGCGAAAACGATTCTTGGCTTCGTTGCGCCTCGTTAATTCATTTTATAAAAAAACATCACTATCAATAGTAAAAGTAAGCAACGCCTTGCGCGTTATTATTATTATTATTTCTTTTCTTTTACGTAGAGACGAAAAAACACGATAATCATGAGAATTATCGTCCTCTAATATTTTAATTAATTTTTGTTTTAGCTTAGTGGGATCACATAAGGGTTCGCTAAAAAAAAAAAGAAAAAAAAAGAAAAAAAAAAGTAGATACGACGGGTAAAAGAAATAATGATTAGCATCTGATTTCTCGCACGACGGTAATTGTAAAAAAAGAAAGTTAAGAAGAAACGCTCGATCGTGTTCTCGTACGATTGGTAAAAAAAGAATTACCCGGAAACTCTGGGTCGAAAAAAAGATTGCGGAGTTTCTAAATTGTCTCGTTATTGCCCTATCTTTGTTATCATTGTCCTTTGCGAAAGAAGTTTATCAGTCTTTGATCGATTCCCATAATCGGCCCTCGCGTTACCTCCCAATAAACCATTTTCTTCTCCTCTTCCATCCCCCAAAGCCCTTCCTCCTCCCCATCATCATTATCTTCTTTCCCTTTTTCAATATTTTTAAGCATTTGTTTTTGTTTTCTCTCAACGGAGATGCGGAAAATTTTATAAGTTATGGAAACAAATATTTTCGTTAGCATGAGATTTCAGGCTATAAACCAGATCGTACGTTGTAAAAGGAAGTATGTCGTAGCATATATCGTTTGAATAATTCTTGTATATGTACACGTCGCTGCGTAGATTGGACAGAATGTAGTCGTCGAGGCGGGTGGCTGATCGGCCCGCAGTTCAGTTTGGCAACGTAGCGTAGTTCTTTTATGTGCATTCACGAAGATGACGATGACTGTGAACATGGAAGTGCAAAAAAAAAACGATTTCACATTACATTCACGTCAATTCCCCTGTTTCGATTTCGAACATGAGAGAGAATTTTTGCTTTTTTTTTGCTTGTTTTTGCTTGTTCCCAAAAGACGGGCAAATTAGAGATCTTTTGCGCATGCAAATAATAGGCCAACTACATTTTGTGTATCATCGTGATTTTTGTCCACACATTATGGATTAAAATTTTATCGCAATGTCGATCCAGCTCTCTTTTTTTGTTTCTTTCTCCGTATCTCTCTCCTCGCTCTTTCTCCTTCTCTCTTCCTCTCTATCGCGAAGTCGTTACAGAGATTTAGATGGTAAAATTTAAGACATTGTCTTGTGTGTGTTTTTTTTTGTTTGTTAATCCTCCACTGCGTGCGACGATTTAAGAATTGGCGCCGTACTATCGAAGCATATTATATCGTAGTAGTTATCGTGAAACAAATTCTCAATCAACCCCCTGCCCAAAGCCCACCCCGTTGGTCTTGCGAAGTTTCAAGGGAGCGTAAATTCTATTCTCTGCCGACCCTAGGAAAACTCGTTACAGGCTCGAATGATATATATATCTCGACTTAGTATTTTCTCTTTTTTCAATGTTTTCTTTCCTCGAAGCTCGTCGCTCAAAACGAAGAGACAACCTTCCTCGAAGAATCATTGCGATGGATTATTGGAAAGAAACAACCCCCGTTTTAGTCCCCTCAATATATCCCCCTGGTAAATAGGTCTCTGCCGTTGTTCGAACACGCTAGAGTGTGTTTTTGTTTTCTTTTGCATGGAATTAATAATGAAAACGTGGCACAGGGTCGATAGTCTCGTGGACTCAAGAGAGCAGCCGAGTTATTTGTTTGTTTTGTTTTTTGTTTACGAAAATTAGGTATCTCTTTAGTACCTGCCACGTCCTGCCGGAGAACGACTGCGATATCTCGCCGTTGAGGAATCCTTGCCGGAGTAGTAGTCGTCGCCCGTCTCGCCGCTACCGGTCCCGTAGCTGTCTTGGGAATAGCTGTCGCGACTGACATAGCCACTGCTGCGACTCGATGAATAGTCGTCCCCGTAACGACCTCTGCCCCTACTTCCACCCCTGCATGTACTGTAGCCACCACCACCTCCACTACTTCCATGATCGCTGTATGTGCTCGATCCCCTGTAACCGCAGCTACCGCCGCCGCTCGACGAGCTGCCGCCTCTCGATGAGAAACCACGACTTCCTGAGCCCCGACTACCGCGAAAACCGCCTGAGCTACCCCTGCCGCCACCCCTACCACGTCCCCGTGATATTTCGACCCTCAGCTTGGCGCCCATAATCTCGGTGCCGTTCATGTTATTGCAAGCGACCTCGGCCTCTTCCATGCTCAAAAATTCGATGAACGCGAAACCCGGCGGATTGAATGCCATCCACACTTTGTTCAATTTGCCAAATTTCTCAAACTCCATCTGTAGATCGTCTTTCTTTATTTTGTCGTTCAAACCTCCCACGTAAACCCGCGTATATCCGTCCGGAGTCATTATGCGAAACACCTGGAAAATTCAACGGAAACGTCGTTAACGGAAAACAAACCAACCAAGACAACAATAACAAACAAACAAAACAAACAAAAAGGATATGGTAATTCGCGCACAAAGCAATCCATTGTAAACAGCGAACGAAAAAGTCTTTTTTCAACTCACACTGTTCGAGGATACAATAAATCGCATCTGGCTTTGCTTTTTTTTTCTTTCTTTCTTTTTTTTTTTTTTATGTTACACACAGATCCGCTCTTAGACTCGAAGCACTGTGTTCGTTTCTGGATTTTTTTGCATTTGTTTTCTGTGTTTCATTTAATCTCTTTTTTTTTTTTGTTTATTATTATTTATCGAAGAACGTTATAGAGAACGTGGAATGGTTTCTCTCTTTTTCTTTTCGGTTCAACGATGCGTTTATTGAACGAAAAATATTCTTGAGATGCGACTTGCATCGACGTATGCACAATGATCGATCGAACATGCAGGCGTTTACACGGTGTACTTTCCGTAGAGTGCATAGCGGATTTGTTTTGGGTGAGATTGCAACTTGGAATTAGCGCACGACGAGCGTCGCTGTAAAGTCAATGTCGACGAGACGAATTGGAACATTACAAGAGAACAATATAATCGCACGTTCTCTCGAGTATTGCGGTGAAACTATGTTCCTTAATGTAGGACGATTATAATTTATATTATCTTTTCGTGAGAGATTCAATCATCGTGACGTTCGTTTCACAAGAGTGGAGAATAGTCCAGAATCTACGTTTCGTTGATTACAAAATTACAAAAAATCGCAGTAAACGTGACAAGTGGTTTGACAATTCAACTCGTGCCTCGTTTCTTAGACGAAACGACATTGATTTTGTACGTCATGAGCGTTAACTCTCCATCGAACGAGCAATTTTTATTCACCCAGGGACCTTGCGTATAATTCTTGGAGACAACCATTGGCCAATTTTTCATTTGATTTATATCCATCCACCTGTTGATAGTTGAACAATAAAAAGAAGAATTATTAATCCATGGTAGTCTTGTTTTTTTGAGCACTAACAGAAAAGATAATTGAACAATATACGCAAGGTCGCAGGGAAGAAATAGCTGCACGGACGAAGAATTCCTCATGACACGTTCCAAGCCATCCCAACTAACCTCTGACCATGACCTTTGTTGATTCGACGAATGAGTCTTTATATCATTGTACAAACTGGAAAAATTATATAGGATTTTAAAAAAGCACATTATTCACTTGTAAATGTTGCGAATTGTCACAATTTTGTAAACAGATGCGGTTTCATCTTGAAAAATGGTCCAACAGGATGATATAAAAACCATTGATCATATCCGGAGAGGTCACAGAGTAGTCGACTTGGTATCGAGTAATATATACGGAGAAACAATCGATTTATATATGTTATAGTTTCATAAAGAAATAAATAACTTAGGAACTATAGCACGAGCTTCGACAAGCTCGATGCTCAAATAATACAAAACATTTGATCGAGAAAAAAATGGCACAATATTACGCCGCATACGGAGTTGATATTGACTTCGAATTCGCTATATGTATATAATGTTCCGTAGGCATTCGGGCACACCTATCACGAACGCTGTGCGAAATAATATTGCACGAAGAATTCCCGCGGGGACTTGTAGATCTACGTTAATTGATGATAAAGAACAAGAGAAACAATCGAAAATCGTTGGAGATACTACAGGGACGACGAATTCGTACGAGTAGAAAAAAAAAAAAACGAGGTTCTTGAAACGTAGCGTTCCTCTCCGGAATAACGTATCGCTGCTCTAAAATGGAAGGTACGCCGACAAGCCAAACGAACAATGAATCGCGATGTTCTTGTTTCCGAAGTTTCGTATTACTGTTTTTGTTTTGTTTTTACATTAAATATTTCGTCAATTGAATTTCCACTCACGGTTACTCCTAACTTCTCGTCGAACAAATGCACTGTAAATTCGACGAACAGATGCCGTAAATGAAGCGCGAAAGACGACGAGTATGTACCTGATGCGACGAGAGGAACAACGATGCACACACCAACGAATCAATAGAACCGGGAATGGCCGGGGTCTACAGAGCACAGAAACCACGACGAACGCCCCGGTGCCTCGAACCCAGACGTTCCAGCGTTCGAATAATAGAAATTTCACCCGACGACACGGTCGAAAAAACTTTCGTCGGGTTTATTTATTAAGATTTTTCGTATGGAAATGTAGCAAATATTTTTCTATGATCTAATAATGCATTAATACGTTAATTCCCTGTTTATTTGGACGAAAATTGCATACGTTCACTGATCGCCGGCATCACCTACAGTCGCCTCACCGACGGTTCAATGATGCTTCCGCGTGCGTAAGAATTCATCATAATATATTCCTTCGCAAAATACAATAAATACAAATAAAATTTGTATCATGATTGTTGAGTTATTTTTAGGTAATCAATTATTGTTGCTACAAACAATTGAAATTGATTGTAGATTGAAATTTATATTGTAGAAACGTTCCATGGATATACTATATGGGATGTTTCCTATTGATATAGTACATTCAACACAATTAGTGTACGAGTTTGGGACACGGAAAATGGTGGAGTCGCCATCTGTTATTGGAATTACTACAAACTCCATTTTATGCTCAAACGTTTCCAGCTATCGGTAAGAAGGCCTAATAAATAAACATTTACAAGTTATTTATAGCAAAAGTTAACAACTTATTAGAAAAAAAAAAGAGGGAAGCAAGTTTGTAATGTGACTTGTAACTGTAGTACCAACTCGAGGATTCTTTTTTCGTTTTATACGGAATATCTAATAAAATATATTATTAGATATTAGCTAAGTTGGTAGAGTTCTGTGTTTCAACCGACAAGTTCGCGTGATCGAACTCTATATACTATCCTTTTTTTTTATTTTCTATGACGTACAAAATGAATTTTTACGGCTTATTACTTTATAATACAAATTCAATTCAAAACATAGTTTATTTTTTACTATTATCTAAATTTATATTATACTATTAGCATTTTTAGGGTCGATATTATATACGTCGGATCAGTGGGGTACGGCAGTAGCAGCTCGGGAAACGAGAGAGTCGGCATGAATACCCCACTGTATACCTCGCCTTAGAGAAAGCGAGAAGGAGCTACTGCCGCGTTAGTGCAGAAAAAGAGAGAGTCGGCATGCGTACCCCATCGTATACCTCGCATGAGAGCAAGCGAGAAGGAGCTACGCCGTGCCAGTACAGAAAAAGAGAGAGTCGGCATACGTACCCCATCGTATACCTCGCATTAGAGAAAGCGAGAAGGAGCTACGCCGTGCCAGTGCAGAAAAAGAGAGAGTCGGCATGAGTACCCCACTGGATACCTCGCATTAGAGTAAGCGAGAAGACGCGCTTGCTCGTCCGTGATTGGTTAGAGAGGAGGCGGAGCTACGTCTGAAGTTGTGTAAGGTATACATGAACGCGTCTGTGCGACCTAATACATTCTTGTAGCGACGCCAGCGCCGCCTGTACTTGGCGTACCAAAGCTCGATGGGGTTCTGAATTTCTGGGGACAATCCGAGCCTAAGCAAGTCCCTTCTATATTCGTCTGTGATATTAGCGATATCAACAGTAATGGCGTATTCCGTGAATATCTCAGTTGAGGCTCCGATTGAAAATCAAATTCAAGAAATCAGTTACGATGGCCAAGAAATTTATCAAGCGTGAGTAATTCCTATTAACGAGTTAGTCAGCAATCATCACATAACTATCGCACATCGCACGAAAGATGCAAAATTTATAACAATGATTCTCACGTTTAACCTCAAAAATGTGCATCTATCTACACAAAAATTGGTCGCGTCTAATGTTTGAATTACATAAAATATATCTGATGAAAAATTATGTATCTTAATCGCAATGAGAACGCAATTTTTTTCACAGGCCTCTTACACTATCCGAGAATTTGGCGAAAATCGTACAAAAGATCGACTTTAGTAAAACCATTGGTGATGACATCAAGAAGGAACAATCTGAGAACGGTGAAAAAAGTGAGGAGGATTCCAAGGACTCCACATCTTATCAGTCGTCCTTATGGCCTTGGGATAGTGTTAGGAGTAAATTAAGGTTTGATTTGTTCCATCAAAACAAATTTAATCTACCTTGAAAAAGAAAGTTTACAAATGATTCGTACGAATGTTTATATTTATTATTAATATATTTTAGGCACATTTTTGTGGTTTTATCAACGTATTTCAATTTGTCCACAGAAATGCCTTAACGGAAGTGTGTGTATTGGCAGATGTTCTTGCAATAGCTAAAGAAAAAAGATATATGGTACTGGATCCTGTACCCCAAGAACCACCAGAAGTCAAACCCATGGTTCAAGTTTATGCTCGTAAAAAAGCCCTTGCGGGTGCTGCTTCTGTGTTGATGATGGGAGCTGAAAGATTACGGAATTGTCAGACTGAATTAGCCAGAAATAGATCAACACCTGATTTTCATATAGAATTGCTCAGGCTAAGACAAAATTGGCGCTTGAAAAAAGTCTCAAATTCCATTATCGGTGATCTGAGTTATCGTACAGGTTGAAAATCAACATATTGTTGTTGGATTAATTTCTCTATATTCCCCGCATTATTGCAACAATGTATAAATTCCTTCTTGTTCGTTTCAGCCGGTTCCAAGTACACCCAAACGGGTATGTTCGAAGTTACTAAAGCAGAAGAGGAGGAAAAAAGTAGTACAAGTCCTCCAGCATCCCCAAACCCTAATGCGAGTACTGTGGCCACTCAGTCTCATAGTTTATCCAACTCAAAAGCATCGGCGTTACGAGTAACGATACCCAGTGAACTGCAAGGAGTCGCCTATATCGAAGTATTGTGTCAGAAAGGTGCATTTAGTGACTAACTGGGTCTCCAATCAAATGTTACGTATTTTTATAAAAAATTCTCAATTTTAACTCCTTAATTCCAGATCAAGAAGACTTGTGCAGTGCAAATATTAATTTATTAAACAGTAGCACGAATAGTTCAAACGCCGATATGTATTGGCAGCAGAAATTGGAAGCTGCCCAGAACGTTCTGTTCTGCAAAGAACTCTTTAGTCAACTGGCGAGAGAGGCTGTTCACTTGAGAGCCCCGATTCCTCACATGGTTGTTGGAAATCAGATAATGGCTACGGTACGAACTTTTTTTACCTCCACCATGATATACTTTTCTTCTTGTTGAAATAGAACTTTTGATAACTGATATTTGAATTCGCACCTACAGGTACTTCCGGGAATTCAGTTAATCATTGGACTGTACCACAGTACTGGAAATGACAAGAAACCTGCTCCCCCGCCTCACAAGACTGATCACGATCATGTGCTTGAGCACTCGTTGCACCAACTTTTGCGCGAGGTACATCATAAAAATACACATCATCCATTTCCACATCCTTCGTCTGGTCCACTCGGACCCAGCAAACGTCGCTGTTTGGCGGGGCCAACAGCAGCTGATCGTTATGAGCTTATCGAAATGACCAAGAGTCAGACTCTTCTCGAGCAAATAATTCAACAGGCTCAGCACTTTTTCATGCGTATGCGTACAGAGTATGTCCTGGACACCATAGCGAAAGAGGTCAAAGACCCTCTCATAGTGTCACATTGGAATGTTCTGAACTCGCCGACGCAATCGTGCGTTAAAATAAACATTCACACACACGGCTATGATACAGTATGCCGTACGTCTCTTGTCGTCCATATCGGTGAAAAGTCGCTAAAGTGTGTTTGCCGTGATGGGCGTGTCATGCACATGAGCTATGAACCACAGGAACTGCGCGATTTAATATTTTGTCAGGTTCGTTGTATTTTTTTGACAACTGAAACAGTAACGATAATTGAAAAAATATACATCACATTGAAATTCCTTGTATTCAATATTCGTCTGTGAAAGAAAAACGTTACGACAATCTTGTATATTAAAAAATGTTATTGGACAGATTTATCAACACCAAATAACAGCAGTGCAAGCATTGGCGAAATGCATGGGCTGGCAGTTATTGGCAAACAGTTCGCATCTTGGACTTGGAGCTGTCGAACCTCTTGGAAATGCCAGTAGTTGTATCTTGGCATCGCCGATCGGCGATAGGTACAGAAACATAGACAAACATTTATTTGTGTTAATGTAGAAACGACTGTATTTGGACTCAATATAATTCTTTTCTTCCTTCAGAATGATCGCTGTACGCTGCGAACCTCAAACCGGCGTTCAAGTAGCTATCGCTCATTCACCACGCAAGGACTTTTTCCCTGGTCAATTGGTCCGAGAGAGAAAGTGGGAGAACCTTGGAGGTTCGTTCAAAGAAGTTAGATGGGACAAGATGGAGGGTAAAAATTTTCTCAACAAAATGGAATTGCTCATGGCATCTCTTACAAGCTCATAAACGAATTTCCGCGACAAGTATTCACACTGTAAAAAGTTTAGAATGTACGATTAGTATTTGTCAAAAAATTGCATTTTTACTCGTTAAATCCAAAACATGTCGATAATACGAATATCTTTTTATTATTAATATTTAGTCGTAATTGAACTTATTCAATAACTGTACAGACCTGAGGCTTATACAAGACAGTAGGTAGTACAGTATATTTCTTTACATATAAAAATGACTTTATTCAATTGACAAAAGAAACAGAATGATTGAATAATGTATGGTTGCCGTGTGAGAAAGGGAAGAAGAAGAATAAAAAAAAGAGAGCAAAAAAAACGAAATATAAGTAATGACAACATCGCAGTAATCGTCGGTTCATCATCAGATTACAAAACTAGTCAACTACTTCTTACAACTCTATCCTTCGACCGCACATTCGATATGAGCGAATCCATTTAATTTCGATAAAAAGAAATTTTGATTACTAATCAAGGAGGCTCTTTAAAAACTCCGCCATCATTTACACAAACGTATGTATAGATATATTCAGAAACCCAGATTGCCTTGCTCGACACAATTCTGTTTTGTTGTTAGCGGATTACAAGCTCGGTTGTTATTTTTGTCTCTCTTTACGAGTTAGAGTCTACTCTACGGGCCAGAGTAGACTTGTAAAGTCAGGGTCCAAAATTCGTTGGAAAAAGACTACATGGGGAATAAATAAATATTAACGCGAAATTGCTTGTATTGAAAATATAAAGAATTGAAAATGATGAACATAATGAGTCTGATAATAGCTCAGTGACTGATTTTTCCCACCGTATGTAGCAATCTCTTACTGATTCATTATTCTCAACTTATTTTCTTGCAAAACATTGAGGTACATTGTGAATCTTACCACCAACTATTCTGAAAGCAAGTGCCATCGTTATAACAAGTACTATGTACGCTGAAACGAGGCTTGCTGTATATGCCTGATTTCTATTGAGTAGTGTCATACAAGACACAAATAAATGCGATCCTACCACCCACGCGAGGTGTAACCAACTCTTATGATCCAAAGCCGCAAAAAACACAACACCCCAGAAGGTGTGAAGTAGTATGAAACAGAGTGTTGTTGCAGCTGATATAATGAAAAAGTATTCGGTTCCTTGGCGGAGTCCCATTGTACCCGGACCAACTGCATCAGCGAGAACATTAACAAGTGCAAAAGCACCGCTCATGACTCCAAATCCAAGACCACATACATAAGCAAATATGTGCCTGCTGTCGAATATCCGTGCTGTCGTTACTTTTTCCAATCCTTTCTCAGCTTTTCGAAGTACCCAGTACAAGAGATATCTGTTCGAAGGAAATTTCACATAAATTGGAGTAATTTATACCACTTTTATGAATAATGTAAAATTGGTTTTAGTTTAGATAATGAAAGCTCCAAAGCCTCGTCACTAGGATCGTGGCTGTTGATCATATCCAAGGGTAACCATGATTCATAAGAAAAAACAGTTCATATCAAGAGAATATCAGACGAAATAACTTATTTGAAATGTGCAATTACCTAAATGCCTCTTGGAACAATACTGAGAACACCAGACCAATGGTGAGCTGATTTTGAAGAGGAACTACAGCGTACCACAAAGCAGACGACAGAAGTAGAGATATTAACCAGAAAAAGGCACTGGCTATGAGTATGATGATTCGTATGGGCTCTGCCGATACGGTGAAGGTAAACATAGCGAATGGTGGGCCGAAAGCCAAAAAGGCACAACCAAAAAAGTCCGTCACAGTCATCTTGATGGCAGAACTGGAGTAAGTTTTTTACGTGTCAAATGTTAGAAAATCCGATTCGCTTTTTATTTAATCAATTTATTAGGTGACACTTGGGAACGTTGTTATCAGTCTTATCGAGTAATGGCACACTTGTTTAACGGCGCACATTAGTTAAGAGAGAATTCAGACTTTAAAAAGATACTATGGGTAAAGATATGACAGAAAGTACGCACAATAGTCACTGTCTCTGAGTTATTTCTTACGGCTGAGCACCACCATTGACAAGCGAAATGTCAAGACTCCCGACACAAAACGACAATTTGTGGAGGATGCTGCGGATGCTGATCTCTAGACGGTTCTTCGTGTGAACTAAGCGACTAGGGAGATCAGCGACGTACGGCTAAAAATTAAAACCTCGAGAGTTGGTGGGGCGCCATCTTAGCGGCCAAACGTTGAACTGTACATTTTTCTAACGATTTCGCGACGTAGCACGATTGGCGTTTCCGGTCGAGCCAAGATCAGAAGGAGAGGCCGACGAATAAATTTCTAAAAAATGTTCACGCTTTGGCCTCTGAGATGTCACAGAACCAACTTTCGACGTTTTAACTTTTAACGAACGTTACTGATCTCCCTGCTAATCGCTGGTTCTATAATGGGTTTTCAATTTCCTACGAACCCGATAATGTCGTTGAGCTAACATGGGGAAGGTGGTTGAGAAATGATTAATCTATTCACAAATTAGTATATCCTTTGGTTCGGAATATTCGCGGGTTTTGAGATAACTTCAATAATTGAAGTATTGTAGAACGGTGTGAAACAGGCCTACCGGATGTCGAGCGGCTAAATATTCCTAGATGGGAACAAGGGATATGTTTGTACCGTAGATAAAGTTGGTACGATTCTGTCCTCCGTTTGACGTAGTATATTGTGGTATACTATATGGCAAAATGGTGGTTGACCGATAGTTGAAGCTCAATGATAACGCAGAAAGGGAGCAATTGAACGAATAATCGGCTGATGTGCAATGCATCATCCTCAAACGTGTACCGGAAACTCGTCTGTTACACTTTAGGTTCGTACTGATAACGATCTCGAAAGGTCCAAAGAAAAAGTGAAAAATGTGCGCAACGGTAGAAAGCAACACAATCCGTTTTCGGAGTACGAATGACAGGATCATAATTACGCCAAAATAGATTATAAAGTCTTCACGGATACCTCTTACCTATAATGCTTTAAAAATGTTCAATGTTTCGTCCACTTCATACGGTGTATCGACTATGGTGTCCAACTATTATCTTTGATGCAAACTTCGTAAAGTTGTCCTATAATTACGACATGCTGTTGATGGATTCTGCTCAACAAACATCATTAAACCTGTGCTACCGTCCTGTACATTTTTCTGTGACTCGGAGGAGTTTTGTCAAATATCTCCAAGAGAAGTATAAAAACACCTTGAAAGACAGTATAGTTTACGGATGGTAGTGGTATAAAGACATATATCCCCTTGCGAGCTATCTCTACTGTATTGATATGATAAGAGCACATTGGACTTTCGTTTTTGATATGATGCTAATGTGCAAAGAACTGCGAATTGTTCATGTTCTGTATGCATTGTTGAAAATGACATATGAGCTATGAAATCTAAATATTGTATCAAAAATTATATTACAGATGTTAACATTTATTGGCAAAGAGCAATATTATGATCACTTGCATAGGATAAGCGTGGTGAATAGAGCCTCAAAAGAACCTGTAAAATGTCTCATTGTGAGGGTGAGGCAGGATCACCAGGATTCCACCAACTAAGCATAACTAGTAAGAAGTCATTTTATTTCATATCTAAGATATTTATCAATGTACGATTTTTTATCATATATGTTTATAATACATGTACAAGTAAGCTTATGAATAATTTATCCAATACAAAAGAAATATTTTTCTGAAGTAACAATAGCACTCTTTCAAAATATTATTCTTCCTGATATCAATGTATTTTCATTTCTTATGTTTTACCGAATGAAATTTGTAACAGATTTTATATGCAATTTCAGTTGAAGCTGCAGTACTGAGAAGCTCTTCATTTTTGAAGCCCAACCCATACATCGAATTTTCAGTAGATGACAAGAGCCCTAGAAAGACCGAGGTCTCAAAATCAACATACCAACCAAAATGGAACGAAGAATTTACGATTCTTGTTACACCTTATTCCCAGTTGCATTTTCGCCTTCTGGATCACAGTACTTTTCGAAAGGATACGTTGATTGGTGAAAAGCACATAAGCCTTTTTCAGATACTGTCGCATTATAGTGGCAAATTGGAAAATCTTGAGTTGACGCTCGACCTAATGAACGAGTGCAAGCACGATTCGCATCTGGCAAAAGTTGGAGAATTGGTCACACTATTTGATGGTTTGAAGATCGATATGAGCGTCGTTGTTCCACCCACACCCAATGAACAGACGCGACAGTCTCAATGCTCAGGTGCAGGAGCACCACTGCCTCTTGGTACGTTAGCCCATAATATATAGGAAAATGATATTTTAAGATTTGCTGATTGTGAATTAACACGAATATTTTATATTTATGGCAGGTGCCTCGAACAGTGACACAACCAACAATCGTAGTATTCTCAATGGTGGAATAAGAGCTCTGATGCGTGGGCAAGGTACAGAAAATACAGCACCATCGACTGTTCAACCTGTCATGGTACAGCGCAGTTCTTCAAACATGCTCCACGATGCTGGTTATAACACTGTAATAGGTCCGCCAAATATCGCTATGAGCAATACACAGATAGTCGAGACTGGCATACCTGCGGTTCCAAATGATATGGGAAACAGTCACAATCCCTCTGTCGGGAATAATAATGCAATGGCAGTCGCACTCCCGACTCAACCTGGAGCAGAAGCTTCCTCGGTTCTTGCAGTTGATCCTGAAAATGCAGCATCCACTGAAGAACCTTTGCCAGCTGGCTGGGACATGAGATATGACATTTATGGACGAAGATACTATGTCGATCACAATACTCGCAGCACATCGTGGGAAAGACCTCAGCCCTTGCCACCAGGATGGGAAGTTCGGCGCGATCCAAGGGGCAGAATTTATTACGTCGATCACAACACAAGGAGTACGACGTGGCAGCGACCCAACACTGAAAGGCTTCAACACTTTCAGCATTGGCAGGGCGAACGACAATACGTCGTTCAACAGGGAAACCAACGTTTTCTTTATCCTCAGGTTTGTTGAATCATTTGAACATGTCTGAATGTAATTATCTTTATTAGCGAAGCAACGAATTTGATTTTTCTGCATTCCTGATTGCGCATCTCCACCAGGCTCATGGTGGTCAAGCGGTTGTCGCCGGACCTTCAGTCCCGACGGTCGTCGACGAAGATGATGCTCTGGGACCTCTGCCTGCTGGATGGGAAAGGCGGAAGCAACCAGAGGGGCGAGTTTACTATGTTAATCACAAAAATCGAACGACACAGTGGGAAGATCCCCGTACACAGGGACAAGAGACAGGAATCGATGAACCCCCTTTGCCGGATGGTTGGGAAATTCGCCTTACGGAAGATGGTGTTCGGTATTTCGTCGATCATAACACAAGAACTACGACATTCCAGGATCCTCGACCAGGGGCCCCCAAAGGGTAACGTAGAAAGCGTTAAATTTATTATGCATGAATTTTTACATTCATATTTTGTTATGGAAAAAAAATATCAACTGTTATATTATCAATTCGAAAATAGACCAAAAGGTGTTTTTCGTGTACCACGCGCGTACGAAAGATCATTCCGTTGGAAGCTTTCGCAATTTCGTTTTTTGTGTCAAACGAATGCGATGCCCAATCACATAAAGATCAGTGTGAGCAGACAAACACTTTTCGAAGATTCTTATCACCAAATAATGAATGCCGAGGCGTTCGCGCTTCGGCGGAGATTGTACATAATCTTCAAAGGAGAAGAGGGACTTGATTATGGCGGAGTATCGAGGTAAGACCGCTGTTCAGATAAAACTGGAGATTATAGATTATCGATAACTACAATCTAAAAGCTAAAATCATTTATATCATCCTATCAGGGAATGGTTCTTCCTGTTGAGCCACGAGGTACTCAATCCAATGTATTGCTTGTTCGAGTATGCAAACAAAAGCAATTACAGCTTGCAAATAAATCCAGCGTCGTACGTCAATCCAGACCATTTGCAGTATTTCAAATTTATCGGCAGATTTATCGCAATGGTATGATATTTGATCAATTATCGCAACGTTGAGGTTTAACGGGACAGGAAAATTATAACATTTTTATTTCAGGCCCTTTATCACGGACGTTTCATATATAGTGGCTTTACGATGCCTTTTTACAAGCGTATGCTCAATAAAAAGTTAATTATGAAAGACATCGAGTCCATAGATCCAGAATTTTACAAATCTCTTGTATGGATTAAAGAGAACAATATCGACGAATGCGGCCTAGAACTCTATTACAGTGTCGATTTTGAGATTCTGGGTCAAGTTATACACCATGAATTGAAAGAAGGCGGCGATAAGATCAGAGTCGTAGAGGAGAACAAAGAGGAGTATATAAGGCAGGCAAAATATTATATCGATGAGAGGGTGATAATAGAAATTTGTTTCCACTTCTTTTGTGGAATAACCAACTCATATTTTACCAACAGGTTAATGACTGAATGGCGAATGACGAGAGGCATCGAGGAACAAACGAAAGCCTTTTTAGAAGGATTCAATTCGGTCGTACCACTAGAATGGTTGAAATATTTCGACGAACGAGAACTCGAGCTTATGCTGTGTGGAATGCAGGAAATAGATGTCGACGATTGGCAACGAAATGCTATCTACAGGCATTACACGCGTAATAGCAAACAAGTTATATGGTTTTGGCAGGTAGGTAATTTCGTATGTGATACTATTATCAAAGCATTATCGTAACTCGATATAATATCTATTGCAGTTCGTGAGAACGACGGATAGCGAAAAACGGGCAAGGTTACTGCAGTTTGTCACTGGAACATGTCGTGTTCCGGTTGGTGGATTCGCGGAGTTGATGGGTCAGTCCAAAGCGAATATTAAAATTTTTAACGTACTATCACGTCGTACTAAATGAATTGCTTTTTCTTATTGCAGGAAGCAATGGACCCCAAAGATTCTGCATCGAGAAAGTTGGCAAGGATACATGGCTACCAAGATCACACACATGTTTCAATAGACTTGATTTGCCACCTTACAAGAGCTATGACCAAATGGTGGAGAAACTCAATTATGCGATCGAGGAGACTGAGGGTTTCGGTCAGGAATAATATATCACCGTTCAAGATCAAAGATAAAAGAAAAACGTTGAATGCATTCACGATAAATTGAAGTGTTGGTAGAAGTAGGGGGAAAATCTTATAGCGCATCTTATCGCTGTTAGCAAGAAGGTTGGTTGTATCATGATTTTATCGAGCGAGAAGTCTTGAGAAACGGCGTCAGTGGAAGTTCGCCAAACCAACATTCTGCGATGTATAAATATTAAATAATTAACTGTCGTTGCTAATGGGTTTCTGAGAATAGTGGATATAAGAAATCTAGTGCATCTTTTGCAACAGTGCGAAACATCTTATAGTAAACTAGCCAAATTCGAACACACCACTTCGTCCGGCAAGTTGAAAAATAAGGCCAAATACAAACAAATTATGGGCTAAGAGATGCACAGTCGTTGTGCACAGGAAATATCAATGCCCAAACACTCCCAACACTTTTGTTCCTAAATTTTCGTGATTTCTTGAACACCATAAGAAAAAAACAAACCAGTAGACAGATAACGTAGGCCCGTTATCAGACGATTAATTAAAGTTTTAAACAAACTGTAGTTGTCGCATACTTTAAATTCGGTTAGATTTCGGGCATCTTTTTTTCTGTTTTTTTTTTCTGCCATGGGCGTCTATTCGTGGTTCTTAGTGATTTATAGTCTCTATTGACAATTTAATTCGATAAATAGACATTGTATATAACGCGGCTAAACATAATTGTGGTATTTATCGTGTCGTAGGTAAGTAACAATTTTACAGACTGTCTCGAGGAAAAGAACAAACGCGTCGGTTTTTTTTGTAACAAAATGACGAGAAACGCTCAACGTGGAAATCGCGTTGGGATACGTCACGAAAGACAGGGTGAAAAGGAAATAGAATCAACGAGGATCTGCCTGGGATACTTGGGGGATCATAGGGCAGTTGTAGAATAACTTGACCCTACTCGGTGTTCGGATAGTGAAGATAAAATTGATTGCTCGTTTACAAGTTATTTGTATATACGTTTCCATGCGCATACGATATATACTTGTGTGTATATATATATATTGTACGAGAATGTTTGCGAATGTTGTCCCGGTTTGCGATAATTCGTTTGTCACATTACGTCGAATTTTTAGTTCAACCGTGAGTCGGCGCTATTTCCTACATGTTTTTTCACACAACTTTATAATGTCATATACTGTCGATTCTCTAATTGAACGAAAAATCCTGTATATTATTGACTGACGAATCGGAGTATATTCGCGGACGGATGAGTGCGAGGTCGAGTTTTTTTTTTGCAAACGATACCAGGGCAGGCCTTGCGGGCGTAGCCTTGATTTTTTTTGCAAAAGTTAATAAGTATTGAGAACGAAAACGAAAATAAAGCACCACGTCTATGGATTACTTTTTTGATTCATTTACTAGTTTTCTGTGCGACGCCTTTTTTGCCTGTTTAATCGTTTAGCATATTGAATATACACATAATATAATCAACACAGGCTTTTCGAATACTAGACTAAAACGTTGATGCTTACCCAAAGACTGCTTGGTCGACCGAACACTAATCACAAAATGCGAAAGAAAAGAACAGTCACGACAGTGTAATGAAATCTGAAATCGTATAGGATACAATCACATTGAAGATCCAGTGGTCCGGATACATTTTATGTGTTGTACCGGTTAATGCTGTGCATTTGCAGGACAACATTGCTATCGATACATTGTAAATGGCCAAAATCGCATAGGATCCTTCCAGCCTTGAGATATCCTTAGCAATAAATGAATGAACGATGTACGATTATTATTCGAAAAACTCGCACAGTTTTTTACAGTTCACTCATTGCATTATATATATCAACACTGTTCGTCGTTACTAATTCCTTAATTCGAAACCATACACATGCAGACTACAAAACGGTAATGGGTAGAAACGAAAACAGGTCCAGTTGCGCATAGAATTATATTTATTAGATTGTATATATACATATGTGCCGTGTACAGTATATAAGTAACTATATATGATAATAAAATAAATTTACGGTTGAAACAAGTCCTGTCGTTTGTACAAATTTATTATACACTTATTTGTCCACATTTATTTTTATTTCTAATAGGAAAAACACATATGTGAACTCGGACTTGATCATTAAAATTTCGTAAATCTAATGTTACAACTACGGTACTAATAACAACAGCAGATTTCGTTTGTCAATAGTATTGATTATAATTTTGGATTAAAACTAAAGTACTTATGCCATGGGAACGCATTTAAAGGACCCATTTCGATCTTTGGTTCCTCTATTTTCTGCCATTTTTTCTCAAAATCCAATAATTCATCTGGTAAATAGTAAAAGAGAGAAGCGATAAAGTTACGTTTAAAACAAATGTAATGATTTATTTCTATTTGAGCTTACTTTGGTCAATGTTGATTAAATCTTCGACCTTGGTCTCGACACCGTTCTTATCTTTTCTCGTTTTGATAGTATGGGTCTTGTCACCAATTTGTCGAGAAATTGTCGTCTCTGTATTACCTTCACTATCCGTGATGGTTTGTTTCTGCTCCATAGTTCCATCGGGATGACGTACTATTTGAGTGGTCATTGATTTTTCAACAGCACTATATGCAAAGTCCTGACGCGGCATCGTTGGTAGAATTACTTTTCTATTGCATATAGTAAATTCATAAGATACTATGAAAGTTCTTAAACAAAAACCAGAATATTGTGTAAATTAATTTTTACCGTCCATCCAAATCAGTATCTACTTTTGAAGTATCTGATTTATTATCCGAAGGATATTCGTATCCAGGTTTCAAAAAATTGTCCCGCAAGCTTTCCTGGGATGGTTCTGCTGGTGGGAGTGCGGAGAACAAACTGTTGTCTATACAATGAATAGTGCGTATTAATAATATAAATGATCATAAAAATGGTTTATAAAACATTCTTCGTTATATCATGATTTGAATATACCATCAAAGGATTTAATAGCCCCAAATCCACTACCAAATCCATGAAAAAAATCTTTCAGCATGCCGTCCATCTGGGATTCAAAGTAACGTGTCATTTCGAAGGGGTCACTGAAGATGCTGAAGTGTATTCCAGTCCTAGGACGTCTAGAATACAAAATGTATTTGGTAAAAGTAAAATGTAATCCAGTGGAATAAAAAAATGGTAATGTAATAGAAATTTAAGAAAGATACCTGAAATCACCAGCGGTGTCATCATCATCTTCATCATCGGTTTGCCAAATTGGATTCCTGAATTGATTACCATATTGGCGGTGATTCTCGAAACTGAAATGTTATTCTCTATGATGCAAAGAATCCAGATATGTCATCAGAATTTTTCAGTAGGAAACGATACAATGTCCCAACAAAGAACAAACAAAAGACTAGAGTGCTATTTATATTTCGAATAAAATGTAGAAAATGCCAAATATATCAATACTACAAACATTGACACATCTAGAACATTCTTCAGATTTTGATTTTGCGTATGTTGTAATGAAAATTAGATATCAACGTATTTCACTTACCCTTCATTTGGAGGCTCGAAGTCGCTTCGTTTCCCAAATAATTTTTTAAAAAATGTTTCAAACATTGACATTTTGTGACAGTTTTTTTAACAGCTGATCTCGACAGAATGAGGCATCAAACAAAAGTAATTATGTCATTGAGACTAAGTTCAATTGATTGTGAGAGAATGAGTATAGAAGTGGGATCAAATTTCGAAGTGTCAATATTCATGTTCCTTTTTCTCCAACAGATGCCGCACTTTAGTAATTCAAAGACTGTGAGACCTGAAATGAGTCAATTGAAGACCTGAAATGAATGAGTCGAAGAATCACCGAAACATTCTTCATTTTTATATTAGAACGTGATGTCGTAAGAGGATGGAAGAGGTATTTAAGTTGAAAGAAGATCGGCGAATGGCGCAGAGTTAATTTCTTGCATCCATCATTCGATTATTTAACCTCAAAACCAATATATTAAGTTGTCTAGCTAACGTCACATAGGTCATCGATTCGAATGGTTTCCACGATATACCGGCGTGTTCTCGATCAGGTGTGCTTAGTGGCTCTCTAAACAAAAATAACTAGGAAAACACGTCAATATGTTACATTCGCTCGCGTGTCGCAAATAAGGAGTGGGGGAGTTGAGTGTCACCCTGGGTTATTATGCTACGGTAAATATGCGAAAGCAAACCACCTCAGCACCAATCTCCAATTTACACATCAGTTAAAAACTGTAACGGCAATGGGATATTGATGAGGTACGGCGGCATCCTGATATATCACAGAGTAACTAGTTAACACGGATAAATGTACACGACAAACGTCCTTAATACACGGAGAAGATTATTATTCCCTGCGTAATGTAAAAATTATCAAAGTCTATTGTTAAAATGTGGAAAATCAAGTTCGTATCGTGGGCAATATTATTGTGCTTCACATCGCTCGCTCACGGCAGTGATCTCGCAGGATTGGACGATACAGAGATCGTTTTCAAGATAAACTGGCCCGGCAAAAGTACAGCCGAGTTTCCGGTATGTATTAGACTCTCCGGTGTTCATATGCCACAAGCAGATCACTCACATGACTTTTATACGTGTTTCTTCATTGCGAATTTAAAAGAAAATTAATCTTGCACCTTGTTTTAGCAAGAGAAGCCAGCTGCGGAATCCTATTTCATTACTTCACCTAACAATGAAAAGTATGAGTGTCAAATTCCTGATACTACAAAAAAGGAAAACAAATATACAGAACAATTTAATGAATTTGACCCCGTAGAATTTCTGCAAAAACTGTTCGACCAGAAGATCTGTTCAGTCAGAGTATGTAATTTACCATTAGTATTCTATATATGTATTTTATATTTCTTCATAATAGCACCCTTTGTTACAAAAGTCAGTTAAATGTATTAAAATTACAAAATGCAAAATCCATTTTATATATGAATTTTTAATCTACAGATGGAATCTTATTGGACGTACGAGGTATGCCATGGTCGATACGTTCGTCAATATCACGAAGAACGTGAGGGAAGAAAGGTCAAAACACACGAATATTATCTTGGCACATTCGACAAAGACAAGTACAAATCTAAACACAACGAAAAATGGCTCGCAAAGCAAAATTGGCAGCAGCCTCCGCCTGTGAAAAAAGTCGATGGCATTCATATACCTTACGTCGAAGTAGAAATGACCGATGGAACTGTGTGCGACTTGATCGATAAGCCAAGAACGATAAAACTTCTTTATATTTGTTACATACTTGGAAAACACGAAGTTTTATCATTAGAAGAGACTTCTACGTGTGAATACGAAGCGATAATACTCTCGCCACATATCTGTGACCATCCTGACTACCAACCTCGAGGCATCGGTGAAAACGAGATAAATTGTCTGCCGGTCGACAATGCTCCAAAAAAACCACATGCTCTTCTTGCCCTTGAAGCTGAAAGCCTTAAGTTCAGACATCAAAAAGTCATGGTATTTAACTCACCTTTATCTTAACAAACCTATTTACTCCTTACCAGGTCCCATATACAATGATTTTCTGATATTTTCCACTTATTTTTGTTAATTGTTCTTATACCGATTCTTTTCCTATATGTTTATGTTACTTATTTCCTCTTTGAATTGATACGCATCTCTACTAATCCTTTGTTGAACAGGATGAGAAGCCAAGCAATGTTCATGCCGTCTTCCATGTAGATAGGGAAGGCAAGGTTAGAATAAACTTGATTTTATTTTTCCATGAAATACGAAATAATCTACCGCCTCATTTTGTCTTTTTTATTTTTCGTACTATCCTCTACTTACAATTTTCTTGACAAACGAAAGTAATGGTCGATTTACAAGGCCAAGTTATATAATGAGACTCTTATTATTGGGTTCCAGGATGGGGAATCTCGTGTACGAGTGGAGATCCATCCGGTCGATGTTCTAGATAAGCACAATGTCGATGAATCTGGCAATTCGCTGCTCGAACAGGGTCCATCTGATATCAGTCCCATACAGAGTTTTCTCAGCCAAAAAAACTGTTTAAACGGGGTAAGCCGATGAATTAAATAAAAGAACATGCTAATCAATGCTTTTCTAAAATTTACGATATATAAAACAAGACTGTACAATTCTCATCAGGGTAATGGTTGGTGGAAATACGAATTTTGTTATGGCCGGTCTGTCGTCCAATATCACATCGAGCGTGATGGTACAAAAACTATTGTTGAGCTGGGCAAGTTTGATAGGGACAAACACATTGAATGGATTGAAACTTACCCAGAGAAAAGACCAAAGCCTCTCTTCGAGAGAAAACAGCTGTCGCACTTTTATGGTGAAGGCAGTCCATGTGATGTAACAGGAAAATTGAGACAAACAGAGGTAATACCGCATTCCACAAAGTAATGATCTTTCTCATTTTTTATTTTTAATTCGATTATATTAATCTATTACAGGTGAGACTAAAGTGCGTTGAGAATCCAACGACCAGTCCATCGAGTGTATCTCTATTCCTGCTAGAACCCAAAACTTGTGAGTATATTCTTGGAGTCGAGTCTCCATTGATCTGCGACATTCTTGCGTACGCCGATAACGACGGTCTCATGAGCGAGGATGTAGCTCTGAATTTTGATGAGCTTAAATCGTCGGTTCGACAACCGACTAAAAAAGATGCCGATCTGGACGAGGGGATAGCAAACGGCGATGAATGAGTAATATCTTATTCTTATTCTCGTAACATTGATCGTGCATGTTCAACGAAGAATAAAGAGACAAGTTCGGGCAAATAATGGGCAATACATTCGAAATAAGATTTAATATAAGTTGATAAAAGCATTTGAGGCGATGCAAAAGTATTTTCCAGTTGAGGAAATAAAGTTAACAGAATGTGAGACCAAAAAGTTATTGATCCTCTTCAGCACCTTAAATTTTATACAAACAATTTATGTTATCCAACATTCAGGCCGATGCCTACACGAAATTGTCCCGTTTTGTGATTCAAAGCACCGCTTATTAGTAATGCAGATTGGAATATGGAAGAGAGCTTTTTCTCAAATACACCAGAGACTGTGCATTCTGAATCAAGCATTCCTTTGAAGATAAAGTTTGCTTGTGGTACGTTAATTTGATAAACGAGAGTGCCTTGGGATTCGCGAGTTTTCACATTAATTTCTATCTCTGCTCCAAGTTGCAGCTGTTCGCTGGCTCTTCGATGACAACAAACATGAAGACCTGCTTCGCCAAGAGTAGAAGAGATGGTGAAAGGACCTGTACTGTATCTTGCAGCACCGGCAATGATCGTTTGTTGGTCGGCAATGGGTGATTTGTTTTCTCGCCTACAGGCAATTTCGACTCCCAGAGCAAGACCGGATGAGACAGCCTGCAGAAAGTGGAGGGCCAATGTGCCATTGACACTGAAGAAATTAGGATTTTCCAGTTTAACTGACATCGTACAATTATCCGAACGATACTCCAGCGCTGCACTATACGCTTCGTACTTTCTGTCAACAATCTGAGCATCTAGCTTCACCCTGTATCGACAACCCAGCGTATGCATAAACGTAATTGCCTGGTTGCCATTTGGCATTACGGTGCAGCCTAACGATGGATAGCGCTCGCGTTTTCCGATCATCGTGGTGCCTTCGTAGAAAGCACCAAATTTGTAACCTGACGGTGTCATCGGGCTCAGAGTGACCGTGTGAACGACACGAAAATGATTGCTCAGTATTTTGTTGATCGTCAGTCGTCCACCCTCGAAATTAAGGGGATAAAGATCCTTCACCTTTTTGTGAATATCTTGAAAGGTACCAGGATTTCCCGGATCGCTGCTGCCCTTTCCGGTGCATCGCAAACACCCTTCTGCATACTCGGGATTGTGATTAGGTGCTGTTGAGTGGGTGTTCGTCGAAGCGTGTACAATTCCCATTTTGAGAAGGAACTTTATTCACAATTTGGTGAACCTCAATGGGTCTATAATTGGAGCAACAAACTCGTTTTCGTTTTAACTCGCGTGAAATTCCATTATGTGCTTTTCGTTATTAATCATTGCTGATAAGCATTTGGGCATTTGACGTTAACTTTTATAAGGCTGTCACACATTGCCTGGATATATCACCGGGATTTAAATAAAGTTCCACTAGCTGAAATCAGATGTCGTTGTGTACGACGTCACTGCAACGCGGCGTTCTTACAGTCTTCTACACACCGAAAAACATACGTGGCGAGTTGACTAAAACAGCGGTCCTTGTAGCTGCGTAAGCTTATCGAGTCTGTATAAGGAGATCGAACATAATACGCTCGCTGCCGCCAAAAAACATGGTCACACTTTTAAGTTCTCAATTGGTTCTAACTTCTGACCACTGGAAGCGCTGTCGTCAGAGATACGCTTTTTTTGTACACATGTGATTTTGCTGTTGTCGGACGGCAGCGCCGACATCGGCGCTATCTGAATTATTAGACGGCACACTAGCCTGACCACCCAAGTATTACTAATAAGAAACCCTAAAAATAACTACCGTCTATCATGCAGTAATCATGTCACCCAACAAGACACTAGATGGCGACATAAGAATTGTTTCGGATCTGCAAGCACGTAATTAATAGATGTTCATTCATTTTATTAATCTATGTGCGCTAGTAGTTGCTGAGATTTGTTTGATCTCAAACGTGCATGAGCAACATCTATTGTAATTTTCTCGGCCCCACCAGTTTAGCTAACCCCCGTGAAGTTGGCCGGCCAACTTGCACTTAATTAATTGAGTTTTTTTATATCGTTAGGTGGTCGTTAGGTAGCGTTAGGTAGTCTAATTAAAACGTTAGGTAGTCAACCATATCCGTGCAAATCCAAAAAAACTCTTTTGCGAATTATGCATGCGCAACGGCTAATGCGCACCTGTGTGAACTTAGCCAGTCGACTGACAATTGCGATCTTCGGCACACATTCATACACAAGGATTAAGAGTCATCAGTGTGATCACTGTTATCAGTCGTCCAGACAGAAACAATTGTCGAAAGCGATTTAAGTTTTTACACGATGAAGTTAAGAAGTCTTAATGTAACATAACTTCAAAGTTTTTTTGACACATTTTTCTCGAAGAAGGCTTTATCGAATAAAAAAATAACCGCGAGGCCGTCTGCGCAATTAATGTGTACACTATTCTTTTTCATTCCATTAAGTCGTATTCGGGAAATATGTGTGAAGAGTTTTATCCCAATTAATGTCACAAACATTCACAATACAACGGAAAGTTGGTTCATAATTGACGCGCATGAGAATGCGGGAGCCATCTTGATTCTTGTTTGCATCTGACAAGTCGGGCATCAAGCGATTACGCATGCGTCGCGCATGCATAATTCGCAAAATTGTTTTTTGGATTTGCAAGGATATGGTTGACTACCTAACGATTACGCATCATCTGAGCCTCTTGAAAAGTTAAATAAAGGAAAAAAAAAATTTTCGGCCAACTTCACATACATTTTTAATTATTTAAAAAAAAAAAACTATTGACTACCTAACGTTTTAATTAGACTACCTAACGCTACCTAGCGACCACCTAACAATATAAAAAAACTCAATTAATTAAGTGCAAGTTGGCCGGCCAACTTCACGGGGGTTCAGAAGATTTCTGTTTCACTATCTAGTATCTTTTCAAGCGACACGATGTTATTCTTAGGGTTTTTTATTCTATTTATTTACCCGACTAACAACGCGTTGCATACACCACTCGGTGTGCAGTGCACCTTTAGTCCGAACTGTTGAGCACTGTTGAAGTCCCGACTGGAGTACGAGCGAAAACTAGAGACAACAGCGACAACAGCATCGGCGCTGTGCACACATCTTTCAATCTCGTTATTCTCTTGGTACTGTTCTCTCTGACCTTCGTATTGTTTCTTGTGTATCGTACAAAATAGATTAATTTTTATACTAGTAATAATAAAGCGGTGGGAAAACGCGTGTGTGGTGGTGCCGAAGGTGCGATGAAGTAAAGCTGGAGGATGATGATGGGCGATCAGTTTCGTAGTAAAGTGGAACAATACTCACCCAAGTCATCACCGAGGGGAGCCCGTTCCCCCGTAGTTTCACGCCAGGACTCGACCGGGACTCTCAAAACGACGATTTCCCTCGGCAAAAACCCCTCCATCGTCCACAGTGGGCCCTTCTACTTGATGAAGGAGCCCCCTGGTAAGTACACGTTTTCTTTTTCAATAAAAATTTTTGCAATAACAAATTTTCCAACATAACCTGCCAATTTTTTATAAAGCTAATAAAAAAAACTCGAGAAGATTTTTGTGCCGATATGCTAATTATGATTATGATTGTGGTTCTCGTTATGATTAACGCAACAAATACTATAATAGATGAGACTTTGAGTTATAATCGCCTCGCCGCATCATATCTTGCTGAGCCGTTAATACCTAATTGGCCAAGGGTGATGTTCTAAAGTTGTTAAGGATTTATTTTAAACATCTATCAATTATTGTCTTCGAGATAAGAAAAGGTTAATGTTCTTTCATGTAAGTGTAGAAGAGTTTTAAGTTTTATTATGCTGATGCAATTGCCATCAATGAGACAAAAATTATATATATACCATAAATATGTTTTTTGTCAAATCCGAGGTGCATAAGACAAGCTTGTTACCCCTTCTTTTGATTTCAGGGGAAAGTGAGTTAACAGGGGCTACAAATTTGATGGCCTATTATGGCCTCGAACATTCCTACAGTAAGTTCAGTGGCAAAAAATTGAAAGAGCAATTATCTTCCTTCCTGCCAAATTTACCAGGAATCATTGACACTCCCGGACATCAGGATAATAGGTATTGGATTTAGGTGAATAATATTGCTTTTGTTAGAATTTAATGTTGTAATGTCTTCTATTTTAAGCTCGTTGAGATCTGTTATCGAGAAACCACCGATAGGAGGGAAAGAACTTCTTCCTCTGACTAGTGTTCAATTGGCTGGTTTTCGGCTGCATCCTGGTCCTGTAAGTAATATTTTTATTGACCGATTTGAAAATATGATGCCACGATGCTCTATTTCATCTAATTTCCAATTCTTACAGTTGCCAGAACAGTATCGTTATGTCAATCAAGCGCCTCAAAGAAAACACAAGAATAAACACAAGAAACACAAACACAAACCTGGTGAAGTACCATTGGGACAGGAAATAGCAGCTACTGACATTGGGGGACCGGATACCCATGAGAAAAAACACAAGAAGCAAAAACGTCACGACGAGGAGAAAGAAGCAAGAAAAAAAAGAAAGAAGGAGAAAAAGAGAAAAAAGCAGAAACACAGTCCGGAGCACAGTGGTGCACTTACACCTTCGCAGCATTCCAACTCGTGATCCATGACTCTCGCGGATTTGTCGAACTGATTCAGTCATTGGTTGTCGCATATATAAATGTACAGCGATCGATGTTAGGTTTCTTTTTTCTTATTTTCTCGTTTCCGTACAATGTTGGAAATCGTGAGCATACGAGGAAAATAAGAATCGATCTGTATCTGACATATCGATGTGCCTTTCGATAATCGGAGAAAATTTATTTATCTTTGCGACTTCTGTTATTTTCTGTGAACATTTGCGAACTCAACCGGAAATTGCAGTGCGCACATTTGTACGTATTATAGACAATTAGGCGTTCGTTTCTTCATTAATTGACAGACATTTACTACAATTTGAGGCTGATGAAGAGCTTCGGCAATACTTAAATGAACAAACTGTGCATGTTTCGTCCGTAGTTTTTTTCTTTTCTTTTCACAGAATGCTCGAAAAACTATCTTGGGCGGATTAATATGAGATTGTAAGATATCGAACGTGTAAGATATAGGATATAGTCTGGTTTAGATAATCCCAAACATTATATGTAGTTACATACGTATACATGTGTCGTTGCTCCTTTTTCAACAAACTTTCGACGATCATTGTGGGGATCTGCTCTATTCCAAAGATTCTGCTTGTGTAAATATATTTCGTGATCAAAAAAAAAGAGAACAGGAGATCACAGACCTCACATACATACACACACACACACTCAATTAGTGACATCGAGATGTAATCGACATGTGTAATAATTGAACGATTTGCGTTCCAGAGTTATAATACGTAAGCAATGATTAGTATTTATAACGCAATTATAATTACAAAAAATACTTTAATAGATGAGACTTTAAGTAACAATAGTCTTACCATACCGCGTCTTATCGAACCCGTGTTCCTGAACTCCCAACATCATTTCTGGAAGTTTTCAATTATAATATTTATAAAATCTATCAGTTATCTTTCTTCTAGCTGAAAGCAAGAGCAATTTTCAAAAGTAGTTTCCATATCGTCCGTTGAATGGCGCTGCTGGCTTGATTCTTTATTTCCGACAGAGTGCGCTGCCAGACTTCCGGCGTGTCACGAGGTGAGCTTCATTTCCGATCGAAGCTCTGCTTTTGCTATGCGTGTCGAGGGAAACGCGTAATCGTAACAACACTTGGAATTTATCGCGCCGATTCCTTGTATTCCCGCCATTACGGGGACGTTTTATACAGTTTGTGTATTTAGTGAACGGCCTCACGATGGCAGATAATCGTAAGTACTGATTAATGTATTACTACCAAAGAGCCAATGCCAATTATATCCTTTATTACCGCAATTCTCCCACAATGAAAGGCAATAGACCGGGATGTCTGACGCTCTCTCGTAAGCGCATTTTCACAAAACAGTCCTATCTAGGCATGCTTTATTTCGACTATGCATTACGTTGGATCAAATCTTCACAATTCATGTTCTCGTTTCGCTAGCCCGACACAAGAAAGAGAATTTCAAAATACGAGTTTTGTTTTTGGATTGATTCGACGCTATGCGTATGTGGGCATCGGCGTCCGAAGCAACTAATATAAGTACTAGAAAACATTGGATCGATAATTCACGAAAGTGAACGCAAATGCGCCTTGAATTGGACAATCGTTTGTTTTCATTGTCCAAATTCAGTGGTTCGACGTGTAGTACATGTAGAAGTTCAGTTCGCTCTTTTGTAGTACAGTTCCTCTGCATCCTTTTCATATGTGAAGTCTTAAACGGAAAAGAGTCAGCCCCAACCTATTGTACCTTTAAATTACTATCTCATGTCCTAGCCACTCATACTCCGGTGATTGTGAAATGCCGAGCATCTTTAAGAGCATGCAGGAGAACTATATAAAACTTTTGTTATACTATCTTAAGATTTTTCTTCATAATTTCTTTGAGTTTCTTCAGTTCATTAATACCAAAAAATATAAGCCACTGTTTACGTTTACATCCCTTCGCCTAATCAAAAGTAAATATGAAATTCATTTTAACCCGAATCGACTGATGTTCCCCGCAGAGTACTCGAATTATCAACAGCAGGGCTACAACCAGTACAGTCAACCACCACCCCCGACGAGTGGTGGTCAAGATACATCCTATCCTCCTCCTTCAACAGGAACCGGTAGTTACAATCAGTACAGTCAGCCACCTCCCAGCACGGCAAGCTACGGGAATTACAATTACAACACCAGTGGTGGACAGGATTACAATCAATCCCAGCCTAGCCAGGGTAGCTACAGTCAGGGCAGTTACGGCGCTGGTAGCGGCAGCAATACCGGGAACAACAGCAGCGGCAACAGCAACTACGGGGGTGGAAGTTACGGAGGTGGAGGTGGAAGTCAGGGCGGTGGGGGAGGTGGTTACAATCGAGGAACTTCCACTGGTGGTTACGGAGGAAGTACGTATGATCCTAAACATGTAAAGTCTATGTCAAACGACAAAGAAATAATGCAGCAGTGAGAATTATTCACATATGAAAATATCTTTAACATTCAAAATATACAACTTTTTCCAAATGATAAAAGCATTAACGATATCTTGTCTCCTAGGTCAAGGAAGCGGGGGTGGTGGCGGCGGAGGGAATAGATATGGCAGCGATCGTGGTGGGTACAACGATCGTTCGAGCAGCGGAGGTGGCAGCGGCAGCGGCTTCAAGTAAGTTTTCGTTTTTTTCTTCTTGCCATGTGCGTCCACAGTCTTGTGGGAAATTATAAACTCACCGCCAAACGAGAAAATCACACAATTTAGTGATAAACGTTGTGCACACGTTGAAAGTACACGCTTTAAAAAGAAAACACACACATAAAATATACACAAGAAGGTAAATGATCTCATCTACTAAAATGATCGGTATGATTCGAGGTGTGAAAATAGTAACAAATATATGGATGTATATATAAAAATCAAGCATTGTTTACGTACATATGGTTCTTCATGCCCCATGGGTGGTTAATGTGTTTCAAGTGTGCCTACAGGTTTAACGCTCAGGTATTACTGGTTTTAGAAAAGAAACAAAAAGGTAAAATGCAAACAAAGAAAAAGAGCAAAGCATAAAACAGGTTGTATATGACAAATGACGTGAAAATGGTTTAATAGATTACTTTAGCACGTATTGACGTTGTGCAATTTGTTATAAATAAATAAGATCACCGAGGACGAGAAAAGTAAACGACGCTCGTGGTCTCGCTCGTCGAAGGTTCGAGCTGTCGCTTATGCCAAAGCAGATATCGTTTTTGTACTATCTGCTTATCATGAGCGCTCAATCACGAAAAACCGGCCTAGCCGTTACTCTCCTTTGCGACCAAAGGCGATCTTACGATATTTTTTATCATTACATTGTCGAAGAAGTGCGAGCGCTTTAAGGAAACTCTCTGTCCCATTCCCACAATCGTTTTACGTTTTTGGTCAAAAGAAAAAACTTGCATGTACAACAATGTTTTGTCTCTCGTTTAAATGCTCGTTCGATTCTCTATAAATTCATCGCGTACAAGTTTTGCGAAGGGTAACGAGTGGTAGACAATAGCCAAGCTGTTCTTGGCCACTCGCTATTATCCCGGGTCCTGGTCGATGATTTAATATATATTTAATAAATCATACCTCTACTAAACATAGAACGATTATTTTTGGCTTCTTCGAGTTTATATGAGCATTCAAGTATTCACAGTGTGTGACAAAATAATTTCATTTATCTCGAATGCGATGTGAAAGCTGCACCTTATCTTCGTGTTATCGTCCCAGTGGAAATGTTGATGCAAAAAATTGTCCTACCTTTCCTCTCTCTCTCTCTCTCTATTTCTCCCGTTCTCTAAATTTTGGTGACCGACTCTTTTAAAGTCTAATATCCTGCATGTCTTACGACGATCAAGACTGACGATACCTAAAATGACAAGAACCCGCGTGTTGTAAATATGACGTACATTATATAATATATATATATATCTAGAAATAAAACCAACAGCAACAAAAATAAGACATTTAGACAGTAGGTGGCATCAAGAAGAAAAAGGGGTTGTGGAAAGAGCATCGTTTGAATCGCCACGCATCGATCTGATCGATCGAGTCTCTGTCCATGAGTCGTCTCATTGGTATATCTGCTTCTGTGTTTTAGCAGTGGCGGTGGCCGAGGTGGTTATAACAAAGGTAAATGCACCAGACTGTCTGTACTAGTCTGGTGCTATTCACGCATTCACTCTAATATTTTACGACTTTAAATACTTGGTTACTTATATTATATGAAAGGGCTGCTTCGCAAACAGTTTTTCAACTCTAATCGAAGAATTTAAACAAAAAGAAGCTTGTCTTGATTAAATAAAATCTTCATAAATCTTGGAAAGCGTTAATCGAACGCGCTGTGTCGTTAGAAACAATTTAGATAGGGTACGGAATTTAGTGTGTGACGTTGACGAAAGAGATGTTTTTTCGTTAATGATCACACAACTTATATACGGGAAATAAAGCGCAGCTATTTAACTATGGTAATATAACAAAAACTATAAAAGAGGTATTGGAAGAAGAATAATTAAGGATGCGCAATCCCAGCGACAGGGTAAAATAGAAATAACGAAGAAACTGTCGCAGCCCTTTTGTATGTAAAACAAACCGCACCCTTGTGTTCTTC
This sequence comes from Netelia fuscicornis, assembly GCA_946811545.1. Lineage (NCBI taxonomy): Eukaryota > Metazoa > Arthropoda > Insecta > Hymenoptera > Ichneumonidae > Netelia > Netelia fuscicornis. Next base: position 1,580,032 of record OX328013.1, read on the forward strand.
ACGTATCGTTAGGGTATTGCAAGTGGTACAGAGTGGTTAGGCATGAGATTTAAATAAGGAAGGGTTTGGGAGAGCGTACAATACGCCTTACATCGACGTGCTTGAAACTCGATCGTGGTAAATCGATCATCGAACAACTTGGTACTTCGCAATTTGTTTACATTTGTATTACATATGTATTTGTACAATGCCTATGAGGAATCCTCGGAAATTGAGTTGGGGGCTGTATCGTGTGTATCCATACTGCAGATTTTCACGATATGGCGCACGATGTAGACTATAAGTGGAAACGAGATGTACAAGAAAATTGTCCATACTATGTGTATGCAACTGGGTACGACCGTCGTGGATTTTTCGTGAAAGTCACGAGGAAAGACCTTGGTCCGTTTGAGGGTGTTCTTTATGAATCTAATCAATGTACTGTGAAAAAAAAGTGTTGAAATATCGCTGAATGGCATATAAAAATAATAATACACAATTATATCAGACACGATTTTACTAGACACGCAGGTGATCAAAGCGAATGAAGGAACGAGATAAGCAATTTTATTTTCTAAAGAAGCTAAGAGCAAAGGGTTTGAAGGTTGAGCTTAGAAATTCATCACAAATTTTATATTTGTACGTAAAACGAAAAAAAAAAAAAAAGAAATGAAAACTTTCACAAGAGTCGCCGATGTCGAATTTTGTTTTTTTAAGGACTGAATCATTTACAGCCTATTATTTGTTTAGATTTTGTTTCGAAGATAGATTTAGGCAAACAAGACCAAAGAATAATATTAGATAAGACTCAAATCGTCAGTTTTCGTTAGGGTTTCAATTTTGTTGGAAACGGTATACTCATTAGAGTTGTGTTGCAGGGGGCTTCGGTGACCGAAATGGAGGTGGAGGAAGTGAAGGAATGGTCGTTCAGGAAGATACGATTTTCGTTTCCGGTATGGACCCATCGATCTCCGAGGAAGAAATTTGCCAGCACTTTGGCGCTATTGGTATTATAAAAGTGAGTTTAAAGAAATCACTCGCAAAGTTTTTACATATCTTTCCAATCGTAAGAACAATTCTATTAATCTATGATTTATTTTTGTTTTATCACAGAATGACAAACGGACCGGTAAGCCCAAAATATGGATGTACAAAGACAAAAATAGCGGGAAACCAAAGGGCGAAGCCACGGTAACGTACGACGATCAGAATGCCGCACGTTCTGCCATCGATTGGTTCGATGGCAAAGAATTCAAGGGCTGCACGATAAAGGTCCAGATAGCTCAGCACAAGAGCAACTGGCAAGGTGGTCGTGGAGGCAGCGGCGGTGGTCGAGGTGGTGGTGGCGGTGGTGGACGAGGACGAGGAGGTGGTGGTTTTGGCAATCGTGGCGGTGGTGGTGATCGAGATGATCATCGCGGTGGTGATGATCGTCGTGATGGTGGTGGACGCGATGGGGATTGGAGGTATGCGACATTATTAAAATTAATGTTTTTGTCTTTTCAAAATTAGGTCTAAATCTTTTGCCTCGAGATGTAGACGGAACAAATTCAGCAGCAAATTCGATTTTGAAAGCATCGTAAGCATATTTAAAAATTTGTTCTTTTGTCAATTTCACGTCTTTCTTGCAGATGTCCAAATCCTGATTGCGGCAATACGAATTTCGCACGGCGAGACGAGTGCAATCTTTGCAAAAGCTCGAAACCAGAAGGTGCCGGAGGTGGTGGAGGTCGAGGTAGCGGCAGTCGTGGAGGTAGCAGCGATCGCGGAGGTCGCGGTGGTGGATTCCGTGGTGATAGGGGTGGACGTGGTGGAGACAGGGGTGGTGGCCGCGGCGGCGGTGGTTTCCGTGGTAATGACAGAGGTCGCGGTGGCCGAGGTGGACCAATGAGAGGAGGTGGAGGGTTAGTATGCGTATTTGTTTACTATTTGTAATTTGACTATAAACAAAGCGATGGGATTGCAAATTTTTTACTTTATAGTAAGTACATTAAAGTTCGGCGTAATATTGTTCATTTTTCATTTTTTCAGACGCGGAGACCGCGACAGAGATCGTCAAAGGCCGTATTAACGTGACGATGATTTAATATTCACGACGAATTAAACGAATCGTTTGTATCATGCGATTGCGTCCCTCCGTCTGACTGCGTCCCTCACAGTGCATGTACATTTTTCATAACACATGAGAGAGTCGTGTTATTAATCCCTTCCGCATGATCATTATCATAATTATTATGTATGTATTATTTCCTCATGAATGGTACCGATTTTTATATTACGATGAAATACCCGAGACGAAATGAAAGGGAAGAAAAAAAAAGTCTGCTCCTGCAATTCCATGGACGAAAGTTGCGACCGTAAGGAAAACAAATTTTAATAACATTCAAATTACCTTCGAACAACAACTACCTTTTTTGGGTGTCGATGATTGTGACATTCTTTAGCCAACTTTCGTTTTTGTTTCTTCCATCGAATCACGATGCCACGTTTGTAACAAGGAAGACCAGAGGTTCCATAAATAATCCTCGGACGCCGAAAAAATAATATTCCGAATGGAATATTCGAATGTACACGTATGACTGGGGAATTTAGTTTATTGATTGTGAAAAAATAGTACAATAAATTTTTTCGGTAAACTGATATCGCAGTATCGTGTAAATTGGATGAAAATAAATGAAATAACAAGAGACAGAAGAGCGATCGTAGACGAAGAAAAAGTGGAAAAGAAATGAAACTAGGATGTTTGACAGAAACATCCCCGCATATAAATACACGTTACCACTTCTCTACTGGACTATGCGAGGGAAGTCCGCTAGTAGATTTCTTAAATTGAGAGAGTGGTAAATGAGCTTTAACTATATCCTATACATCGTATTCAACGATTTTTTATTGTAGTAAATATAGGTTCATGGTAATCTTTTTTGTTTCTTTTTTCGCTTATCGTGAATCAGAATAGATATATATGTATATATGCGTATATGTATACATATATTATCTCGTATATATAGGTAGGATAGATGAAGACCTCTAGTTTAATATTATTATGGATTTACTTGAATGCTGTGACCAGCACCCGCGCGATTTGCGTGGGAGCCTCTTATTTAACTTTACTCCGTGCGTTTGCGATTTTTCTGTGCTTGCTGTTCCTGTGGTAACAAACAAAAACAAGATTATCGTGAATCAAATGAAATCCCATATTAATTTATCGATAAACTTTTGAAAGTCGTAGCTTACCTTAAGGGTCAGGATCTCAAGGAGATAGCTAAACACTCTGAAGAAATCCACGAACAGCAAGACCGAATGAGCGATGAAATCTTTGTTGCCCATGCGGAACTTTTCTACTATAAGTTGAGTGTCATAGAGTATGAAGCCGCACATGAGTAAAAGTCCGAAATACAGCTCTAGGTGGTAGATGAGCGACGAACGCAAGAAGATGTTTGCGAGTAATAGAAGAACGAACGTGTTGGAGAGACTTATCAGGGTTCCTCCAAGGTATAACCATTGTCCACGGGTTGCCAGTAATGCGGATATGCTGAACGAAACGAAAACTACGGTCGTTCCTGCGAATCGATGAAACAAACATTTTTATGGGTTCTTAAAGTATCAACATATGTGCGTGTGTACACAACCACACAGATACACGTCATATTTACCAACAAGAGCTGTTACAATGATACTAGGATCAATGCTGATAACAACGCTCAACAACGGTCCTAAGCCCAGACCCGAAAGGAATGCAAAACCTAACAGGTATCCGAGTCGCAATTTTTGATTTTTTCCATTATCAGGTGTCGACAGAAGAGCCAAGAGGAGTCCAAGACCACCTAGAGCAGTCAGAAGACCAGCCTTTTGGATTTCTGTGTACAAATGTACATAAGCGCCCGTTGCTCCTGCCACCGTCGACAACGATAGACATCCATAGACGTTTTTCAGATGTTGCCTCACCGGGGCTTCCCTGAAAGGCACAGAAATATAAAAGTTATAACGTAGAACAGAATATTCTAGAAGTTGCCGCCTTTTTTTCTCCATCCTTCTAGACGTCTCAATGTTTACACAAGCATTGGCGTAATCTATTAAGTGTTTGTATTAGGCGACAATTACAAGGCACAAAATGCACCATCGCTAAATTCGAAGTAGATTTTTATCGGTGTAGATACCGAGCGATAAGTAGTGGAAAAGTCGAGAGATCAGGTAGTCACGATTATACAGTGGATTGAATTACTTCAAGTGGTGGGGATAGCCGAGGATAACGATAGGAGTGGAAGCATGCAATGGTACGACGAGCGATAACGTTGTTTTACACGAGTAAAAGAGCGACGCTTTTACCATATTTCAATAATTTCGTCCAAAATCGCGAGCAAAAAAGGGAGTCGTTTCAAAAAAAATAAGACAACTCTAGAACATTCGGTTTTTCCTTCCCTTTTTCCTGTGTTTATCCCTATGAAAATATGTGTATGCCCAGTGTCCAGCTCATTCGTAAACCAAGTCAATGTTGTAGCACTCGAGTCAAGTACGTTAATATCTCGGAATGGCTTAAGGCAAATTGAACAAAATGTGTTGAGTAAATGTATGACGTGTTGATCAGTGTCTCCAAAGAATTTTGACGAGCAAAAAAGATGGATGAATGTAAAGATCGACTTTCCTTGATCGAAGAACAACAACAGTCGTAGAAAAATATTATTCTTTTTTCATGGATTCGAATTGTAATTATCGACTCAAAATTACAAGGAGGAATTACCAGAGTGTATGTGGAAAGTTACATCACCGCAGATTTTGTCCCCAGAGATTTACGATTCATAACGAGTAGACTCGAAACGCACTTTGGAACGCGAACGAAAGGGACAGATTGCTGTAATTTGGGTTAACCGCAATACGCGTCTCAACTTTGCCGAATTATCGCGAACATCCCCGGGCTTCGTGGTAAACAAGTATGATATTTATAGAAAACGAAAGGAAAAAATCAACGATACACAATAATACATATAACGTTTATACTCACAATCTGGTGGTGAAAGAATTCACAAAGGAATTCAGCGTAGGTGCCATTGTTCCGTCGTTTTATTGCACTCGTAGATTAAAAAAAACACGTATATTTCACTCTCTCGACTTGTTTCACACGCGAATGCTTCGGTTCAACTGCTGCGTTATAATTTTTATACAGAGACCGAGAATGTTCATGAATCGTTGAAGTGGATTCTTTTTGGGGACACGTCAGTAATATTCCTGTGCGTAAATTTCACTCGAGCTTCCCATTGGCCCAGACACTTCAAAGTCGCCGGAGCGTCAGCTTTCACGAGACAAAGACACATATAATGTGACGTGTGGTTGTACGAGTGAGACGGAAATAACGGCATATAGCGATTGAAACGGTGCTGGCCTCTGGAACGTTACTGGAAACGTGCGACAAGCCCCTCAAGGACCTTTCGGGCTTGTAGCGGGGAAAAGAGAGGTTAATGTCGAATGGTATGATGTGGAAGTCGTCATACTGATGCGTGCGATCAAAACAACAGGGCCAAAGACCAGCGTCCGTACTTTTCCTGTCGTCATTTACACGTATTATAAATTTTAAGCGAGTAAAACATTAATTACCATTCTTAATTGTAATTGAAATGCATATATAAATGTTAAAACTTTTTGCTGACTGCCAATAAAGGATTGATCACAACAAATTGACTATAATTGGATTATCAACTTGCATTGCCGGAGGGTGGTTGACCCGCATCATTAAAAACTTTATGGAATAGGTCTCAGTTTATAGGTCTGGTCAAAGTTGCTACTGATAATAAACAGCGATTATTTATAGAATATCTTATTTAAGCGTAGTTGTTTCAGGATTTTCTTTCTTCGCTTCTCTTATTCCATCAATTCGCGGGGTTTGCGGTCGAAAGTCAATCGGTACGACAAACAAAATGCGCATCTAGTTTACGTGTAAGGATTGGAGATGGCGGCACGAGTTCAATGACACACTAGCGCCATCTCTTGTCGGGTGGCGAGATCGTAATACCGACCGAAGATAAAGAAGAGCACGGGTAACGTAGGTTGGAAAACGGTCGAAAGTTTGTTATTCTGCCGTAGTGTGGTGCTCCAAAAATCTTTTCTGATCTAAGGAACAACTGTCCGGAACGAAACAAATAATGGCCGACTAGTGTTGTTATTGCGTTCGGTCCGTGATGATTATTCGTATTACATTAAACTCGTGACGTTCTGGCACTTGGCTTATCGTCGTTTCTGTTTTTGCGTCATCGATTGTCTGTACAGTCGAGCTTTGTAACAAGATTGCGAAGTCCTTTTACCGTATGTCGTGCCGGTTGCGCGAGTGCTGAAAGTTCCATCGCTTGTTAGCCGATTTCGTAGAAAATCTGCATCGAAGAATCACCAAACGCTGCCGCAAATTTTCATTCATAGAATGCTTTGAGATTTGTGCTCGGTTCAGCCGTTGCGTTCGAAAGTTTCGCAATGGATCTGGATTGCGATAATCGTGACGATACCAACGACAATGAAAACTTGTCGTTACGCGATCATCGTGACATTGTGTGCGACAACGAGCTGTTTTTGATCTCGTAAAAGTGTGTGGGTGTTGTCACAACGAGGGGGACTGAGTCATTTTCTTTTACACTGTTTGTGACTCTCGCGAGAGAGTCATCGACGCGTGTCTTTATCATCATGGTTCATATACCGAGTGCCTATACATATAATTTTTGGACCAAAACGCCCACGGAAGTCGTCGAGTTGACATGTCTTATGCCCAACGGTGTTGTCATTCCCTTCGAAACAAATCGCAACACAACGCTCGCAGAGATCAAAGAGGTGAGAATAATTGCGATCTATTATCTATAAATTGCATTTTCTCTGTTTATAACGATAAGCGAGAGAATTATTTTGAAGTGTGCCCAACCGTACGGCAATCAAACAATCCTAATGTTTTTTTCATTCGACCGATAACCCGCCAATTTTGTCGTAAGGGCTTCAAGCAATTGGGATTTTCAATTAAGGCCTAGGGCCCACTTGGTTGCTGGCAGTAATATCTTAAATGAAGATGCATCTTTATCCACGGTTGTAGCTTTTGTAAGATATATGAAAATATCATTATGGTTCAATTGAATGATGTCAGGATTGTTAGATTGCCGGGTTATCAATTAGGGCGAAGATTCAATTTTCCTCATGTACAGATAGAAGGGAAGGAATTCTAATTTTATATTCAATTTCATAGGATCTCTGGGACGAGGCAAGCAAGTATCCCTTGCATGGAACTCTGAAAGATGCGCCTTCCTACGTTTTCTCCTGCATCAATTCCAATGCAGAAGCTGAAGAATTGCGCGACGAAAGCAGACGGCTCTGTGACATAAAACCCTTCTGTTCTGTACTGAAAGTTATTGAACGAGAGGGTGTTAAGGGTGACAGAAATTTGGATTCCAAAATAGGTCTCCTAATAGGCAAGGGTTTGCATGAATTTGCAACTCTGAAGAACTCCGAGGTTAACGACTTCAGATGGAAAATGCGAGTACTTGGTGATGACATTGCATTGAGCAGACAGAAGCAATTGTGGGTAGAGAAAGTGCACTACCAGTATCCATCTCGATTAGCACCTACACCTGCTATACCTAAGAACATTGAATCACGGCTCAAAGATGGTAATATTGTGCTCGTCACCAAGTTCGAAAAGTCTGAGGTGAGTTAAATCATTTATAAAAGAGCTATGAAATATTGCAGGTAATGAATTTGCGCAAGTTAATCGTATCTTCGTATCAAAAACTCAATTATATTATTTCTAATGTTAGCAAAAATAATTTCATATTTTGACAATTTCATGCATATCTCCGTCTTGCGGTTCATTTTTTTGACTTGCTCGAAATGAATACAATTGGATATTTCGGCATCATCGATCTATGCTTTTCCAAAGTATTCGCTGGTGGATCGATCGTATCAGCAGCAAATCTCAGGGTCTTCTTGTCCTTTTCGTTCTTCTCTTTGCTTAAGATACTCATATTTAAATCTTCGTTAGGCTTTGTAAGCATCGACTTTAACACGACTGGTTCTACACTAACACTGGATTCTGCATATTTAGCTTTATTCCTTTCTTCATCTATTGAGACATATTGGTTTGGCATCTCTTCTGCTTGTTCATCGGATTTTCTGGAACTGTCAGTTTCATGTGCTTTCTTTACTTCTAGCATGCTGTCATTTCCTCCAATCAGAATAGGATCAGCATCTATTAACGTTGGTTCGATAGGCAACATCCTTTCGCTGAACGACAACGTGAGATTGTTCGTTTCATTGTCAACGTTAATAGTTGGCGGTTTTGGAAGAGTTATTAAATTATCGAGTGTAACTACTGTCTCATTTATGACAGTCGATTCTCTATAACTATCTCCATCCTTAAGAGTCATGTCTGGTTCGGTTCTCTTCTCATTGAGGCGAGCGTTTATCGTTTCCAATATCTCGATGTTTGATTCAGATGGATTGGATTCCAAGCAATTCTTAAGCAAGAGTAACTCAGCCTGTAACATAATGAAGTAGAAAGAGATGCAATACACGAAGAACTTTGATTAAATAAATGGGACATACTTCGCCAGATTTGGCTTTGTAACGCCAATATCTCAGCTGCCTTCCCATTCTGTGCTTTTCCTCTTCCTCCAGAAGAGCATGTATAGAATTGTTCTCGAGTTTCTTTCTCAATTCCTCGATTTCTTTTTCCTTTTTGGTCACCAGTGATTGCAAAAAGCTGTTCATGTAGGTAAATCGAAAGAGCTATTGAAGAATTATCTCTTGAATAATTAGATAATATATGCGTAATGCACTTGAATAAAAATACTAACATAAAATCGGTTTTTGGCAATTGTTGGCTTTTTGTCGTTTGACTTTGTTTTTTCTGTTCGTCCCTAAGTTGGTTTTCTAATTCCCCAATTCGGGCTTTGTATTTACTGATAAGATTCGCATCTTGTTCGATTTTGTCAATCGCATCTGCCTCCCATTTTTGAAGTAACAACGCACGTTCGGTTTTCAATGCCGTTATCTCTGCTTCTTTAGCTCGAGACGAACGCTTGGCTTCGAGGTAACTGCTTTTCATAGCATTCATTTTGTCAAGTGTGCTTTTACGACGATCTTCGACTTCGGCAAATATCGAATTTCCTAGAAATTTCGGGTGAGATTCATGGGTAAATGAAAAATTGTTAGGAACTGTTTTAGAGTTCGTAGCTTCTTATGACCAAATAATGTCTACGAATGTTTCGTGTACCCTTTGGCCTATTTGTTACAGGACCAACTTTCAGTGATTCTAATTCCATTCGGCAGTCAAGTAATTCTCCCTTCAATGATTCTGTTATATCATTCTTTTCCTTTAGTTGTTTTTTTGTTACCTGCAGTTGAACATGCGATGTATTAACGATACAAATTATCATGAGAAATCATAGTTTTTTAAATGTTTAAATCTTATGTATGGCTATGCTAATGTTATACTCACTTCGAGAATTTCTCTCAATTCGTACAATTCCTTTTCCATAACATTTTTACTTTCCTCCTGTTTTTGTGTAATTTCTTTTTCTGCAATCCATAGCTGTGTTACCTCTTCAATTCGGGATTTTAAATATTCAGAATCATCATTTACACTTATGGAACATTGGAAATGATTAAGAGATTCTGTTTTTTGTTCATTAATTTTTATAGTTTGGCGTAAATCTTCATTTTCCTTAGATTTGTTTGCCATTTCGTTTTCCATATCCGCGAGTCTATTTTCTAGTTCTTTTGTGTAATCTGTATACCTGTCCAATTGCAATAATTACTAAAAAAAAAATTGCTAACACGAAAGTTATTGAAATATTGATTACTAACTTTTTTTCATTGTCGCGAAACCTTCGATCCATGCGAGCTATATGCTCGTCAAAATCTTTCTCCATTGATCGATTATATTCTCTCAGCTCTGTTTCCATGATCTTTCCAGCTTCGAGTTTTCGTTGTAGATCATAAACTTCTTGTTTGTAACATTCATTCTCCGTGGATAGCTTAGATATCCGAACTCTGAGACCTTCAACATCTTCCATAACTTCATCTTCCATTATTATACTGTCCGCGGTGCAAACAAATGTTGCATTCAAAGACATTTTGAGGTTATGAAATTTTACGAATTCGTTCAACCGCTCGTTTACTCGATGTTGGTTTTGATTAATCGTTATGCACTAGCTAAAAGATACGTAACGATACTACCCGTTGCATTAGTTCACATTTATTCACTTGAAACCTACAATGTTTTTTTGACAAATACAAATTTTCTCTTATAACCGTCATTCGAATGTAGTTGGTCTTAACGTTCCGTTCAAACGGACCGTATACAAATGCACATATACATTGTCTTTCTCGGTTGGTAAAGTAAAATTCTGAAACATCAGCCGGAGATTATAATGCTAACGCCAACGGATATACTTGGGCAAAATGCGAATGTTTTCACAGAACCAAAACTGATGAAAATTTATTACGGTGCCGAAGTTACGACACATAAAAACTATGGGTAATCCAATTATATTTGCATCTATTTCATTACAGACAACTTTCACCTTTCAAATATCACACGATACAACGCCGTATCAATTATTGGTACTGATTCTCAACAAAAGAGCAAACACATTGATGTCCAAAGGTGAAAAACCGAAGGATTTCACGCTGAAGGTTTGTGGCCAGGAAGAATATCTCATTGGCGATTATCCGCTAATACAATTCAGTTATATACAAGACTGTCTCGCGAGGGACATGACACCGACTCTCGTTACAATGAGTATAGACAGTGTAAAAGTGGATAGAGAGAATATTTTTGAAAATCCGGAATTGGATACGCTCAAGCGCGCGAGACCATCCTTTTCAACTTTAACGCTGCGGAAAAAGGGCAAACACATATCAGCCTGGAAAATAGATGATTTGTTCGTCTTCAATGTCAATGGGATATCAAGACTCAATTGCGATGCTGCGCACCGAACAGTAGAGGTATATGAGAATCAAGGAACTAACTTTTTCTATATTCAACGCATTATTACAAATTCTATAATTTGTATATTTCGTTTATATTTGATTAGATTGGATTGCAAGCTGGCCTCTTTCACGGTGGAAAATCGCTCTGCGAGAGCAAGAAAACCAAAGAAACGATAGTCAATGCTGATGGTAGTTGCGAGTGGGAAGAGACACTTAGATTTGACATCAAAGTACGCGACATACCACGTATGGCACGGCTGTGTTTTGTACTTTATGAGATAAGCAAGACTTCTAAAGGCCTCAAGAGTCGCAGACTTGTCAAGGACTCGAAACAGGAGTATTTCATTAATCCACTGTGTTGGGCAAACACGACAATATATGACTTTAAATCACAATTAAAAACTGGTGCAACGACACTTTATACGTGGACCTATGCGGAAGATATGCAGAATGAAGATTTGTTGCATTCACTGGGCACGGTAGTTTCTAATCCTCACATAGATCGTGCTGCAGCTCTCATGCTTACCTTTCCCAAGTACGTTTTCGACCTAGGGCTCAAAAAGAAATTTCGTTATATCGGCTGGGTCATAATTTTTGTAATTCACATTACAGTTATGGTAAAGACAAATCCGTGCTGTATCCGTCGCCGGAAAAAGTTATCGAGTATGCGACAAAATTAAATGAATCTGCGGAGGAGCGAATGACTGACGAGGAGCCGACTCAAGAGTCCCGGGCGAACGAGATGCAACAAATCGAACAGCTCAGATCCCTCGCTGATAGAGATCCTCTTCACGAACTTCACGAGCAGGAAAGAAAAACCATGTGGACACTGAGACGTCATTGTCTTCACGAGATCCCAACGTTATTGGCCAAACTTCTTCACTGTGTCGAGTGGAATGACCACAGGTTTTCTTTTGTCTTTTTTCACTTTTTTGTCCCTTTGACGTCCGGTGATACTAAAAGGTTGTAACTGTTTCTCGAATTCAGGGAAGTGGCGGAAGCGACTGCGCTTGTTCATCAGTGGCCAAAATTACCAGTTGAGCGAGCCCTTGAGCTTTTGGATTATGCATACGCTGACCAGACTGTTCGAAGTTTTGCCGTTCGATGTCTGATCGATGTTACCGACGACGATCTTAGTCTTTTTCTTCTTCAACTAGTACAAGCTCTGAAGCATGAGAATTATCTCTCCTGTGATTTAACGGAATTTTTGTTAAGGCGAGCTCTCAATAATCAGAGGATAGGACACTTTTTGTTCTGGCATCTGAGGTGATTTGTTCGACATTTCCTTAGCGATCTTTTGAATGTGCTCAGTACTTTGTCAATATATATTGTATCTGCGTTTCAGGTCGGAAATGCATGTGGGTTCCGTCTCGGTGCGTTTCGGTCTGATACTCGAAGCTTATTGCCGCGGCAGTCAACAACATATGCGAATGTTATCGAAGCAAACGGATTGTTTGGATAAACTGAGAATTGCATCAGAACAGGTCAAACAACGCAAAGATCGCAAAGCGGCTCTTCAGGGCTTTCAGGATTTCATTCAAGAGCCACATTGTCAGGAGGCCCTGTCTAATGTACTGAATCCTTTGGATCCGAGTTTTCGATGGAAACACGTAAAGTAAGCACGCTGAATATTCATGAAAATTTGCATCATTTCAGGGCTTTAGGTTCGAAATGCATCTCACGTACTTTGCTTTCAGAATCGACAAGTGTCGAGTTATGGACAGCAAAATGCGCCCACTATGGCTGGTATTCGAGAATGACGATACGTTTGGCGACGATATTTATCTTATTTTGAAACACGGCGATGATCTACGGCAGGATATGCTGACATTACAGATGTTGAGAATTATGGATAAATTGTGGAAGAGAGAAGGCCTAGATTTACGTATGAATCCTTATCGTTGCATCTCCACGGAGAACAGAGTTGGAATGATCGAGGTTGTGTTGAATGCCGAGACGATAGCTAATATACAGAAGGAAAAGGGAATGTTTTCCGCCACGGCTGCATTTAGGTAAATCATCATATACTCATTGATCTCAATTAAGTGATCCACGATGATCAGGATTAATATTACTTGTATCGTTACTCACAGACGAGGATCTCTGCTGGCGTGGCTAAAAGATCACAACCACACGGAAGCAGCATTGAACAAGGCTATCGAAGAGTTCACACTAAGTTGTGCGGGTTACTGCGTCGCCACGTACGTCCTCGGGATCGCCGATCGTCATTCCGATAATATAATGGTCAAGAAGACCGGTCAACTCTTTCACGTCGATTTCGGGCACATACTCGGTCATTTCAAAGAAAAATTTGGCTTTAGACGTGAGCGCGTACCGTTCGTATTGACCAATGACTTTGTCCATGTTATAAACAAAGGCCAAACGAAGAAGGGACAAGCGGTGGAGTTTCAACGTTTTCAGAACTATTGCGAGCAGGCGTTTCTCGTTCTGCGACGCCACGGTGGTCTCATACTCTCGTTATTCGCGATGATGATATCAACAGGATTGCCAGAACTTTCGTCGGAAAAGGATCTTAATTATTTGAGAGATACGTTGGTGAGTCTCATTCTTTTTATTGAAAGGAAGCTTCTTCCCTTGGGATTGTATTTACAAAATTTGTTTGCTACGTTTTTCTTTTTGCATAGGTCCTCGAAATGTCTGAGAGTGAAGCGCAGAACCACTTTAGAAGTAAATTCGACGAGGCTCTTTGTAATTCGTGGAAAACTTCGTTAAATTGGGCCTCGCACAATATGGCGAAGAACAACAAAACAACGTAAGCGTTGCCGCTATAACTGTCGGCATCGAGGGAGGTAAGAAGACTGCACGTGCTCAAAGTAAGAAGAAACAGAAAAGCAGAATAGATAATTTAGTGGAAAAGAAACGATTACTCGTGTACTCGTCTAATAGAATCGAATGAGACTGGTAATGGGAAATAATTCGTGAATTTCACTTGGCCATTGAGGCAGGTGATAAAAAAAAAGAAGAAGCATCGAATCACTGTAACTTTGGTGGATAATAATCAGCAAACTACGATGCCTTCAAGCGGCGGAATCGTTCTACTGAAATGACTGCGGTGATAACGAGATTTTTTAATTCGCTGCCCTTCACTTCGTAGTTTCGAGGCGTAATCTAAGAATTTGTTTTTCCTCTCTTGATCATACAAACGCTATTTCGAATCACTCGCAGAGATCGCAATGTGATAACCCAAAGCAATATACAATTACACATACGAGAGACAATGCGTGGCATTCCGAACGTTGAACTCTCTACGATCGTTGCAAAATATACGCGCTATGAAAACATTAAGCACGAATTTCACAAATCCGGTCGAACTTCACGATTTCTATCTGACACACGAATTAGTTAGTTATTCTCAAATACTTGTATGATATTTAGAAATCGATAGCCCATTGCGGGTATAAATACTTTTGAGCACATCGAGTATATTAGAAAATAGGTCGAGACGAATGCGATTCAACGTTGGCCCCTGGGCCAGTTTGTAAAACTTTTTGGGAATTCTTTGGAAACAACAACGTTTTAGGAAGATCGTGTGTAAGAAGAAACACACACACATTTATATAAATATATATATTATACATTATTTCCTCTCCTCGGTAAGAATTCTCGTGAATCGAAGAACTGTGTTGAGCCTGCGAAAAATTTACAACAAGCGACCCGTACGTGGATTCTCATATTGAGCTTTGTAAATTCGCTTGTAAAATTATATCGAAAATTAGATTTTTCAGGACACAGTACAATAAGACGGCGATTATGAAAGGCATGTGAGGAAGATGATGTGCCCGATATGACGTAGATAGTGCCAATAATGTAATAGCTTTTAATTTACCCAAATGTTCGGTATAAAACTAGTTCGAGGAAGAAATTTGAAATATCCGGGCTCGTGGAGCTGGAGTATATTTCACAGACTGGTATATTTCGTGCACCGTATAGCCGCCTTCGTCAACGCATCTTCGTACTTGCTTCTTTTTAATTTTGTTCTTTTTTCCATCGTGCGTCTGCAATCTCGGCTGATAATTCTAGGCATGTTACGTGCGCGTATGAATTTTACAATCTCTCTGAATTGTAAACTTGGCGTCATCTCCAGAAACAAGCAAGTTTGGATTTAGATAGCGGAAGGACGAAGTAAAAGAAGTAAATAACATGTAAGCAAGATGTTGAAGCGAGGAAATTTCGTGGTGCAGTTTTAGCGAATAAAAAACCGGCGTTTTGATATGATGAATTGCACCTTGAGAAGGCTATTGGTAATTGAAATATTATGTACATTGGATTGGAACTAGGAAAGTACGATAAAAGCATCGCCGCTAAAGTGAACGACAACTTTGTAAGTTGCGTTATCCCTGAACGTGAAAAGAAGTGTGATTGTATTTTACATCGTGATAGGAGAAAGATTATGAGAATTATTACGTTAGATAGACCACGACGTTGTTTAATAATGAAAAAGTGATGAAAAAAATATGTTTGTATCACAAAGACATTGCGCGGGTTTCTTCTTTTTGTCAAATCGTGTATCTCGCGGTCTTGTGAAACATTGTGATCGGTTGTGATGGACAAAAATTGGTCGACTCGTGTTTATAAATCGCTGAAAAGCCTCTACTTTTTCTCGCACTCGTGCACTCTCTTTATCTCTCTTTGTCTCTCTTATACATCTTTCGATTTCTCTCACCTGTCCTCTCTTTTCGCTCAGTACGCGTTTACGAAAATTAAGAAAAATCTACGGTGAAAAGAAGCTTCGTGATGAAACGTTTTTTTTCGTTAGCTTTGGTCGCAATGCAACCAAACTCAATGCAATTACTACGCTACTACTATCGGTATCATATGACTATTATTGTTTTTTTTTTAATTGCTACGACTGTAACTATTATTATTACCGTCATTGTTATAGTAATTCTATCACAAACAAACGAAATCTATCGCTATTACTCTATCTGTAAAACTCATACTGTCATTTATATATTTAATGCAAAAAGTATACAATTAGATTTAGTGGGTCACGTTCAAAAAGTTTTTAAACGTGCCTCTTCGATAATTCAATCGACTCCTCGTTCACGATTTATTTTGTTTTTTTTTTTTTTGTTCATCGTGTTCCACGCTGTCGCAAGGTAATGCGATAAAGTCTTTCAACTAATCTAATATCGAATGAATTTTAAGAAAGAGCAATGCGACGATCGGCCAAATCTTTGTAAAAATATGAAACTTTTGTTTTTACATAGAACATTTTTGGAAACTGTTATTGAACAGCCTGTATTCGTGATTTTTTCACAAACAAGAATCAAATGCTACAAAGGCAAGGAACGAGTAATAGATAAGACAGCAAAAAGTTCCAATGCAAAAAAGTAGTTTCCATAAAATTCAGCACGTTCAAACGATCATGAAAAATTAGCAATATTAAAATTGCTTCTTTCTAATTCTTTCTTGCACACTCTCGATGAACGACGAGGTCGAATTTACGTGATTAAATAATAATAATAAAAGCAACGATAATAATAATCGTAGTTATATACATATAAAATTTCGCCGCTCCGTCGACTATCCTTGTAAATATATACCGTTTAGCGTTTAAATATACCAAATCCATCGTATTTCAACGTTATTTATAAAGCCGACTGTAAGAACGAAAATAAAAAAAATGAATAGCAACATTGCGTGTACCCTTATCGAACTGAACGCTTCTTTAAAATACAGTTACTATAGTTCGAGTTAGTCTTTTCCTCGGTAAGATGCCAATCAAGAAGTTGCAATAGTCAGGGCAGATACGAAGAAACATCAAAGGTGTTTCGGAGACCTGTGCTCGAGTTCTGTGGACGAGCTTCGTTCAGTCGTTGCGCGATCGTCAACGTTGTTAGGTCGTTTACCGCAAACAATTTTCTATCATAACATTTTTTCAATTGACTCCTTTTTCTGATTATTTGACATGCAAACTTGTTTGATACAATTCATCGTTCTTCATGTATATTCAAATTAATTAGGCAATGTGCCACCGTTTAACGATAATATCTTTTTAGTATATTACCGACGTTATTTATAAGAGAAGAGTGATACTGCATAGTTTCAACGATCCGATAGTGAATATTATCTCGAAATTTTTGAATCCTAAATAGGAGAACGTAGAATATTATCCGAACGATCACTCGATGATCTCTATCGATTTTAATTTATATAACGCGTTGTAAACATTTATCAAACTAAAAACGAGACAAGTGATATTTTACCATGGCTATAGTTTATCATTTTTCTGTGAGAAAAAGTGTGCTCGTGTTTCCCTCGAAGCTTGACGAGTAAATAAATTTTTGAAGACATCAGCTTCAACGAAGCTGTTTGTGATTTAAAGGCAAAAATCTTTGGACTTCTTTTGCCAAGATCGAGGAGAAAAGAACTTGGGAAAAGACGCTTGACGATATTCCAGAATTGCTGAAAGTAAAAAGAAAGAAACGTTATTGAGGTATGACGGCTACAGAAGAGAAAGAACCATTGATAGTAGCTGGTACTACGGCATCAACGAGCACCGGCCAGCATCACAGAATTTCATACGATGCCGTCGCTTTCGTAAGTCTCATTGTAATAAATACTGTGTCATTAATAAATCCATGTTATTCAGTAATATATACTTAGTTGAATTCCATCGGAATGAATAACAAAAAGCTATCGGAGAAAAATACTTGTAATAGTAAATAGTTGAAATGACTCGAAGCTACCAACCGGATGCATTATGTAACGTATCAGCCCTTAACCGCGTGCAAACTTTCGAATGTGTAGTTTGCAACATAAACGAGAGTTTTGTAATATTCCTGTTGCTTCTAGCTCGCTATACGTTTACGATTATGCATATGGTACTACGTGCACTCGTGGGGCATGTCGTTTGCCTTGACGAGACCTCGACATCATCATTCTAGATAAAATGTAATGAGAAATAAAGATACTTTACAATGAAGATAAAATCTAACGAGACGGATAATCTCTGTCAAAATTCTCCAATAATTGTAGGACTCTTTAGGTCGAAAGACAAAATTTAAGAGGTTCATTATTACATTGCACGTAATCGATTTGCACTATTTCATATCTTTCGCTCATCTTATGTGGGCCCTGGAAGTTTATAGGAAACCTTACAGAGCAGACAACGGGAAATATATGCGTAGGGGTGTACGGTGCTCCGAATCACCAGAGAACTCAGACAAGGCTTCTCTCAATGAAGAACAGCGGGTCTATCTATGTATCGCCAACACGAGGGCGATGTCCTCATATATATGCTCTATTTCTCCTCTTCATATTTTCAATGGATATTCTCGTTTTTGGTTGAAATGGCACTGAATGCGAATCTGTAATTGTGAAGTAAAGAGAAAGATTATTTATTTTTATAGGAAGTTGAGAATAATAGGAGATAATAATGGTAGCTGAGTTGTTTAATATGCATATTAGGTTTTCAATGGATAACAGAATAGTATAATGAGTTATTCACGTAACATGGAAAAACTGGTGACGTTTGTTTTCACCGTTGGAATTCAATTTGTCTGTAAACTATAGAGATATAAACAACTCTGGAGACAAGTCCTTTGATTCGATATCCTTGAGTTGAATTACATACAGTATGTGCGTATAGTAGTGGTCAGTTGCATAATCATATAATGCTATACCTAGGATTTCTTATCCTCCGCAAATATCAGGACTAGTTTATTTAATTAGCATTACGTATATGAACGTGTTGATGCTGTGACCCAAATTAATGTCTTATCTAAGAATATGAATTCTCGCTGCCAATCAACTTGATTGATGCAAGAGAATGAAATCTATATTTCTGAGTTAATAGCCTATAAAGCATTGCTTAAAAATTCTTTAATTATATAAAATTAATCGTTGTTTACTTCAGTTTGATCCGAAGGGAGATGGCCACAGAGCGGAGACACGAACCCAAGAAGGCGAGTCTGTACTTCGCATGGAACCCATTTTTTCATCCGGTTACAATAAAGATCGAACTGTCGAAGCCAGCGAAAAGATCACGTACACGTGGAGCGACGTCAACGTTTACTATGTTAAAAAAAAGAACCGGATCTGGGATCGCCTCGGGGTGTTTCGGAGCAAACGACCTGTCGAACAAAAGCACATACTCAAAGATGGTAAAAAAAAGTGTCAATGACGAATAAAATTAATCATAGATTATTGATAAGCGATTAATTATTAATATCATACGTTAAGTATCCGGAGTCGCATATCCTGGTGAACTTCTCGTTATTATGGGATCATCCGGAGCAGGAAAAACTACTCTTCTCAATGCCCTGACCTTCCATCCTGGTCGTGGAGTCACAGTTTCCGGTATGATGGCAGCAAATGGTCAGCGAGTTAGCCCAAGCGTACTAATCTCGAGAACTGCCTATGTTCAACAAGATGATCTTTTCGTTGGCACTCTTACTGTCAAGGAGCATCTTCTCTTTCAGGCGATGGTACGAATGGACCGTTGCATACCTTATCGTCAGAGACTCAAGAGAGTCAATGAAGTCATTTCAGAAGTAAGTACAAGTATTTGAAAATATGTTATATAGTTCCATCGGCAATTGAATTGGAACAGGTGAAGCTATAACAAAAAAATGTCATTGTTATTAAAATGATAAATGAATTGAGAAATGTTTGATAAGACTTGCCATTTCTTCATAGCTCGCACTCACGAAATGCAAAAACACCGTTATCGGTATTCCTGGACGTGTGAAAGGTCTATCCGGTGGCGAGATGAAGCGACTCTCGTTCGCCTCGGAAGTTCTTACAGATCCGCCTTTGATGTTCTGCGACGAGCCAACTTCCGGTCTTGATTCATTCATGGCACATCAAGTAGTCTCGGTTCTTAAAGATTTAACCCGTGAGTAAAACGAACTAAACAAAAACAATTATTCAGATCTCGATTACTCCAATAAGTTAAGTATGGATATGATTTTTTGGCAGGTCGAGGAAAAACGATAATAGCTACTCTCCATCAGCCTTCGTCAGAGCTGTTTGCTCTGTTCGACAGAATATTACTAATGGCCGAAGGTCGAGTGGCTTTTATGGGAGCGCCGGAGCAAGCCTGTACCTTTTTCAAATCGTGAGTCGAGTCAAACAAACAAAAAGTAATTTGGAAATTAAAAATAGAAAATAATCTGTACTTTGATTTATCTAGAATGGGAGCTGTCTGTCCGAGCAACTACAATCCTGCTGATTACTTCGTCCAAGTATTGGCTGTTGTACCAGGACGTGAGGTTTCTTGCAGACACGCCATCAATTCCGTCTGCGATGCGTTTCAACGAAGCGATCAGGGAATGAAAATTGCTCTCGAAGCCGAAACAATTCAAGGCGAATTCGAGGATTCGTTGAAGGATCCCGGGTCAACGCGAACTGGAAGTTCACCTTACAAGGCTTCTTGGTGCGAACAATTTCGAGCTGTGCTTTGGCGTTCCTGGCTGTCGGTTATCAAAGAGCCAATATTGATCAAAGTTCGACTTCTCCAGACTCTGGTACTGTTTAATCAACTTACCAATGAGTTCTGTTCTCATGTTTGTGTTATTTAATATTATGTTTTAAATTTCAATTCTAGATGGTGTCACTTCTCATCGGTGTCATCTATTTTGGTCAAAAGCTCGATCAGGATGGAGTCATGAATATAAACGGATCCTTGTTCATATTTCTTACAAACATGACGTTCCAGAATGTCTTCGCGGTGATAAGCGTTAGTATTTCATTGTTTATCACCTTTATCCTTATTTCTTCTTATTTTTACCTTTCTTTCGTCTTCTTATTTTCAGGTATTTTGCGCAGAGCTTCCAATCTTTTTAAGAGAGCATCGCAACGGAATGTATCGAACCGATATATACTTCATATGCAAGACTCTCGCAGAAGCTCCAATTTTCATAGCTGTACCAATGGTTTTCACGACTGTCGCTTATCCAATGGTCGGTCTGTATCCCGGTGCTGAACATTTCTTCATCGCAGCTGGAATTCTCACGTTGATTGCCAACGTCGCCACATCCTTCGGTAATAAACAATCCAATATTTTTATTTGTTTTCTAGCAGACAGCCATTCATTCAGCAATTGATATCATGGTAAACAGGCGACATACTTATGAATAATCTCACAGAACCGATAGAATTACACAGGGCACGAGACTGTGAGCCGATTGAGTTACAGATCCTTAGACAATATTCTCCCCAACAAGCTAAATATCATTCACAAAAATAAGTGACAATATACGATACCACTTTCACTCGATGATTTCAATGCTATGGGAAAGAATAATTTCTTTTTTTCAGGATATTTGATCTCGTGCGCAAGTACAAATATTTCCATGGCACTTTCCGTCGGTCCTCCTGTGATAATTCCTTTTTTGCTTTTTGGCGGATTTTTTCTCAACACTGCGTAAGTATCGTTCATCAATTATACAATATTCAAAAATGATGATTCCAAGTTTTGTTGTAATCTGTAAAAGGTTTGACTTCTCCATAAAATTGTGTTTTTAACGATTTGTTTTTCGTTTATAGATCAGTTCCGCCGTACTTTAAATGGTTCTCCTATCTTTCCTGGTTTCGTTACGGCAACGAAGCTTTATTGATAAATCAATGGTCGGACGTTGATTCGATAGCCTGCACGCGAAGTAACGCGACGTGTCCAAAAACTGGAAACATGGTTCTTCAAACTTTCAACTTCCGGGAAGTAAGTGAAGTTGTGAAAAAAACTGAAAGATCATGAATTTTCCGTACTGAATTCTTTTTGTAAATGCTTTTCTGTTTTCAAAGGAGGATTTTTGGATGGACATAATAAGTTTAGTCTGCCTCATCATTGCCTTTCGGTTTCTTGCCTTTCTCGCTCTTCTCTCAAAAACTCTGCGGTCCAAATAGGAAGACACGTCGAGATCATAGTCATCGCTAATTACACGCCAAATGAATTGACAAAAAATGTTACAACATATTCTAGTCATCGATAGAACTGTCTTATGCAAAATTATTATCATATAAAACAGTTACATCGTTGATGAGAAAATTGCAAATGCAACGCAAATGTTGATGGCCACTTTCGACGATATTTAAAATTGTAAAAGATTGTGAAAAATCCGCAGCAAAGACATCCTTTTTATGTACTAATATATGAATTACTCTAAAATAATGAAAAAAAAAAACAACGGCTATACCGCGTCGATACATCTATTGCACATATTTATTATTTTTTTAATTACTCAGAATTATGAGATTGATTAAGTATACATTATAACTCATAGTTATTACCGATGACATGTATTATACTATGAGACCTAATTCGGCGAGAAGAATTTTTATAAAATTCTATTCACATAAAATAAAATCAATTCGCGTTAAATTAAAATTGTTCTAGTTAGTTAACAGATTGTGACAATTGCGTGATTGGTATTTCGACAAGTATACGGTGAGCTATGGAGATGAATTAAAAATAAGTAATTGGATTTTTTCGCAAATGATTGTTGAATGGTCGCAGAGTCTTGCTGACCGCGCTGCTCCAATATCGCTTGTAACCGCGAATGACGAGAAACCGGTTGACATTCACACCGTGCGACCGCACGTGAGAAGAAAAAAATCTTCGCATATACGTTTGTTATAGTATTAGCTCTACAAAAAGATTTTCACTGGTTGGCTGGGAATATGACAACGTTGGAAATGATATAACCAGCGTGTATACGAGCTGATAGATCGATTCCTGTCTTTCACGGTTACTTGGTACGTCCCACGTGGGCACTGACGGTGAAGTTTACGAAGAGAGAACATGATCGTTACAGAATCGACTTTCGTGTTACTCGATATCCTCGTGACAAATATAACAGAATCCTCGGTTGAGTATTAGACTACAAACATGAAACAAATCTAGTTTACGTTAATGATCTTCAAATAGTACGGAAAGATTTCAGAAATGAATGTATTATTTCAATGTTTTTATAGGCTGGTATAAAAAATAGTGCAGAAATGATCGAAGATGTACAATCGTGGTAAGTAATTTGAAGAAATATATTCTTTACATATATCTTATGTAGATTTTCCTACTTTAGAATCGATACAAAAATTCAACTCTGTAATAGTAAAATTGATCCCCTAGTTAAATTAGCTCAAAGACGATGCTCATTTACTCGCTACTGTTCCTTCATCTCTTTCTCGAGTACGTTATTATAATGATAAAAAAACGTGGTTTAAGTGTAAAGTACGACGAGGTCCAAGTAGAATGTATAAGGTTTCGGTCTTCGATTACCATAATCCGGAGTGTCAGATACCTGTCGGAAGGTTCGCAGGTTTTATTTCGGTAAATACCAGTCCACCTGCAAAAAACCGGTAAACGGTTCCCTCCTAGAAATGAACATTAGATTGAGTGACGAAAAGTATGAGAAAAGATGTACGATAAAAAAAAAGCAATTATCTAGACTTACCGAGGTGCCAATATCTTTGTTTTGAACGTGAGAATGAAAGTATGGGAGGAGGACGAGAGCCCCCTTTCAGTGGCGAATCCCGCAGTCTTCCGGCACCCCTTGCACAGTCGTGCACTGCGAGTTGGCGGAGATAGCAGTAGCTGTCTCTCAGCGCTAAGGTTTCCTTGTAGGGGAAACTCGCGTGAATAACAATTCGTTACCGCGAGAGTGCCAACCAGACTGTATCAGCGTGAATGCTTTGTGAAATTAAAGAAATAGTGTACAATAGAGCAGGGCAAAAGCAATGACTGAAAATTCGGGGAATGTGAGAGCGCCAAGACTCTTCGATTCAATGGGCAAGGGTGTAACTCTATCTTGGCGAGATCTTTCGGTTTACGTGATGGATCGTGGCAGTAGTGTCTGCAAACAGCTCGTCAACAATGGTGAGTTGTCCCATGAAGAAAGAAAATTACCTTAAAGCAATGAAAATAGAATTCATATACTTGAATGGATTTTAGTGCGTGGAGCAGTCAAACCTGGAGATTTGACGGCGATATTGGGAGGAAGGTAATGAAACAAGATTTTCCAAAGTATGGATTTCATATAATTGAAATTGGTGCTCAAGATTTTGTATGTTAATTTATATAGTGGAGCAGGGAAAAGTTCGCTGATGACAGCACTTGCATTTCGAACGGGGCGTAAGTGTGATTATATTAATTCGTAAACAATCAACGAAATGCATCGCGATGTTGAGAGAGTGAATTTCTTTTTTTAGCCGGGATAGTAGTTCATGGAGATATTCGAATTAATGGACAAATACCCGGTTCTACTTTTATGCGACATTGCAGTGGTTTCATGCACCAAGAAGATATATTTATCGGTACTATGACGGTGTTGGAGCATTTGTGGTTCATGGCAAGTATTTTTCAAGCAGTACAACTTAATAGAATAATTTCTTCGACTCGAAAAGGATAGAATTTCTCTAGATAGCAAAAATTTTGTCTGTTTTACAAATGACTCGTGGCTATTTTGTTTCAGGCTCGTATGAAGCTCGATAGAAGAATGCATAATTGGGAAATACGTGAGAGGATAGACAGTCTGTTGAAGGAAGTCGGTCTCTCATCGAGAGGTGATGCGAGAATCGGCACGGGCGGTTATGACAAAGTATTGTCAGGAGGCGAAAAGAAACGTTTGGCATTTGCGACCGAAGTACGATAATTTTATAAAAAATTTCTCCCGCCTGGATTTTTAATACAAAGATCAGTTGAACGTTCATACCGTACGATCAATCTTATTTCTTATGCAGTTGCTGACCGATCCGAAAATTCTATTTCTCGACGAACCAACGACCGGCCAGGATTCTCACTCTGCAACCGTTCTCGTTTCTCAATTGACGGCATTTGCGCGCCGTGGTCGAACCGTTTTGTGTACGATACATCAACCGAGCTCAGCACTCTTTGATACCTTTCATCGTATTATCCTCGTCGCTGATGGAAGAATCGCCTTTGCTGGAACGAGAGATCAGGCATTGAGATTCTTCTCAAGGTTCCAAATTGATACTTTATCAACAAAGAAATAATTAAATGAATAATTAATAATATATTTCTTAACGTGTGATGCAAATCAGAGAATAATGTTAATTTATGTGACAAAGGCAAGGTCACGAATGCCCTAGAAAATATAATCCAGCGGACTTTCTTGTTGCGACATTGGCAATCGCACCTCGGGAAGAGGACACCTCACGAAAAACAGCACAGAGAATATGCGATGCTTTTCTAACGAGTGACGCTTGTCGGGAAATGGACGTGATATTACAGCTTGAACTCCACATGGCATCGTCTTACGATGTAACATTATATTTCTTTGTCACTTCATGGGAAAATTAGAATTTACTTTATTACTTTAATTTTTTCAGTGGCGAGAGGATATTCGAAATACAACCAACTTGTGAGTATTCAACAAAATTGCTTTGTATAAGTTTTACTATACAAGTTGATGATTACCTTCATTTATTCAACTGTTGATTACTTCAGCAAGCAGACCGCATGTTGGAAGAGGCTGTACTGGTTAACTCATCGAGGATTCATGCAAGTATTGCGAGATCCTTCGGTGCAGTGCATACGGATGATCCAAAAATTGGTAATTTGGCTGAAAGCTAAAAATTCTCTTTACTCAACCTGAAAATTGTTATTATAACTCAAATATTTCTATTATAGATAAACTCTTTTGTACTTTCAGTGTTTGGCTATCATGGCGGGTCTGTGTTTTGTAGGGGCAATCAACTTTGATCAATTGGGTGTTCAAGCGGTTCAAGGCGTCGTTTTTATTCTCGTATCGGAAAATGCGTTTTTTCCAATGTACACTACTCTATCTTTGATACCACAGGAACTACCTCTGTTTCTCAGAGAGCATAGAGCAGGAATGTATTCTACTCATCTCTATTACATCTCTCGAATTATTTCGCTGGTAAGAATATCCACCCCCCCCGAGGTAACATATTTTTTTATGATATCGGCATGAAGAATATTATTTAGCTTCCAGGGTTGATAGTCGAGCCTGTTCTTTTCACGACGATCGTCTACTGGTTGGCAGGACTCCGTCATACAATACAAGCTTTTGGTCTCACTCTACTTGTGGCTATTCTCACAATGAACGTTTCCACAGCTTGTGGTTAGCTCGTGATCTCTTATTATACATTTTTATTCTCAGTTAAAATGTGTTGATGAATAATATTTTTAGGTTGCTTCTTTTCGGCAGCTTTCGATAGCGTGCCACTCGCAATGGCCTATCTAGTTCCTTTCGATTATATTCTCATGATCACGATGGGCCCCTTCGTTAAACTTGGGTAAATCATGAATAAATAATTTGGACGATAGGCTTGAAGTTTTAAAAACTTACATCTTTTTTCAGAACCCTGCCAATATTCATCCGATGGGTCAGGTACATATCCTGGTTGTTGCATTCGACCGAAGCACTTACGATTGTTCAATGGAAAGGTGTACATAACATAAGTAAGCATACGTACATACACATTGTAATGGCGAAAAGATACGTTATTAATTAATGATTGTGTAAAACTCACCAGCTTGTGAGAACGAGGGCACAGAATTGCCTTGTCTGTCTGAGGGATCGGAGGTTCTCGATCGTTATGACTTTAACGAGAACAACTTTTGGGTTGACATCGTGGCGATGTCGATAATTCTCGCTATCTTTCATATTTTAGCGTATACGTGTTTGTGGAATCGATGTCGAACAAAGCGAATAAAGGCTTAACAATCACTATCTTCTCCATTCTGTAAAAATTAAACACACGAATTGTTATTAAATGAATAATAAATTCGACTTTGTGCAATAAAGGATCAGAGTGTATTTGTTTACTTTCTAGTTTACTACGCGCGCTCCGTGAAGTGCAAAAAATAGTGCTATTTTTCAAAGCGCATGCGCGTCATATTGGTTAGTCGATTTGTGTTGGCCGGTTCGCGGATTCCGGCTACCAATGCATTATCGTGGATGAACGGAGAGTCGACGACCCGCTAGATCGGTGAGCAAAGCTGCCGTTTGGATTTCCTGAGTTAAAGAAACCGCGTTAAACTTGCAATGTCATATCGTGTGACATTCAAAACGGACAATGTCTTAAGTGGCAGCAGTTATGAAGGAATTAATAATCGATTCAAGAATGTCCCGAACTCCCAATATTCTCCCTGGACGACAATCCCTAATGAGCTAATTGTAAGTATATTTACACGCTATTTCAGAATCATCGGTATAGAAAATTTGCAATTAGTCTGTCCAGAACATTTGCTAATCAAGACAGTCGGCATTTGGCACATTGCCCAATTCAGACGTTACAAATTTCAAGTTTTGAGTCGAATGAGAGTTTTCTCAGCCCGGGTATCAGAGATATCCAGAAAATGTAATTTTCCCACACTATTCTGCAGTCCATTGCAACAGTCGGTAACTAAAATTCATTCGAGTAGAGATAGAATCCTACAGATGGCGATCATGGCTCCATTTCTTAAACGAGCAGTTAAGAGATGGCGCTACGGCCGCCAATTCTTGAAGCAGTGTGTTGTTTTTTTCGTCGTGCAATCTACCTAGCAGTCGGTGAATCGCGTCTTAACCGTGTGTCCGCCATGTTCGTGTGGCGCATTGCGCAGCCGTTGCAGTGCCGATATAACAGTGCTCCAGAGAAGCAATGATGATGAAGCAGGAGTAGCAGACAGAACGCGCGTGAGTGTGGTTTTTTTCATGTGTTGCGTGTATGACTTGGTTCACGTCGCCATCTATCGCAGTGTAGGTTAGTCGGTATCGAAAACGCACAAGAGTGAGAGAGAGAGAGAGAGAGAGGGAGAGAGAGAGAGAAAGTGCCCTCGTCAGTGTGTTGTGAGCGCATCGAGTCTCTCCAGCGCCGCGTCCGCGTTACACGACCCGTGCGGCGAGTATAATCCACAACGTGAGGAGCCGCGGTCCTCGACGGTATATACGTCTATACAGTTGTGCACAGTCGCGCATCGTTGCCGCTGCTGCTACTGCTGTTTCGGTTTTAGTCGTGAATCGCGAAACGTACGTGATACATGTTAGCTCGTGTCGTTACTCGTAAAACGGCCGAGGAGTGTCGTCCGAAGAAAGAACGAATACAACAACGTGTAACAAAAGAAAAAAAACCAACGCGCGAGGAAAGAAATTGTGCAAACGAGGAAGATCGGTGAATGAAGATAAGTTTTGTTTGTGCAGTAAAAGGAGTATGCGCGGAAAAACGACGCCCGTGATGCTTACGGTTGCTGCTGCTGCTGCTGCTGCTGCTGCTGCTGCTGAACGCTACTCTCGCGAGTGCGAAACAACGAGAAACGTGATCGCAGTGAGCGAGGCCGCCTCCTGTGAACGACGCCGATGAGGTACCCAGGAATTCGAGGATAACCGAACGGTGAGTCTTGAAAAAATATTCTTTCGGACACTACTATATTCCCACGATTCTGAGAAAAATACAGTGCCACTTTGCCTTATTTTTTGAGACACTTGGAATATATGGGTTCGTGCACATATTATATATATATGTATATATATATACACGCACATGCATGCATGCATATATATATATATATATATAGTTTTGATTCTCGCATATTCACAATTATTGTTTCAGGAATAATTGATAATTTGAATAAATTTATTCGTTATTATTATTATCGACAATCGTCTCTAGTGGGGCCTTGTTATTTAGGAAGCAATATTACATTAAATAAGCGACATTTCTTATGAGTAAACAGCTGGGAATTTTTTTTTACTCATGATAAGAGTTAAACCCAAAATTTTCCCAGTGTTGATTCTTGTATTTTTGCAATACGAGAATTATCATTTCCTCTTCAATCTCTTCATTATTATTATTATCGACAATTGCTCGATATATATATATATATCAACGTAACAAAATCATTTCGCACCGTTGTGTTAGGATTATTGAATACAAGAAATGTTCATACTTGTATTAATCGAGGCTCGAATCAATAATTCTCCCGTAGAGGAAATCTTTTTAGTTATAAAAAAAACGTGGTCGTTGTTGAATCTTTATTTCGAATACGATATACGGCGAGGACCATATATACACGTTTTGCTTTCTCTTACTTAGAATAGGAGAATTTTCTTGGATACTTCGTTTAACGACACATAATTCCGTTGATTATATCATAAATTCTGTCAATGGGTTATTCGACCTTCATACCCGCTTTTCTCAACCTACATTGCATTTTCTTCTTTCAATCTCCTGTTATTATTCAATGAATTAAAAAAAAAAAAAGGGACGTACGTGTCGGCATGCGAAATGTTTGTCGAAGCCGGCGCAATGTTTTGACAGGTATTGTGCGCCCAATACATATGTGCGTTATCAAGAGAGAAACTGTAGAGATAAGAATAAAATCGAAGAGGAGATATTTCGTGCACGAATGAAAAACGTTTTATACTCTGCTCGCTCTCGAATTATCAATCCCTCGAATAATAATTCTCCAATAAAACGAAATAATAGTTTGTCGAATAAACCTAGTTTTAATTCCTAACAATAAAAAAACATATCGCACAATGTAATTAAAATTTTGAAAAATGTCACACGTATCAACGAAGTGTAAACAAAATAATTATTAATTCTTTCTCCAAGTAATTTTTGCGAAGATTTCAAAATTCATAGAAATCTCTTGGTACAATGCTCGCTTTATAAGGAAATATGAACGGACATCGGTCACCGTGACCGTTCTGTTCTTCTCGGGAGCGGGAGATGACGAGAATCCCTTTTAAGCTTGCTCGCGCGGCTACATCGGCCTGTTTTTTGTTTATTTTCTTTTTTGTTATTTCTTTTTTCTTCACTTCCCGAGAATACTCGGAGGGGAAGGGAGAGAGAGAGAGAGAGAGAGGTAGCGACGGGACTCGAGATCCGAATGTCCATAAGGAGATATATCGCGAGGTAGGTTTTACTCGTTCGAGTACTCCGTAAGTGCAAGAGAGGGGAATCCCTGAAAAGCAAGTCAGCTCTGGATATACTTGCAGTATAAATCGTCCCCGCGTGTCTCGCAAGCTCTCTTTTCTCTGTCTCGCAAAACTCGTCTTGGTCTCGTCTCGATCTCGTCCTTGATGCCTCTCGCAGTCTCATCCATCGCCGCGCTCTTTTCACCGATAAACTTCTGTTTTATCGACCAACAAATTCAATCGATAACGCAAAACAGAAATTAACAAAACGTATCGCTCTGTGGGAAACGCAAAATTTCATAAAAATTAAAACACAACCATTGTATTTTTGTTTTCTCATCGTGACATTGAGCGTTGGAAGTGTATTTAAAATTTGACCTTCCGTTCCCTGTGTAATCTCGAAACGATTTCAAAGTATAAATTACGTTAGGAGGAAATAATCGTTGCGGAAGACTTGCGTCGAGAGAAGTTCGTTGGAAAATTGGATATCGCATCTTGTTGTAATTTTGAGAGTCTTCGTTGGTGTTTGCCATCTCCGTAACGGCGAGTACGGTCAAACACGCTCTCCTCTCTTCGTCTTCTTGCCTCTCCTCCTCCGCTTTGTTTTTTTTCTTCGTTCTTCTTATTTTTTTCCCTCAAGGACGAAACGATCATGCCCGGCTGTTCGCGTTCCTCAAGAGAGACAATTTTGTACGGAACGTTGTCCGTATATTGCACATAGATATATGCATGCATATGTGTGTGTGTGTGTGTGTGTGTGTGTATGGGGGGAACATAGTGAGAGGCTGGAGGTAGACCGCAATAGAGACGTCCCTCCGCTCGTTCGGGCCGTCACCTCAAGTCAGAGACGACTACGACGTCGTCCCAGCTTCTCTCTTTTCCTTCGCATCTCTGCTCTTCCTCTCCGTCTCCTCTTACTCTTCTCCCATTACTCTTCTCGTTTCTCTTCGCTCACGTTATTCTTTCTCTACCTGCGACGTACGTGGCCTCGAGACGGTCAGCTTCTTCCTTGCAAAGCTCCGAGATGCGAATTGAGATAGGACACTTCTTATGATTTACAAAGCTGGGAAAAATCCTTACCCGTGATAAGAGTAAATCCTAAATTTACCAAATTCGTATTTTCATAATACGAGAATTATTATTTCAGGAATAATTGAGAATTTGAATAAACCTATTCGGTATTAGTGTTATCGACAATCGTCCTTAATGCGGCCTTGTTGTTTAGGGAGTAATTTTACATTAAATAAGCGGCATTTCTTATGATTTACAGAGCTGGGATAAATCTTTATCCAAGATAAGAGTAAACTCAAAATTTTTCTAGTGTTGATTCTCGCATTTTTACAATTATTATTTCCGAAATAATTGATAATTTGAATAAATCTATTCGTTATTATTATTATCGACAATCGTCTCTAGTGGGCCCTCGTTTTTTAGAAAGTAATATTACATTAAATAAGCGATTCTTCTTATGATTTATAGAGCTAGGAAATTTTTTTACTCGTGATAAGAGTAAACCCAAAATTTTCCCAGTGTTGATTCTCGAATTTTCACAATTATTGTTTCAGGAATAATTGATAATTTGAATAAATCTATTCGTTATTATTATTATCGACAATCGTCTCTAGTGGGCCCTCGTTTTTTAGAAAGTAATATTACATTAAATAAGCGATTCTTCTTATGATTTATAGAGCTGGGAAAAATTTGTACCCATGATAAGAGTAAACCCAAAATTTTCCCAGTGTTGATTCTCGCATTTTCATAATTATTGTTTCAGGAATAATTGATAATTTGAATAAACCTATTCATTATTTTTATTATCGACAATCGTCTCTAATGAGGCCTTGTTGTTTAGGAATTAATATTACATTAAATAAGCGACATTTCTTACGATTTATAGAGCTAGGAAATTTTTTTACTCATGATAAGAGTAAACCCAAAATTTTCCCAGTTTTGATTCTCGCATATTCACAATTATTGTTTCAGGAATAATTGATAATTTGAATAAATTTATTCGTTATTATTATTATCGACAATCGTCTCTAGTGGGGCCTTGTTATTTAGGAAGCAATATTACATTAAATAAGCGACATTTCTTATGAGTAAACAGAGCTGGGAATTTTTTTTTACTCATGATAAGAGTAAACCCAAAATTTTCCCAGTGTTGATTCTTGTATTTTTGCAATACGAGAATTATCATTTCCTCTTAAATCTCTTCATTATTATTATTATCGACAATTGCTCGAATAAAGCCTCGTCGCTTGGGAAGTAACATTACATTAATACAAGCGTTACAGAGCGTTGAAAACGTTTTCAAAGTCTGAGCCACGGTTCGTAGCTAATAAATAATGTGAAAACGAACTGATTTTTTTTCGAGGTCTTACAGAAACACGCGTACAACCGCGTATCAACTCGACGACCTTGTATCGGTGCTCCGGGGTCTCGTGAACGAGAACGGCTGACACAGCGATGGAAAACGTATAGCTCTTTCTTGCTCATTGAGGATACACGAAGAGAGAGATAGAGAGAGAGAAAAAAAACCGTTTCAAAACTGACCTCGAATCATTGTGTCGCTCGGGTTGAATGATTTTTACGCTTTTGATCAAAGAGGCGAGTTAATGTCGTAGCCATTTATATACGGCTCTCCGTGTCTTTGCTACGTATATTTTTGTACCGAGAGTACCGGAATTACATCCGTAAGATATTGCGCACCGGGGCGCTAATGCTCGAAGCGAAATGGTACGAGCATGAGCGAGAGACAGACAACGCACACCGCGGCACTTTCTTTCTACGAGGAAAAAGTGATTTCGTCTCTCCCTACCAACGAAGCGAGCGATCGACCGTGCGTTCTACTCTCAAACGCTCGCGATTTCTCTTCCTACGGGAATTATCGTTTCAAGGGAGCCAACAGAAAGAGAGAACGAGAGGAAGTAAGTAAGGGAATTATAATCACAATTGTAAGTAGAAACACAATTTATAGAAATTACTTTGTATGTGAAATTTATACAAATTATGAATGTTTATTAATTTTTTTTTATAATTAAATTACAGATAAAAATTCGAGGAGTATCTCTAGACAGTGTAAGAGGAGAAGGAACATGAGAAAAGAGATTTTTTTTTCACTGTGTACAGTGAAAAAATTTAAGTAATTTTTTTTATAATTAAATTACAGATAAAAATTCGAGGAGGATCTCTAGACAGTGCGAGAGAGAAGGAACGTGAGGAAAGAGTTTTTTTTTTCACTGTGTACAGTCGTCGCTCGTCACTCTCGTCGTCGAAGCCCCACCGGTGCATTTCGAGTTAGTGCCCCTCGTCGAATTATTACGGCCGTCCTTCATCCGTTCGTTATCGCACGGGCACAAACAATCTTCTCGGACGCGGTTACTTTACGCTTTGAATGCGAAATTTTTAACAACGTCCTGTGGGAGTCGTTGATCTACAAGAAAAAAATTGAAAAGTAAAACGATGATAAAGGAAGGAAAGAAACAACAAAATTTACACGCGATGACTCGAGTATACCGCTGGAAGAGCGTTCGCATGCCTCATGAGTGGGGAGGGTTGGAAAAAAAAACCTCTCAGGAAATCCGTGACGAAGCAGGACCCGAGTCGAGTGGAGTGTATTACAGGTATTTGCCTACACTCAACGGGCGGGCAACAAACGTAGTACTCGAGCCCACGACTCGCTCTTTCGTACAGGCTCCTTCACAAACTACTCTTTGTTTTCTTTACACAAAATTCTTATTTTTCTTCATAAATCAATATTTTAATTCAAATATTTCAAGTCCCAAAACATCGTTTTTTTTTCTAAATAGCTTTTAGTCGAGTCGATATTCTCTAAGAAGAGAGGAAGCGAGGCTTGCAATAGTACAACCAAAGGCATCTTCGTATCAAGAACAAAGATTAGAAATTAAAAAATATCAATACTCGATTCCCAATTTATGAATAGAAAAATTCTTTTTTAATGGAGGAAAAGTATGTCGAGGGATTTGTTTTAACGTAGAGGATTGAGGAATTTGAACGAGTCTGTAGAAACGTGTGTCTATCGTGATTCCATATGGGAAGAGATGAGAAGAGACGACGCGCTGATGACGGCCATGACACGGCGTCCTTGCTCGAGCAAAATGTGCCACAGTCATTCAATAGATCTCGGATCTGGTGTATAGTACTACGAACTATATCCTGTAGTCACGGGATAGTTGAATACGCAGTGGAATAAAACCCGGAGGAAAAATCTTTCTCGTGAAACTCGCAGCAGGTATACCTCCTCTTTCTCCAGAGCTGACGACAAAAAATCGGTCGATGACCCATTGATAACACGTTGCGAGCTTTGAAAAAATATTAATCCTCGTGAAAAGAAAGATATTGTCCGTATCGTGTTCTCAAGTGGGTCGTGGAATAAACGTTATCGACACTGATTAAGAAAAATAATTAAAATCTTTATCATTGATATAATAATAATTAAATGATTATATTATTCTAGCCTGGGATCGAATTTGAACTTGTTCTCGATTCTTTTGTCACGAAAGACAAGCTGGAACGAGGCTGAGAGGAAAAAAAGGGCGTTATTAGCTCTGCAACGGTATCGTTTCCGCTGCGAATGGGAGCGAAGGAGAGTGAGAGAGAGAGAAAGAGAGGTCATTCGTTCGATCTTACCGAGTGACTCGGTGTGTGCACACTGTCGGAGTGTAAATCGTCTATATCGGTACTCTCGGTTGATCGCTCGCCTTCTTCGCATCTCGATAAGATAATGCATCGTTCGAGAATACCAAGAAAGGGACGAGAACGTTTCATACACGCACACGGAGGCACCGATCGGTAAAAGCCATCGAATGCTATATAACGGTTAGCTGTCCGGGCTTCGTGATAAAAAATTACAATTTCTCTGGATCAAAACTTATATATAATATCCGTATAAAATATAAGCGTATAACGCCCCATTGCCTTTATAACCGTTCTTATTCAGCCTAATCTTCTTACGAGCCAAGAAACACATCGATCGATTACGTCTTATGATTTTTGTCTCTCTAAATATCGTTTATTGTAATCATTTACATTATCTTAAATTCCTAGCGATAAGCAAGAATTTAGAACGAAGAGAAGGAAATCGTAATTAACGAAAATAATCGTTTCCCTTATTTATTATCACCGTTATTACAAACTCACTTTTAAAAAATTCAATTTTTTTATGAGAATTGACAACTTACAAGTCAAGAAAGACATTGATTCATTACGTCTCGTGATTTTTCTCTCTCGAAATATCGTTCATTGTAATAATTTATATTATCATAAATTCCTAGCGATAAGCAAGAATTTAGAACGAAGAGAAGGAAATCGTAATTAACGGAAATAATCGTTTCCCTATTTATTATCATCGTTATTACAAACTCACTTTTAAAAAATTCAATTTTTTTATGAGAATTGACAACTTACAAGTCAAGAAAGACATTGATTCATTACGTCTCGTGATTTTTCTCTCTCCAAATATCGTTCATTGCAATTATTTACATTATCTTAAATTCCTAGCGATAAGCAAGAATTTAGAACGAAGAGAAGGAAATCGTAATTAACGAAAATAATCGTTTCCCTTATTTATTATCACCGTTATTACAACCTCACTTTTAAAAAATTCAATTTTTTTATGAGAATTGACAACTTACAAGTCAAGAAAGACATTGATTCATTACGTCTCGTGATTTTTCTCTCTCCAAATATCGTTTATTGTAATAATTTATATTATCATAAATTCCTAACGATAAGCAAGAATTTAGAACGAAGAGAAGAAAATCATAATTAACGGAAATAATCGTTTCCCTATTTATTATCATCGTTATTACAAACTCACTTTTAAAAAATTCAATTTTTTATGACAATTTACAACTCACAAGCCAAGAAAGACGTAGATCGATTACGTCTCATGATTTTTCTCTCTCGAAATATCGTTCATTGTAATAATTTATATTATCATAAATTCCTAGCGATAAGCAAGAATTTAGAACGAAGAGAAGAAAACCATAATTAACGGAAATAATCGTTTCCCTATTTATTATCATCGTTATTACAAACTCACTTTTAAAAAATTCAATTTTTTATGACAATTTACAACTCACAAGCCAAGAAAGACGTAGATCGATTACGTCTCATGATTTTTCTCTCTCCAAATATCGTTCATTGTAATAATTTATATTATCATAAATTCCTAGCGATAAGCAAGAATTTAGAACGAAGAGAAGAAAACCATAATTAACGGAAATAATCGTTTCCCTATTTATTATCATCGTTATTACAAACTCGCTTTTAAAAAATTCAATTTTTTATGAGAATTGACAACTTACAAGTTAAGAAAGACATTGATCGATTACGGCTCATGATTTTTCTCTCTCCAAATATCGTTCATTGCAATTATTTACATTATCATAAATTCCTAGCGTTAAGCAATCATTTATAACAAAGAGAAAAAAATCCTAATTAACAAAAATAATAATTTCCCCTATTCATTATCGTCGTTATTATAAACTCGCTTTAAAAAAAATTGTATTTTTCACAAGAATTTACACGCGAGCTCTTAACGATCTTATCCTCGATCGATCAGAGGCACAATTAGGCTCTTTGAAAGCGCGACTTAGATTGCGAAATGTGTGTATGTGTGAGTTTCTTTTTCTATCGACTCGAGAAATCTTTGTCAATGTATTGGTGTATAATACACAAGCCAGTGTTTGTATTATCTCCTATGTAGAATCAAACGCTCTCTCGAATAACCGATGCAGGTTGAGGTACAGGTAAACCAAGATGTTTTGCAATCTGTTGTCCGCCTTTGTCTTGCTATCCATACACATATATTTCTCCTTGTATATTGAGCGTGCGGTATACGCTATGACAAATTATGACGCAGTCTCGGTCTCGCACGAAACCAACTCGAGGAACTTGTGGTTCGCGAAAGGGACCTTCTCCAATATCGTTTGGCCTCTCTATCTCTATTTCTACATCTCTCTCCCTGTATCGAATTCGTCCAGACCGCAAAAGTTGTCTCATAAGAGCGTATGTAAAAAAAAAAGAAAATTAATTCTTTCCACTGGTACAAATTTTATTCGATAATTATTTTTTCCAATGTACGACAATTTTAATATATTCTTGTTTCTTTTTTTATTGAGATAGTTGTATACATACAGGTGTATCGGTGAGATCAAAGTAGCGAGGAAAATTGGAAACACGTGCGAGAAGCATTCACGTGTAACACGCAGTGTTAATAATCGTGTAATTCGTCGCGTGAGTTGAATTTTAATATTTTTGTAGCTAAGGTGTACCGGGTCTACGAAAAGTCTTGGAGAGACACAATGTTGGTCCCACCCACGCGAGAAGAGGGGAAAAAGGTTGACTACGTTTTAACTTTACGATCACGTTCCCTAAATTCTTTAGAATTTTTTTTCCTGCTACTCGTGTCGTGCCTCTCTCTCTCTCTTTTATTCCAAAAAATCCTTTATCATTTTTAAGTAATAACTCGTTCAATGTATTCATAATTTCCGATTGTCACTCTGGCGAATATTTTTGCAGGAAAATCCAGCGACGAATTGAGAGAAAACAGAATGAGATTCTTCTCGCCTCTCTCTTCTGTTCCATCGTTCTCGAGTTGACCCGATGACCCAGGACTATTAGAGGCCAAACGCGTACGTCAGCTTCGTTAATGTATCGTCGAAGGTAGAAGCTCTTGGAGATCGTTGGAGAAAATCATCGGGCACATCTATTGAGAAATCTTATTTAGGACGTGGCACAATGTGTCTCGTTCGTTACTCGGGATTTCACGTATAAATCACATTACGACATTAATAACGACCGAGCCGAATCTTTTTATTCATTCGCTTCGTTTCATACAACAAAAACATAAATTAACCGTAAAATTCAAGTCCGATTTTCGATAAGAGTCAAGTTCGAAAGTTTTCTTCTTTTTGTA
The DNA here is from genome assembly GCA_946811545.1 of Netelia fuscicornis. Taxonomy (NCBI): domain Eukaryota; kingdom Metazoa; phylum Arthropoda; class Insecta; order Hymenoptera; family Ichneumonidae; genus Netelia; species Netelia fuscicornis. The sequence goes on from OX328013.1 coordinate 1,617,760, forward strand.
TAGAGAAAAATTAATCTCGTGCCATCAATATTATCGAATTTTATCAAACCGATCTTTTCCTCTTGTTTCGGTTATCTTTATTAACGATCGTCCACATTTGATACGGTCCTCGGGAATTGATCTCGGGCCTGTTAACATCAGATAGGACGAAAAAGCAGAATGAAGTTCTCCCTGAGAAATTCTCTTTCTCTTTCGATTCATTTATCTCTCAGGCTCGATCGCCGATCGAACGTGAAGAGAGAGAGAGAGAGTACCTTCTATTTTATATACAGGTACATGTATAAGTTTACATACGCAACAACAAAATTCATCATCGTTCGACAGCCACTCGCATCGAGAATCTCGAACAATCGAGAAAAAGAAAGTCGTGCCGGTTCATGGGTCAAAGAGACTCGTGGTGCCCTGTTGCTAAAATCGTTTTCGACTCGAATCATCTTGTGACCCCGTGTGGTCATCGAGTTCAGAACGACAAGTGAATGGAAAGTTGAACAAAATAAGTTTCTAAAATAAAACGAAAAATAAGAATCCATCGTTCGACTGGGATTTGATTGATGAATTATTGTTAATTTATTACGACGCGAGTATGTAAAGTTATTGGTAAGATTGTTAGGATTGGAAACACGTAGAGGAGTTGGAGCGAGGATGAGAAAATATTTTGCTTCGATTAATTTAACATCGTCGAACGTCATTGGTTTATTCTGGAAATTTCGTGGCCTCCTTTTCCCTCTCGATTTCTCTCTATCTCTCTATCTACTCGCTCCCTTCTGATTTTTCCGTAAGCTAAACAATTGCTCTGTCACCGCCTGAACAGCACATTTGTGAAGCACATGGTCCCTCTTCCTTCCGACTCGGTGCTTCGCTTCTCTCTAAACGTAGATATATATATATATATTGTCGTTCACCAGCTCTTGGATGTGTGGCCCCAAAAAACTCAAGAACATACCGTTCAGAAAAGAAGAAACGAAAAAAAAAAAATAAATAGTCCACGCGTTCTCGAGCGAGAAAGGAAGCAGGGCAGCAACGAGTTAAAGACACTTTCGAGTGCGAGGGGAAAATGGGCCTTGCGTGTTCAACAATTTGGTCGCATCCGGGCATTTTTTTTGGGGCCAGTCCAAAAGCAATTTCTTTGAATTCTTTGGACATCGTCGGGAATAAAGAGAACTATAAATTAATTAATTGTTCAAAAAAGTTCAGGACGAATTTTATAAAAAAAAAAAAGAAGAGATCGTCGACGATCGGTCACGTAGGAGCTCTCGTCTCGCGCGCATTCTGATCTCGAGTTAATTGCCCGAGAAACACTTATCGCTATAAAACCAGGAGACCAACCCTCGCGACGAGACGAAACACTCTAGTCCGGGCTAACAATAAAAAAAAAAAACAAGAGGAAATGTTTTTACCTTCTAATTGCTTTTGTCGTGTCGAGACAGTGTACTTTTAGGCGTTCTAAAGTGGAGATTCTCTTGAGACATACCTGACGAGCCGTGGAATGTGCGTGTTGCAACCCAACGAGAATCTCCTCCCGGTGCAACGCGCGTGACTAGGAAATAAAATTTGTCGATGCGACGAAAAACCTATATTTTTATTTTTTCTTCGTTAAAATTTGTCTTAAATTAAAATTCATGTTTTTATATTTTCTTTCAATTCAAGTTTTATCCTCCAATCTCCAAAAATATTCATATTTTCTTTCGATTCAATTTTTATCTCCAATCTCCAAAAATTTTTATATTTTCTTTCTATTCTACTTTTATCTCCAATCCCCCAATTTTTTCATATTTTCTTTCTATTCTACTTTTATCTCCAATCCCCATAATTTTTTTATGTTTTCTTTCCATTCAATTTTTATCTCCAATCTCCAAAATTTTTCATATTTTCTTTCAATTCAATTTTTATCTCCGAAATGCTTCCTATTTTCTTTCAATTCAATTTTTATCTCCAATCCTCAAAAATATTCACATTTTCTTTCAATTCAATTTTTATCTCCAGTCTCCAAAATTTTTCATATTTTCTTTCAATTCAATTTTCATCTCCAATCTCCAAAAGTTTTCATATTTACTTTCGATTCAATTTTTATCTCCAAACTCCAAAATGTTTCCTATTTTCTTTCAATTCAATTTTTATCTCCAATCCTCATAATCGTTCTTCTTCAGGATTGATCTTTTTCGATTAAAATCGATCATCGTTATAATTAACGCAATTAATGGGCTTATTAATAATCGAACCGATCGTCGTTTAATTTCTCGATTTTTTAGTTGTCTCTAGCGATCGCGTTTATCGAACGTCTCTTGAAGAGAGAGCCCGATGGATAGCTGAGAAACGAGAGGATTCCGACACACGACAAGAGCTCTCTCTCTCTCTCTCTCTCTCTCTCTCTCTCTCTCTCTCTCTGAAAGCGCAACTCTGGACAATCGGTTGCTTTGTCCGCGGGGCGGCGTCGTGTCCCAGCATCGGGGTTCGCGATCACGCGATCCGGTTAAGCCCCTTCGTTTCATTCTCTCTCTCTCTCTCTTCTCTCGCTGACTCAACAAGACGCGTTGCATAATCTATGGCGAGAGCTTGTCCGCTACTTCAAGATTCGCCGCTGGCTTCTTGTACGTGGATAAAGTGCAACGAGACCTGCCGGAGAGTAATGTCTGAATTTTTTCCCCTTATTATCGTCGTACGAATCTTTCCCTCTTCCTCCCAATTCGTTCCACGAGAAAATTAATTTTCCTCTCCTCTTTGCCTTGTTATTTCACCTTGAACAATTTTATTTCCCCCACGATAAAATATTAAGAATTTTATTTATTTTGATTGCAGTCGTCGCTTCGTCTCGATTCTCTCGACATTAATCGCCATTCTGAGAGACATCTGTCGGGATAGAAAACTAGCGGGAGGCTGGAGAGATTTGAGGATTCCGCGAGCAATGCTCTATTATAAGGATTTTCGTAGCCAAAAATATCTTCGCGACGAGGCGAAGAACGAGGGAGAGAGAAAGAGCTGAGAGGAAAAGAGCAAACAGGCCATTTAACGAGTATAAGTACCTATCTACCCTCGTAGCTATGGAGGAAAGCTCGATATGCGCTTTGAGGAAATTCCACGAGAGCACGAAACTCGACGGTGTACACATTTGGCTGAGAACTCGTTTATATTTAGTCTGGTTGCACTAACCGAGTTCCTCTTTCCGTCACGACGCGTGTCCTTTCGCGAAGAAGAGATGGAGAGAAAGGGAAATAGCTTTCTCTCTCGTTCAATTTCCATTGGAATTTAATGACGATGAGTTTGCTATTTTTTAAATTTCCAATTCAAATATAAGCAGATTATTTGTTTTTACATTTGTAAAACGTTTGTAAATTCGCTTCTTTATTTTTTTCAGTGGTCCAAGTTGGAAAACTGTCGAAGGAATTTTCTCGTGTAATTCGATCCTTAAAAATGTGGTCGAACGATACAACAATTACGTTCGAAGCAAGGTGACCCGGAGTTAATGCGGTATTTTATTTGCGCTGAAATCAGAGTGATCACGTACTTCCGCGTTCGCTAGCTCGCTCTGGACATACACACAAGAGTACTACACTTATACGAACGAAAGAGAAGAGTCGATAGTTCTCGCTCGTAATAATATTACGTGGTGCTTGCTAAGCGGCCTAGAAGCAACGCGGAAAGGTTGGGACGTTAAGGAGGTAGAACAGGCTGTACAGTCCAGTTGGCTGTCGCCCAGTCGATATTTAAAAAAACAAGCAACATAAAATCAACGTTGTTTAATTACAAAATATCATTAATTATCGATATTTTCTAATTTTTCTTCCAATCATAATAAACATAATAATAAAATAATAACGGATTCGTTGGACGTTATTTAATTAATATGCTCTCCATGTCTAAGATAATTAAAAATAATAATCGACACGTTCTTTCACAATGTAATTTTATTTCTAAAATTTTATAAAGTTTTTTTATTTTAATTTTCGTATCAAAATAATTCTCGTACTTACACGATTTGCCTAGACTGTACGCCTGCTTCCTCAACGATGCATTCGAGGCACGTCCGTTCGCTGGGAAAAGAGAAAGAGGAGTGAGAAAAAGGGAGAAAAGGATAGCAGGAAGCATCGGCTTGGAGATCATGCAGAAAGTTGGTTCGGAGTCGATCTCGACGCTACCGCATCTCCATTCAAGTGGGAGGATGCATATGAGTTCTCCTCGTCGGTGATTTGTTCCGCGTTCTTCATCTTCTCTTCGATTCTTCGCGTTCGCTAAGATCGCAATTCGAACCGAGAGAATTTAATCCTCCGTTCCCTCATCGAATTTTGCGAATGACGCTTCGCTCTCGAGTTTTTCAGCCAGCTCCTTGGTAGTGGAGTGGCTCGAAAATGCCCGTAGGGGCTGTGACGAATATACCTGATGAGAGGCGTCCCCGGTGAGAGATCCACGAGAATCTGGGCCAACGGTTTCGCTCCTTCTCCTCTCGACGTCGATGCCCAATTATCCTTCGTTAAAGCTCCACGATCGATACGCCATGGCATTCTCTGTCTCCTTCACGTCGTCATCATCATCATCATCATCATCATCATCATCATCGTCATCATCATCATCATCATCATCATCTTCTTCTGTGTGCCTTTCGTCCTCTTCTTCGACGCAATTCCATCCGAGTCTTCGTGGAACTTCGATTTACTCTTCTCTCGATTAAATCGAACGAAAGATAATTTCGAATTATTATTTTCATCGAATTTATTGACTCTTTTTGTTCGGTTTAGATGTATTTTTATTTAAGATCATTCTATTTTTGTTAATTTTTATTAGATAGAAATTTTTGTATTTTTCGTAGGTCGATTAAAATTGCGCAATTTTTATTCTCGATCGAGTCGAGTGAATTTATCGTTTTCTTTTTCACGCCGAGCTAATAGTAGGTAATGCGAACGGGCGTGCATTGTAAATGGAAATTTCGTCGTATCTCTAATTGCCGAATGTCGTCATCGATTTGTTTGTCGAGGCAGAGAGAGAGAGAGAGAGACTGCCGCTTGTCGCGCTTCTCGTGAAACTTTTGCGTCTCGCCACCAGTCACCAGTAAAGAGAAACGCAACAGTCTTTATCGCAGAACGCGCCGTTTTATCGCTCCTCGTCATTCTCAAATTCAATGCCAACGTTTCGTTTTTTCACTTTGCCGAAAGAGAAATCAACTAAAACGAAAATAAAATCCCACATTTTTTACATTTATTTACTCTCCCACCTCACCGCTTGTTTATTTATTTATTACAAATTTTTCCAAACCGTTCTTCGTTGAACGATCAAAAAGAAAAATAATAATAACAATTCTCGAAGAAGCGCAGATTACGTTATCGTATTTCACTTGCGACGTCGAGGAAGTTGTAACGCCATCTCGAGCGTGCGCGTAAAATTTTCACTTCGTCCAACCGCTAACAATAATAATAATAATAATAATAATAATTAAGCCAAGATTATCCCACCGACTCAGTCATTAATCTTCTTATATTAAAATTTTATATATAATCGGATTCGATGCTCCGTGAGAAGAGATTCGCTCTTAAGACCAATTATAATAATAAAATAATAAAATAACAATAATAATAATTTATCATGGTACGCAAATTCAACGTTGTTTTATTGGTCCTTTGTGTTTAGCAGGTTCGAGGAGCCATGGCTGACGAGCGAGGCACGTCCCAGGGGGTTATCGCCCAGGCGCACTCGGTGAGTCTCGATGTGAAAACATCTCTTAACTATATCTCTATACCTATACCCTCCTTTCTTCCTTTTCTTTCCTTTGTCTCAACCGTGACATTTTTTTTTGTTCCCTCGACTTTCCACCCCCTTGTCGTATTTCCTCGTCTCGCGGGAATCTTCCTTTTCCTCCCATGACTCTTTTCAACCCCCTCTCCAACCCCTATCTCTCGTAGTTCGCGAATTCTTTGTCAATTTCATTTGTTCGATCACACACGCTACGACCAAAACTTCGCTTTTCCTCTTCCCTTTTATTTATCATTCGTGTCGCGTCCGTTACGAGAAAATATGCAACCCTCCCTGCAGCTTCCAACCCTCCGTTTCTTTTCTTTCTTTTTTTTTTTCTTGTTTCTTTCGACATCTCTTGGGGTGAATAGACGTTACGATTCTTCTAGGGGTAGATGTATAACGTACTTAGCCGATGACGCGGGGATGCGTAGGTATATACTGTATTAGCGCACTAGGGTACACACACATATATTTATATATGTATAGAGGGAGATGAGCGAGCAAGAGAAATGCAACTCCTCGTCGATCTTATATATATATATATATATATATATATATATATATATATATATATATATATATAAATTAAAAAAATAAATTATTATAATATTAGTAGCTATAATATTAATATAATATATTAATATAATATGTTAATATTATATATAATAATGTTACAATAAGATATTTTTAAAATTTATATATATTATCATATATAATATTAAGAATATTATATATTATTATATATAAAATTATAATATATTAATGTTATATATAATAATATTATAATAATATAATACTATTTTTTTAAATTTATATATCTATATAAGATATTATATTAATATAATTATATTAATATTATATATTATATTATAATATTATTATTATATAATATATTAATATATTATATTATGTTATATTATATTATATTAAATTATTATTATATATATTATATTATTATATATAATATATTATATATTAGCTCGACGAGGGGTTACATTTCTGTACCCTCTTCGATTTTCCATTCTTCCGGCTGTCTCTCTCTGTCTCTCTCTACATTTATGTAGCCCGTATACAAGCCTGACGAAGGGTGTCCTCGAGGAATCCCCAAGGAGACGAGGCATATAGTCATCGTCGCGATACCGTAAAGTTCGGATCTATTCGCGTCGTGTGAATAAGTCTTGGTGAAAAAAAAAAAGAATAATCTCGTTTTTTCTTGTTTCTTCTAAAAGCGTCGAAGCAATAGGTTCGAAAGGAATTTAAAAAATTCAAGAACTTGATAAAATTAAGGTGAGACATAGAAATTATTCGATTTATTTGCCACCGATCTGTATTTACGAAAGGAAGGAATTTTTTCCAAGACACGAGGAGCCTGACTTGGTTCTTACGAAAAAAAAAAAATAAAAAATGGGGGACAGAAGAAGGGAAGGGGCGCGTGTATATTTATCGAGACGCAGCAAAAGAGCGTGCTGGCTTCTTGGGAAAGTGCAGCGCGTTGTAAAAGCGCGTATGTGTATAAAAGTATGCGCGCGTAGGTAGGAGAGAAAGAAGAGAAAGAGAGGGAGAGAGAACGAACGAACGCGACCGCACGCGTCATCTCTATATTACTCGCTTTACCACCTACTTACCTACTTAAGGAACTCGCTCGCGCGAACGAACGCAAACGCGCGAATCAGCGAAAAAGAATGTTTGCGTTCGTTCGCGACAGCGACGAGAGAGAAAGACGAAGAGAAAAACGCGAAAAAGAAAGAAAAGTGCGAAAAATGAAAAAGAGGGAAAGAGAGGGGCGGGGGGGGGGGGGTTGCAGAGAGTAAGGAAAGAGAGCACAGCGAGGAAGAGTTTCGCTAACCCGGAGGCGTAATGGACTTCCTGTTGATAACGTCGATCATAATTAATATCGAGCCGCTCGAACCGATCACGATTGTCGCGTTCGTCTCTCCCCTCTTCTTGAACAAATATATACATGTATACATATATATGTGTGTGTGTGTGTGTGTATATTTATCAGTTACGGTAGAAGCAAAGATAGGACAGTCCTATCTTAGCACACGCGAAGTTCTCCGGAAAGCTCATTAACTCTACGAACGAGTTTTCCTCTCTCGCTCCACTCGACCGTTGGCAATATATTTATGAATGAAATTGATGGATTTATGGATATGAGCGAGGTTTTAGTGGCGATAAAACCGATCAATTTTTCATTTTGCGAAACGGTCAAGGCGAGAGCACTGAGAGTTTATAAATCGGGGAGGGGGGCAATGTTACGGATCGAATTTTCGTTTTGTTTTTTCGTTTTTATTCACGTATATGAGCGACGATAAAATGTAGCCAGGAAACAGGAAGTCTTGGAGCTTGAAATATCATCCAGTTACGAGATTGTCATACGACACTATCCCTCTATTATTGCTTTAATACGTTTGGAGATTTTTATATAAATTATAATAATACGATAATTAAATAATTATATATAACAAATTATAATAATATAATAAAATATATTACGGTAGGTAATAATATATTATTATATTATATTATATTATTATATCATTATATTATTATATTATATTATAATAATAAAATAAAATATATTACGGTAATAACGTATTATAATATTATTATATTATATTATCTTATATTATTATATTATATTATATTATTATAATATTATTATATTATAATATATAATATTATCATATTATTATGATAATATATATATATATTATATTATTATAATTTATCAAATATTATTGCTTTATTATATTTGATTATATTATTATATTATTATTACCTATATTATAATATTATAATATTACATATATAAAATATTATATAATATCATATTATTATAATAATATAATAATATATATATTATATTATTATAATTTATCAAATATTATTGCTTTATTATATTCGATTATATTTTCTTATATATATAAGCGTGTGGTTTATATGAACGATATTATAGACATAAGATAACGGGAGACAGTCATCAGTAAATTCTTCCTGTCGGCATTTGGACTTGTGAACTTGTCGTGGAGCTCGCTCGCGAACTTGTCGCTAATTCAACGTCAATTATCAATGATTTACGAGGCATCCAGCTGCTCTCGACTCTGCCTCCTCTCTCGTATAACTCGCTACGTTCAACTCTCGCATACTTGCACTCGTTAAAGTTCGCCAATGAAGTTCTCCATATTTCGTACCACTCGCTAATTTTGGCACAAACTTCGGGGAACGATCGATCCCGCGATACCCAAACGATCCGACGAAAATATATTTGATAAATGAGAAAGTAATTTAACGTACGGATATTTTCCTTTTCCAACCCGAGCAACTCGCGTTTTCGCAAACTCGTTTCGGTTTTTTCGAATCGTCGCGGTTTCGACACGATAATATTGGGCAATCGACGATCGACAAGATAATTTTCATAACTGTATCAAAGTTTTCACTGAGCTAAGCTAAATTTTCATACCGATCGTTTCTTTCGATAACAAATCGCGCAATAAATTTGTAAAATAATTACGCAAGGAGTCACGACGCATCGCCCGTGCGTTCATTCTTTTTATCGCTGCGAATTTATCAATCGCGTCCTCAAGAATCGATGGGACACGTACGTAATAACTTATTCGCAAAACATCATCGAACGATGACTGTTTATCGTGCGATCGTCGCCGATGCGCCGCGAAGGCTTTCTCTCCGATCGCCCGTCGCGATTCTCGCATAAAACGAACGAGACAGAAAATCGCCGATACAACGAGACGGCGAAACCAGCTCGTTGTTTATTATCGAGTTATGGCAAAACTCTTTGCGCGTAGCACGCGGCCGCAAGTAACACGAGACGCATATATCTTTTCGCGTTATTTTTTCTCATCCGCGTTAGCAACGGCCAGAACCGCAATCGTTGCAGTTAACGCGTCGAGAGATTTTTTCTTCGTCATCCGGTCGTTGTACGTTTGTCCTTATAATTTTGTTTTCTTCGATTAGTCTTTCAAAATTGTATTTTTTTTATACGTAGGATTCGTTCACTTTCACCTTCGCTACGACGAAAAACCACAGAAACCGCGACTTTGCTCGTGGTTTAACAAAAAAAAAAGGGGAATAAACGTCGACTTCCTCATCGGTAATTAAAAATCGAATGAAAAAAAGAGAGAACGTTTTTACGATGCGATAAATTTTCGTCCGTTATTTTAGCTATGCGTTGGATAAAAAAAATGTATGCAACGATGGTTTAACGGAGAACGTTCTGCGTGATAAACAAAAATAACAACAAATTTGATGCTCGCAATTATAATTTGATTCATGGAATATTCATGCAAATTGGCGAATGTGCGTATAGCGTAAATGTCACGTGACAAACTATCGCTAGGCGAAAGAGCGCTTTCGTTCTGCCGGAAAAATTAATTAATTACCGGCTGGTAAGTAATTAATGAGATTCTTATGCGGCCCAGCAGTATGAAACGCTTTCTGCACTCTCTTTCGTTCCTTCCCCCGTTTCCCCTTTCTCTCCTTTTCACTCCGTCGTCAACATCGTCATCGTCATCGTCGACAAACTTCGTCGTCGCTGTACGAACCGGAGAAGTCCCAAAGCCAGCTGGCCGCAATCTCTATCTCGTTACGCAGCACCGAGCGTCCCACGCGAGTACCAAACCGCGAGAGCTTTCACCCATGAGTTATAGATAATTGAAAATGTTGCTTTGTCAGAATTTAATAAGAGGACAAAGATCGGATCGTACGATAAAAGAAATCGGACGTTGAATTATAATCGTCGATCTTAAAAATCAAATTTCGATCGCGACAATTCTCTGGCAATGATTTTGACCTTAGAAAGATGTGAGGCGATTCGAGTAAAGGGAGGGACCTACGAGACAAAATAGGAATTTTTCATGGCGAGCGATTTGAGAAATGAAAACCAATGCTCGTGCTCGAGTGATACAATTTTCAATAATTGATATCTTGTAAAATTATGTAGATAAAATATTTCTGATTGCACCACGTGAAAGATATCAGTTCAAAAAGTTGGAGCATAACGCATAATTCAAAAATTGATTTTTGCTTCGTAGCTCCCTTTTCTCGGATCGATTCTAATTTCGAATTAAAACAATTAACTTATACCATAGCGCATAATCCAAAAATTGATTTTTTGCCTCGTAGCTCTCTTTTCTCGGATCGTGTTACAGATAATCTTATTTTATAGTACTGAAAAGATAAACGCTGGAATTAAAACAAATTCTAATTTCGAATTAAAACAATTAACTTATATCATAGCGCATAATCCAAAAATTGATTTTGTGCCTCGTAGCTCTCTTTTCTCGGACCGTCTTACGGATAATCTTATTTTATAGTACTGAAAAGATAAACGCTGGGATTAAAAAAAAAACCCCAATTTCGAATTAAAATAATTAACTTATAGCATAGGATATAATCCAAAAATTGATTTTTTGCCTCCCAGCTCCCTTTTCTCGGATCGTGTTACAGATAATCTTATTTTACAGTACTGAAAAGATAAATGTTACACGGAAATAATTTTTAAGTAATTTTTACTGTGAAATCACAGTAATTGAGTGACAAATGTACAATTCTTCAGATTTTTAGGAAATAAATTATCCATTTTAATGAAAACGAGTAAAAATTTACTGTTGCGTGACAGAAATTAAAAATATTTTCAAGAATTTTTACTGAAATTAGCAGTAAATTTTCGTGAATCGTAAACATTACTACAATAAGTTGAAGAAAGGGCTGATACAAATAAAAGTGTACAGTTCACATTGAGAAATTTGTGTGTTTGTCGTGAAAATTAAAAAAAAAAATCCGAAATTTTCGGTGCGTTCACCAGAATTTTTACGTTCTTCACAGTAAAATCAATTAGGGCTAGGTCGCCTGGCTGTAATCCGTGAGCTCTGTGTACCTACCGCGCGTAAAAATTATGCTACGTGCTACAATTTTTACATGCCTGAAACTAAAACATTTGAAACTAGTGTCAATTTTTAACAATTTGCACATTTATCACCGGGTTCAAGTTTAAATGTAATTATTACCCAGATTTCACCGTCAAAATTACTAAGAAATTCTTTCCGTATAATATTTAAAAAAAATCGAATTTCGAATTAAAACGATTAACATCGTAGAATTTATTTTTTTCAAAGAAATTGCGAACTTTCCTATTTTTTTTCTGCTTTTTTTTCTCGTTTGTTTTATCGACAGTGCACGAACCTTACAGCAAGTAAGGTAGGCAAAAACGGACTATTGACATTCGAGAGGCCGTTATTAGCGAGAGTCATAAAGCTTTCGAGATCCGAAGAGTCTGAGCGATTTGCACAAACGGAGATCCGTATAGTTATATCAGATGGACGAGAATGCATTTGCCGATCGGTGCTGGTTCGACTGCGTGGCCTTCCTGTATAGTACACTCTTGCTTGGGTCAAATTCCATCATCCGTTGGTGCAGCAGTAGCAGCGGCTCTTGCTACTCGGCAATTACCGTGCTGCGCGTTTACTGGCCTTAATATTATGCGCGTATATATATACATACACGTGCGTAATGCGAAACAGAGTCAGTGATGATTCAAGCGATCTTTGTTTCGAATTTAAATATTACCGCGTTGATCCACTCCCCCACACTCGTTGATAAAAAATAATTCACCGTTGTTCGATAACATGCATCGCCAGATGCGTCGATGCAATAATAATTATCCGGATGATACAGAAATTCGTTTGGTTTTGTTTTGTAGCAATTATCGTCGCGGGGTCAATTTTTATCATCAACGCCCTAATTAATTTCCATGTAGTAATTAATCACGATATTTATCGATTATAACAATGACTAGAATTCAAGGAAGCTCGTTTCTCGCTCGTTTGGTTCTCTCTGACGTTTTGTAAAACAAAAATGGAGCGCACGGGAATAAAAAAAAGGGAAGTAGACAGGCAGGCAGGCAGGCAGCTAACGCATAATTACCGTCGGGGACAGTCCATTGTAGTAAGCACACTCGGCTAGTTCGCGAGATAGCTGGAAAATTGTTGAGAGTCAGAGATCGCAGAAATAGGAGAAAGTCCGTTGTTCCAGAGCGGTTAATACCGAACAGCTGTAAGGACCGACCGGGGGCAACAAAAAAAGTGTCGTAAAATCGCGTTCCGGTTATTAAAATAATGCTGCACAATAGCAACTATACGTATATATATATAAATATCTCGTGGACTCGGGCCGTAAAATTGTTGAGCCACAAACACGATTGAATTCGAACCAGCTCTCTTCTCTCTGTCCCAGTTATATCGACGCGCAAACAACAAAAAAGGGAAAAGAAAAAACAACGCGTGCGCAAAGATATTGGAAATAAAGTTGAGCAAACGATACGTTGAAAATTGTAAGGAAATATCATTCCAGCGTTTCCAACGATTTCTCGTTTCGTTCCAGATTATTATTATTATTATTATTATTATTATTATTGCCATGATCGTAGGATTCTCGGAATACTAGAATAACAATTTTTTAGTACGCTATGACACATATATAAATATATAGCGCATATCGTGTCAGGGACCGTGTAACGTGGTCGACAACCCGGCAAGCGTACGTGTACGACGGGCGGTCGTAACGCAGGCGCGCGCCAATCGCTAGCGAGCCATCCACGTACCGTACCAATGCATATGCAACGGTAAGGAACCCTCTTGCATACGATGCATCATAAATGCATGGCATCGACCGCAATTCTTGGGCAAATACTCGTATAATCTCCTCGCCTTTGTCACAGTTTTTTTTATGAATTGAAACTGTAACGAGGACAAAAATGACACAGACAAAATTTGTGTTGAATAACTATATTAATTAATTAAACGATAATCATAATATGGAGTTGATAATAGCGAGGTTGGAAAAATTGAAGATTTTTGTACGAATATGACGTAATAATAAAAGCTGAAAAAATTGAAGCTGGTTCAACAAAAACGACTCGTACAAACTTTTAATAAATAATTACATTAATTAATTAAATGATAATCATAATATCCAGTTGATAATAACAAAGATTGAACAAAAATTGAAGACTTTTGTACGAATATGACGTAATAATAAAAGGTGAAAAAATTGAAGCTGGTCCAATAAAAACGACTCGTACACACTTTTAATAAATAATTACATTAATTAATTAAATGATAATCACAATATCAAGTTGATGATAACAAAGTTTGAAAAAAATTGAAGCTGGTCCGACAAAAACGACTCGTACAAAATTGTTATTAAATAATTACATTAATTAATTAAATTATAATTATAAAATTACGTTGATAATAACAAAGTTTGAAAAAAATCTTCAATTTTTGTACGAACATGACGTAATAACAAAAGCAAAAAAAAAAATTGAAGCTGGTGCGACAAAGCCTTCCTCCCACTTCCACTGTACACTGTCTTTCCCTCTGTACGCGCACGTTTTCCCTATGGCTGCGCCGTACACTGTCTCTTGGTGAGTCATAACCGACCGCGGAATCACTACACCGAGCCAGACTGATTCACCCTCCGAAAAAGAGGAGAAACGAGCAAACTCGCTATACGTTATACGTCTATGTGTATTTACGAGTTTGTGTGTGTGCGTATAACTGCGGGGGTTGCCCAACGAGGAGTAGACGAAGAGGAGGGCACGAGTTGCCTTCCACTCTGCGTTTCTCCAACGTCAACGTCGATCCGGATAAATTACGCGCCGAGAGACAAAACTCTCTCTCTCTCTCTCTCTTTTCTTCTCGCTTTCGCTTCTCCTTTTTCCCTTCTACCTCGTTGGAGCTTTCTCTCCTTCGAGCTCGCTATTGACGCCGTTTCGTACCTAGGTAGGTTGAAATTTTTCATTTTCATCCAAACTATAACGCCCTAAAATAAAAATTCAAATTCCCAAGAATATTACATTTTTCCTTCTAGAAAATTCGTCGATTCGCGAAAATTTTTTTATTGATCTTTCGCTGATGTTGTTTTTTTTTAAAGCTCTCACGTACAACGTACACGAATCCCGGACGTGCTTGCAGCAAACAAGTACTTGGCTCGTGTCGCCACTTGATGGGTGAACGACCCGACGACGATACTCTCTCTCTCTCCGTCTCTCTTTCTCTCTCGGTTTTTCTGTACAACCCCCGAGACGAGGGCTAATTCGGGCTGGCGGCAATGTGGCTGGTCTCTCATCACCCCCGCTCTCTCTCTCCCTCTCTCTCTCTCTCTCTCTCTCTCTTTCTTTCTCTACCTCTCTTCGTTCACATTGTCTATTCTCCAGCTCTCTCTTCCTCACTATCTCTTCGTCATGCTTGATCCCGCTCGCTCTCGTCTCTCCTCTACCCTATGATATCTATACAACACGTTCTATCAGACTTTCACCCATAATAATGCTCGATTCTCATCGGCGATGGTGATCGATCGCTTATAGGAAATGAATCGGAAGGAAAAGGGTCAGACCCTCCTATCTACATAGTTATACGATCCTACGAGTGTATCGCTCGACGGCACTAAATCGAATTTGGCTCGATGTTATTTGGGCGGAAAATAGCCAACGAGAATCTTGAAGGAATTTCGTTCAGGCAGGGATTACATTCAATCCGAAATACCAAAATTCGTAGAATCAAACTCGATGAAATTTACCCCAGCAAGGTTTCCAGAGTCAAGAGCTGATTCAAGGGTTGATAAACTTCCCATTTTCGCCGATTAATTTCGCATTATCAAAATTCGTAGAATATTTATAAAAAATGATTTTTTCAAAATATCGAGTGATTAAGAAACGAAAGGAATATTACAAAAAAGAAGAAACAATAGTAGGAAGGAGTTTGTTTACACGCTTTCCATAAATTAAAACGTCGTAACTGTTGCAATCTCGTTTACCCTGAAGGATTTTTTTTGTATTATTAAAAATGTCTCTCGTCTCTTTCAATGGTTCGTGTCACTTCGCGACTTAAGAATAATAGTACGGGGGTTGAATTCACCCTCCACCCCATCGGGGGTTGCATCACCTCGCTTTATTTCTCTTCTTACATTGAGAAGCTGAAGGAGACGAGAAGAACCCTTGGAAGAGAAAGCCGGAGGCAGTGGGCGGTTTGCCCGACTCTCTCTTTCTCCCCGATTCGCGATATCGTGCTCGCAGCATCCCTCTTTTCTCCCAGCTTCTTTTCTTCTCGTGGCTCGATCGGACGTAATGGATTCTCGAGCGAGACAAAAACGACTTCGATGATATACAGGGAGATGGAAAAAGAAGATTGAAAACACCTTTTCTCTTCTTTCCCTCCCCCTTCCTCTTCCTCTCCCCCCTCTCTCTCTCTTTCTCTCACTTTCTCACAGAGAGATGACTCATTCACAAAACTCTCTCTACGATACCTCGAACCCTTTTATATTCTCGTCTCTCCATTCTTTTTCATCTCTCGACTGGACCCCTCGTAAATTTTTCTCTTTATGGCCAAATCTCATTATATTTTGCGAAAAGAGGGAAAAAAATTAAAAAGAAGAAATTTAAAAAAAAACAAGAATTCCACCCTCATCTACAATTGACTCGTGTAATTCATAAATAATTAAATTCTCCCTTAATTAAGCACGAAGCGTATAAGCGTATGCTTATCTATGTATATATATATATAAGCATCGAGTAGAAACCCCTCGACGAACCGAGGGTGAGTGGGGAACGAGGGGTGGTTGGGAGAGGAGGGGTGGGATATCTCGGTCGAGCGTATGAAATTTTTTTTTCTCCCCTCGAAGCAACGATTGAGGAATGCCGACGCGGTTTTCAACCCTTTCAGACTCTCTCGAGTGGCGTCGACGCCCTTATTTCACCAGGGCTTTCGTTTTACTTTATTTTCGAGAGAATCGTTGCCACACATATAACGCTCTTATATTATTATATATCTCACGGTCTCTGCTTGGTCTACCGGAAAGCTCATAGTTTCTCTCGTTGCACAGCGGGTGAGATTCGTCAGTTTTACCACGAGCGAAAAAGAGAGAAAGAGAGAGAGAGGGAGAGCGAGAGTCTCCCTTTGTACAAGGAAAGCTCTAAGCGAACAATGTTTTAACGCGCCACCAGAGGGAAACACTCTCTTATTCCCTCTCCTTCTCTCCCCGACGCTCAAATATCACAGGGTGGGGGACATTTAATTTATATGAAACACGAATGTTTACCCAGACACGTGATATACACGTATATTTATAATTTAGTTCCATCGTGCATGTGCAGAGGGCCAGGGTGTGTCCTACGACGACTATATATGTAATATTTATAATTGCGAGCGAGCGAGCGTCTAACTGAGGGTGTAAGGGCTCGCCCGAGGAGCCAAAGGGTGTGTTTAGGGGTTCTCCCTCGGTGGGGTTCGTACGGAGCTTGAGGAAGCTAAAAAAAACCTTACGCCAACATCCGCGTTTGCGATCGTTCTATTTCTAACGGAATCCACGTTTCTTACAAATATAAATATATATAAATATATCAAGATATAAATATATAAATATATCAATGTATAAATATATCAATATACGGATATATAATTATATAAATATATAATCATATAAATATATCAATGTATAAATATATCAATATATGGATATATAATTATATCAATATATAAATACATAAATATATAAAAATACAAATATATAAATATATTAATATATAAATATATAATTATATAAATACACGAATATATAAATATTGTTGTTAAATTTGTGTAGCGAAATAACATAGTTGGATACGATCGCAGGCTATAATGATGACGTAAAATTTTTAAACCGCGTTCACTTCGAGGACGCATCGAGACCACCCGACGACTCCCGTCATTAAAATCGACCGAGTAAAACCTTCGAAGGAAACAAAACAAACAAACAAAACAAGAGAAAACAAAATTGTGTCTTTTGCGACGAGCCCAATGGACACGTGGATATTATTGCCGGAAGAGAGAAAAAAGAAAATGGCAGACCCGACCAGAAAATTATCCTCACTTAAAAATCAATTGTCCATGGCTGTTATCGTGCAATAAATGTTTCAGGCACTTTCACATCTTTCTTTTCTTTTTTACAATCCG
The DNA here is from genome assembly GCA_946811545.1 of Netelia fuscicornis. NCBI lineage: Eukaryota > Metazoa > Arthropoda > Insecta > Hymenoptera > Ichneumonidae > Netelia > Netelia fuscicornis. The sequence continues at coordinate 1,635,489 of OX328013.1, forward strand.
CGCATGCGCGTCATAAGCGAAGAAGCCAACAATTTCCGCTTTAAATATTCACATTAAATATATACATATGTGCGTCCGCGTATTTTGACCGCAAAGGATTCTCCGGTCCAAACTCGGGAGTGAGGCAAATAAAAACAACAATAACGATCGGTCCAAGCGTCGTTACGATGTAGTTGGTAACTCGGAGGGCTTTATAATATATTTTATAGTGTACCGAGGGAAAGAACGGAAGAGGGAATAAAAAGAAGGAGGGGGTGGGGGGAGGATAAATAAAAAATTAAGGCCGAAGGAGGCGACCGAGGTTCGCGGGGTATTGCGATTGCGTGCAGACATTAGGTACTCGTGCATGCGTGACTCTCCCCCTCCCTCCTCCTTTCCTTCCCCCCTCTCCCTCGTCTGTCGTGCATTTGCATGCTTCCCTTGCTCTCGCCCTTCCTTCCATGTGTTACCAGCGTTAAACTTTGTCTCTCCGTCTCGTTTGAACACATACGCACGAACTCGACTCAACCTTTGTTACTTTTATGGAAAATTGAAGGAACTCTTGTGCGCAGGACTCCGATATTCACGGGGAAACTTTGCATGTCGCGTATCTGCGCGTATGACGCAAAACTCGTCGTGCGAGTGGGGCAAAACGTCATTAGACAATGGTTAACTGAAATAATTGTTAGAGCAAATTTTCTACGTAACATTAGAATTAACTATTATTTTGTTTGAAGTACAGCGAGTGTAGTGTAGTGGATAAGACCGCTGACTACAACGCTGGAGGTCGACTGTTCAAATCCCGCACTCGTGGAACTTTTATTATTTTCTTGGATAATGAAAATTCGATCGAATCGGAAATTATTAAAAAATGTACAATGCGCGTAAACTAATTTGTAGGTGTCGCTTTATTCCTTGGGTCAATTAATTGTAACAATAATACAATAAAATTCACGATGCTTTAATCCAATTTCGAATAATAACAAAAGCTTCCTCCCGTTCTCGAATTGGTTAAAACCGCGGAACGAATTAATGACCGTCGAAATTGAAATGAAATTGAAAAAAAAGAATCCCTGTGAAATAAAATAACAATAACAGAAATAAAAAAAAAAGAGAATCGAACACATCTGACGAGAGTCTCCTCGATACGCTCTGAATGGTTCGACACGGCCGAGCCAGCCGCCACTCATATCCAGAAACGGTGGAAATGGCAAGAGCGCGAACGGAAAAGGGACGGATGGAACGAGAGAGACTTTTGTGGTATAGTTCGTACATAAATGTACATATATATACCTGTATATACATGCGAGAAAAGGTACGCGAAGCGAGAAACGGTGTTGGCTTCACCGAGCAGCCATCAACCGCGCTGTTCTCTCACTTATTATTGTTTTACAGACCGGAAACAAAAGAGCTCGCTGACGCGCGGCGGTGCGATATGTCGCCGGATCCTTTCGACCATATACAAATATATATATAACGTTGGTAATATTTTATTGCCATTGTTATTATTCGGTCCGCATCGACCAGGTAATACGTGAGAGTCGGCACGTATTTATCGCGTGTCGCATAACGCAGGTGCATAATTTTGATTATTTTATATCGAGGATGACGCGTTATGAATAACGCCTTGGCATACAATAATTTTTCAATCATAATCGTATAATAATAATTATAAAATTCGTGGAACGATTTTCCAGGTAGTTGAATTTTTTTTCTTTTACGAGAATGGTCGATCGTGGTTCATTCTTTTGCCGTAGGGCGGCGCGTTAATCGCCACAGACATCAAAGACGAGACGCGCGTTACGTCACGTTACATTATTTTTACTTTTTCGTGCTTTTTTTTTTGTTCTTTTATTTTCGCTCCGAAAATAGCAAAGTCTGGCGACGCGACGAACGACGAGACGAGGAAATGAAAAGTGGGGGAAGAAAATGTATTTTACCGGATCCGCATTTTCCGAGGTCTTCGCGAACGCCGGCGGTGCGCCGAGAAAAGAATTTCGAGTTTTCAATAAACTCGACCTGCCCCTGGCACCCCCTACCGTCGTGGCTGTGTGTCGAGCTCGAGATGGCTTGACTGGCTCCACTCCTTTTACTCGGGAAAATGGAATGAGTCCGCGGGTGGCGCACTCTCGAAAGAGCTTTCGGAACGTCTCGTTCTCCCCCGCTTGAAGTTTGGTCAAATAAACGTTTTGTAAAAATAGAATGTACTACACCTCTCCTCTCTATCTCTCTCTTTATCTCTCGCGTATTAGACGAATGAAAACGGACATTTGGCTCGAGCAAAAAGACAACGAAATATCACACGAATATATCACGATTATAATGTCGTATCGTTTTTATTTCCGGGTGAAAAGGTCAAAAAATTGTATATTTTTGTAAATTGCGATTAGCGAGGTTATGTGATATTTGTGTTACGCGGGAAATTTGAAATTTTGTAAATCTTCAATCGAAGATTTTTTTCCGTCTCGCTGAAATTCATGATACAGCACTTATTTTGCTTTCCTTCGATTATTTTATTTTTATACATTTTCATCGATCGAAAAGAAGAAAATTTGTCTCTCAAAATCAATTCGACGGAAAGAAAATTGTTTTTATCACGGTCGCAATCGAGCAAGAGCAATTTCCCATAATGTGAAAATTGGCGTACCGCGAGAGTTGCCAGGATACCAAAATTGCCAGTCCCGTTTCGCGTTTTCATCGTTGGCCAAACGTGTATACAGATATACAAATCCTCTTAACATCGAGGACACGTATATATACGTAGGCTCGTTTTGAGAGTCGCGATTCGTGCACGCGGAACGACGTACTTACGGGTGGAGTGAATATCACTTTTGCGAGTATACCAGAACAAAACTGGGTGCGCAGAGAGAGAAAGAGCGAGCGAGAGGTAACGGGTAGAACCGTACTGTGGAATACGAGCGAAACTAGAAAACCCGCGGAGACACAAAGAGGAATACGGAACGTAGGACGAGAAAGAGGCGTTCGTGACCCGAGACGGCCACTATTTCAATGAAAACTCATTATCCTCGTTATCCTGAAAAATATAATTACGAATAATGATTTCCCTTGGACAAAAAATAGAGACAAAAATTTCAACCGACATTTTCATACGATTAAAAATTTAATGTAATTTGTCCACCTGCTAATTAATAAAATGATAAAATTCGAATAAAATTTTACGGAAACGATACGAGTTATCGTTACGTTTGGATCAACGTTGGCGCATGCGCGAGAGATAGATCGAGCGGGGGGTTCCGGCGAGAAATAAAACCGACGAGGGGGTCGCCGGTTGCACGGCTCGTCGAGCTACTTCCGGTACGCGTTCGCATCAATGGCGAGATTCACTATGCGCCATGCGTATATCGGGTACGACCCGTACTCGTCCGGTCTACATTCTCCCGTACTTACCCTTTATTATTTTTTTTTTATCCGCACGCACCGAACGTAGTTCGAGTGTGAATATCGCACACTCGAAAGAGCAAAGAAGAAAAAAAAGGATAAGGATTATAATCGATAGGTCAGGGAAATTATCAAAATTGTTTTCTTGGAACAAATGTGCGACAATCTCTATATTTATCCATGTGAGATAAATTCGATCCTCGACGCTATCCTCTCGCTCTCCCACATGCTGCAATTTATTACCGCCTTTGTTCGGCACCGCGAGAGTAAGAAGAGAGATGGGGGAGGGGGGGACACCCCCGTCAAAAAGTCGATTCGCAATGTCTCGCGTCTCCTCGCCACGGCGAGAGGAGTTGCTACAAGACCCTCGCCTTTCCGGGTCTCCCCCACCCCAATTCTCTCTCTCTCTCCCTCTCTCGTGCTATCTCTCCACGTAACCGGATATCTGTACCAGTCTATATATACATATGTGTATTACCGTACAATACAGCTAATACTTATATGTACAATTTTACACATTATACCGAGTACCGAGAAGAACATGCACCGAGAATTTAAACGCACGACAATGTACGATATACTTGAATTTAAAATTATTTCAGACATATTATAATATAGACGTTGGAAAAACTTCCATGAATAAATAATCGATTCATATTGATATTATAGCAAAGAATTTTATATATATACGCATTTATATTATATTAATATATTTATTTATTAAATATATTTATATATTATAATAATTTATATATATATTTATTTATACATTGAATATATTTAATTTAAATAATTAAATATTGTGTCGACGGTGGGAATCGAACCCTGATCCGCTGCGTGCGAACTCGGAGCCCTATCCCCTAGACTATTAGACCCCCCCTCTCTTTAACTAGTTATATAATTTTATATATTTATCCATATATCTATATATTTATATATTTATATATCCATATATCTATATATTTATATATCTATATATCTATATATTTATATATTTATATATCCATATATCTATATATTTATATATCTATATATTTATATATCCATATATCTATATATTTATATATCTATACATTTATATATGTATATATTTATATATCTATACATTTACATATATATATGTGTGTGTGTGTGTCTAGTGTAGCGCAGTGAGCGCGCATGTACTTATCCCAGAGCTCTCCCGTATAATATGGGATAACGAGTGCGAAGATGCAGAAGTAGGACGAGAGAAGCCGAGGAGTTACGCTCGGCGAGACGTGCCTCTTCTCGCGACACGAGCGCCCGGAGAAAAATTGCGTCTGGAGACGCCTCTCTCGAGCATCGAGTGTCGCTTTCGGCCTCTCGTCTTGCTAACCTCACGAGTCATTTCGTATATATCGCTGCATCACTTGTTTTTTACGACTCCATAATACGTATAGACAAACACACACACATACACAAACATATCTTCCCTATGCATATTTCTCACCGGCTACAACATCGCCATTTAATTCCGTAATAGCAATTTCTCGCATTTCGTTCCTCTACGTATTTCCTCTGGCATTTCTGTAATGCCTGAAAAATTTACGTGGAATTTAGATATATATAGTACGTTTCACATTTACCCCGAGCGAAAGCTTTTTGTTTCAAAAAGCATAAAAAAAGACAAAAAAAAAAAACATTGTATTTTAACGTGGCCTATAGACGCGGTTACAGCTCATAATTCGTACCAGTCGGAGCATCGGTTATATATAGATATATAATACATAGGTACACAGGGAACACCGATGGAAGATCGTATTACAATGTGCCGCAAGGCGAAGGAGCCGCCGTATTTGCAGCCGACGTGTATAAAGTCGTGTATATCAACACTGGCTATATCCTACCACATACACGAAGCGTATAAAACATTCCGTATAAGCACTCGAGACTCTCCCATGTGCTAATAAGCGTGGCCATATATTATCACGATTAATTAATGAAAATTATCCACGGCCAAAAATCTTTGACATTGTTAAGAGTTACACGCGACGTAGGTATCACAAAATTTGATGGCTAAACGTACAAGCACTAAACAACCGTTCGTATTAAAAATTGGCAGGTACACAGAGGCAAAAAGTAGCTTTTTTTTTTTCCAAAATAGTTGCAATAACTCTATAAATACTTTCAAAATTTTTACGCTCAGTCCTGGAAAAAGTAGGGACGGTGTTTTCGAATAGCTAGTCGCCCGTAACACCGATGACTCTCAGCAATGTCAAAGATTTTTGTCCCGTGGATAATAATAAAAATAATGAGAAAAAGAGCAAACAACGTTGTACTCTTTCTTTCGTTGTTGACAATGAGGCGAAGGTCAGTGTCGTCGACACCAGAACAGTGTTCAAGGAAGAGGAGAAACGAGCGGAGTAGAGAAAGAACCGTTAGTCTAACGCGGACATTTCCGGTCCAAGGGCACCTTGGGCTCGTTGTCTTTTCGCCAATCTCTCTCGCTCTTCTTTCTCTTTTGCCCTTCTTTAGATTATTGTTTTTGACTTGTGACCTCTGTGTGACTCTAGATCGGACACAAACTTAAGTTACTCATGGTCGTGTTGTTTACTCGGATATATGTGCGTGTAGATAAAACGTGGAAGGTGCCCTTCCCCACGAATCGACTCGCGTAATTACATAGCCGGTACACAATTACCCAGCGTTTTATTAGCAACGCATAAATCATAGACGTCCCGTCTCGTAACATTTGTATAGTGCTAATGTCTCTTAACCGTGCGTATAAGTACTTTGTGAAACGCGAGATTCGCGACTCTGGACTTTACTTTAGCCACGAGAGAATTCCACGGTCACATCGATTTAAAAGATTTTTACGAAAACAAAGTAATTTCCGATCGATCGTATAATTACCAAAAAAAAACAAAAAAAACTCGTTATTTTCTAATTTTCCAAACTGGCAATTTTGCAACTACAAGATTCCTTTGTAAATCACACGTTTTCGAAATTAAATTGTATTTTTGTTGAAAAAAAATAAAGGTTGTTCGTTTCGTCATTTTCTCAACAACTCTCTGTCGTCGACCGTGTTGAAAATCGTCTCGTCTCTTTCATCGCTTCGGGCTCGTTGTGTATCCACCGAGACACAACGAGCATTATACGTCCTCGCGTTTTCACCCACACGGATTTTTTCGTTTGGTCTTTCAAGCGTGTGTTTCGAGACGAGGTTTTGTGCCGTCGATACAAAAGCGTGAACAGAACTTTCCTCGATTCTTCCCTCGTCCCGTTGGTTTTCCTCGCTGTTTCCGTTGTCGAGCGTCTCCGCAACACCAAGCTGTTACCGATTGCCTGGTATTACGTACGTGTATAAATACACTTCAAAGTTACACACCCCCGCTCGAGTGAGTCGGCAGCCCGCGACATGGTAAAATGCAACGAGTGCTAAAGCTTCGACCCGATTCTCGCTTTTACCTCTCTGCCTCGGGATTTTGTTATATCTATATAACTATGTCCATTACGTATGTATATAGGCTATATATATATATATACCCCATATACATATGTACCAGAAAGAGAGAGAGAGAGAGAGAGAGAGATATGAAGTTTCAGCAAAGCATCTCTCTCTCTCACAAATATATATATGTATATGGAGAGGGAGAGAGAGAGAGAGAGAGAGATGCCTTGTTTAAACTCCATATATATATATATATATATGTCTCTCTTTCTGGTTCGCGTGACGCAAATCCGGCCACTCGTCGTCTCGATCGGAAAATGTATACGATATGTATATATGTATATATAAAGTGCAGCCGTTCATCTATAATCGGGCCACTCTGGCAATTTTCCGTCTCTCTCGCTCTTTCTCTGTTTCTCTCAATTCTCAAACATACATATATATTTATATATATATATATATATGTGTGTATGTGTCTGTGTATGTGTATATAGATGAAGCATGAACAGAGCAGTTTTTAGCGGCTCACAGCGGCTCGCAGGTATGAAGAAATGGCCCAGTTTTAACTCGATCCGAGATATATCCATGCGTGGACCAAAATTTCAATGTTATATTTACCTTTTTCGTCGAATTAACGAATTCGTCTCGTTATTTTCGTCGTACCGGTCATTTGCGAATTTTAACGTTTATTGGAATTTTGTTTTTTCTTGTTGAATTCGTTAATTGGATTGGATTCGTGTAAAATGGAACAAGGAGGACGATTGCGATTTTAATATGGCGCGTTTTTTCTTTCTTTTTTTTCTTTTTCTTTGGAGAATATTAAAATTTATCTCGAGGTTGTTTAGGACAATTCTGCGGTGGAGAAAATTATGGCGGGTACGAGGTACGCCTTGTAATTAGACACTTTGTGACTGATTAAGAGAGAACGTCCATTGTTGCTTGTCTATTTATAATTATTTATGGGGTTTGTCGTACGGGCTGTATGTTTGTGCCGTGCCGCAGGTATATACGTAATTATGCCTCAAAGAGGTCAGTAACTGAACCGTTCACCTTAATGGACGCCTAGGCGTGTGTAAAGAGAGAGAGAGGGAGAGAATGAGATTTTTCTGGGTCGATGTTGTGCACACCGAGATGATAAACTCGTCAAGAGGAAAGTGGGAGAGAGAGAGAGAGAGAGAGAGAGAGAGAGAGAGCTGGTAGAAGATACGTCGTTGAATTTTCTTTCATCTCCCTTCGACAATATTTTGTATAACGTTAAGAACTCTAGAACGTCCTTCGATTCTTGTCAAGATCAAGCGTCTAATGAGCGAGCCCTCGACTAATCTTCGCTCTTTGATCCTTTTTTTTAAACGTAATGTCCGAAATTAATTATTATCCACGATTAATCATTTTATGTTTGATTCGGAGAGAACAATTTTTGTAATTAATGAGAATTGTAATTGAATTATTCTAAATTGCTATTCTTTTTTTTAAATCGTAATTAAAAAAATTACTTATTGTCCACAATTAATCATTTTATGTTTGATTCGGAGAGAACAATTTTTGTAATTAATGAGAATTATAATTGAATTATTCCAAGTTGCTATTCGTTTTTTTAATCGTAATTAATTATTGTCCACGATTAATCATTTTATGTTTGATTCGGAGACAACATTTTTTGTAATTAGTGAGAATTATAATTGAATTATTCCAAATTGTTATTCTTTTTTTAATCATAATTTTTTAAATTAATTATTGTCCACAATTAATCATTTTATGTTTGATTTCGACAGAACAATTTTTGTAATTAATGAGAATTATAAATTGAATTATTCCAAATCGTTATTCACTTTTTGAATTCGGTGGATTCAGCAAATTCCTTCCCCGTTTTATAGAATTTGTTAGGTATAATATTGATAGATCGCGTCGGTACGAGGAATGTATAATTCGAAGCGATCTCCGAATTCGGCAGTCGGTTCGCGTTTTGGGTAGATCAACGTCATCGCGAGAATTAGCATCGACGCGATCGCCGCGCTCGGTTCGACGACCGTTTCGCGTGTTCCCCGAGTCAGCGAAAACGAGAGATACCGAGAAGAAGATCCACCGCGAATTTCATCTTTCTCTCTAGCCAGTCGCCGAATTCGCCACGGTCGATTTTCGGGCGAGAAGAAACGAGCGAGAGACAAACTGAAGCGAGTGAGAAAGAAAAACAGAAAAAGAGAGCGAGAGACAGAATCAGAATGGAAAAGAGGGAGAGAGAGAGAGAGAATGGAGGACACGACCGCTATAAATTATATGCGTTTCGATCATTCTCGAAATTCACCGGTTTTACTAGTTCGCCCGTATCCTTAAAATATCCAACACCGTCCCACGATGATCCTTTAAAAAAAAAGCACATTCCTCTCCGTTCCAAATTTTCAATTTTTACACTTTTCGTTTATTTTATTTTATTTTTGGTAGTAAAAATTCTTGACGATGAAAATTCTTCTATGCAGCAAGGGTGAAGAATTTTATCCCGTTCGTTTTTTCCCTATTATTTTTTAAGGCTATATGAACTATAGACAGTTTTGCACCGTGCCGCACACGTTCTCGCTCGAATGTCACCGGCGCGTGCGCGCGCGTGGAGCGTCGCAGCGGAGGAGAACGTAACTATAGTGCGCACCGCGCAAGCGGCCGGCAGTCCCGCGTCGCCCGCCGTGCCGTGCGTTTCGACGCTTTCGCGCGCTTCTTCGATAATTTTATACGTTTCGTACGCCTCGGATCCATTCGTTTGTTTCAATCTCGATGTTCAAACGATTATAATCGAACGGATTTCAGTGATCGATCTTGCGTTTTGTTTATTCGTCAATATTACGTTTTAAACGAGTTATTGTTACTACGCAAAGTGCAAATCTACTCGAGTGTGCGAGATTAAAAGTGCGTCAGAATATTTTCTGTGATATCTTCTCGAGGATTACGCACGCTCGATTCGCAAACAAAAACAACGCCCGGAGCCTTTCGTACCTCGTCCTCCCTGTCGTTTTTTTCGGTGAGTGAAAAAGTCGATGAATTTTTTTTTGTTTTTTTGACGAGTTTGCAAGTCCATCGTTACAATGGGTTTGTTTTGTTTGACCATTTTAGGATATTTCTATACGTTGATTGTCAATAAAATAAATGTGTTGACAATTCTTGTTCTTCTTCTTGTTGTTTTTTATTTTTTTTTTTTATTTTTTGCGGAAATTAAAGTATTTTGAACAATTGTTCCATGTGACCTTGAGAGGACTTCCTATTTTTGGATTTTCCCTGTCTTGTTGGAGGGCAGTACGCTGTTTACTGTCAATGTCCAAGCGGAATTCGCTCTCTCGCTCTTTCTCTGTACGGCTTGAAGGATTTTGAATTAGTAGCACACCTTACGTAAGTCTGGATAGGCAAGGCCAACGCGAATAACGAAAACGCACGCGAATGTTATACACGTTAGAGGTTATGTCTAATACGCAATCAAAGCTGCATTCCATCTCTCTCTCTCTCTCTCTCTCTCTCTCTCTCTCTCTCTCTCTCTCTCTCTCTCTCTCTCTCTCTCTCTCTCTCTCTCTCTCTCTCTCTCTCTCTCCCTCTTAATAAAATAATATTATTATGTTATTTTATTATTTTAATATTATATATTGTATCAATATTTTATTATATTTTATAGAATATATAATAATTAATTTTATTGTATATTAAAATAATATAATATTATTATTATAAATATATTTATTATTATTTTATTATATGATATATAATATATAATCAATAATTTTATTATATATCAAAATAATATTATTATTATATTTTTACTATTATTTTATTGTTTAAATATATTATATTAATATATTATTTATATACTATATTATTATTTTATTATATTACATATAATATATAATCAATAATTTAATTACATAATAAAATAATATAATAATATTATTTTAATATAAATATTTTATTTTAATATTATATATTGCGTAATAAAATAATATTATCATATTATTTTATTATAGGTATATATATACATATATCAATAGTATAATTAAATGCAGCGATCTGGGTTCCAAATCCGATGAAAGCGTGTACCACCCCGTCCGTGAGAAGCCATGGAACGTGTTGATCTAACCACAAGGTCCGATATCCACTAACGTTCTTCTGATTTTTCTTTCCTATCCTACAAAAACATTTATAAATCTTGCTGTGCAACCTGACATACAAATTCTCATTCACACATTTTATTAACCAAATTCTTTTTTTAACACCAAATCGTTAATTCGTCAAACAAGAGACAGTTCGGAAAATATTTCTCACGGAAAGGGAGCGATAAAAAAAATATCAATCGCCCAAACCTTATCTCCCTCTCTCTCTCTAGTTTCTCACCAAGTCTTATACAATATAGACAAACACACACACACGAGGAAACTTTTATTGCGATGCTCCAAGGGGATTGAATCACATGTAAAATTATATGCAATTTCTCTTCATAACTAACGGGTACACACGGCTTCGCGTTTACGTTTTGTTCGAGGGTTTACGTGTCTGCGGTCTATTACGTAAACCAGACCGATCGTTCGTGATTGTTTTTGTCCTTTTCTCTTCTCCATCTCTTTCTCTCTCTCTCACTCGTTTGCTACGATCTCCATTATTGCCCCGTCAATACTCGTATAACTCCCTTTTCTTTTTACTCAAAACAAAATGTTTATTCACGATCGACGAAATTTTCGAGCATTCGCGGAGGAGCTCTTCCACGTGTCGATCGCCTCGAGCTCTCTTACGACTGTAACGACCAAACGAGAAATTTCGTTTTCACGATTTTCAACGAGGCACAATTTTCTCGCCAAGTTTATTTTATCTTCCACCTCGTTCTATTTTAAATCCGTTCGTTTTAATGTTTTCCTAGAGATTTGAGAATTTTTCTTGACTCGCGAGATTTTTTTCTTTGTCGAAAATGTTTGTTAATTTTTGTTCTCGGTTGAGAGAGAAGGGAAAAGGGCGTTAGAATTCGTTTCTGCTACGCGAGATAAATTAATTGGAAGCGAGAAGACCCTCGGATATCACATACCAGCAAGAAAATTAACGCATAACGGATCTTCGTAACGTCTCGTGCTTCTCTCGGTTCTCTCTTGCGTCTCGACGAAGGTCGAAATTATCACGAATTATTCCAATCAAGCCAAGACGAAAAGTCTTGTTTCAATCGTGTTTTACAGAAATTCACGTATCGTCGCTCAGAAGCGCGTCTCGTTGATTCACGCGGTGGAAGAAAAAAGTCGTTATTTATGAAAGAAAGAAGAGAGAAAAAAAGGTTTCAACTTCCTCCGATCTTTTAATAATTATTCCGCGCAATTTTTCTTATCTCTCCCGATTACTATTCAATCACCCGAATGTACATAATATTAAAATACAAATCGGCCTCTCCGCGAGTATATCGAGAAGAAACGAAAAAAAAAGCAGAAAGAAAAAAAAGAATTGCACAATTTCTTATCGCTCGAGCTAATCGCACCGTAGTTCGAATTTATTATTAAATTTGTAACCGAATCGATTTCGATGTTTCCGATAAGACCGAGTTTAGTCGAGAAATTTCTTTGCCATAAAAAAAAAGAAGAAATTAATCGGCGCTCGGTGATAAATATTTTTTTATCGCTCAGCTGTGTTTTTTTTATTTCTTCTATTCGCACTCTCTCTCTCTTTTTTTTTAATGTCAGTCGTTCTCGTACGAGCTAATAGAAGTTTATTCCCGGCAACCTTTTCGCGAAGAAATCGATCGCAATAACGTCGGGTTCGAACTTTACGCTCGAGCCGTTACGACCGATCGCTTAACGACGAGACACACAAACGGCGCTCGAGCTTTTGCTTTTGTATCGCGCTTCCTCCTCCTGCGTCCCTTTATTCCTCCCTTACCTCTCTTCCACTATTTCCTCCGTTAGTTATATATCGATCTCGACACACGACCCACTTCTGTCTTCGTTCAACTTTGTCGTTGTCGTCCGACGGTAAATAGTTCAAACAGTTGCCACCAGGTGGCTCTCCTTCATTGTTCTCATCTCCTCCGTAAACACCGAGATAAACGATTAAAAAATTGAGTCAGGCGAGGCAAAATAAAAATCTTAAAAAAGACAAAGGAAATTTCTTCCTGGCGATCAAATTTGACTTCCAAAAATATTCCATATTACGTTGTCATTTGGCGGTAAACAGTTCAAACAGTTGCCACGAGGTGTCTCTTCTCGATCATTCTCATCTTCTCCGTAAATACCGAGATAAACGATTAAAAAATTGATTCAGACGAGGCAAACTTAAAATCTTAAAAAAGAAAAAGGAAAATTCTCCCTAACGATCAAATCTAACCTCCAAAAATATCCAAAACTATCTTGATCGATAGTTTCATAAATATTTATTCAAAAAATAAATCCCAAAAACTCGACTCTCCTCATAAAACGACGTGCAAACAGTTTCGCTTTTCGCGAAAAGGAAAACATCGTCGAGCGCGCATCGATCATCTCGTAAGAGCGAAACGAGATACGCGAAGTGGTCCATTAATTATGGAAATTCCCTCTCTCTCTTGCTCTCGTAAACATATTAGCCAATACAGTTGGGAGTAAACTTCGCAAAATAGAGAGAGAGAGAGGGAGAGATTTATCAGCTGTAGATTTTCCCGTGGCCAGTTTCGAGGATTAATTTGCCCGGTTTCGGTCTCTGGTTGTCGCTGGTCGTCGAAGTTACAGCTGCGTGCATGCTGCTGCGATATCAGGGAATAAGAGAGAGTTTAGCGGACCGTAGTGGAACGTATGTGCAGAGGATGACGAGGAGAAGGGAGAGGTAGAAACGGGCGTATATAATCGGGATGTATCTCTTGGCGCCGACCCATCGACGAGGCTCGCTAGTTTCTCTCTCTTCCCTCTCTCTCTCTCTCTCTCTCTCTCTCTCTATCTCCCTTCGCGTGTACTTCCTACTTGCGTAAACGACCGCAACGTAATTAACGTTTGGTATATATCGGCCGTGAACGACGTATATCCGCGGTCGAATCTCTGGCAAGTGCCCCATCCATTCGGACATCGAGAAAAGCTTTACCGTCGCTGGTCTATTTCTCTCTCTCTCTCTCTCTCTCTCTCTCTCTCTCTCTCTCTCTCTCTCTTTTTCTCTCTCCCTGTACCTGCCTCCCTTCTCTCTTTATTATATTTTGTTTATCTTTCTCTATTTTATTATATTTTGCAAAATTTTGTAAGTTTGTTAAACTGGCACAAATTGTAAATTTGCAAATTTATGGGTTTGTAAGGTGTGTGAATTTATGGGAGAAGCTGTATTTGTCCCATAGCTAGATAGGGCATAATTAAATATATCAATCAATCTCTCTTCCTCTCTCTCTCTTTCTCTCCTTCCTTCAGCTCCCTATTACATTTTGTTTCTCTTTCTTTACTTTATTATATTTTACCAAATTTTGTAAGTTTGTTAAACTTCTACAAATTGTAAATTTACAAATTTATGAATTTGTAAGTTTTCTGAATTTATGAGATCTCTGTATTTGCCCCATACGTAGCTAGGACATAATGAAACATATCAATCTCTCTTTTTCTCTTCCCCTTTCTTTTCCTTCCCCGGTATGCAACTTGCTCAAGCTCAGCCAAGTAAAATATCTCAAAATTCCAAAAAAAAAAACAAATTTCGATTCTCCCGAACATCTTTCATTTCAAACCACGTTTTATTATTTTCATAAATAATAATATATTTTCCATAATAAATGATCGAAACGCGATTCTCCTGTTCACCGTGTCGAGAATAAATTTTATTAAAAAAAAAAAAAATTCGTCACGAGTCGTAAATTTATTTATGACAAGGCGCAAGCCCGAGCAGAGATTAACGCGAGCGCGTATCAGCGTACTTCTTCGTTCCGCGCGCCCTTTCGCGTGGGTGCAGAATTCGGGAAGCCCGGATGCGATTTAAGAACGTGAGCCAGAGACACGATGGGACGAGAGAAACGAGAGAGAAAAAAAAACGAATCGAGACACCCGGAGTAACCGCGACGTTCCGATTTCGGGACCGCGTGATTACCATATCGTTGCCATATATACATATACATATATATCCATATATATCTATATATATATATATATATATACGTGAGAGTAGCGAGTACACATAACGGTACTAACCGTAAGAGCGAGCATAAAACGAGCAAGCGTATTATAATATATTACACGAGGAAGGATGCACAAAGAGAAACGCCGAATTGACGACACGTGGTCACCTTAAGTATGTATTATTATGCGCTAATAAAAAAAATTGCAAAAGAAAACATAAAGAAAAAATGACAAAAGGGGGACAAGAATATTCCTGAGCTCACTTTCCCTTGGAATTAATAAATATTTACAATATTACTAAATATTAATAAATATTTGCAATGAATTAATTAATTTAAAAAAAAAATTTTGAAAATTCGATCGGGATGAATTAATTGTTTACGGAGATTTATTTATTTATTTTTTTCGAAGCTTAATGAATTTCGCACTCGGAGTGTTTGAAAGTTTCTCGGTTTCTCGATACTTGATTCTCCCACTCTCTCTCTCTTCTTTTTTTATCAACGACAATATAACAAAGCTATTATTCTCTCGTTTCGTCTCCTCGACATTTTCCGCCTCCTCTCTTATCTCCAACACCGCGAGCGCGAAGCGAGTGTCAACGTTTATAAGCCATTCTCACCGTCACGCTATTTCATTTCTCGTCGCGTTCCCGCAAAAGCTCTCGTATCGCCGCGAACGTTCATTCATGCAAATTTGAACAAATGTTGGACGTTACATGGAAATCTATTCGATTCTTTACAGTCCAATGGATACCTCGAGTATCGCGCGAAATGAAGGAAAAAAAAGTAAATTAATCGAATAACGATTGAAAGCGTTACCAAATTGACAAAAACAAAGAAAAAAAATAAGCACAAACATTTTGTCATTTTGAAAATATTTTGTCCAAAATATTTTCAAATCGTCGAATTTAATCTCATCGATTAAATCCCTTCTTTGTCTTTGTTTTTTATATTCGCACGTTTATTTTCACCGCGGCTGCGTTGCCTTCTCGAACAAAGATCCGATCGATCTTTAATTAATTACGCCGTTTGAACTTTCGCGCGAATTAAAACAAGCATTATTGCTGGCTTATCCCTGGCTCGTGTGGCGATAAACACGTACGCCTTAACGTTGAAAATTGCGAACCGGGAACGTATCGAATTCTCCGATCGCAGTCCTCTCTCCTCACCCCCGTTCTCGATCTCGTCTCCTTCTGTCCCGTGCTTCTTTTTTTTGTATCAAGTCGTATATCAAATTCGGATCGAAAAAACGTGTGCTTCGCGATCTTCTTGCTTATGTACACACACACAGGCGCTTATATACATCTTCGTATATATATATATATAAGAGCTCGTCTTGTAAATATACCGTTAATGGTATTTGAAATTCCGTTTACGTGACCAACTGTGCCGTAGCAAGAGTGGGAGAAAGCAATACGCACCGGGCCCAAAACCCATATGGGCTCGTTGGTTCTGCCGGCGTCGCCCTCGTCGTTGTCCAAGTGCTCGCTCGTTCGTGACGCGCGCGCAGACGTTATATTTTTTAACTATATATATATATATATGTGTGTGTGCCTTAAATACGTCCCCTTGAACAGACGACCAAAAGGGAACATTATATGTATATTATAATTATTATTATTGTAATATAATATGTATAATATAATATTATATTATATATAATATCAAGAATATTAATAATATTATATAAAAATATTATTATTATTATTATTATTGTATAATTCATATAATGAAATCATAAACAAATATATTATATTATTAATAACATTATAATATTATATATAAACATATATATTATATATATTATATCATAATAATAATATTTATATATAATATTATAATGTTATTAATAATATGTTATTAAAAATATTATTATTATATATGATTATTATTATTATTATATAATACATATAATAATATCATAAAAAAATATTATATTATATTATTAATAACATTATAATATTATATATAAAATTTATTATTATATATATTATATCATAATAATAATATTTATATATAATATTATAATGTTATTAATAATATAATATAATATTTTTATTTATATATATAATATTTTTATTTATATATAATATTATAATGTTATTAATAATATGTTATTAAAAATATTATTATTATATATGATTATTATTATTATTATATAATACATATAATAATATCATAAAAAAATAGTATATTAAATTATTAATAACATTATAATATTATATATAAAATTTATTATTATATATATTATATCATAATAATAATATTTATATATAATATTATAATGTTATTAATAATATATATATATACTATGGTTACCATATATATATACACCGGGCCCATATATACATATGGGCCAGACACCTGCCCCGGTAACCTCTCGATCCGCGCCCTCCACCGGATACGTCTAGCGACGCGTGTTCCCTACCGATCGTGATCGAAACGTTGACGTATGTATATATATATTTATTTATTTTTTTCATTTTTATTTTGCACAACGGGAATTCATGGTGCGAGCTCGCGCACGCGCGCGCGTGCACATACGAGATACGGCGATCGGAAAGAGAGGGCGAGACGAGTGAAAACGGAAACTCGAATTCGGTCAAGGTGCCTTTTCGTAAAACACGCGCGCCGCGGTACGGTAGCGCGCGCGCGCGCGCGCGCTTCGTGTATCTTGTATACATAAATACTCGCGGATGAAAAAGAAACGAAAAAAAAAAAAAAATGGAGAAAAACATCGTCGACGGCAGATACGACGCGGAGATTTTTATCGTTACCTCGGGTTTCTGTTCTTGTTTTTCTTTTTCGTATCTTCGTTTTTTGTTTCGAGGTCGTGGGAACCCTTTGAAAATCACCGAAATAAATAAGGGAATGGAAAGGCAAAGCGCGCGCCGTGTTTGATACGAAGGTTGCATCAACCGATCGTGTATTATAACGATCCGCGCGTTAGAATGATCGATCGAACGATCGGGAAGTGAAAATTGATCGACTCGCGAGAGAGAAACGAACTGAGAACATCGATGATGAGTTTTCTTTTTTTTTTTCTTTCCGTTGGAAAGTCTTGCGTGTGTAAGATTCGTTTAGATTTTACAATCGGTCCAGCAGTTTGCGTGTGTGAGATACGATTAGCTTTCTCCCTCTCTCTCTCTCTCTCTCTCTCTCTCTGTTTTATTTTGATTTTATTATTTTTTATTTTTATTATTGTATCGAGTTTATTTTCTAAATTTTCTCTTGCGAACTTTTATCGGAATGGAACGAGTCAATATTAATTATTGTATTCAGTATGTGTTGTTAATATTCATTATTATTATTATTGCATCTCGGAAAATTGTTACAATTTGCCGCAAAGTGTACTAAGGCATAATAAAGTTATCAATCAATCTCTTTTTTTTTTATATAGATAGACAGTATAACTTGGTGCATTGCTCTCGCAGTTTTTAATTAGGTGGGGTCCGAAGCACCGAGAGCATATAAAAAACACATAAAAAAAATTTCATTGCGACCGGTGGGAATCGAACCCCGGCCGACTGGGTGTGAGTCGGGAACGCTACCCCCTATACCACTATCCGTCTTTACATATCATATTCATTATATTATATTTGTGTTCGTACGTTGTTATGTTATTATATCTTGTAAAATTTTGTAAATTTGATAAATTCGCACAAATTGTAAATTTACAAATTTATGTATTTGTAAAATTTGTGAATTTGCGAGGTCTCTCTATTTGCCCCATATTTATGGTTTACCCTATAGAGCTCTCTATTACTTACTCGTAAAATCAAACCCGGACGATCCGATCTTTCCAATGATCGAAATACGCGCTTCCATTTCCGTTCCCATTGCGAAAACGATCGGCAATAAACCCAATCGATTAACAATCCTCGCTTTACCAAAAAAAAAAACGATTTAAAATAATTCAAAATAATTTCGATACGTTTCCATAATCGTAAAATTCCCAAGACAAATAAACAATCAAAATGTAATTTGTTTTCTTTTTTACCATCTTATTATTTCCCCCGTACCTACCTTTAGATTTTCAACCTTCTCCCACACAACTCGCAATACCCCGAGGTACTTAAATCTCCCATTAACTTCTCCATCCCGTTTTCTTTTTTTCTTCGTCTCGTTTCAATTTCCCCATCTGGCTTCTCGGTAGATCAACGTTGTACAGTCAGAAGCCAAGATCGCGATTCACCGACGAGTCTCCCGTTCTCGTTCCCTTCGAGTCCGAGATCCGGGGGGATTCGCGTCGCTAAACACTTCGTGTAAAGAATGACCGATACATATATATCTATATATGTAAGTAGGTAGAGTAGGTAGAGGGGGAAGAGAGTGCTGGGAACAAGGAAAAGGACAAACCTCCCTCGCCTTGTCCTTTTTCCCTTTTGCAGTTTCCGCGAGATTGGATATACTCGACCTTCGACCTTTTCGTCATTGGCTCGTTATACACGTATGTGTGTGTGTGTATAGGACGCACATATACGCGTATCCTCCAGTTTTATACGTCTACGTCTCGGCGATACGTCTATCGGGGGAAGGGGTAAAGTTATACGTATATGCTTAAACGCGTTGGTCGAAATGGCAGTTAGAGCCAGAAGTAGTTTGCCACCCACCAATGAGCTTACTTTTGCCATTGCCCAAGGAAAATAAATCTTCTTGAGATTGCTGATGGCGAGAACCTCGACTCTCTGCGTGCCTGGGATAATCTCTGTCTCTCGTTCTTTTCCCTCCAGCGAAAGAGCGCTTAACTACGAGAGACTCTTTCCTCGATTCTCGTCCGAGCAAAATCCCCGACCGGGCTAATGGGCAAACCCGATAATAAATGTGTGACTTCTCCCATCTGGAGAACAGCGTGAATACGAAACGCGCGAACCCCCTTCACCCTGAGAGCACGAGGTGAATTTCAATTTAATTAACCGACGCGATTTAAATGATTTTATTTTTATGAGTGTCGTTCTCTCTCTTGGGTTGAAAACAATTTGTCGCGGATTTAAATATGGAATAATCGATTTTCGTTTCTAAATAGTTAATTTATAATCGATTAATCGAAGGTAATTCGTTATCGAATTTTAACGACGATTTTAATTAAGTTTTAATTATCACGAACTTTAATGTTTCACTTTCTTTGTTCCAATTCCTCGAAATTTCATTAAAATCGACAAAATTCAAAGAATATTTTATCCTTGCTATTTTTATAAGACTTTCTTTCATTTCGACTAAACGTGGACGAAACGAGGCTTGTATTCAAACGATTATCGTTGAATTTTACGTCTTCACTTATCTACAAACCTCTAATTCGTAACTCGACAAATCTTTACCCGTTCTTTAATATTATTGACTCTACCATCGTTTTCTTTATTCGACACACCTCAACCATTTCACCGATCTTTATAGCTACGATTTTACTCAATATATAACAGATTAAATATTTGTTAAAGAGAAGTCTAATATAGCCGAGAGTCACGGGTGTGTTTCGTGCGAAATTCCTCAAACTTGGAGAAAGAGAAGGGAGGAGGGGAAATACGAAGTATCCAAGAGGGTTCTTCGTGTATACACCTCGATTTCTCGCTTTCGCCACAATCGCCTCTGGACTCTATAGATAAGACCTCTATTAATTACACAGGCGATTAGCATCGGCGTAATATGTAATGCGTCCGTTCTCTTGTACATAGATATATGTATACATATGTGAGTCTGCCGGAAAGGTCGAGGAACGTGTTTACTGACGTGAGACTAATAATTCATTTCGGAAACGTCATTTTAAGCTGCGTTCCAAGAGCCCGAAATATATTTGACGGCACTCGAGATTTATCGCTCGTTCACTCTCGTTTGTATCATTTCTATTTCGAAGATTTTTCGTACGTCTCGTTAATGGGGAATTTTTTTTATTTATTTTATTTTTATTATTATTTTTTATTGTCAATTAAATTAATCCCCGAAGCATGAGAGATTTATATGCCGCGTATAAATTTCGAGACACCGTTACTTTCACTTTTATTTATTTATTTATCATTAGTTTGAAATTTTTGTCAGTTTCTTAGACATTTCTCCTTTTTTTTTGTTAGAAACGCCCGTCGGCGTGAAATGTTTCAAATCTCGTTATTTATTTATTTATTTATTTATTTGTTTATTATTAATTTGAAATTTTCTACGACTTTCCTTGGGGGATTCCCCCTTTTTTTTGTCAGAAACACACGTAGGTGTGAAATGTCTCAATTCTCGTAATTTATTTATTCATTTATTTATTTATTATTACGTTGAAATTTTTGTGAGTTTCCTAGAAAATAGTTCCCTTCTTTTTTTTTTTTTGTTAGAAACACACGTGGGTGTGAAATGTCTCAATTCTCATAATTTATTCATATATTTATTTATTATTACGTTGAAATTTTTGTGAAATTCCCAGGAAATATTTCCCATTTTTTTTGTTAGGAACACAGGCCGATGCGAAATGTCTCAATTCTCGTAGTCGAGGCCTCACCATGACGTAACATGTAAGCGAGCGATAACGATAACGAGAGAGCGAGTGCACGACGAGTTTACCGCGGTGCATAGGCGGGACTCTCCCCGCCTGTGGCAAGACTCTCTTTCTCTCCACCGTGCGTGTTAACACATCGTCGTTTCTGCGAGAATCGATTCGGGATACGATTTAGTTGCGCCAATTCCGACGTACATGGCGTAGTTCAAAGGATTTCGCTGATCGCGCGAGAAGCTCGAGAGACGATCGGATAACACCGATAACACGTTCGACCTGCGCGAATCCCACGTGATTATACGTTTCGGTCGATACGCGCTGCTACCATCAAAATTGGGCGTATTTAATCCCGACGATAGTCGCCTCCAATCCTTATCGATCCAAATAAAGCAACGATCCTCGTCCCGGGAAGAAGAGATAGTTAAAAAAAAAAAAAAAGAAATAATAAAAAAAAATGTTTCGTCTCGACCGATTCTCGAATTAACCTCGACCTCGACGTTTATACAAGAACCATCGAGCTAATCATTAGCCATACGCGTCTCCTCGTTCACGTAACACGTTTTCCTTTTTTCTTCTCTTTCGTTCTTCCTCGCTAGACGAACGTTCGTTTTAACATAATAACGAGCGAGGCAGAAGCATCGTTATATCGTGTATCATATTTGTTTTGTATCGTACAATGATGGATCTCGCTTCCTACATCCAGTTCTATCCATTGTAGCTCCTTAACGATTCACGGTTAGAACTGTTGAACGTAAAGGTACGCTCTCACCTATGAAACGGTGCATCGGTTTCCCATTAGCGAGAAAGGAGGAGTCGCGGGCTCGTAAACCTCTTCGACCACCAAAACGGAAATGCAGTTAACGAAGTTATGGCGTATTTCGCTGCACTTTCGTGCAAACGAGCGCGGGTGGAGGCCTCGAGGGGTCGTCGTTACAACTCTACGTACCGACTCGACGAAACCTTTGTTATTACACACGTATACCTTTATACTTATATTTATTTTACTCTCTTCTTTATTTTCAAACTATTTTGTTCTCTTCCAGAGAGAACAATTTTTATTTCACGTGGATTTATCGCTTTGTTTTTTTTTAATTATCTTGGAGAGGGCGATTTTATTTTGCGACGAATCGAGAGAAGTGACGAGGACTTTCAGCTTTTCTTGCAATGGTAATATTGTTGGATTTGTATTCAACCCTTTGAGCTCTAAGAACGCATATATGCGTCAACCTATGCGTCTGCGGACCACATAAGCTTGAAAGTACTCAGGTCTCGAGGGGTTAAGTGAAATAGAGAAAAGAGATTTATATAAAAAAAAAAGTTCTTTGGTTAATTTCAGATCGGCGAATGAGCCCTTCGACTTAGATTGGCGAACATTCGGGCACAAAAAAGGAGACTGAGCGGAAAAAAGTTTGCCCTCTCTCGATGACTGGTCCGGTTGTCGATGGGGCGATGCGTGCGTGGTTTCAATTTCGCGCTTTCTCGCTTAACCCGGGCCAGAGACGTGTACCGATACGCGATATCCTCGGAGCTCTTACGGCCCATCTAATTTTAGATATTTGCTTTGGGTTTGTTCGATCGTTATTCGCTTTGTATATAGAACAGGTCTGAGATCTTTACGGCCGAGAGAATCTTCGCTGTATCGAGAGTCGAGTACGTGTGTGTCTGTGAGAAACGGAGAGAAAAAAAGGAGAGAATTCGTCGATACGGTTATCTCTAGGGAAGACGAAAATATCCGACTGCTAAGGCACGTGTCCTCCAACTTTGACGCAATTTTTCTTTTATTTTTTTTCCTTCTTTTTGCTTACTCCTTTTCTCGGTAAGATTCGTGACGAATTAGCCGAGACGTTTTTATCCTGGGATTATACATCGATAACGATTATTCAAAAAATTCAATTTTTATTATTCCATTTTGATTAGAAAAAATGTTGCAATAATATTTTTCTCTTATCGTTGCGTGTACATAGAAATTTATTACGCAGCTTCGTTACAACGAGTTTAAAAACTTTGCTCGCGAGTCTCATTGTTTTATCGTAGGTGCGAAAAAGAGCGACCTCGAAGAGCTCGACGTAGCGCCAAGGTTTTAAAATTTATTTCCTTTTTTTTGTCGTCGCCGTTTCGTTGTACAAAACGTCAAGTATGTATTTTCTCATCGCGAGGATAATTTAGCGGATCGTTATAAAAGAATTCGTGCAAATGTGATGAATATCGGATTCTTAAGAGGCGAGAGAGAGAGAGAGGTTGAAATTCATTGTCCGTGACGTGAAATCACGGTCATAACATTCAACTCCCCATTACATACAAATTTTCCTCGTTCTCTCTTAGCGCGTTTCAATGTCGTAAAATTCGAAGATGAGAAGTAAAATGACGGAAAATTTGGCACGAGTCGAGACGATACGGTTCGGTCTTCGAGTCCCGTTACATCCGCATCGTCGTTTCTCTTCTTCTTATTCCAATATTTTCATACAGACGTTAATCTCATCGTCTCTTATCCCTCGTTCTCGATATTTCATTCATCGTTCCACTTCGCGGTCGCTCGTTCCTCGATTTAATCGACAATTATTCCCCGTTTTCGTGCCAATGTAACTCTTATGGAAATGATCGAACTACAAACTCTTCTCTTTTCCATTTCTCTCTCTTTAACGTACACAAACACAAATAACAATTTATGCAATTCTACAAGTTTCTACAAATTTGAAATAGTTGAAATTTTGATATTTGAATTTTCCATTTATTTACGACCTCGATTACTTCATTCACTCTTCCATTCATCCAACCATCGTCGCTGTACAATTTGCCTTTTACCTCGGTCAATTTATTTGCACCTTACTTCTATTTTTCGTATCAAAGTAATTCTTATAAAAATGATGGAACTACAAACTCGTCTCATTTGCATTTCTCTCTTTTTTACATACAAACAAAAATAAAAATTCATGCAATTCTACAAGTTTCTACAAATTTGAAACAGTTGAAATTTTGGTATTTGAATTTCCCATTTATTTACAACCTCGGTTACTTCATTCAGTCTTAGATTCATCTAATCATCCTCGCTATACGTTTTAACTTTTACCTCGGTCAATTTATTTGCACATTATTTCTATTTTTCGTGCCAAAGTAATTCTTATAAAAATAATAGAACTACAAATTCTTCTCTTTTCCATTTCCTTCTCTTTTACATACACAAATACAATAAAAATTTATGCAATTCTACAAGTTTCTACAAGTTTGAAACAGTTGAAATTTTGATATTTAAATGTTCCATTTATTTACGACCTCGATTAACTTCATTCACTCTTCCATTCATCCAACGATCGTCTCTATACATTTTACCTTTTACCTCGGTCAATTTATTTGCATATTACTTCCGTTTCTCGTGCCAATGATTCTCGACGTCTCTGACACTTTGTCATATGAATCTTACATATATATATATATGATTGTAAACCAACTCGAGAAAGAGAGAGAGAGGGAAGAGGATAAGTCGAGATTTCTTGGCTAGAAGATCACGCGGTCTTCGAGGTGTCTCGTCGCAGTGGTTTTCGCACGTCTGATAAATCTACCCGTGCCACCTGGTCGCGAATGTCTATCGATCCGCTCGTTCGTTCCTCTCGTAGTTCCTCCTCGTCTCTAGGAATTTCCGACCCTCGACCTATGAACTCCCGACTCGAAAGACTCTCTTGGCTGCGATCCTTATGCGCATTGCGCTTCTCCCTCTCGCTCTTTAACTCCTTATTTTTTTTATGCGAAAAAATATTTTTTTATCATTCGATATTTCAACCAAGTTTCCTCTCTCCTTTTCGTCAATCTAGTTTGTAAACTTTTACAAGCTTTTCTCTCTCTCTCTCTCTCTCTCTCTCTCTCTCTTTCTTAGTTCGCTGAGAATTCGCTCCACCGCGCGAAGAATCTCGAGAACGTTCTTACTACTTCACCTCTTCTGGACGTTTGCCATCGACGCTTCGTATCACTCGATCTTTCTCCTGTCCTCCTCCTCTCCCTTCTTCTCATTGCGTTCATCTATTTCACCGCGGTCACCGTCGTCTTCGTCTCGTTCTCTTTTATTTCTATGCAGCATCCCCGTCTCGAAGCCACGTTCTCTACTCCCCCTCCTCATCAACCCTCGCCACTCCCCCTCTCGGATTCTTGGCAAAGCTTCTTCCCTCTTAGATTCGAATCGCGATCTCGCGTTCCGGAAAGTCCGGAATTAAAACCTCGCGATGCTTCTCCCTCTAGCGTCCTCTAAATGTACCAAACTCCCAACTAACTCGATACCCAAATAATAAAAAATCAAAACTATCCTTCTCATTATCATCATCAGAAACAAAAAAATTGAAAAGTAAATAGAAGAATTTCCCAAATTGTGAGAATCGAATTTCCTCCTCACGGACGTTCTCTTGAAGCAAGCGGAATGGGCCAGAAACAAAAAATTGAAACATCAATACAAGAATTTCCCAAATTGTGAGAAATGACTTTCCTCCTCGCGGATGTTCTCTCAGATTGAAAAAAAAGAGAAATGGACCAAAAAATTGAAATATCAATACAAGAATTTCCAAATTGTGAGAAACGAATTTCCTCCTCACGGATGTTCTCTCAGATTGAAAGAAAGAGGAATGGACCAAAAAATTGAAACATCAATACAACAATTTCCAAAATTGTAAGAAACGACTTTCGTCGTCACGGACGTTCTCGCAGATTGAAAGAAAGAGGAATGGATCGTACGTCGATCGTCCGTAATTGTTCATACCTCCGGGAATAAATCGTCGATTGTCTCGGAAGCTGATAATATTCAAGAATACGTAACGCGCTCGCGAACTTCTCGAAGCCAAGACGAGTGCGCTCCGGTGTTACGAGAGGTAACGGTCTCGAATGTTTACCGTTTGTAACGTTCGTTATTACGAGCCATTATATATATAGAGCGTGGCAGATGGATAAAGAGAAGAAGGATCGCGAACGTTGCATATGCCTCTTGTTGGATCGCTGGGCACGATACGCGTAGATATAAAACGTGTGCGACGAAACTTCGAAGCTCGAAACGAAAAAAGAAGGAGGCTGACTTTATAAAGAATCGTTCCAACGAGAAGAACGGAACGAGGAGGAGGAGACGGGAGAAAATATCTTGGGACGACGAAGATCGTCGCGAAAAACTAGCACGATGTCAAGGACACGAGGTTTTAGAAATTCGAGCGTTAAACTCGTGGCGAAAGGAAAATCGTTAAAAACCGATTTTCAAGATAATTTTAAATTTAATTTCCTTTTTTTCCTCTTATTCTTGAGAACGTGATCGTTAGTCGGGGAAAAATAAATGGAGAAACGACGGTACTTTTGTGATCGAGGAGCAATGAATTTATTTTTATTTTTCGTCTCATCCGTCTTTCGTTCTCTCTCTCTCTCGGAAACTTTTCTATTTTCAGCTGGGACCTCGCGCCCCAAATACTCGTATTCTCGAGAAGAAATCGCAAGTGAAATTGTACGTTGATAATTTCAAGCAGAAATGTGGAGAACAATTGGGGAAGAAAAATTTTGAAAATTTGTTTTTTTGTTTCGGGAATTTTGAGGTAGTTTGACGTAAATTTAGCGAATCCCTCGCGTGTCGGCTCTCGAGGAGGAGCCCGAAAAAGAGTCTGTAGGTCAAAGTGCTTGAGGCAGCCTCTTCCTCCTCCTTCTCCTCTCTGCTATATATATTTTTTTCGCCATACACAACGCGACCTAGGGCAACACAGTGCAGTAATACAAGTGCCCTGCGTGATGCGGGCGTTCTATTTAAACTTATGCACGACGTCATTGCCTCGAGTGCAACGACGATCCTCCTGGACCAAAGGAGATAAAAAAAAAGTAGGATTTTCCTTCCTCTCGTTTCCTCTCGTAAATAAATTTGCGGACACGAAAAGACAATTATATTCCCAATTAAAAATTGAAAAACGAGGTCCAAGTCTCGAAAAACGATCGATTAATATTTATAATAATCAGAAATTAAATCATCGATTATTATTCGATTAAATTTTTGATAATAAAATTAAAAATTCATCCATTATACGATCTTAGAAATTATAAATCATTCGGTACACGCTATAAATAATTGTCTCACCAGGCGAGACGTCCTTGTTCTCATGGGAACGTGGCGAAAATCTAATAATTATTTTCTTTCCCACGTGTCTTTATATAAATTTCTTTATACAGTTGATACAAGAGAAACACAGCGATAATACCTCGAGTGCAACGACGATCCTCCTGGACCAAACGAGATGAAAAAAAGCAGGATTTTCCTTCCTCTCGTTTCCTCTCGTAAATAAATTTGCGGACACGAAAAGACAATTATATTCCCAATTAAAAATTGAAAAACGAGGTCCAAGTCTCGAAAAACGATCGATTAATATTTATAATAATCAGAAATTAAATCATCGATTATTATTCGATTAAATTTTTGATAATAAAATAAAAAATTCATCCATTATTCGATCCTAGAAATTATAAATCATTCGGTACACGCTATAAATAATTGTCTCACCAGGCGAGACGTCCTTGTTCTCACGAGAACGTGGCGAAAATCTAATAATTATTTTCTTTCGCACGTGTCTTTATATAAATTTATGTCTTAATACAGTTATTACAAGAGAAAGACAGCGATAATATCGCGCATTCTCATCCACGAGTAACGCACTCGATTATTTGGCATCGTTCGTTGCAACGATCCAGAAGTCCTTTATAATAATCACGTTCTATTATTAATCAGGGACTGTCCTCTCTATTACGTACATCGTGTAGTTTACTTCTAAAATTAGAATTTCCGTCTTTAACTATCGCGACGTTATAATTTTAACGCGCGTGTCCGTCGTTTATTCTCGCTCTTGTCTCGTTTTTTTTGTCCTCGCTCGCGTTTCGGCAACGTAATACAAAAATCAATTTTCACATTTTCTTTTTTTTTTTAGAAAATTTTAATTGCTCCTCGGTCGAACGACGTAGCTAGGACAGAAAATGTTCTAAAAATTCGTTTTCCAATTTTTTTTTTCGCTTCGTTTTTTCGTATTTTTTTACTTCGCAAATTTTAACTCATCCCGAGCCAATTATACGTCGTTGGTTATCCTCGTGTTTGTCTCAAATCCGACGATTATTACGCCACCTATAGTCGAGGCGGGAGAGACAGCGAACTTGAAGGGTGTGCGACAGCAAAGTGACAGTGGAAATACGAAAAGACGTTTGCACGAAGTTTGTAACTCGAAGTAGACCAAAGACAGACGGAGCTGCGAGAGACGGAGAGAGGAAAAGATTTGTGTGAATTAAACGAGACGAGAAAAGTAGAGCAAAAACATTAATTTCCCATGGCACCAATTTTTCCATTGCCAAGTCGAATTGTTTTCACGCTCTTTTTTTTTAACTCTTCAAGGACAGATCCAAAATTAACCGAAAGAACGAAATTAATTTTTCAAAATAATTTCACGATCGACTTATTTTATAATTCAGAACTGGACCGATAAATTGTTCAATTTATTGAATTCATGAAAAAAAATTGTACTTTATTGCATTTTGGCTTTTGAGACTTTTTGCAATTAGCGAGTAAATTTATTCATAATAACCTTCGATCCCCCCCCTCGCGCTCTCTCTTTCTCTCTCCCTTTTTGATTCGCGAATGAGACTATACATCGACTCATAATTTACGGCGTATACAGATATAAACATTGAACATAACGAACGGATCAGTGTTCTTGAATATCCTCGGAAAAAGAAAAAAAAAGTCTCGCTGGCCTTACCCCAAAATATTGAGTTCCTCCATGGCAAAACTCGAACCACATAGCTGCATCCCATTACTCAAATGAGTATTTAAATCGACTTTTTGTTACCGATCTGGATACATTTATGGCGTATCGATATAAAAATATCAAGCTCCTCGACTCTCCCATTAAGAAATCCTTTTTGCCATTTTCATCCAAAAAAAAAATAAAAATCCAAAATAAAAGTGAAATTCAATGATTAAAAATCCATTCTCCCATTACCATTATAAAATAATAATAATAATAATATTGAATCGTCATCGATTGATAAAATTATTATTCGAAACTCGTAGCTCGACGAGTCTGTAACTAAATTCGTGGCGTCGCCCTTCCAAACTTCCCCCGTCCCCCGTCCCCCAATCTCCTCTCCTCGCCCTCGCTCGTCACTTTCCAATTAAAGTAGCGCGCACTTGGTCGCTCAATGCGTGATTCGAATGTACGGAAAAGCCATCGCTCAAATAGTCCTTCTCGGGTTTTATAGCCCAATGGAGGGGGAGGGAGGGGGGTGGGGGCGCATTCATCGACCGCGTGAGCGAGTGTCTCGCATTCCGATTGTAATGACGAGACAATGACAATGACATTGGACGAACTCCATTTATATTATGCAGTCGCGTGACGAACATCGAGGAATAACGCTTCGAGTTTACTCTTTTCTTTTTGTTTTTCTTTTTTTCTTTTCGTCATCGTCGCGCGGTTACGCCGCACGAAGAAAAAAACAAAAATCATCGTTGAATTACGTCGAATTTTTTCATGGAGAGATGAAACGAAGCGAGGAAAAAAAGAAAATTGTGAAGATTAAAGAAAAAAGAATTAACATCTTGTTTTTCGTTGATATACATGACACAGTAATGGCGCTGAGCTATATATAGCACTGAAACGTCGATTGCGTGAGAATGTGCTATGTATATGTATATGTGTGCGTGTGTATACATTTTTTTATAACGTATACAGGGTGAATTTTAGAAGGTATCAACAGGCTTTATTTTAAGATAGATGGGATCATTACAAACAAAAGTTTCAAATATACATTGGGGATATTTTGAATAGTTTACGGGATATGAATGTTTAAAGTTGGTCCAATCGGAGCGCGCCGAGAAGCTTTGGAGCCGCCCACTCCCGCCTTAGCCGTAGAGATAGCACAGTGTAGGGCGTTACATTTGGGGTTGCGAAATTCAGAGCAGTCAATTTTATTTATTATATTATTACGCGGTCATTTTTATTTCTCGGGCATTGGCTGCTAGAGCGGGGAGTGGGCGGCTCCAACGCTTCTCGGCGCGCTCTGATTGGATCAACTTTAAAAACTTATATCTCGTAAACTATTGAAAATATCTTCAATGTATATTTGCAACTTTTGTTTGTAATGATCCCATCTACCTTAAAATAAAGCTTGTTACAACTTATGAAATTCACCCTGTATATGTATACACGTCTGTAGACATAAACGACTCACAGTCCGGTATAATAACGCGCACCGAGCGAGACCGGACCGTCGGTTCGTCCCGTCCCGGTGCAAGGATATCCTCGCACGAGTTTCTAAATATAAACCACCCCCCTTGTACCATACACGCTCTAGGAGATGGGCGAGAGAGGGAGAGAAGGGCACAGAGAAGCCGGTTGGGCCTGTTGTGTCTCGGGGAAAAGATACCCCACACGCCCCGGTCATCCTCAGGCCCCGACACCACACACGCGTGTCTCCCTCTCTCTCTCTCTCTCTCTCTCTCTCTCCTTTTACCTCTTTCAGGATATTCCTCTTTTCCATCTTTCATTTTTTCCTGTTTTTTTGTTTCATTTATCTCAACCGGGTAGCGCCAGTGGAAAACACGAATGAAATATTAGAAGGAGAAAGTGTCCTCGGTGGGTGAAATAGAAGGGGATTGATAATAAGGATATTTTTAACTCTTGCTCGAACGTGGAGAATGAGGAAATTTAATTATAGCCTTATTACGATTCGAGAATAATATTTTTGGGGAGAATGTTTTGATCGTAGAATGGAAATTAGTTTGAGATTTTTATTTTCATCTTGGGAAACATTGTTTTTGTTTTTGGAGCTATTTGTAAATGTCGAGTTACCTTGGCTCCCAGGAATGTTTTATGAACGATGTGCAACAACGAGGGTTAACCTAGGCAATGAAGAGAACAATTAAGCCTCGTTCCTGTACGTTTGTGTATGTTTTGTGTCGTTTGTGAAATAGCTCGTGTTTACAAATGTACCGAGAATATCAAACGTATAATCGCGGATTACTAGTTGGAGTTTGAAAAATACAGCTCGCCTGGTCCATCACATTTTAATTTTTTTTATAAATCGTGTCTGACGTAATCGAATATTGATATTTATGGATATTTTTTTTGCCAACAGGTTGGACACGCTTCGCCACCTCCACCCGCACCATCGTCAGTAACAGTTCATCAAACTCAAAAACAAAATTCACCACCACGAGGACCTCGCACGTTGTTGCTGAGACGAAGCGAGAATGGATTTGGTTTTACACTTCGTCACTTCATCGTCTATCCGCCCGAGTCGTGCTGCGTGAGTCTTATTTCTCGTTTGATAATTTAACAGACGAATTCATATTTAATCCTTGGACGTAGAAGATACTCGAGGGACTTTAATTTCTTACGTTGTAATTTTGTCGATTATTTGGTTTAAGGTGTTACCGGGACACGAGCGAACGAGGATCGATGAGCCAATGGACACGATCTTCGTGAAGCAGGTACGACAAAATTCGCCGGCGTCAGAAGCGGGGCTTCGTACAGGTGACAGAGTCGTTTCGGTCGACGGTGCACCAACGCGGGGTGAACAGTACGCGAGTGTCGTTCAAAGAATACAGCAGGCTGGGCCTTGGCTTCGATTGCTCGTAGTTTCTAAGGAAGACGATATATTGCAAAGGGTAAATCGCTCAATAATTCATCAATTTATTTGTAATAAATGATAGCGTTTGTATTTTGAAAAGCAAATAGATTCACGTGTGAACTGATCGATATTTGATTTCCAAAGTATTTCGGCGAGACGGCACACAATCCGGAGACAAATCAGCGACCTGGTCGTCTACGTTCGCCCGAGAGAATCGCCCAAAAGCATCGTCGATCAATGAGTATGATACCGGGACCTTCGCCCCGTTCTCGTCAATCGTGGGTCTGTCAAACGCCAGGTGGCGCCGAGAATCAAGGCTCACCCGGCACCGTGCAAGCTTATCGAGTCAGCGAGGATGATTACAAGGAACAGCCGATGTTGACGAGCAAGAATACGTCGAACGCGACGTCCTTGACGATGACGAGCAGCAGCAGCAGCAGTAACAGCAGTAGCGGAAGTACGAGTAGCGGCGGAGGGAAAACAACATCGGGCAATTCGTCGAAAGTAATAGCGGCTCAACGTCGTCAGCCGCTCACCGAGGGAGCCGCGAATCAAGAGATGTACGGCAGAACGGGCGACGACAGGAGTCAACAAAATCGTCGTTCGCTCCAGGCGGAAGCGTTGAATTCTTCGTCACAGTCGTACAGAGCGACACCGGACAGTAGGTACGATCTTTACGACAGAACACGACCGGAGTCGATATACTCGAGGCCGAGCAGCGAACAGATTTACGACAGAATCAAAGATCCGATATACGAGCGCGTTCGCCCCGGTCTCACGGGTTTCAGTAAATCGCTCGATCAGCAACGTTATCCGATTTCTCGGGCCGAGCCTCAGGTTCCTATCTATCGTCCTGGTCGAAGAATCGTGACGCGTCGTGCCAGCGAAGGCAGCGGTCCGGCAAACGACGCGGATATCGCTGCGTACGGCAGCACCGAAGCTCTCAAAGCGAACGAACCAGGCTCCCGTCTCAGCGTCGAGTCCCGAAGAGATTCGTCGCCCGCTAGCAAAGATAGCCTCTCGTCCTACGACTCGAACTCGACACTCACGGGGAACGAGTGCTCCGACGATTCCGTCATAATGACGAGACTACGTAAAAGCTTCGAGCAGAAGGAAGAATTTCTGAGACGACCGAGTCATCCAACGGGCTGGCTCACGCCCGACAACGCACCGAGAATCGGTCACGGCCAAACTATACAGCGTGAATTTTATGCCAGACCGCAGAAGCTACAGCGACAAGTTTGGCCTCCGAACGAACAACAATCACCGACGCGAAATAGTCACGAGAGATCTAAAAATTCCAAGCCCACTAATCAGAATGTACAGAGAGTCAGGACGGACATGGATTCCGAGTCGGATTACACGAACTTCCGGATGAGTCAGAACGACGAGAGAACGAATTACGAGGATGCTCAGGCAGTACGAGAACGTTTTTACTCGTCCCTTTACGACGAGAATGGACAATTCGTCAAAGAGAATCATTTCTCTTATGGACCTCCTCAAAGTAACGATCCACAATTTCGCAATATAGTACCGGCTTCACCGAGAACCGGAAGTAACAATAATAAAGCGGCTTTTGTCACGACCCTCTCGCGAATACACGAAAATGTCACCATAGCGAATCAGCAACAGCAACAGGCCGAAAATACGGATTTGAGAAATGGAACCTCGTCGCTACCCTCGTCACCGGGGCCTGAGAAAAAGAGCGCCGATAAGTTTCCCGTACCGCCGCAGGGACTTCAGATCGTATCGCGACGCGCCAAACAATTCGAGTCCGGACGATTGCTGAGCGACGATGACGAGCCAACGAGCGATCGAACGAATCTTTACAAGAGCGAATTGTCGAGGCTGTCGAGCAAACGTAGCGTGCCGAATGTGGCGGTGAGAAAACGCGAATTCGAGTCCAAAGCGGAGTCTCAAGAATTGAGGAGAATAGCAGCTAACAGAGAGAGTAAATCGTTGGATTCTGGTGAGAATTTATTCGTCTATGATCGTTATCATCTCTTCCTTTTTATAAAGTTTCTTAAACATTTCTTTCTTATCTTCACACTCCCTCTAAGTTTGGCTCGTTTCATTTCTTCCTTATTTTAATTTAAAGTTCTTTCTCATTGCATACCAACGGTTGTCTAGCCAAGGGATTGTCCGGGAACCGAATAATTCCCGTAGGCGGCAAGTACATCCATTGCGAACCGCCGCCTTCCTTTAGGGAAGCCGATGAAGGTGAAGGTAGTGAAAACGATAAAAAGAAAACAAAAAAATTGCCCGAAATATCAGTCGTTGTGGTGACTTATACTGTTGATGAATAT
Organism: Netelia fuscicornis; assembly: GCA_946811545.1. Classification (NCBI taxonomy): domain Eukaryota; kingdom Metazoa; phylum Arthropoda; class Insecta; order Hymenoptera; family Ichneumonidae; genus Netelia; species Netelia fuscicornis. Next base: position 1,669,718 of record OX328013.1, read on the forward strand.
TATGGCGACAGGCTAGATGTGCATTTTTGTCAATTTGATTTAATGATTCCAACTCTACGACGACATGAAACTAACGATTGATTTCTGTTTTATTTCCCTTCTTATAATCCATCCAAACCCGTACGTAATAATTATTCGTTCTCGCTAACGATTATCGTATTTTATTTTGACTGCACAAGTATCGCGACGAATGTCTAACGAAAGGCTGTTGATGGCTGTTGAATGAAATGTACAATGAAAACAGAAGACGTTTCTTCCATCACTATCGGGGGATAAAAGACGTTCGAAAAAATTCGTACAAAATAGCCCCCCGACGTTGATATCGTACAGCGCTGCAGCGATATTTTATATTGTGCCTAAGTGGATGTTGTATTTTTTTTTCGTATGATCATTGGTAAAAAGTTTTGTCACAACGTTACGAACGATTGTTCAAAATTATGATTTCTATTTTGTAGAAATACCGACAATGGAATCGACCGAGCCGGTGCAACTACGTGCTAGAAGCAACAGTGCCGAATCTTGGGAAGCCGTTAATGGTGGTTTCAATAGACGGGGTGTCAGACACACCTGGCAAACGGAAACCGACGAGCAGGAAGGCAAGAGAAGCAGCAAAGCCAAGAGACAGGACAGTTATCTCCAGGCAGTCAGAACTCAGCTCGGTTGGTGTTGAAAATACTCGACTTTCTTATCGTATCGCAAACGAAGATGATCTCCAAATGAATTTCGTAGAGTAGAAACATGGCATTTTGTTTGGCAACCTCGCGTTTATCTTAAGTTCGTTGATTTGTAAATCTTTTTTTGTTTGTTTGTTTAATTTCACTCGTCACTCTCGTGATGTTTCGAGCAATTCGTAGAAAAGAAACGATCTTCTTGTATTTATGAGAGCACATTTCCTTACTGCATGACAAATCTGCATTTGAGTCTTGAATTTTGAAAATTTCTACGGGAGACATTGCACTTATTTAGCGAATTAAGAGCATTACGAATGGCGAATCTGGCGATATTTTATTTTACCTATTATGGGGAATGCACACATAAAACAAAAACGAAAAAAAACAAGCAACAAAAAAAACATACAAACAGAGAAAGAGCCGCAGAGTTCACGGGGCATCGATGAAGGATTGGAGAACGGCGAGAGACAAAAATCCGAAGTGCCGAATGCTCCGTTCTTCCCGTCAAGCGTAGTCGTGATTCCGTCGTCGAGCAACGAGGCTTCCTTACCAACTCCAAGAGTAACCGTTAGTCCTCCTCAGCCTATAAGGCCCAATAATCTTCCAATCCCAAATCCTCTGAGGCCCATGGACTACGACAACAAACGCCTAGCACCCAACGACGTTCTCAACGTGGATGATTCCGAGATCGCTGAGGAGAGCCTCTTAGGTCAGGATTTCTTCTAAATTTGCCAATTCGTTTAAACAAAAAAAAAAAAAAAGAAACAAACAAAAAGACAAAACAACAAAACGTTTGTTCGATTTCTCTCTGTGTAACGTTTCTATCTCGTTAACCAACCAAATCGAAACATAAAATTAACGAGAGATTGGGATTTATCGAGAATTTTCACGATTAACAATAAGAACGGAGAGGTTTGCCGAGGGGGCATAATCGCATGGTGATTGGGCATGAAGTTTCTCCTCTTGTGAAATTTCAAATTCGACGGATCGTCTCTTTTTCGCATGAGTTTTATTCGCACACGTAGTTGCAATTAATTACTTTTTAATTCGCTATGTTCGCTCCCTAATCCGTCGCATTGTCCTGCCTACTTGGACGCCTCGAGATGCTTTTTAATGATCCTGCGAATGCCTGATGGAGTTGACGCAATATCTTGCATTAGACGCAAAAATTGTTTCTTCATCTTCTTCTCTTATTTTCTCTTTTGCCTGACATCCCATCGAACTCGATAATCGACCGTGTCGTTACAACAGACGCCAATTTTTTTTTTTTTTTTTTTGTTATTTCTCCCCCTTGAATTTTTTTTCACCTCGAGTATTTGCTGCTCATTGTGCTAACAATCGTTATTCATACGCTTCTTGCAGCTCCTAGTTCGAGCGGTTGCGCTAACGGGGTCGTTCTGAGACGCCAGAAAAATGCTCAGCTCAGTAAGTAATTGGCTCTATTGTCGCGCGCATTTCACGAGTGTGTGTGTGTGTGCCGCATGGAGTTCATTTTTATTTGATTTTTCATTCTTTGGTTGGATTTGTTTTTTAACGAAGGAATATACATAATGTCAATTCCAGCCACAAGAAAAATATTCTTTACTCCGTTTTCTGTCCATAATTTGAACGTGATGAATGTTTTTCAGGCGATGAGGAACGAGCCACGAGACGCGTTTCGTATCTCAAGGCGACCTGGGGAGAGCGAATGCACGTAGACAGTGATCTCGAACTCAGCGATTCGGAGCCAGTAGTGCCGCCTTTACGGAGGTAAGGATCGCACCAAAAGAAAACAAACAAAACGATTTCTTTTTTAGACAGAATCTTAAACAACGTACCTCTCTCTCGAAAAAAAGTTTCCAAAACCTTTCTATATTTATTTCGGCTCGAGAAAGAATTTTACAAGCCCCCCCCGGTTGCCAACAAATTAAGAGATTTGCCGGTGAAAAAATATCTCGCTCGAGAACCGTATGGTCTCGCGGAGTAATTTTTCAGGCTTTAAGAACGAAAAATAAATAAGCAAAAATTGGACGTGTGCGCGAATGAAAATTCTTGCAGTGCTCACAGAAGATGGAGACCGCCTTTATTTCCAAGCGACATTACGCCTCTGCGTCGTATCTTCGAGGACGTTACGCAGGCAGCTCATCTGCATCGTCACTATCATCGGTGAGGCTAGCCAACGGATAGAGAGTGACGACCGGGATAAAAGTTGCATCGTTTCATTTGGTGTTTTATTTGGTGTCTGATCGCTGCAAAAAACTCCCCGAGGAATGGGTCGAGCGATCACTCTTTCGTAATCCTCCGCCTATCGTCGGTGTTTTCATTCCTTTTTCTCACTCCCCCAATTTATTTCCTCGCAATTCCGCACAGAGTCGGAGTGAAAGCGTTCTGGAAGTTTTGAAATGATTTTTTTTTTTAGCTCCGTTGGCCGTAACTCTCCAGTTTGTCGTTGGTGCAATTACAAATACTCCGCAAGAACTATCGCTATTGTCGGTGCTGTTGTTGCTGCTGCTGCTGTTCTGCTCGCTCCTCGTCCATGCCACGTGTGTGTCTATGTGTGCTCGGTCTCGTTCCGTTTCGTTTCCTTCATAAGAAACACGAGACTTTCCCTTCGTTCTTTTTTTCCAGCTGGCCAGATAGGGAGGGAGAGAGAGAGAGAGAGAAAGAAAGAAAGACGTCGGGTCAGTGGCCTTAGGATCTCTTGTAAATAATTAACATCGTTTGTCGGTTTTTAATCGCGATCGAGAGAAAGGAAATGTTTGTATCTCGCCGGGAAGAATCGAGACGGTGGAAGATCTCGTAATGATCGTCGGTCGAGCAGTATTTGGTGCATCGAGCTCTATGAAATAATTCAAGGCTCTGCCGTACGTTACTTTTTTACATGAGAAAAAAATTGAACTTGAAATAAACGACGACTCGCGTTTAGAATCGTCCCAATTATTCTACTCCACTCTATTTCTCTTTCTCTCTCTCTCTCTCTCTGTATACCACACGTACTACGACATAATATACTTTATGGATCTAGCCTGACGTGCTGCGATGTTTGCAACTACATCACGGCCTCCGCCCGGTTGCGTATTATATGCGCGAGGCACATTGCGGATCGCAAATTCCGTCACGTTCTTTTTCCCCCGAACGTTCTCGGCAACTAACAATCGATTGACGTGTCTAAACGCTTGCAAGACTCATCTCCCGTTGTATTTACATAGTCAAACTATTTTGTGTAAGATTGTTAACTCACTTGCTGTTGTCGTTGAAAAACAATAATACTATTTTGTCGGAGGAACGATTAACTATTTGCGCGGAGAACAGGCCTGGATCACTTGGTCTACCGTCAGTATTTTGCAAATATATATTATCTCCGTTGAAATCGCTCTTTCGATACTGTTTCGAAGGAAACGTCGGACGTTGGCGACGATCCATCAATTACAGGAGAAAAAAAAAATAACGCTACGCTCTATGCTTCTATTTTTAATGATTTTTTTTCTCCTTCTCTTTCAGCAACAGCATCTCGAGTGCTCATGGTGCAACGTGCGGAGCCGGGACTCCGAAGGACGTCGAACCGGTCGAGCGAGAAGGATCCCTTCACGTCAAGTTTACGGTGCTCGATGGCAAGGTGAGAAACAAAACGGATTTTCCATTGCTCTTTGCACGGGCGATTCTACCTCTCCCTCTTTCTCTCCTTCTCTCCTCTTCTTCTTCTTCTTTTTCTTCCAACACTCTCGCGTGTCTCGCTGGAATAGAAAAAAAATGATTTATCACTCGTCGTAATGGATCAAGGCATTATTAAGATTAGGCTATCAATTAACGTTCAACTTCTCACGTACTGTTACCACGGTGTGAGAGAAACATTATTGAAAAGTAGACTGATTAATAACTGTAAAATAAATAACGCGTATTGTTCTTCTTTTTCAGCGATCGACCGATCGTTCCTGGAAGCAAGTTTGGGGAGTTTTGCGGGGTCCAATTCTCTACTTCTACAAGGACCGTCACAGCCAGGTGAATCGAATTCGTCAATTTGGTTCGAATATAAGTTATCGTTAAGTTGCCCTGGTGCATTGCCGTCGTTCATCGATGCTGACAAACTTGGGACAGATTCGATCGAGATGAAGCTGTCACGTATAGAAGAAGGAGGACTGGCCATGCGTTATGTATGGGAAGCAACGAGAGAACCGACTCGACTCCTTGCATACATCGAACGTTTGAGATAATAAATTCCGAGGGACATATCCGAGCTCGCGTGACCGTAACGAGTCGCCTCGTCCTCGATCCCCGTACCGCAAGACTATCTACGTTCGATAAAACGATTTCCGATTGTCGAACGTTATTACATTCTGTCTGTGTCGACAGGATTCAAAAAGAGTCATCTCCTCGCGCTCCGTTCCAAAGTGTCCCGGCACGCGTTTTGTCACGCTCCGTGTATTTTCCCCTCGTCATACTTCGATAATCGCGCTTTTGCGTAATCGTTGCGTAGCCACACCATCGCGTATGCGAAGCAACGGAAATCGTGAGTTCCTACGATGCGCTTTTACTTTTGTTTTTACCACTTTTTCAAATATCTCTTTTGTACGGTTTTTCCTCGACGATACGAATCTTTTGAAACGTGGAAGAGAATCGCTGTAGGCACTCGTGATTTACTGACCGTGCTCGCTAAATGTGCAAACACAAAGAATTATTCTTGCGGGGCATTGTTCGCTCTATCGGCACTATCGGTTTATCGGGGAAATTTGAAAATGTACGGTGAAAACGAGAAAGTGCAAATGTCACGTCGAGAATTTTCACCGTCCGACTAACCGTTATGGCCCAAGGATAGAAAGAGACTCTCGTACGTTCGTTATACAGGAAAATTGTACGACGGGAACTATTATTATTTAGCCTAACACGTTTTTTTTAATCAATCGCGATTCGTTATCTCGTCTCGGCAAATATTCTCCACGAGGGACTTGAACGATGACGAAAAAAAACTTTCGCTCTATCCAACGAGTTTGCCGAAACGGCTATTGCCTTCACTCACGCGAATGCGAAAACACCCTGGAGGCTCTCCTGGTAATGGGAGAACGCGGGTACACCCGGAAAGCTCGTACGTATCGTGCGGCTGAGTATCACCGGAGGCGGAAGCGGCGGTCGCATTATCACGACCGCAACCTAGACCCAGAAGATTTCTACCGACGTCCTCCTCCTCCTCCTCCTTCTTCCACCGTTTTATTCCTACGGGATCGTGGCGCGCAGTAGAAACTCGAGACTTTGTTCAGTACGTCGGCTCGATTCGAAATTTAATTAACCAAACGAGACGAGGCAACTAAATCAACTTTGTTCCCCCAACTATTTTAATAACGAGTGCTTTCTCCATATTCTTGTATTTGGAATATTATATAATTACTTGGAGGTTTTGAGTTTAAGTAAAAATTGTTTCAACGTGCGATTTAAAAGTGAATTTCAATCTAAATATCGTTGGAAAAGAATGATCGGTTCGCATGAATGAATTTATCATAATTTCCCTCTGGACTCATCCGACGAGCGTGTGCATATTATATACGGTACTCTTGTCTGAGACGACCGTATCGAGGTGAAAGGTTTTCATACGGTTTTTCGCGCTCACACGTCGTAACGAGTGGGGGATCGCGTACTCGTCCATCGACCAACACCGCGATCCCGTAGGCGATCACATCGGGATTCAACGTTGTTGTTCGCACCCGCTTTATTACCGCGATCCACCGAGTTCTCCAAGACTGCGTGTATCGCGATGATACTTCATCATCCTGTGCTCACCCACCGACCTACCTCGTCGAGATTCTCGTTTCGTTACGACTTTAGCTCGTTTCGAATCCAGCGAGAAAGTGAAAACAACGAGAATGTTCGCATCGCGGAAAGAATTTGTGCTTCGTTGAATCAGCTTCTTCTCGACATTCTTGCCATTCGAACCAGTGATTAGAATTTAATTTAAAAAGAAAAACAAAAAGACGAGATAAGATATAAAGAAAAAACGTTTCCCGGCAGATTTATAAAAATGTTGAAATCGAGCGATAGTAATTCTTACTCCTGCATACCGTTGCACTTTAGTACTCATGGTCTATTTGGCAGACGTTTGCGAAGATGGGGCTCCACAGGTTCATGGGTATAGAATTTCTGTCGAAATAATCGTAAACGATAGAAAATAAATCCTCGATTAAAGTTATTAATGATTCGTTCTCTTTTAATTGAGTTATTTGTTCGTTTTTTTAATTGCGACGTTTTGTTTTTTTGTTCCAATCGCAGAGTCCATCAGCAACGAGTGACGGAGAAGCCGGACAGAGCGTGGATGTGAGATGTTCGTTGGTCGATGTTGCCGATGATTACACGAAACGGAAACACGTGCTTCGAGTCGCGAACCCAACGGCCGAAGTACTTTTACAGACGGAGGACGCTGCCTCGATGGCACTGTGGCTAAGAGCTCTTCACAAACACGCTGCAGCCGAGAAGCCATCGGTAATATTGTCGCTTCTAATCATCGTTACTTCCCCACCCTCGCAATTCTCCGGACACAAGCGCAAGTGCAGCGACGATAAAGGAAACAAAAAACCTGGTAGAGCCAAATGGGAGAAGGACTTCTAGCTCTTTTCTCCAGTGGCAGCTCTAAGTGATTTCTTTTAGTTGCTTTTTCTTTTATCTTGCCAATAGGCTATTTATGTTTCGCGAAAGACTCCGGCCGGAATCTATTACGAGAATGGATCGCTCTCGTCGTCGTTATCACGACTTAATTGGCCCTGTTGCTGTTAGTCGCGAGACCGTGAAGATCGCGACGAGGCTATGCTAATGGACTATTAAACGTCACTGGTACACGGGCACGAAGCCACTTCTCTCAAAGAACACGGTCTCGCCCACTCGTAATTACTCTCGAACCTCGCTGATACATCGCCTCTTATGCCCGCTGGCCTATCATAGATTCATCGAATCGCAGTCTCTTCGACGTTCAACAAGGACTAAACACATTGTGAAAGATAGTAATCAAGAAAGAGGGACGAAATTCGACGGTAAAAAAGTGACGAAACGGCGAGATAGTAAAGCTGCTCGCAAAAACGTAAACATCGTCAATCGTGAGATCGTGAAAGTGCGAAGCTTCGCTGATTCAGCGACGAAAAGTTGACAGTGCCAAAACCATTACCTACTTTTGCGTTCATATTAGGAGTGAAATTTTATCGTTGCATGGCCGTTCACGAGGCCACACGTTCGCGCTTCGATTTTACAACGTATCGTCGTAAAAATCGTCGCGTTCAAGGACCAATACCCGAAGGATATTCCGTGCTTTTTAATTGTTTGAAAAGAACCTTGAGCTCCCAAATTGCGAAGTTTATTTCAACCATTAAATGTTCCATCGAATCGACGTTTTTCCATAACGACTCATAAATATCATTGATTTTTGGTACAGGACGCTAATTCGAGCACGTCGAAACAGCAGGCTGTTCCACAAACACCGGGGCCCACCACACCGAGTGCCGCGAGTGGACAATCGAGTGGACAGAGACTCAGTCCTCTCCCGAGTCACAAGGGCATCAGGAAACTCACGTCTTTCAGAAATCGCTCCCCGACCGGACAGTCACCGGTCAACAAAACACGCAAGCCCAGTCAAACTCTCGAGCCTCTGCCGTCACCAAAAACAAAAACGTGGAAAGGACGCGTCGCGAAACAACTTAGGAAAATGCATGGTCAAGCTGGATCGCCCTCTTCACCAACCGCCCATTTACCACCGGAAGGGGCGACGTTCAAAGTTCCTCTGGAACTTTGCCCAATGGTAAACAATTGTACAAATTTGTAGAGTACTAATTTTTCTGTATTCGACATAAGAAAATCCTTTTCTATTGCTAGTCTCACGTTTATCTGTTTTCTATATTAATCTATTATTTCCTTCTCAGTCATCGTTCTCGGAATTCGTGCCTCTTATCGTGGAGATGTGCACGAGTATCGTGGAAGCCCGAGGTCTCGAAGTTATCGGTATCTACAGAGTGCCCGGAAATACTGCGGCGATTTCACAGCTAACCGAGAGCGTCAACAAAGGATTCGAGAATATAAATTTGCAGGTGAATATTTCCGGGCTCTTTGCCGCATTTGTCAAGAACTTTTTTGTTAACTCCTCTTTCCATTCAGGATCCACGCTGGAGTGACGTAAACGTGATATCTTCTTTGCTGAAATCCTTCTTCCGTCAATTGCCGGATTCGTTGCTGACTGCTGATCTCTATCCTATGTTCATTGACGCGGACAAGATCGAAGATCCACAGAGGCGTATGGCAACGATACGAAAATTATTGAGAGATCTTCCGGAGCATCATTTCGAAACGTTGAAACATCTGATGTTCCATCTTAAACGCGTTGTCGAGCACAGCGAGGTCAATAAGATGGAAGCGAAGAATCTCGCTATTGTATTCGGACCGACCCTCGTGAGGGCGAGCGGATCCAGAGACAACATGGTCACGATGGTTACTGATATGTCGCATCAGTGTAGAATCGTAGAGAGCTTACTGAATAATGTACGTCTAGATTTGCAATTTCTGCAAAGGTTTACGACCGTTCGAACGAAATGTATATTTTTTTTTTCGACAGGTCGACTGGTTCTTCTGCGAGGAAGATTTAGACGACTTGAGCAGATTAAGCGTAAATCTAAGCTTACCCGCGGATGGTTGCGAGGTCGAAACAACGTCCAATACGAATCACAATCTCCTGCTGAATAATATTCAAAAAGTCGAAGGTACTGTTTGCAAACATTGGAAGTAGTCGTAGCTACGCTTCGTTTTTTGTATCAGTATTTTTTCGTACAGTGTGACGAACGCTTCTTAATTTTTATTTCTCGTTATCAATCAGCACCAAGAGAACTAGAAACATTCAAATACGTTGCATAATTTTGCGTTATTATTATAATTATTAATTGATTTATTTTTTACCAATCGTCCCGTTATTTTTCTTTATTTTGCTCGCTTTTATTTTTTCTTTTCTTTTCATTTTCTTCACCTAACAGGCATGCGTGAAATGGTCTCGGCAAGGGACATTGTATCCTCAATCATATCCGCAGCTAACAGAAAGATACAGAGAAGAAGAAAGGGACAAGACGAACAGGAGAGCGAAGATCACGAGGATGAGAAGGTTCGTGTAATTTACTACATTTTGCTGTCTGGTCTGTTTTTTTCTTGTTGAAACCCTTAATAATTTGCTGAATGAATACGTGTCAAGGCCAAAGCGAAACAGGAAGCAGAAGCTCTAGCAACGATACGCGCCAGTATGGCCCTAAACGAGCGTCAATGTTCGGTGAGCGAGATGGTATTGATGCACGAGAATAAATCGACGAATCCACCTGATCGATCGGACCGGTCGATGCTCGTCAGCAATGCGACAAATGCATCTAGTTCCATGAATGGCAATTCGTCAAATCGTTCAAAATACACGACGAGTCCATCGAATGTTCAACAAACGCAACAGTCGCAAAATTCCACGCCGCCTCTGAGTCTCGACTCGTCGCGTCTTACTTGTGACAATGACCCGGCCAATCTCGATGCAATCTCGACGATGTCAAATATTTCGAACGACACGAAACAGAGTAACGATGAAGTCGCGATAAGAACTTATGCCGGGCTTAGCGCAACGACCCAGGAGAGAATACGAAGATTCGAACAAGAGACCAAAGCTATGCTGCAGCGGGATCAGCATCGACAGAGACGCGAGGCGGAAAAACGAGAGGAGGAAAGACGAAGAATCGAGATGGAGTGGCAATTGGCTAAACGAGAAATGGAAAACGACGATATTCTCGATGGCATCGTCGATGCGACTGTATCCTCACCTTTCTTGACTGAAAGACTCGGCAACGAGAGACTGACGGATCATCCGAGCGACGACGTTGGAAACAGACAACCAAGATCGAGATCGACCACCAGAATTACTCCACTCTCAATTGCCGTGCAGCAACAACCAACCGCGAGGCAAAAAGCTCAAGCAAGCAGTCAGCTTAGTAGCATACTCGGAGAGAAAATGAACAACGGTGTTATCAAAAAGTTCAAGACCGACAAAGAGGTATGCATAAGCAGCATTTTGGACAATTCAATTTTTGCTAGTCAGGAAATTAAAACAAAAAAATGACAAGTCCAGTTTTTCATCGTTATTATTATATTTTATTATTTTCCAGCCTTCGTTAGAATCCGTTTGTTTAGCTCCAACGCGATACGGCAGCCTCGATTCTCTGCACGAAGTTCACAACTCGCCGTCGCAACACGCATCGCCCTCGCCTTCTCAGCACACACGAGGAATACCTGGCGACATCTCCGACGATGGTCAGTATTTGCAATTCAATAATTCTCGTAATTTTTCTAAACGCCTTTCATGGTAAATCATTTAATTCGACGAAAGTACACGAAACGCTTTCGTGTACGTTCGCTAATAAGCACTTACGACAAACTTGAACAACTTAGGATTTTTCCATAACAGTCTACTTATTTGTAATTTTGGCTGTGAGAGGCATCGTTCGTATCTAACTAAGTAGGGAAAGAATCGCAAGGAAAATTTTGATTACTACTCCACTACGGTGTGCCCCAGCGATATTTTATATCACATCGTCGCATATCGATACATTTGACGTCCCTCACTGACTTTCCCTGCCCCTGTATCGTGCCGAAAAACCAATGACAACAATATTTCGCGCCCTTCTTATTATCCATCTATTTATATTCTCTCTGTGTGATTTTTTCTCTCTCTATAATTCGCTTCTGACGATCGGTGAGTGTAGCCGGATCTTGTTTTCTACACTGGACTCAGAAGATTCTCACTATTAACCGAAAGCTTGCTAGGTACTTTAACCCCTTCTTCTTCTTCTTCTTCTTCTTCTTCGTCTTTTTCATCTTTCTCTTTTCGAACAAAAAAAAAACCATCGACGACATTACCAACACGTATATACGCTGAATTCTTTGCAATCTTCATTTTTCGATGAAAAATTCATGACTGATTTTAAAAAGGCCTAATGCTTCAATTTAAAAACATAATAAAATTAATCTTTACATTTATATATATATACTCATCGATTGTACGTTACGTGCACGATAGTCGAGAAAACAAAAGTTGTAGTTGAGAAGCGGAGAGAGCGGTGATGAAAAATTATCATCGCTATTCTATATTTTATCTTAGAAATATTGAACCACCGCTTTGCAGTTGATTTGCACGCTTGCGGGCTCTCTCAAAATCACGATTAATGTATTACTATTAATGAGCACGATAAGAATTTTTAAACCAAACGAGAAAGGAATAAAAGACGAGAGAGATAGCGAGTGATTGAAGGAGACGAAAGTTACGATATCTCTACCTCGAGCAAAAAAGAAACGAGAAATGAGCACGAGCAATTTGCCGGCTTCGTTTTTTGCCTGTCTGCTGCTGTCATCGGAATCTGCCTGCCTTTTTGCCTGGGTGCCTGTCTGCCTGTTTGCCTGCCTCTCTTTCTACGACTTTGCGCACGGACGGTCTTCGTACAAAAATCACAGAAAAGAAAAAGAGAATACCCAAGAAGCGAATCTTCGCAATTCTTCGAGGAATCGAAAGCGAGGCAGACATCGTTTTCATTGCTATCTTCCTTGGGCCGTCCCAGCGCAAAGGAACATGATAAACCGAAAGGAAACAAAAAACATATATTAAAGAAAAGACAAAAAAAAAAAAAAAGAGAGATGAAAAAAAGCAAACCGATCCACCGGATCTCTCGCATGTCCGGTGAATTTTGGTCCACGAGGCTCGATTGACGATGCGATAAAAGAAAATCTGACCGCGTAGGCACACAGCAAGCCCGGGTTTATGGTGCTACATATCGTCCCATCTACACGGTCCTGCAAGTGCCGGTTGCGCCCCCACGAAGACACCGGCCCCACAATCACGACAATCCAAACCCCGAACCGGCCATGCAACCACCTCTTGTTCTTCAGCAGCATCATCCTCATCATCATCATCACCAACACAACCACCACCACCACCAACGCAACCGTCACAACTCCCCGAGCCAGGGCTGTTGTCAGAGTCCGGGGCTGGGTCGTCCTCCAAGACTTTAAACAAATTCCTCAGAGGTAAAGACGAACGATCCGGGATTTGAGATTGTTCGCTTCTCGGTGTGTCCGATATACAAGCTCGATCCAGCTGGCTCACCAGAGAATGGCTTCAAAATGTTTTACCGTTTGTTTTCGTTCTCCATTTCTTCTCTTATTCCCCTATCTTCTTTTAATCCTCGTTCTATCGCACATCATCAGCGTTACACTACGGCAAACTTCCACGTAGCTTTACGACCCCTCTCAATTTTACGTTATCTTTCTCTGAGTGTTTTACTAATTTGTCGATTTGTCCATTTTAATAGTCTTGTTTTTCTCGTTTAGGACTCGCTCGAGCTCTCAATGTCGTCGGCTTCGTGTACTTTTATTTTCTTTCTTATTGCGTAGCCAGTCAGTTTCGTATAACTTTGCGTTTGTTTGATCATCCGGTGCTTTGAAAAACTACGACTCTGTATGAAAAGTACCGAAACGAAAGTCGAACTACGACCGTCAACGAGCCGATCATTAATTCTAGCGTAACATCGCTTTACACGAAATTTCTTTCCTTTTTTCCATTTTAATCAATGAGTTTTACATATCAGTCGTGTTATTGTCGTTGCAAATGCAGTCGTTATTATTTCAGGAATGCCTTCGCACAAACGCAAAAAACGAGAATAATTTACAACTGTCTAGATGCTATCACGTCGCCTATATATCTATCGTTGCATCGTTTTGTTTCTCGTCATGTTTCATTGTGTCACGCGACAGTGTCGTTTTTTTTTTTACATATGTGTTTAGAAATGTGATCGAACGATTTTACGCTCGAAGCCTAACAAAATTGTCAAACCGATCGTTGTACGATCATACCGCTTTGAGTGTCTCGAATCCAAAGCAATGGGATTACGACGAATCGTGCACGTAAACGAGTATGAAAATTTTGTTCGTAATTTGCTTACAGGTAGCGATCTCTTGACCAGTCTAACGTCGACATTTGACCGCAAATGGAAGTCTCTCGTGAATCCTACGAATCTTCTGATGACATCGACCGAAAGCACGAGCGCGAGCGCTTTGGACAACGCAAGACGTGATGAAAACAGTCCGAACGTCGATCGTAACGAACCACGTCGTACGACCGAAGTTTATCGAGATCCGAGCCTTCACAAATCACCGGCTGATAGTACGCGAATAATTCGCACTTTAAACGTAAGTCTACTTAATTCGGACTATTCATTTTTAACGATAACAATCTTCTCGTATATAGTCTTGTATCGTTTATTAAATCTTATCTTAATTACGTTTGGCAGGGAACAACGGAGAAGAGCTCAATCGTCCGCACTCCAAATACGTGCGTTCCAGCGAACGAAGTTTCTACAACGCCGGACAACGATCGTCGAGCCGGTAGAAAAAAGTCGGAAGCTGCGACGGATTCTTCAGGCGAGAGTAGTCGAATTCTCGATGCTACGGAAAAGGACGAGAGTCCGAAGAGCAATGGCAATAACGAGCGTGCTCCTTGCGTCGGTAAACCGAGACACTTTGAACTTACGAAATCTCAGGACGACGAAACTTCGAGCGCCTCTGGTCTACGTTGCGATACCGAGCGTCAAGAAGATTCGCACGAAAATCCTGAGAATAGTTGCTTGCGCAAGGACATCAACGACACGTCGTATTCGAACAAATTAGAAAAATTCGAGAGCCTCAGCCAGGCGAATGCGGAATCACGCTCGAGATTGAAAAGATCCGAATCGTTGAACAAACGTAGTGAGAATGCAACGTCTAAATTGAAGAGATCCGAGAGTCTGAATAAACATCCGGATAGACTCGCATCGCCTACAAATGGCAAACTCAAACGCTCGGAGAGTCTGAATAAACACGCCGATAGGTCGGAATCTCCTAATACGAAACTTAAAAGATCCGAATCACTCACGAAAACGGAAAAGACCGAGTGTAATATCAGCAAACGCCGACAATCCGTGAGGAAGGAAAGCACGACCAAGTTAAAGAGAAAAAACGGTATGCCCGAACGTTCGATAAAACGTCGGCATACAGTCGGAGGTACGAAGGACTTCGATAAGGTTCACTGGCTTGATAATAAACTTCAGACTGAGACTGAGAGAGTTATAAAGAACGATTCGAAACCGAAGAAGAGTCAATTACGGACAAGCTCACCCGACCTCAGTAGCAATCGCGTAAACGTCGCTGACACCAGTTTTCTTATCGAAGTCAGTTTTCGCGGACCTAGCAACGTCGTTTTCAACGTCACGAATGCACGACCGCAGTCTCTGCCGGACGCTAATCTGGCATCGAAGGTATTCAAAGTTCCACTGGAGAGTCATGTGTAAGTATGACTAGCCAACACAGTTTTAGAAAACAAAAACCCCTCAAGTATTCTCGGTTTATCAAACATGATCGAAACTACCTATTGAAACGAGTCCATATCAAATTCAATATCAACCGTACCACAAAAATCCACTAGAAAGGGTATTATTCAAAGTCAAATTCTAATCTCGAGATAGCCTTTTATATACATATACGTGTGAAATGCCCGACGTAGAGAAATACTGGGATTAGCTTCGATGCATTCGCATATCGCGAGGCAAACAGCCGGTGATTATAGTGCAATAGGTCCAGCGCGATCGCGATTTTTCGCTTGACGATTATATTCTTGTCGTCAGGATTGTTCGAAGCTACCTTTGAGCCTGTGTCAATGGGAATTGATAAACGATTATATCGCTGTGAAAAGCTAATGAAAGTATTGAAGACACAAATCGTTACATATTGTAGAAGAAAAATATGTAGATAATAGGCGAAAGGCTCGTATTATATTCTGGTCGACGTTTACATGGACTATCACAACCATTTATAGTCGACGAACGAATGACCGAAGCTATGAATTTTATCCCAATATTCGGTTTATATACCATGTCAATTATATAATATACACATCATACTTATGAATTGTGATCGTGACAATTATTTTGTACACGCGCGATATCGACTCGAATGCATTGACCGATACTCATCAAGTATAACGCAAGTTCACTACTTTTCTCTCTTCTATTCTAACAACATGACTCGTACTTTCGAACCTATTTTAATAATAATTTTACATGTCCCGCGATTTTCTTGCGGGCATACGATCTAAGTTTAATTAGGATTCTTAAGTTCGAAAGAAAATTAACAATCTTCCTGTTGTCTTTGAGAAAGCGTTCGTATATTTTCTTTGTTTTTTTTCGTAGTGAAGACCATGAGGGAATTAACGAATTGTACATATTTATATAAAACTTATTATGTATAGGTATTGAAAATGTAAGTAAAGAGAAAGAATGAAAGAAATACATCTGCGAGCGAAGTGACAATGAATGCAAAGCATCGCATCAGTTCCACTAGCACTTTGTATAGAAAGAAATATTTGATCGGGGGAAAAAGCAGGCAATCAATATTGTCTGATCGAGGATACGAGATAAAATTTCTTATATTTTCACCCGACGAAAATAATACACGATGTGATAATTATAATCGAGCGCGTCTCTCTAAATAAGTTCAATTTTATTATTATCATCCTTATAATTATCATCGATATACAAATAAATCTTTTTGTGTTTGCGGGTAGACACTCGGGTGGTATTAATGTCTGCACGGAGGCTGCTCTTAGGAATACACCGTATGAGAATGTAATTTTAATGGAATGCTTAAAAGTATGAATCGTTGTTGATTGTACGAACGATTAGCGATGCGTTGATTATTTGTAATTCCCAGGCGTGTAGAATTTTAAAGCAAAACAAAAAAAACAAGAAGTAAAGAAGAACCCGGCAGCCTTTGGAAAATTATACGATCCGCATATTTACCGGGTTTCTTGTTTTTCTTTCTTTTTTTTTTTTTATCGAATAGATATTTCTAAATATAAACTCGCAATAATTTTATCATCATCAGCATCATCGAAGTTGTTTCTCATGAGACCAATGTACATAGTCGTTGTTCTATTACTCGTCATTGAACGGACTTGAATTTTATCGCCGAAAATAAAAAAGGAATTAGGCTAATATTCGCAGATGCATCCACGGATTTATATACATAATTCGTAATAAAAATAATCGATAATACATCGTACGTCTTGCCAAATTAACGATGAAAAAGAGATGTCCGTACTTTTTCTTCGTAGCGTGTCCCGGAAATCGATAAGATAAGAAGAACGACGAAAAGGGATAAACATTTGTTTTTTTTTTTAAATTGCGTTTATTGCGACGATTATCATTATTGTAAATAAGAAGTGGATAAGAAATATTCACGAAATTTCGAATCACCTGTTTGGCGAAGATTTTCTCAATCTTGCTTTCGCGTTGTCCCGTATACGTATACGTACGAATCATGGACGACAAATGTAAACGAAGCTGACAGGAAACAGGCTGAAAAACGGTAATAGGCTATTTATTTTTAACTGTAATAGCTATTGTGATTGTATTATTTATTAATTGCAGCTTGAGCCTGTTATTAAGAGAAAACAAAAAAGCAAACACTGTAATGTTGAAAAGAAATATTGAATTTGTAAATAAATATTGCGTCTATGAGAATCTGTCCAGTTTCACTCGCACTACCACTCGACGACGACGCCATCTTCGTTTTTGGTGTCTGTATTTTCTTTGTGCTCACTCACTAGTACGGTGTGATCCCGCGAAGAACAGGTCTTTGTTAAGCTTACAATACTCGGGATGAATGTTGTGCGTTTGGAAAACAATTTGGCTCCTGCCAGAGGACGAGCTGGGAAAGGAAGAGGAAGAGGACGAGCTGGAATATTCCATCCAACTTCCAATCAGATAATCAACGTTGTACCCAAATACGGTAAACCCTAAAAATCTTTTGAAAAGTCAAAGTCTTTGTTGAATTCATACGCTATGAATTCAAAATTGTATTTTAATGTAAAAAAAAACCTGTTTGTTATACTTACAAGAGTTCAAGACCGATCGACGACCACTTGTAAACACAGCCCCATCCAGTTCGACTTGCATCGTTACGCCAAAGAATGCACGGAAATATCAGACGACCTCATCGTCCTCTAATCGGAAAAGTTCTTGTGTACGACGACCAGGTCAAACGTAAGACGGCCGTATATTTCATTGTGTACTTTGTCAACTTTATATCAGTTAAGCCAACTATGGCCTGTATAGACACATCTCGCAATTGTCAATTGTTTCGAATGCAGTTCTGGAGGTCAAATATCACCCTACAGTATCTCCAGTGAATCGGACACTTGTGTCATTGTTGGTAAAGTGCCAAAATCTTATACACATGGGAGAGTATGTTCTTATTCGTCACTAACGTCGTCGATTCTCTTTTACGTGACAGCGATTACTTCGGGCCGTGGAGACGCTCGAGGAGAAGTCGGTCTCGCTGCCATAGACGTTCAATATCCTCACATGATACTCTCCCAGATAAGCGACTGCAACACCTACATAAATACCCTCACGAAGATAAATACACTGAGTCCCGTTGAGGTACATATTTTTTTGGAAAGCACAAGTAAAAATCGTTGTTCATTGTCGATAATTCATCACATTGTGTCTCAATTGAAGATCATAATGCCGGACACAATGTGCGAACGAAGTGTGTATTCAAATGGTCTGTACCATGCTATCAGAGAAAAATTTGACTCCATACCGATCACATCTATTGCCCGAATGCACTTCCACGATAGTTCAGGAATGGACAGAATAAGGACTCATTGCGCCGAGGAATTTTCCAGCATAGAACTCTTCGTGAAGCAAAAGTACTTTTTTTCTTCTTCACCATTCATAGTATTCGTCTAACAAAATTTCTGAATTGCTATCAGATATTATGCCCTGGCAGCAGCATCGGCTCTACTCAAATACGTCGAATACATCCAGCATATTGTTTATGCACCAAAGTCCATGAGAATCGATTACCAAGGATCACAGAATACAGTAACCATAGGTAAATACTCTAAATGCTAGCGAATTTTTCAAGTACCAGTTTTATTTTTCCCTTTTTCCATGAATTCATTGAAGATATCGAGAGTGCTCAGAGCTTGGAATTGGTAACTTCTCAAGATGTCGGTGGACGATGCAGTCTTTTCGGTTGTCTCAATCGTTGCTCGACTCCAATGGGAAGGAGATTACTTCGAGCATCGATACTTCAGCCACCATGTGAATTGGAACTCACCAAGAGTCGACAGGTTTGTGTGGCCGAGTTTGTGACTAACAGATCCTTCCATACGATCGTCAAGGTAATCGATTTATTTTTATGCTATTTACCCCAATAATTTTTCATTGACATTTGTTCGATTGATTCTCTTTCTTCAGCCAGTCGTGAAGCGGCTCTATGGAGCAAGTAGGCTATTGAGTCTTGCAATGCTCTCTTCTCAGGCCGACAGTGTTCAGGCGGCCGAAAAGAATCTTAATTACATTCTACTTCTTAAGAATATAATCGATACCATTCCCGAGCTTCGTACGGTCATGTCAAACGGCCAGGCGGTATTTTTTCAAAAAGTATCCGCGGTAATAAATCCAAATCTATAATTAAGCACAAATGGAATTTGACTAACAGAAAAACGTATAAAGCAATGGAAAATAATTGAATTCCCAGGATCTCAAGGATTCTCGCTATCAGTCGATCATGGAGACAATTCTTAGTATTGTGCAGCCGGAAGCACGTTGGGTGTCGGGATTCACATCATCAAACATGGAGCGTTGTTTTGCGATACGCGGCGGTATCAACGACATGCTCGACATAGCGCGTCAGACGTACTGCGAGTTGATCGACGATATGCAGCGTTTGATCGAAAAATTGGCCGAACGGTACAACCTACCATTGTCCCTCGGCTGTAATGCAACTCTCGGTTACCATATTGAGATGGATGTACGAAAATCCCAGAACATCCAGATGGATCAACTGCCAGGGGAGCTGATAGAAGTGCACAAACAAAAGAACAAAATATTCATGACGACGGATTATCTTCTCGTTCTGGGTCAGCACTGTCGCGACGCTTGTGCCGAATTGCACATAATGAGTAACGTTCTTTTAAACGACGTTCTCACCCGTGTGAGAGAGCACGTCGGTTGTCTGCTGAAGCTCAGCGATAATGTCGGTGAACTCGATCTTCTCATGTCGATGGCCCAAATAAGCTCAATAAGCGATTACGTTATGCCGACATTTGGCAACAGACTCGAACTTAAATCCTCGAGACATCCAATAATGGATATTTCCGGCACTAACAGTCCCGTGCCCAACGACATTGTCGCTACCATCGCCCATAATTTCAACACCATAACGGGTCCAAACATGAGTGGAAAATCTATTTATCTCAAACAAATCGTTTTGCTGCAAATAATGGCACAGATTGGTTATTACGTGCCGGCAACAAAGGCACAATTTCGCATCGCCGATCGTATATTCTGTAGAATGTGCTCACGCCAAGACATTGAGTCAAATGCCTCGACTTTCGTTCTCGAGATCAAAGAAGCACAGTACATTCTTCAATCCGCAACAGCAAATTCTCTGGTGATACTCGATGAGCTCTGCCGTGGCACAACGGTCGAGGAAGGCACTTCTTTGGCCTGGTCGATATGTGAGAAACTTCTACGTACAACTGCATTCACATTTCATGCCACGCACTTTCTCTATCTCACAAGATTGTCCGAATTCTATTACAACGTGAAGAATTATTATTTCGAGACGGAATCAAACATGTCCGAAGAAATGTGCAACGACTTTCGACTAATTTACACCCATAGACTGAAGCCAGGAGTAGCATCGGTTTGGAATTACGGAATCGCACTAGCTCGATCTACCGGTTTGCCCAAGCAGATTGTGTCACTTTCGCGACAATTTGCCGAAGAGATTGCCAAAAGCGTGAAACCCTTGATAGTTGAGAGTCGGACCGATGCGGGAAAAAAAGCTTGCTACGATTGTTTCGCCGAGATGAGCAAGCTCGTAGAAGACGATGAATTTACCGTAAATAATCTCATAGCACTCGTAAATCGATATGAAATACCACGCGTTATGAAGGAAACACAGAATTTAGGCCAAGCAGAGAGGATGCAACATCTTGAGAAGATGAATGAGTCGTTTATTCGTACGAACAATTCCAAGCAATCAAATATTGAAGACATATCATTGACCAAGAGCAGGTTATTCACGACAAAAATCGCTTCTCATTCGGATGCAAAAAAGGCGAAGATTCATTTGATAGACAAGCCAGCTTGTCTTCGTGTCTCGCAGTTGAATTATCTAAGACAACAACCCACACGATCAATGAGTTCAACAAGCAGTTCTGAAGCTAAGACGAAAGACCAGGAATTTATTCTCCAAAATTCGAGCTCGAGGGACCAAAGGAAGGAGCACACTTCGTCTCGTTTTCCCAGCTCGCCAAATTGGACACTTGGAAGTTCGTCGACTCAGTCATCTACTCTACAAATACAGAGGGATAACAGTGATGAAAAATCGAGACAATCCAGCCCATCGTTTCTAAATCAATTGCTCATGAGTCAAGTTCATCACAGAAAAACTTCTCAAATATCGGGAGGCTCAAACATGCAGGGAACGACTCTGGACAGAGAGGCTGATATCTTTCAGATTATAGAGGGTAATGATTCAGCTGGTGTTATGTGTAACGATATACCTGCTTTTTATAGTTCTATTCAATCTACCATTAGCACCTTGAGCTCCGATGAAGAATTTTATTGATATCTTGCGATAACCATTTTTATGTTCCTTTAGTTGTCATAAATCATTGTTGTTATTTCGTAAATTCATATTACTACAAGATATTGGACTGGTTTCTTTGTACACTTGAATTTGGCGGAAGGGGGTTTATCAAAATGATGATTGATATTTGTTTTCACTCATAAATATATACAAATGACAAATGTGAGGTGAAAAACACAACGGTAAGTTAGGATGTATGCTATTGTTTAGACTGTGTGACAATTTCATGTGCTTGCGCTATAAGTCAGGTTTTATATAAAAGGCGCCAGACAAAGGTTAGAATTAGGAAACTGTTCGCCTAACTTCACATAGATACTGCAGATCTCTGTTTTAGGGGTCGTTCACATTTCCTCCGTTGCACTGTTATTGACGTATGCCTAGAGAAACATTACGACCTTGAGAGACGCACAAATACACACAAAGTCAAGTGCATACAATGAAGGGTACTATCCACAGTACTGATCGTACACCTGCGTAGCACCTACGTATTTCATTCATCCACGACGATTGTACGATGGGGAACAAATTAGTGACATACGCTTTTGTGTACAATATGGCGGACCACCGTGCTTATTTCACTCATAAAAAAGACGTAATATTGTCGTAGAACTTCATTATTACTCATGGGATAGTCCTGTGAACGTAATGGGCAACTGCATGAGAACTCTATTCAAAAAATTACGTCGAAAAACTAATTGCGAGAAGTAATAAGTTTTTTCTCATCACAACATATTTCGTTTCTTACGAATTATCCAAGTAATGTAAATTGTGCATCTTTATCACTTAACAGGACTGTTGTATTGCTCATCATTGGCCTCGACAATGCCGGAAAAACATCGGTGTTGAATCGTATTTCAAACGGTAAGAATAAGTGTCGTCTCTAACCTAAAAGATTTATCTCTAATTCTAATAATAGCTATAGAATAACTATGTTTGGCAGCAGATTCAAACCAACATGTCATGCCTACCATGGGATTTCGTATAATATCCTTGAGGCACAAATCATATCTTGTTAAAGTTTATGATATCGGTGGAGCTCAACAGATTAGGTCTATCTGGTCCAAGTATTACAACGATGTAAGAAACCAAAGAGAAATATTAATTAAAACTTGTTCAATGACTTCTACGAATATCGGGCCATGAAAAAAAGAAACCGGACCGACATCCGTTCACCACTTATATTTAAATCGTAATCCATTTTTTATAATAGATGAATCTAATAACTTCTAGGTACACGGTCTCATTTATGTGGTGGATGCTAGTGACATATCCCGTCTAACAGAAAATAAAATTGTATTCGGAGAATTAATAGCGCACGAACACATATCGGGAAAGCCCATATTATTGTGAGACCATAACCAATATATTTATACATTCTCACGTATATTTGGTTAAAAACACACTGACGCACATTTTTTTAAACTATCTTATCGCACAATATAAATCATTGGGATTTATGGATTTGAGTAATCTGCAACCTCACGATTTTGCTATTTTAATGCTTGATATATAAAATACAATGCACCAAAATTTACTACCGATTGATATAATTGTATACTGGAAAGTTTTATTGAGCCGAATATGAACTTTGGTTTTCGCAGATTAGCTAATAAACAAGATGTGCCAGGTGCTATCGACGAGTTGGATCTTGTGGAAAACTTGGATGTTGAGCGTATCGCAAATGCAATGCGCTGCCCGACCAGAGTAGAAACATGTTCGTGCATGTATTATTCAGCTGAACAATCCAAGCATAATACAATGGGTATCATAAACGGCTATAAGTGAGTTGAACAGCAATAAAATTAAAGCATGTTAATTACTGTATAAGTATTTGTATGAATTCTTCTCAGGTGGCTATTGGAAACAGTATCAAAAAATTTCGCAACGATAGATCGTCGAATCAAGCATACGCAAAATGGTTTGATCACTCGTGTACAAAGAAAACCGTCTTCATCATCAATCACTCCGTCACGATCATCAGTACGGTCCAATCCTTTCAAACCCATACGTGAGATTCTCGCCGAACAGAATCGTCGTGCTCAAGGCTCCAGCAGCGAAAATCGTAAGTAACCCAGTCGAGGTACTGTCAAATTTGATTGTTAACATTCTCTAATAGGTTTTGTTTCACCTCATAGTAATCGAAACCAAAATGAAGAGGTCGTCGTTGAAAAACTTGCTTACATCACGCAAGAACAAAACAGCCCCGTTAGGCTTCGGCGAACGTATGAGTAAATCGCAACACAGTTTGCAACGTACCGACTGCGACATACTGCAAATAAACGCACAGGAAAGTCAGGATCTAGTCACTCTGAATCCTCTGAATTTGGAGTCTCACGACACGGACGATCGGCCAAGAGAACAGCGTCGACCATTCACAGCTCCGCAGATGTCTCGAAAACATAATCCTTTAACGTTGTTTAGTATACCTGGACAAGTGCCTCAGTGACAATACGTATATATATCTATAAGTAACTGTTGTATTTATTTTGTACCTGCAATAATGACTATGGAAAACAACATATTTGTTGCACCCATCGACGGTTATCTTCCCAAGCGACCATATATCATATACCCATTGACTGGAATCGAATATAATTCGTTGCTTCAA
The DNA here is from genome assembly GCA_946811545.1 of Netelia fuscicornis. NCBI lineage: Eukaryota > Metazoa > Arthropoda > Insecta > Hymenoptera > Ichneumonidae > Netelia > Netelia fuscicornis. The sequence continues at coordinate 1,693,709 of OX328013.1, forward strand.
AAGTTCACGTTTATTATTTCTGTATATAAAGGAAAGTATAAATGGCGTAGAAAATTTAACATATACAAATTTCGGTGTATAATATGATTCCATATTAAATGGTACTCTGCAAGATAAATGTATATAAATGCGTAAATACGCGTATTTTCGTTTTGTGACAATGGGCATTGGAACTATAACAATTAGTTCAGTTTTTCCTGTAAATTGCGCGTTTTACAGTTATCTTATATTTATCTAAAAATGTTTTGTCGTGGAAATGCGCGCTTAGTGAGCGTTAATCCGCGATAGCAATCATCATATCACAATTTACGCTGAAAGACATTTTTTAAGGCATATTAAAAGAAAGAAAAACTTATTCGCATCTATCTCACCAACCTCGAACAGATAAGATATCCGACAAAGCAAATTTTGTTTACAGTGCTGTGTCACAGAGTCTTAGAAATGATACTGGTAATCGAACAACAGCAAAGTTGTTCAAATACTGTGTGTAAATATAGTGGCAAGAGAAAAATCAATTGCCGGATGGAGCAATAGGACGAGCACCTTCTACAATTAGTTGAGGGTAGATGCTTATAATTGAGCTGAAAAATGAGTCATGCCAATCGCGAACTGAAATACCGAGAGATCGTCATAACAAAAGATAATGATAAATCCGAAGATCACAGCTCACATCCGAAAAAATTTTGTTGAAGGAACGTATAAATATATATAGAACATATATATCACACACTAACTCATAATGTGTATAAGTGTCAATAGCCACACCTGCAAATTGGATCAAATTGGTGATGATAAAAAAATCATCACAATTTGACTTTGCAGATTAAATGGGTCATCAATCACAAAATGCAACATTCAATCTAATATTTTTCTCCCTGTGTATCTCAAATTGTAAGCCGATAAGCAGACAAGTGCCGAAATGAAACGAACATTTTTCTACATGCCCCCCCGTGCATTGCCGATAATCGCACCATTCGATGGTGGTGTAAATTTAACCAAACGCGTCAGCATCGAAGTTATGCAAGGTATTTGCTTCTGCTGATGCATGGTAGGGTTGTCGGGTGTGTTTGACTCAAAGTCAACAGCAACACGCTGAGACACGAAAGTCAGGAGTGTCAGTATATCGTAACGAGTGCCATTCTCGCGCAATTCAAGACACAGAGCCTGCATAAACCAGGAACCACGGGTAGTATTGCGCCACGAATAATAGCCCGGAATAGTCGAATATGCTATGAGAATATCGGCATGTGATGGAATACGGAATGTCGCTGTTATCGGCTGTCCATCGGTCTCTGTGCGTTCTTTTAAAGATGTGCCACCATCGAGCTTGTCACCCTGACAAGCTTGAATGAAAAATAACTTTGGTTTACCGGCAAGAGTTGGACACTTGTCGGCAGTGAAATATGTCCATATAGCGTCGGCTTTGTAAGGTGTATCATGAGCGTACAAAAGACCAAGTTCACCATGGCTCAGTACAGCTACTACCAAACAATCGTGATTGGAATGATCCATTTCAGCAACTAAAAAATCAAGTATTTCAGCAAAGAGAACGGTTATTTAACCTATTGCAGCATTGAAAAGGGGAACATTACCTCGCTCTAAATTTTTAACGACGTCCTTGTGCGTTGCATTGTGAAAATCATTAACTTCGAATCCAAGGTCTTTGAGGGTATTGACTAGATTCTCGCAATCCACGTTCGTGCCGCTCCTTGGTTTCAAGTGGCTCACGGTAAAAAATTCGTGATTGAATATTATAGCAAGACCACGTTTGGCATGATTCATCTTATAGTGCGTAGCATAACGCTCGGTTGGTGCTGATTGTACTGTTTCGAATAAAGGGCTGACGCTGTTTCTATACAAAAAATGTAAAAAAATAATACAAAATTTACATGATTCATGAAAGTTGGCTGGTCCTTCGACTAGAGAAATGCAGAAAAATGTATAACTTTATGCATGCGTACGAAGGTGGGAAATTTTCTATTCTTTCTGTTTCAGAGAATACAAACTATACCGAATTCTGCATGTTCATTTACGTATGTCTAACATGTTAACAGTAGTTCCCAGTGTACCCAGTGTATCAACCTGTTACAGTTAGAGCACGCGCATCATATTTGAATGTCGTGTCTGGACTATGGAAAAAAAACGCGCGAGGACCCTTAAGCAATACGTAAGCCCGTGAAATTGAATTTCGTGCGATCTGTTATTGATTTACAAATGTTGAACAGCGGACCACGAGACTGAACGTCATTGACCTCATAAAAATTTGTACACTACTCACTTGCCATATCCAAAAGCATCACCGATGTCCGTGTCAGGATTCGTGACATTGTCCGCTTGAGTTTCACTCATAGCTACGAAACAACTTGTAAAATTCTTGTTCTCTAAGAAACACAAGTATACTCTACTTGCAGAAGGGCAAACTAATCAATCTTTATAGGAGCGGATATCCAACAAATCTCGGTGCAAATATTATCACACAGAGATAAGATAACGCTGATATGGATGTACCATGTATCGAATGTTGCAGGTTGGCAGACAACAATGAAATCACACAGAAATGCAGCCCCGTTTTTATGATTTCTCGATGAATACGCACCTTAAAGTTCTACCTAGAACGTTATTCATCACACCACGTATATTATTTCTCATAGTCAATGCTCACGCTGATATGACGTGTGGACAATAGGAATCGGTTTGAAGTGAACCACGTAAATATATTACAATTTATTAAGTTTCTCCCCAGTTAGACTTGATTAAACGAAACTCGTTTGATGTCTATTAGTGATCCATTTATAAAGCTTTGTAACGAATACTTAGGTGGATGGTATTAAAACTGACTAGCTACTTAACAAGTAAGTCAACCTCATTCGCCTAATATCACGAAGGTCTGCTCGACAGTTTGACAGTTATAAGCCAGCACTATTTGAAAATCCTGGTGGTGAGAATTAATGGCCGCTGAGAAGACGTTATTATCGACGTTTGTTCAGTTATATTCTGCGATTTTGGAAATAGAATCATTGGAGTGAAAGTGGCCAGTGTCACAAGAACCTTAGAGATTAACACGAGCGAAAAGGAGAGCTCGGGCTTTGCCTGCTCTCAATTATTTTTCTTATCCCACGGTAAGTGAAATCATCAAAATACAAGTACAGAATAAACATTCCGTCGTACATTGTTGCAATTTAGTCGAACAACTTGGCATTACCATTTCTTGCGTTTTATAATGCCGCAGTGGCGTCAATTATGTCAATATTCTGTTTACTCGAAAATCCATAGTCACACGTTTCAGATACTCGTTTGTAGGTACAGTGTTAATAGGTCGACTAGACATTGTATTTTTCTTCCACATCTCGTTTCTCATGGCGATATACAGATCGTCCATTATATAAAATGCCACCCACATAAATTCGAGCCCTTGTCACTATTTTACTGATAACTAAATTCATGAGCAGCGAATCTGTCACTATTGTTGCTACACTGTGGGCTTATTGCATGCGGTATATGAGTCATGACCATATATAGCCTGGACCTTTTCAGATTCCACAATATATTTATAATGATAAACCAATCTAAGCAATTCACATAGTAGTTTAAGAAGTGCAGGCATTTACACAATAAGAACTAATCAATCAATATTTTTGTCATTTTTTTGGCATTGGCCTACACGAAAGTATGAGATGCTAGTATGTTTGCAACTGTTGTTCAAACTTGCTTTCTATCGTACCACAAATGCCTGGTGAATATCATTTTATTAATAAGAATACCTTACATATTCTAATCTATGTGTGCCCTACCTCATTACTGTCTAAAACTTATCAATAGATTTTGTATCCATTATACATTTCTACCGTTTTAATGTTTGAATTTGAGGCGCAAGGAATTTTTTAATGAAAGTATTTTAAAACACCCTGCATAATGCCAGAATTCTGTGAAATGGCATGTTATTGTTGACAGCAGAGATAAGCCATGGAGGAAGAAACCGAATATACCAAGTTACCCTTGGAAGATCGTTGTGTCCATAAGGTAATAAGAACAATGAATTCGTATCATTAAATTATGAAAGTTTGTGCTTATAAATTCCTATTTTATCTTGTGTTTTAGTCTTGGAAAGCTCGACTACATGGTTATGAAGAATGTGCAAAAAAATTTCAATGTATCGACGATGAAAAATCTCCAGAATGGAACAAGTTTTTGGGTTTGATGAAAAAGTTTGTTGTGGATAGCAATGCCGCTGCTCAAGAAAAGGGGCTCGAGGCCACGCTTGCATTCATTGAAAATGCTGCCTGTGCTGGAAAGTAAGTTTTTTTTTGTTTTCCTACAGTTTTTTTCTTAGCAAAAGCGTCTTTCGCAAATGCATGTGTACTTCTGGAAGGATTACCTTCTGAATTTATTTGCAGAACTGTGGGAGAGGTAATGAGTGGAATAGTTGGCAAATGCATAGCAGCACCCAAAATGAAGACAAAGGAATTAGCGGTACAAGTTACACTGATGTTCATTGAGATAGAGAAGCATGAAGCTGTTCAGGAAGAATTGATGAAAGGAACAGAGGCCAAAAATCCAAAAATTGTGTCAGCTTGCATCGCTGCATTGACACTTAGTCTCAAAGAATTCGGACCCAAAGTAATAAATATCAAGCCATTGATGAAAAAAATACCAGGATTTTTGGAAGACCGTGACAAAACAGTTCGAGATGAGGGAAAAACGATGGTTGTGGAAATATACAGGTTAATATCGGTAATGACGATGACATATGAATGCAAGTGTAACTATACAATTTGTTTTTTCCATTATAATTGCAGATGGATTGGTGGACCATTGAGGCAGCAGCTAAATAGTCTGAAAGCAGTTACTGTTAGTGAGCTTGAGGTAGAATTTGCCAAGCTGAGTGAGGGAAGCAAGGCATGTCCTGTTCGTTATTTGAGATCTCAAAAGCCAAAAGTTATGTGCTCAATGGAAGGGATAAGCGGAGGTGGTGGTGCAGGGGGTGATGGTACAAATAACGATGACAATGAAGACGACGAAGACTCTGCCACAGTTGACATTGATCCCTACGAGCTCATCGATCCAGTCGATATTCTCTCGAAACTTCCAAAAGATTTTTTCGACAAAGTCGAGGCAAAAAAGTGGCAAGAGCGCAAAGAGGCTCTTGAAGCGCTTGAAATTTTGACTAAGAATCCAAAACTTGAGAGTGGTGAGTACGGCGATGTAGTACGAGCTTTGAAAAAGATCATAAGCAAGGATTCAAATGTTGTCGTGGTCGTTCTTGCGGGAAAGTGTCTCGCTGGATTGGCAAATGGTTTAAAGAAGCGATTTCACACATACGCGGGTGCCTGTTTACCAGCGATTCTCGAGAAATTTCGTGAAAAGAAGCCGAGCGTGGTGCATGCTCTGCGTGAAGCAGCTGATGCGATTTTTCTAAGTATCACCATCGAGATGATGCTGGAGGATGCTGTCGCAGCATTAGAGAACAAGAATCCTGCGGTCAAATTCGAAACCGCAGCCTTTTTGGCCCGTTGTTTCGTCCAAACTCCACCATCGTGTTTGAATAAAAAACTGCTTAAGGCTTATACAGGAGCTCTCGTGAAAACATTGAACGAACCCGATCCCACGGTTCGCGACAATTCAGCCGAGGCACTTGGCACAGCGATGAAACTCGTTGGTGAAAAAGCAATGTTGCCTTTTCTTACGGACCTCGATGCCCTCAAAATGGCCAAGATCAAGGAGTGTGCCGACAAGGCCGTAATTGTTCATTCAAAGGTCACGGTTTCTGCAAATGCTCGTAAAGCAGAGCGTCCCAATACCGCACCTGCCAAGTGTCTCACCGAAGCACGTTCAAAGGAATCAACGGCTCCAGTTGACACTGGTGGGCCAAGAGCAATGATCAAACGACCTAATACAACAACAGCTAAGAAAGCAGGAGTAAAAAAAGCATCGACATCGTCTTCTTCGACAAATTTGAACGCTGGCGCTGGTTCGAAAAAATCTTCCTCGACAGCCAAGGAAAAGCAACCTGAGAGGAATCTGAGCAACGAGGAGGTCGATGAATTGGCCTCACAAATCTTACCTGATGATGTTGTTTCTGGTTTGACGGACGCTAATTGGAAGACTCGTCTTGCTGCAGTAGAACAACTGACCGAGACTATAAAACAAATGGAGAATGCGCAAGTCAACAGCCAAGTGATTGTTCGAACGCTTGGTAAGAAGCCTGGATTCAAGGATACAAATTTTCAAGTAGCCAAATATCGTCTCGAAATTGTCAAGATGCTTGCCGAGAATTATGCTTTTTCGGCAACCACAACCGAATATTGCATAATGGATGTGACAGAAAAATTGGGCGATGCAAAAAACAGTGGAGTGGCTAGTGAGACTCTGATAGCGATGGCCGACGCTACGAGTTTCGAGCTCGTTGCTAATGAGGTTACAGCTTTTGCTTTTAATCAGAAAAACCCTAAGGTACAGCAGGAAACGCTACGCTGGGTCGCTAGTGCGATTGTTGAGTTTGGTTGCACGTTGAACGTCAAATCTTTAATTGAAAGCGTAAAAAAGGCGTTGACCGCGACCAATCCCGCTGTTCGTACGCAGGCAATATCACTACTTGGAACTCTGTATCCCTATGTTGGAAAATCGCTGTTGATGTTCTTCGAGAATGAAAAGCCAGCTCTGCGACAACAGATCGAGCAGGAGTGCGATAAGCGTGGCGGAGAGACACCAGTCGCACCTATACGCGGACCGAAGTCCAAAACGAGTCTCAAAACATCAGCGTCCAATGATTACAACGGAGTGGGAGAAAACGATGAGGACGTTATGCGCGATAGCCAACCAGACATAAACGATCTGTTGCCGCGCGTCGACATAAGCAATCACATAACGGAAAGTCTGCTTGCGGAGCTTGCTGATAAAAATTGGAAGGTGCGCAATGAGGCTTTGCAAAAAATTCACGGAATAATAACCGAGGCGAGACTAATAAAAAGCTCAATCGGTGAATTGGCACGAAGTCTTGCACCTCGTTTGGTCGACAGTAATACGAAAATAGCCCAGACGACCCTCGGTATTTGCGAGACTCTCGCAACGGCAATGGGTCCACCCGCGAAACAGCACATTCGAGCCCTCTTTCCCGGCTTCGTTCAATGCCTCGGTGACTCGAAGAACTGGATTAGAACTGCCGCAATATCTTGCATAAACACTTGGGGTGATGAATGCGGTTATAAGGAATTCTTCGATGGTGAGATGATCGGTGACGCTCTTAAAGGAGGTTCACCGACGCTCCGGATTGAACTCTGGGGTTGGTTGTCGCAAAAGTTACCCCTGATAACACCCCGACAAATATCGAAAGAGGAGCTGATGACATGCATTCCTCACTTGTACAGCAATCTCGAAGATCGTAATTCGGATGTGCGGAAAAATGCTCAAGAGGCTGTTCTTGGCTTTATGATCCATCTAACGTATGAGGGCATGGTAAGACAAACGGAAAAACTCAAACCAGGATCAAAAAGCGTGGTACTCGCAGCGTTGGACAAATCGAGACCGAATCTTCCAATGAAACCGTTACCCTCGAAGAAGCAATCAGTGCTAGAAACTCCGGCACAAAAGGTCGTCAAGAGTGGCGGTGCTGGAGGAAAAGCATCAAAGACTATAGTGAAACCAAAATCGGGAACAACCAATTCAAAACCGGGCAGTGCTCGTAAGAAGGATGATGAGACTGTTGAAGGGGGCTGCGGTCCTCTTCTCGTTACTAATAATCTGAAACATCAAAGGCTTATAGACGAACAAAAACTCAAGATCATAAAGTGGAACTTTACGACGCCGAGAGAAGAATTTGTCGAATTGCTCAAGGAATTGATGAGTTCAGCCGGCGTCAATAAAACTCTCATAGGGAATATGTTTCACGCAGATTTTCGTTACCACCTCAAAGCGATTGAAGCACTCACCGAGGATATTCAGGATAACAGCAAAGCTCTCGTCTCAAATTTGGATCTTATACTTAAGTGGCTGACGCTTCGATTCTTCGATACGAATCCTTCCGTTATTCTTAAGGGGTTGGAATATCTACAAACTGTCTTCAATCGTCTCATTGAGGATGAATATCACATGATGGAGAATGAAGCGGCATCTTTCATTCCGTATTTAATAACAAAAATTGGCGATCCAAAGGATACCGTTCGCATGGGTGTGAGAGCTCTCTTTAAACAGATAGCTCTCGTATATCCTGTGACCAAACTATTCTCCTATGTTATGGAGGGTCTCAAGTCCAAAAACGCACGCCAACGAACCGAGTGTCTTGATCAGCTTGGGTCTTTGATCGAAAATTATGGAATTACCGTTTGTCAGCCGACGCCTAGTGCGGCTCTTCGAGAAGTCGCTAAACAAATTGGAGATCGCGACAACTCGGTCCGAAATGCCGCTCTCAACTGTATAGTACAGGCCTACTTCCTCGAGGGCGAGCGAATCATCAAGCTGGTCGGTCAGGTATGATCGTTTTTTTACTTTCTCCTATACTGCCCTCGAGTGCACTTCTTGATCGTTAATTATTGTTGTTTCACTTGCCTCATCCCACAACAGATTTCGGAAAAAGATTTATCTCTTTTGGAAGAGCGTATCAAGAGGGCTGCGAAAAACCGTCCGGTGAAATCTGCCTCATCAGCAAGAATAGCGGGACCAACTGCTGCTACTGTCGCTGCAACAGCAGCTGAAGATGCTGATGGCGATTATGATGACGATAACGAAGACGATGAGGAGGAGGAAGAAGTGATGGAGGACGACGAGGATGGAGAGGTGCGGGACGAGAAGAAGAAGAAAAAGAATGATCTACCAGAAGAGACCCAACAAGACAGGTAGACAATGTTATATGACGGATAATTTTCTCAGTAAAAACAAATGAGAAATGTACAGTAGAGCATAAGTAGTCACAAATTTAACAGGACCACGTGGACTCACGTGCTCGAGAAAGATTCTGCGAATGTCAAAGATAATAAGCTCAATGAGCTACCGACGATTCCAGGCCCGCTCGAAAGCCAAATGACAACGGACGATAAAGGAAATGCGCATAACACTAATCACGATGATATAAAAACGTTTGTTCTGGAATCATTTTTTTACGATTGCTGCTGGTCGTTGGTGTTGGGTTAGGCTGGTATTGGGATGTCGAATTTCGACTACGCATGAACTGGCCGTCTAGCGTTTGCGGGGTATAATTGCGTCCTTCCCGTTTGATACGTGTTCAAGTTTATTAAACATTGCTCACGTAAATGTCAGGATCCGTGTCTTTCGTTATTGTGGGCACGATCGACCATTATCGTAATATAAAATTTGAAGAAACGGATATAATTTAATAAATTTTCAGGCATTTCTTGCCCAGTCCACGAGCAAAAACATCCGGACCTTTTGGTCTCGATATGGACTTTTTGAAAAGAATCGAGGAGACTGCACCTGTGAGATGGAAAATCCCCGACCTTGTGGAGCCTTCCTGGGACCCGAATGAGTCTATAAAGGCATTGAATTCTTCGTTAACATCGTGAGTTGAAAAGACGAGTGGGTGGAATCTTATTGAACATCGAAGAGTCCATCGGGTGGTAATTTTTGTCGTTTCGTGTTTCAACAGTGTGACTGCGCTAACACCACCAAAGCTGACTATATCCAGTACTGGATTATTATCACCGATAGATACACCGACGACCATGCCGATCGAAACGACGAAGGAGGATCAGCTCGAACGAACGATCCTTTCCATCGCTAGTCTTGATCTCCCAATAGCCATTCAATCTATGAACACAATCGAGAATGTTAGTATATTTATCGACGTTTTGTGCAATTCAATATTGTTGAGCCTATTTTATGTTCATCGTTTAATATGTGTATTTTTGCAGCTTCTTCTTGGAGGACAATTATCGATGATTCAAACAATGGAGGACAAATTCATAAGTTCAGTGACGATGCAGCTAAAACTTTTACAGACTTATCCACTGAGTTTGGAAAGTGCGCAAGTGATCAAGGGTTTTCGTACGCTGTTTGTTGTGACACTTGCGGTAAGTAAATTGCTGACTGATTAAATGAACTGTCTTACACGTCTGGTTTCGAGTGAATTGTAAATTCGATGAAATTTTTTCAAAGTTCTACAATACGGGGATTCTCGGAAAAAACGTACCCTTGATGCATCTGCAAGAACTCGTACATCAGATGATAACTCTACTAGCTGAAAACAAATTGAAACCTTTAGACCATCCCGACGCATATACCCGAGTTACAAACAACATCGTTGTGAAAGTAATTGAACAATCGAATCACACGACCGTTATATGGTGAGTGCTATCTGTTACCTGTGTTTCACCTCTTTTTATATGCGTATGTGTATGGGGCGTGAGTCTTTTATACATGATGAGCTGATTTTTCCGTCAGTGCACTGATAAATCTATTGCACGGATGTGCCGAATCCAACGGACCCCCGAAATACGAGGAATTGGTAATGAAGTGTTTGTGGAAAATCGTTAAGGCCATTCCTGGTTGGGCAGGTGACCTGGATTACGATACGGTTCTCCTAGAAGTCCATCATTTCTTCAAGGTATGCAGAGAGATTGATGAAGTTGATCGCATCAGACATTCGTGTATGACACAATCAAATTTTGACCCCAGGACTATCCGACTGCATGGTGGAAGAAACGAAATTCTGATACGCCATTACGAACAATAAAAACGTTGTTACATAGTATGACGAAAGTGAAAGGAAGCACGATATTGAGTCACATGACGAAGATCAATAATATCCAAGAATCTGAGCTACATTCATACTTGGATCGTTTAATCGCGGTGAGTCGCGATACGTTTATACGAGACCAACGTAATTGAAGAATTCATAGTAATTGGTAGAACAAATCTGTGCAGACGTTTAGACCTGGTGAGATCAGCTCAGGAACGAGGACAATAACAAAATTGCCTGGTCAGAGTAGAGCACCAAAGCGGCTGTCAAAATTTACTCACGAGCAATTGTCAGAAATATTTAAGAAGATCGGTTCAAAGCATCAAGTCCAAGAAGTGAGATAAACATAATATATATATTTTACCGTATTATAGTCGTAAAATTTGTTTTTTCAATTCAATTTGATTTCAGGGCCTTGCACAGTTGTACGACTTTAAGCTTCAGTATCCAGAAGCAGACGTTCAACCGTTCTTACTAAAGTCGCACAAATTCTTCCAAGATTATATAGAACAAGGGCTCAAGGATATCGATCAGATGAGAAAAAGTCAGAATATCAACGTACAGTGTAATAATCAATATACAACAGGTAAGATAAAAACTATATTGTGTAAAAAGTACGTTACGAGGATCATATGGTGGCCGGAAAAAGAAACTTGACTTTTGAACTAATAGAATCCGCAACGGAAACAGCAAGTATTACGGTTGAAAAGAGTACGATGGATCCGACTCAGAGGCTAGAGAAATTGAGAGCTTTGGAGGCGCAATATCGAGGAAGCGTATCGAACCAGCCGAACCATACATAAAAGTAATAAGCTCTCCAAGTAAGATCTGATCACGATTGGCTCGTGATAATTTTAATATGATTTTAATGATGCAAAGAAGTGGATATTCAACGAGTAAAATTATTATTGAAAATCCAACCCACGACCTATGTACCTAATAATTGTTCCCATTAGCGTCCACTTATGAGATCAGTAGAATTTGTCATCTATCTCCACATTAAGTAGTTGTGTGATGTCAACACTTAATATGTAGAGTTATATAATATACATGTATTGTGTTATTAATCATATTTATGACTCTTTGGGGGATGCGAACCAACGATTGAACATAAGATTGTGTTCGTGAGACGATAGGTTAAGTTCTCTTTTCGTAGCATTTTTTCTATTACGTTATTTTATTTTATTTTTTAATAAACATTAGCCATTCAACAGCTGAACAAATTCCCGTAGAGCTATTGGCAATGTGTCGCAGGTCGAAATGAGATTATGGTCGCGTATTATAAAAAACAAGCTGTGTCCAAAATCTTGGCCGCGTTTCTCAGCTCGTTTACGCACGTAATATTTACATATATGATATGTGTGAACTTGTAATAAAGATGTTGGGCAGTATATCGAAAAACGCGTATGCTCTGTTAAGCAATCGTATCCTCGAAAATACGAAATAGCAATCGGAAACAATCCTACTTCCGTCCCCTGCCTTGTCGATACACTGACATTGAAACTGAACCAGAAATGAATCATTATGCAATATCTATAATTCTCAACTCCGTTGAAACTTGAAAATTATGCCGGCACGATAATTATACGCAGGGTTCCAACAATAGACATGGCATTGTCAATCAGACGGTCGAATAGTTTTCTGGAATTTCTCAATACGGAAGTAATGGAGATTGGTGCAAGGTATCAGAATGAAAAATATCTCGATAATTATTTCTTGTTCTTTGTAATTATACTTGTGTAGGAAAATTATCGAAGCAGGTGTTTGTACATATATCTCTGGTTTCTTGAGGACAAAGAACGTGCGATGGGAACGATGGAGGATAACTGTACACAAATGCTCCGATCCGTGGTGTAATAATATAAAAAAATATAATACGAAAGTTACGCAACCTTGGGCCCGTAGAGAATTCATAATACTATGGAGTGCAATTTGACTGTACAAATATACAAGTATACATATTCATATTATTGCTAGAATAAATTCTAGTTAAGTACGGCTAGTCTCTGGGATGTTTTGCCCATTAAACTATTCTTTCATTCATCTTCGGATGGATTGATAAAAAGGGCCGTCAGAGCGAAGATCAGGAAGACGATTCCTCCGATAATCGTAACTATAAACGATAAACGGCAATAATCAGTCATACTAATAATAGTGATAATAAGAATATAACAATGTGAAACCGATGATGATAATTGATGTTCCCACTGGTTATGAAAAAGACGACTCACCCGTGCGAACAGATATTCTTTGAGCGATCATTCGACCACCGAGCACAGCTAGCCCAGTACAAAATGAGTGACCTAAAACTCCTCCCACAATAACACCATAAACGTCCTGCAAAATATACAAATAATTGCTTTTGGCTTGGTGCTTTTTTGGCTTCATAGTTTTTAAGATAATTATAAAGATCACAATGACAAAGTACCTCTCTTGCGGCAAGTATTATTGTCGTGAGTTGTGAGCGATCACCCCATTCAGCCAGAAATGTCAGTGTAAATGCTTGAAGGAATATCCTCGACAGGAGAACAAGAGCACTTGTTTTTTGCGTTTTTCTCAAGACCCCAGTTTCCGGGTCTTGTACAACCGTAGTACCAGCTTCTTTCTCAAACTAAAAAGCAGATGTTGAGCCTTTGTCAATAGCGTGGAGATAATGATTCAGTAATTATTTTTATAGTACCTCATCTTCTCGTTTTCGCAGGTCAGACTGAACCTCTTCTAATTCTTCCTGTGCTTCCGTGGGAGACATATAGTAACCGTCTCGCAACATTTTTAAACCAAACAGTGCAAACAATGCAGTAGAGATGTAATATGTATAGGCACGAGGAATTACAGTAGCTGCATATCCAAATAAAACTATAACAACAAGAATTAAATTTATCTCAAATATCATGTAGAACTTATGTATAAACTTGGCAAATGCATATGGCCATTGCGAATATTGTTTTTAAATAAAACAATATCATCACAAAAAAATGTGATACATTATGGACTAAATATTTAGCCCTATAAATAAACGTTTGATATAAGCTGAGTGCAATTACATGCAGCTTTTCTTGTTTACCTGAGAGAATCGTCATGAGCGCAAGTGCGCCGATAGCTCCCGCAAACACAGTCAGTCTGGGATGTCTCATGGCCATAATAGCTGCGATAAAAAACGTTTTGTCGCCCAATTCAGAGACGACAATGACTGAAAGAGAAGCCACGAATGCATGAAGGAAACCAAGATTTGAAGTGATTGGAGCAGTGGCTGTTGAATCTTCATTTTTCTGAAACATTAATGAAATTATAGATTAATAATTCGCCCAGTGATAGAGCGGTAACGAGTACAAATTATCAATAACCATTACTCACTATCGAAGTAAGAGAATCGTCGGGTTTTTGTAACTCAAGAGGTATCTTTTCAGCAGTCACCAGCTCAAGGAGTAGAAAGTAAATCAATGCACCAACAAGGATAACATTGTTGATCGGATTTATACCCGTTGGGCCTCTTGTTGAATTTATTATATTCATCTTTGACCGACAGATCCACAATCATGAAACTGTAACGTCCTCACTTTCGTACGCTCGAGACACCGACGGCGGCCCTGAAGTGTGAACCGACAGTGGCAGATAATGTGTGTCAGTGTTCAATAAATACGAGCTCTAATCGCATGATGAACCAATCCGATAAGGTCTGTATATAATCGTCGACTTGAAAAATCCCGTTTGATCAACTCAAAGTAGATTCGACTAGAAATTATCAATTAGCTGCAATGTGCAAACCATAGATATTGGAGTAACGGAAGATCACAGTGTTTGAAATAAATTTCCCAAAATGTAGCGAACATTTGAATCTTCGTAATATAACCAGCAGAGGCGCAGCGAACGCAGGACTCACCGAATCAGTCGTCTACCCGTTTGCAGCGCAGACTCTATGCTTTCCGTTTCCGGTGGAGCAGACCTTCAGTCGTTAACATCTACTGACGGTAGTAGGTATCTAGTATAGCTTTTTCCTTGTCGCCGGCTCATTAACGCTGCACTAAAGTTTTCGGCTAACTTCACGGAAGTCATTTCTTCAGAAATGCGCCTCCTTCAATTTGGACGGGAAAATAAAACAGGTCGACTTGATGTCGACAGTTGCACGTAGGTGGTCTGTGTGAATTTTTTTCTTACCCGTTCACGTTTCAGTTTTCTACAAATCATTTGCAAAAATGTCGGGAAATGGTGGAGATTCTTACGATATAAATGGATCTAATTTCAATCCTGATATGTACTGGTACAAAATAGCCAAGGTAAAAAACCACAATGGTAGTATTGTGACAGATGACAAAAGAACAATTGATATGAGCGATCGAAAATGCAATGTACTATTTTTGTAGGAGTGTCGTTTGCGGGAGATAATGGATAATATGGATGAAATAGTAGCGACTAAAGCAATTCTCGAATCCGAGCTGCAGACCCTTGTATACGAGAATTACAACAAATTTATATCAGCTACTGATACCATTAGAAAGGTAGCGTAAAAAATACATACAGAAATTGCATACTACCTGATCAACCTTATTCACTGAGAATACATTTAGTGGTAGCAGTTGTCGAATATACACGTGTAATCCTGCAACGTGCTTACGTATCATAGTTGTTCCATTGTTTGTCTTCCATTGATTTAAATTGATAGTACATGCTGCGGGTCATTGTTACAGATGAAGAGCGACTTTAGGCAAATGGAAGATACGTTAGACTCATTAGAGACCAACATGGATAGTATAACTTCATTTTCGGAGCAGATTTCATCAACTTTGCACAGAACAAGACAAAAGATATCTCGGTTATCTTCTGTACATGCTCTACTGAAAAGACTAGAATTTCTTTTCAAACTGCCAACAAATCTGACCAATCTAATTAATCAGGGCAATTATAGCCAAGTATGTATTCTATATATTTGTATATAGATAAATTTGATCATTACTCTGATTGTCGATTGTGCATCTTAATAGCAATGTTTTAATTCAATTAAACAGGCTGTGAAAGATTATATTCGTGCCGAGCGAGTACTGAATAAATATGGAAATATGCCATCATTTAATGGCATACAAAGCGATTGTGAGGTCATTGCGGAAGAGCTAAAAGCAAAGCTCAGACTCGAATTTAAAAAGCGTGATGCTACAACAAAAACGTTGGCGGATAGCGTCGATTTATTGCTTCGTTTGAAAGAACCAGCCGATTCATTGTGTGCCGAGTTCTTGAACTATGCCGACAATCGATTGTCCGATCAATTAGAACTGTTGATGGACACATGCGAAAACGATATTCTCGAATTCATGGACGTAGCTAGCTCGGGATTTCTTGGTGATTTATGTCTGGTCGTCGCTTCTTACAGGCATATGTTTATAAACAGAATACCATTGGAAGCGAACGAGTTTAGCGATGATTTTGATACAAAAGCAGTGACCCGTCTTGACACTTTTGTACTGAAAAACATGAATAAATATTTCGATCTTGTAACAAAGAGAATCGACGATGTTGCGGATACGGTCATATTAGTTCGAGCATTGGACAGATTTCACAGGAGACTTCAGGCTATGAACACGTTATGTACGGAGAAAGATTTTGCCAGGTATAATTATGAATGTGCAATTACGATCCTCAGCACCGACGATTGGTATATACAATTGAGATAACTGAAGTTTTCTATACAATACTGCAGAATGGGTACAAAAGTGGCGATAAATGCAGGAAAAAAGCAATGTCGTAATCATTTGGATTCGTTGAAGCAGCATATCAACGAGACACTGGCCAAGGTTCGACAGACCCTGGCAACCAAAGTCAGTCAGGAGGGCGATGGAGCTCTGACCGAACTCGAAGCTCTTCTCGTTGTGCCAACTATTGAGAAAGTTAAAGGAGTTTTGCAGGATTTATCGGTAGTTTACTTACTATTACCGCATTTGGTATGTAAAACTCACAACGGATTTTGGATGATTATCTATGGTCTGTTATCAGGTATTTCTCCAACCGGATTTATCATTTAGCCCAAAGCCACAATTTCTTCAAAGCTTCAGCGTTACGGAAGTGCGAGAGGGCTTGATCGTTAGTTTCTTTAATTATCTCATTGATACTGCCTCGGGATTTTCCACGGGATCCGACATCCCTAAATTTCCACCAACATTGTTGTTGTTGCTCAGCAAGATGTGTATAGAGTTCAAGGAGAGCGGTGTTCGTTATCTAGTAAGTATGCTCTGCTCAATGATAAAGTCCCTTCGAGTTCATCTAAGATAGGTGAAACAATCAACAAATAATTGTTATAGCTAACGACTACCAACGATTTGTTCAATGTCGAGGAGTACATTACTGCAAAGCGCATGATTACCTCGGAAACGGAAATATGTGAAAATTTTCAAAAAGCTGCTCGAGATCTGTTGAATCATTACGTGAGATTGCAAGGATTGTCAGTATCGCAAATGCTCCGAAAGTCAGTCGAAACGCGGGATTGGCTGCATACGATTGAACCAAGGACTGTCAGAGCAGTGATGAAGCGGGTTGTAGAGGATGTTACAGCTATTGAATCCCAAGTAGCAGCACTGTACGACGAGGTCGACGGACAAGTCGACAGAAGCAGTGATAGCAGCAGGAAAACCCACAGGTGACTGATACTCTTGCTACTTACAACAGCTAATACGTCCAAAATTACATATCACTCTGGATGAAAAAATAGTGAAACAGAAAAATATGTTTTCAGTGTTAGCGTCTCGAGACATCAATACAGATCCAATTGGTCATCGTATACCTCGAGTCATTTAGATTCGTCTCTCGTTACCAACATTCACAAGCTATTTTCCGAACGCATTGAGATATTTTCTTCGGTACAATTTAACAAGGCATCTATACTAACCGGCGTGATCAAAATAAGTTTGAAGGTAATTCAATCATCATATCTTTCTACAAATATAACAAAACGATGTTGTCCATGTTTGACCATTTAAATAAGCGAGATGCTCATGCTTACTATACTCCCGATAATGGATCGCAGGTGGTGTAGAGCAGCGCTCGCAATGACTGAATAATACACTGCCCATTATCCACTTTGGATATCGCGTGTGACATTTCACAACGAGCCATGGATTACAAACACAGTTGCAACTCCCATTTTGTAAATAGCATTGAAATTTGTCAATTTTCTTTTTTTTATGTACGCAGACATTCCTTGAGTGCGTGCGACTTCGCACATTCAGTAAATATGGTCTTCAACAAATTCAAGTCGACACCCACTATCTACAATTGTACTTGTGGCGGTTCGTCACTGATGAAAAGTAAGATCATTATGATACGATGGCATTTTCGTCATGTTCCCAACGTATAAAATTTATTGCATTTTCTCTAGCCTCGTACATTTTCTGCTGGACGAGATATTGGAAAGCGCGGTTCATCGTTGTCTCGAGCCTGTTTTGATGGAGCCAAGCGTCGTGGATATAATCTGTGAGAGAGGATGAATAACTGTTAGTTCGAAGCATATGTAGAAATAATTTTCGTTATTTCAGAATGATTATGTATTATATTAAGCGAACAAGTTCATACATATAGAATAAAATGCGTATAATATGGAGACCAGAAAACGTCCTTTCTACTCTACGTAAAAGGACGCAAAGAATACGACTATTCGAAGGAATCATTTACGCGTGTGTCAAAGTGTTGTCGGTGAGGCCAGAAGGTTACGCGAGCAGTGTCAAAGTACAACAATCTAGGTGCTGCACAGTGGCATGCACACATGTTTGACTAGCGCTCCTTCTTTCTTTCTCTTACTCTATCTATCTCCCTGATATTCTTGGAACACACGAGAGAACACTGTTGTTCTATGTGTGTATCGGACTATAACCGAATGACTCTCACAGACGAGATGTACGCGCCCACGGTGACGGGGTCAAATGATTTTAATAAGCATCAACTCTCTGCCACATGCCAGAGCCTTTCACACTCTCGGATCGAACGTAACTCATTATATTATTATTATTATATATTACTATAAGAATATACACCTGTGTTCGATGCGCCAGAAGTTTGTATAGCTATTTTACGTGAGATGCGTTACGAAACTTGGAGGGGCTATAAATCTGTAATTCATATTTCTCTGGATCATAGATATTGCCACTGCGATGCATATGGCAACACCGTTGGATCGTATGCGAGGAGAGAAGACTCGCTGCTGCTTGCTGTTTCTCTTTTGCCCCTATTATTGCCGATCATCACAACGATGGAGCAGAGGCTCGACGTTAATTCCAACTTCCTCCCTCTACTGGATGAGATTCATTCTCCGCGTATCCGGCGTGGGCCTACGCACCGCATTCTACCCAATTTAATAAACGACATGGCCTCTGCTACATGCCACACGACTTGTCGTGGCTTGGCGTGGCGTTTTATACTGCATTGTATTCGTTGTCGCTTCGATGGGAACTCATCGCAGACTCGGTGTGGCGAAACATACGATGATGATGATGATAATGATGATGATCCGCGACTCCACAGGCTATCTCTTATTTCTACATTAGAGTAATTAATGCACAGTATTACATGGCGTATTTTTACGTAGTAATAATAGCGGTACAAGTTCGACAGGAAAGATGTTAATTACGATGATGAAGATCATCGTGATACGTGGGCGATACACGTCATATGCGTCCTCTGCTGGGTGGCACATGGCATATACTTCCACATAAGCGGTTTTAGGGAGTACATATGTATGTGGCACACACGTGATCCAAGAAAACACCTGTGCATGTGTTGGCTGCCGTCTCTTTTCATTATTTTATCAGCTACGAGCGCTGATGTCGTTTATGCCGCCGTCGCCGTCGCTGCTGTTGCTACTGCTGAATATACAATAAGTGTACCAGAGCGTATGCTGATATAGGCTCCGTATTGAGTAGTGGAGTTGGCGGAGGTGAAAACGGTAACTCGTCCATCGCTGCTGGATTAACCAGACGACATAGCGTATCGATTTTATAACGAGCCGGTTATCGCTAATTTCTTCCTCATCTGTAGTCGATCTTTAACAATTATAAAATACGCATACTTGTCATTAAAGAGTGTTGATCGTATCCATCATATCGCGTGTCTCTGACCATCCGCCGCGCGATTCACACCATGTCCCGGTTTAGCGCGCGCGCGCGCCTTTGCTGCTGTGCCTCGTTAATATTCGTTTCATCGCTGCCGCGCGTTATCCTCGATCTTCCGATCGATCGTGATTGGCCCTCCGATCTCAGTGAACCGCATCTATGGGATATACCATTGTATATGCAATTAAATTCGAAGAATCGTTCGCAAATATTTGAAACTTCTTGTAAGTAATAAATAAGAATAATACAAACAGATATTTGCTTGACTCTATAGAAGATGGACTATGAGGAAGGGTATTTGTGTGCTCACCTAAAACTATTCTCATTGGAAAATTTTCCAGCGTTTGGAGTCACGGATATGTGAGCATACATCAAGTAAGTGATACCTATCGATGCCAATGGTGTACATCTGCGTATATCGCAAATAGAGTCGGTAAATCCCGCCGATTGCCGAATACATGTGTGCGCACGTACTATACAGAAGTGTAAATATCTACAGTCACTGCGGCGGATCACTAGACAACTCGCCAAGATTGGTCCGTAAAAGCTCATAGCAGACGATTTTAAATATTTCTATCTTCCCCTACCGGCGGAACGTATGAGTTAATCCCTGCGCCGGTACACAATGCAACATACAGCGTTTTATTATGTCGATATACGTTTGTGACAATGCATCGATTGGACATAACGTATGCTGGCCATAAGGGCTATACTGTGGAAAAAAAAGAGCACAAGGATAATACCCAAACCCATATATAATTAATGGTGGAAGAGTGTGCCCGCATGAGAAAGATACTTTTGGAGTTTTAATCCTTGCCCTCTTTATATCTTCATCGATTCGGTCCATATATTAGATTTTCATTTCTATTACATTTATCGACTCATACGTATATCGCAATTTCTAGTTCCGATGTACTGGCTTTCGCTTTTTAACCTAACCTCGCTCGACTTGACTTAACCTGACCCGACCTATTCTAACCTTATGTTAGCTATATAGTATGTGTACAAATGTATCTTATTATTGTAGTTTTTTTTTCTGTAATAGTTAGATTACTTGTACTTGTAGTTGCATGTATTACTTATAGCTATATTATCGCATGAAGAAACTGAAAAGAATTAATAGATGCTGCGTGCGATTGTTGCTCTATACATATAATATATATATGTACCCTGATGGCAGCTGATCGTTGAACATAACACGATGGACCATTTTTCTATCTATTGTTGGCCAATTTGTAATACACAAGGGTGATCGCCATTCAAACCATCAACTCGTTACGAACATCTGTGTGGGCGAATGAGTACGTCTGATGATTGCTGACCGCTCGTTGTATAAATCGGCACGTCTATTTTTTGTACGGTGCGGGCACTGTATGCCGGGCTCGCATGTCACGATTTTCGGTAACAATGTACAATTTCTTTCTCGATCATTGTATCGTTCCATACAGCGGCAATACGTATGTGTGCTGCATGACTTTGTTTACATATGCATATAATTATGTATAACAACACGTATATGGTAACATCAGCAATCGACACATAGCACACATTTTATACCGCACTTATTTGGAAATTGAAACACAGCTGTGAACAGCGTATGCATGCTTTCGTCCGGAAAAGCCGAGCCTTGTCCTTCTCGTTCAACGTATAAAAACTCCACCATCTTTCTGCATATATGCACAGATGTGGTATATGTATTGGTTATACATTGCTCTTGGAGTTGTTTCGCTTTGTGACCGCAACAATGGGCAGAGAAAAATCGTGCTCGTTGTTGCGTTCACGGGCCGAACCATCTTACCAAACTAGCTTGTGTTTAACAACTACCGTGTCACGGATGGCGTCAACTCGATGTCTATACACACACATGTATATTATTTTCCGTACTTTGAGACGTTCGGTGGATGGATCGATACTATGATAAATAAGCCATCATTATCATCATTGCGGAGTGTGTCGCGCCCTATCTACAACACAGACACAGAAACAAAAGAGTCCGTAAGAATCATCGTCGCTCACTACGAGAGCTAACTTGTTTCTCCTCTATCTATTATTTACAGATACTATTTGTAACATACCTTCTGTCGTATCGTCTCTACCTACTGATACATAGCCCGCGTGACTGTCTAACCAAAGTTTGCAAGGGCATCCACACGCCCCCGACAAACGCTCGCAGGGAGGCTAATCAATTTCGAACTTTGGCTCAGTGTACCGTCTGACTCGACCGAGAGTACACATTGGCCTATCTATGAACATTTACAATAATATGTCATACAGTACACAAGATATATAGGTACGTCCGCCATTTACCAACATCTGATATATTATTTTATGGTATAAAAATGTATGATTTAAAAAGTTTCTTAATTCTCCAAGTAAGAGCCTGTTGATTTTCAAGTAAGAACAATACCCATAATGAGAACCTTACTGTTTTTCGTAAAAGATTAAAACTGTTCTATGAGTAACAGGATGGTTGAAGGGTTGTCGTTGAATTACTGGTGGATATAATAAAATCGTAGATCTATTTTTATGAGATAGAATAAAATGTCAGATTGGTGTTTGGTGGTTAATGCTGGAATAACATATATGTATATATATACACAGAAATTATACTTATATATTGTCAGATGACGTTTTCTTCTCTTTCGAACCGAACTTCTTCACGACTATAAAATCGGCTAAACCTTCTCGCAAGACAAACTCCGCGTCAGTCGATGTTCGGAACCAGACCGCCGTGACTCGCCAGGCTCGCTGCTCGAGTGGTACGCGACATGGTCGTCGCGTTAAATTTTTGCCTCTCTTTGAAACTGCTCGAACCACGACCGTACGTATACAAATTGACAGCACACGGCACCGGGTGTTAAGTAGTAGTGCCGTAGGTGATGAATCAAAATATTCACCTTGGTACGATTACTTAATACGTTGTGCATCGTGACGACTTTGATGAAATTCGTTCGTTCAACTTCCGTACGCATCCGCTTTACGTTTATCTACGAATAGGCGCATATTATACGAGTGTTCAATAATACCTAGACAGCTAACACACACGATTTGTCATCAACAATACATAATCGATGCAATATGACATAACCTGTATACGTACCCGCTATTTATTATTTATCAGTCCATCCAGTTGTAATGTCCGTACAATTCCAGGGGGTACCTCGCACATTGAGGTTGGTGATTATGCCATATATCGCGCAACGCCGTGCGATGGCAAGTTGGTGAATTGGTAAATTGATTCGGAGCAGGAGCATCGTGTATACATATGAATATAGATGAATACGTATCGATGTACCGTGTGTCTACGCTACGTACCTTGGAGAGAGAGGAGGAGGATAAAGGATGAGATGAAAATTGTGCGCCATTACGAGTTTTCTTCATCGCCTATTCGAAATGTGAGTAAAGATAAAAAAGAGAAGAGGATATATGATCGTGGATGCGTATAGTTTTCCCGACTGGTACGTACCATTGGACGTACAGCATGTGCATCGTGTACCGCCGCGCACCACCTACATCATGATCACCGCCAGCAGCCGTCACTGCCACTGCCGATGCTTCGCTACCGCTTCGCCACCACCAGTGGCAGCAGCAGTTGACCGAAAGCCGAGAGTGCCATAGAGGCGCGCGGAGAGCCAGAAGCTCCCGCCGTTAATAGGTAGTGAACGCCGCTTGAATGCTTAATGCTACGCGGTTTTAGGATTAAATTGACCAATCATTTCCCGCGCGCGGCAAGGAGTGGCCAATTACAGTACTCGACGGACTATATTAAGCCAATCAAGACTAGTTTATCACTCAGTCGAGGATATGCCTTCGTGCCGAGAGGATCGTGCGCCGGCGTTCGTCGCCCCCCTTTTTTTTTTTATTTTGTTTTAAAATAATTCTTTTATTTTTCGTCGCTAACCGAGCTCTCAGGGATATTCGTTTCTTCGTCATTAAATAATCTATCGACGATGACAAAATAATTGGTTCGACAACGTTTCCGTTACTGACGTTAACATAAATAAAACCATATCAAATATCATCCTAGCGTCTTTGTTCGCTTCAATTCTCGTTTCGCGAGCCGGTCCGGTGGATAAGTGTTTTCTTCTGACAACTGTACCAAATACGCACATATACGTATCGTATATTTTTTTATACTGCACAGTTTTTTTTTGTCGTCGATTTTGATTAATCTTTGCTATTTGTTTCGCTCCGAGCGTATAGCCGATACCTCACGTGTGTATCACCGTTTCAGCTATTCTTCTGGCGCTGGCCGGGTTCGTACCCAGCAATAAGTATCATACGCACACAAACATCAGTGTAGCCTAGCTGTGTGTGATAATTGAACGGCAAATATATACGTATTAACGGTCGAGTTTTTATGCTACAGTCCACCGATCGGACACGCATCGGTCGATTCTGCATGCGGCATCGAAAGTATAATACCCGCTTTTATCCTCGTGTGTGCCGTATATATTATTTTTCTACCAACGCGAATCACAAAAAGTTCGTCACGGGTCGTGAGAGTTCCTGCGATTGTTCACGATAATAGCGCGAGAAAAGTTTCCTAAAGTTTTGTCAAATACTTGAGTGTTCATTTTTAACGGCCGATAATAAAACAAAGATTCAAATTTCGCGCGGGTTTTCGTGTGGGATTGACGGTTATGGCGCGGAGTCGTACGTAAATAAAACTCAAACTCGTTAACTTACGTTAAACAGTAAAGTCGCAATTTTATTATTATTAATAACTAATACATAGCTGCGGATTAGAGGTTAAAACCTGGCGAATCGTTGTCTCGAAGAATGTTGTGTTCCCGCTCTTAATCACGTTCACGCAAACCTCGAAAGCTGCCACAATTATCCGTCCGCTATCGATCTCTTATATCGACTGGCGTCGCTGTTGCCACGTATACCGCCCGGTGTCGCGCGCGCATCCTCCCGCGCCATTACGCGAATTCCTTAGCCCCGCGAAATTTGAAAGCTTTAAACACATGTACATAAACAATCGCGAGAATTTTGCGTATATCGCTGCAATCAAAAGTGCGACGATGACGTTCATACGTCGGAGAATTATTATTCACATGAGAAAAAACAAGTATATACGCGTTTACATCATCATCCATTGTGTATATCGTTTGTCTCATTTTTTAGAATCGCGATCATCGAAGCTTCGTGGCATCGTCGCACACTCGTAATACCTCATGCAGTGCACCATAATGCATCTATCTCCCGATGTCGAGAGAAAAAAACCATGATTTATTCGGTCATACGTGAAGAGAGAGACGAGTTCTCGAATATCAGCGGGTTTTTCACCCACGCAAGTTTCACGGGTCATTATTTTTACCCGCATATGCCTCTACCGCCTCTCTACTAGACGCGTGCATGTGTGTATGTGACCATGAAAGGTTTTCTGAGCGACCACGCGAAAACCGAATAAGCAACGAAGGCGGCACACACGAGTCGACCGTCGGCGTCGAGGTATGTATATAAATGAAAAACAGTACAGCACACACGAGTTATCATCGCATTTCGTCTCGACGTGTGTGTATCGATACAAGATACATATATACGGATACACACTTTTGTATCCTTATCTCGTTCAACCTCTTGAACTCGTGTCATGTCTCGCCGGTCCTCGTTGCAAGATGATACAGACTGGCTACTCGAGTCACGCTTAAACAAGTATTTTGTACAGCTACTACTAAACTTATACTCATCAGCAAGAGATGCAACGCTCTTTTCTACGTAATATAATAATTTGTACAATGTATGTATTACACACACGTACATTATTGACAAAATTTGCAGTTAACTTAATGAAATGCATTTTCCCCTTTATTCGTACGGTAATTAATTAAAAATTGTATGCAATATAAGATTCTCTTACTGTTATATTCTTTTGTTTCTCAATTTTGATATTTTGGCAGATCGATTGCTTTACCGTCCAAGCGTTCTACGACGAGAGAACCGAACCGGATGTCTCGGCGACGTTTCGAAATGTACAAGTGGCTGCATGGAGCAAGAGGACAACCCGGTTGTGCTTGGACAAGAAGAGGGAGCGAGAGTCCCGCATTAGTTCGAATTAGCGTTAATTGAAGTTGTCGCGGTTCACGTTCCGTCACCTTTCTCTCTCTCTCTCTCTCTCTTGTGTCTTCTATCCTCAAAATACCGTCTATGAGTGGTAGTATTGTATATAGGTGCATTGTGTATGTATCAAACACAGTAAGCTGGTCGTGTACTATTCGTTTCAATTTCTCTTTGCCTATGCAAAAAAATTTCCTAGCATGAACATGCACGTAGGACTAATACGTCATAATCCTCTTATCGACTTTTATAACATATTAATAGTAGAGCATAGTTGTACGTCTGGAAAAAGAGACGAGACATGTGAATGAGCCACGAAAGAAATCAACGTTGTCCTCTATTTTTTGTGTTGCCATGTGGCATGCATATATACGCACTATACACTTAGAGAGGGTATACGCATGCATGTATCGGAGTATACTAAGCCGCTTGTGCCTTGCTCCAGTCACGATTCGGTCGTCATATAGAAATGCCGGACGTGTACAAATTATAGTCGGTGTACCATGTTTCGTGTATTAGTACGAGGCAGAAAACGTCTTACTTTACCAATACGTCTTTACGTGTGCTTTGCATTTTTACAACGAAAGAAACTCGCGCGATCCGCAGATGGATTTTGCCGTAAAGCCGTCTCCCCTCTCTCGGTCGGCGAAGCAAATAGACGCGAAAGAGGAGAGTCTGAGGAGAGAAGTCAGAGTGACCCATCACAGAGAGTCTCATTGAATAAATTTTTCTCTCTGAAAGCATATATATGCATGAGAATGGCCTTTATTATTAAATTCTTTGAGGCACGAGGAATGAACGATATTAGACTTGGAGTAATGCTCGAATGAAAAATATATATTTTTATCAATATTATCTTGATTTGTTTGTCGATTTATAGTTCTTCTCGAAACTCTTGGCATCGAGACTTGAGCGCTACGGCAACAGTGAGACTACCACTACCGATATGTCCTGGTGGAGAGAAAGAGAATGAGAGAGGCTGTACACAGATGCTTCCGAAGGCGGCTTTTAATGACTTGCCGAGGTCGGCTCAATGGGGGCCACTGTCTCTCATTGCGTCCTCACACGGCAGCGAGAGGAGAGAGAGAGAGAGGAAGCAAAACGGCTACGAGGGAATACCGCACGACTGCAGACTCCATTCGTCAACTCCTCTCTTTTATAATGCTTATATACAATGTAGTACATCAGCGTCAGCACCAATCGTCAACTCGCCTCTTTTTTTTTATTATATACTTACTGTGTGCAATAAGCAGACCTCGTGCGAGTTAGTCTCGCTGTGTGCCTGTCGACAAGCCGCATCACTATAATCGTATACTTATCTTATATTCTCTCACACCCGTCTTAATACGAAACAAAATTATTCAATCGTTACGCCCAAGACGCTCGCGTGTATGTGTGTATAGTCGTCGTAAATTCTCGAGTCAATTATCCAATATATCGGCTGAAATTGCTTTCAGTGCGCATGCAACTATATATATATAAGACACCGCGTGGGCAATTTTCATTTTAGTAGGATTTCCTCCGTTAAATTAATTAATTAATCATTCCCGCTCGAGGGGCGAGTGTCTGGAGTCTGAGCACTGCACTATGTATTTCAGGGTTATGCTTTGTAGAGTACTTGCTGCCTCTCCCACCGTGCCGCAACCCGGGACACGTGTCCAGCTGGATGACAACACGGCTTATAAACATTTCTTTTTCGTTGCGTATTGACGAAAATTGTACACCTGGCAGCTGTGAAATTTACAATGTATAATATTTTTTACTTGCCCTCAGCATTTAGTTGCGACGGCCTCTATAGGAACGCTGCACCCAACATACGACTCGTGGAATGTCCTCTCCTGTTCCTAAGTACTAGTGCCGCAGGAGTGACTAGAGTGGACTAGATATTGCCATGTCTCCTGCTGCTCAAGTGCTTATTAATAGGTCGGGACGTACAGCTCCTGATTTTATACCAACATTTATATCAGGCATACGCCTATGCTTATACATGCATTATTATCACTTTGTACAGATGTATATTATTATAAATAATAAAACAACAGCATTTACCTTTTGACAAGATAAAAGTTTGATTATCATGCACCTTTCTCTGTTTCTACATTAAGAAAAAAAAAAAAAAAAAAGAAAGCTTGGAGGAGCTGGGATTTGAACCCAGGACTTTCAGCATGCGAAGCAGACACTCTACCACTGAGTTACACCCCCTGATGTGAGAATGATTGTATGAAATCAATCTCATGGTTACATCGAGCTGCCGTAAATAAACTAACGATTTATTAACTTTAAACTGGTTTAAAATCTTATAGCCTTGATAAGAGTAAACAAATATATTTCTAGTCTGAGATAGTATCTGCGACTATTTATTCATACTAATTCCTGTTTTGAAACTATCAATCATCATTGTATAAAAGTGTGCTTGCAATATGTATATTCGTTTATTTTATTCTTATCATCATTATGTTGTCTTTCAATTTTGTTGTAATCCGAATATAAAAAGTATTTGAATTGCATTATGCGTGTAGCAGAAACGGTTACTGAACGCACGACGAAATTCGCGTATACGAAAACAGGGCACGATTGGAGGTTAACCATATGATCGCCTGGAATATAATAATTCTCGGCTAAATCCAATGAGATTTACATAGACTCTGTATTAAATTTTCATCCTCTACTCGGTTTTAATGTGAGTGGTTAAGGATCGTATAGTATACTTACTTCCTTATTATGTGATAGTAACAAAACAGCGTTCTTATGTGATGTTTTTTTAATGATATCTTCATTTACATCATTCACGTAATAGTTCACAATTGTCGTTTGATCTCTCTCTCTCTCACACTCACTCACGCTTGCTCTTGGGATTTCCTCTTGGATAATTGGCCGCAGTCGCCTTGTGTTCCTGATCGAGTTTTCGCAAAGCAGGATATGGAGGCATTTTTTTCGGTATCACTTATCTATCACTTTTTGATCGCACCCCCGTTCCTCCCCTCTCGGTATTACTACCATGCAATTCTGTCCTGTACTGTCACTAACAATTTTTAAGGCCGCAGTACACACCCATACATACACACGTACACACACACAATGTAAGCGAGTACACAGGTGGTGGTTAAATAAAATTCAATTCACAACACGATTCGATTAACACTTGTTGCAACGTGTCCATGTTTGTATTTAAACTCACGAGCGGCGTCCAATAATTTTCGGTCTGATGAAGGCCGACACTTTGTTCATCCCCACATTTTCTTGGCATTCGTTTAATATATTATTCGTAATAGTCATCCGCAACCGTGTAATCGTAATTTCACAATGGTTAAAAACATTTCCCAGATGCGCATACGCGTGAAAACAAACATTCAATTTGTCGGCGGGCAAAGGTCGAGGGCGTGATTTTTCTTCATTTTCTTTGAATCTCATGTTTACGATCTGAAAAGTAGCCTCCTCGCACTACGAGGTCATCATGTCGCTGGCGGAATTAGTAGACATGTTGGGTCCTTTGAGAGAATCGTTTATGTCTCTCCTGAATAATGAGAGATTTTGTGTGAACCTGTGAAAGAGAAACGAGTTTTGATGAGCTGAAAATTTATCGTCTCCGATTACGCTTGTCTAGGAATCACCATAATTTGCTACGTGCCTCTCTCGATTTTTCGACAACAGATTTCCTTCGATACCATCCATAAGATTTTCGAACCATTGAGCCATCGCAGCTTGTTTGTCGACTGGTTGACTTCTGATAATATTCTCCCTCAACTGATTGAAATACTGCAATAAATTACGAGATATGAGTAGCTCAATCGATGCGTTTAATAGTCAAACACACGCAATCTGGTTAGACTTACATCCTCGTTGAGAAGTATCAGACCAAGTAGAGGTCTCGACATGCTCCATTGACTTCTGCAATCCTCGAACATTAAAACATTTAGAACAGTGCTCAATATTTGCTGCAATATTTCAGGATGTTGCTTGAGCACTTGCAAGAATAATTCTCGGCCCCCAGGGACGACAGCATTCTTCTTTCCTGGATAAACACCAGCTAAACAAAAACAGAGGGAGGATGATTTTCTGATGATTATTTAAGACAAAATTACAGGTAGTCGTAACTTCACAAATCGGTCAGAAATATCCGATATCTTTCTCGCATTCACGGGCCAGGTGGTACACCTTTTACGCCTTGCCTTACTCTATAATTAAATTTTTTTTTATACAAACTTGTCTCTACATCCTTTGACATTACCTTTCTGAGAGAGCTGCTTGAAAAGATACGTTACAATGTAGTCCAATGTAGTGCAACAACCTGCGCAGACCATAGTATCTGTAACAAAATCAAAGACTTTTTCATGGCCAACAAACACTGCAACAACAACAACAACAACTACGATCCTTCACAATATCGCGCACTCGAGTCTTTGGCGCATTGTAATAAAAAGCGTGCGGTACTATAGGATACTCTTACTCGAATCTAACACGTGCCCTGTTGCACCGTGATTGACAGTCGTATAGATAACACTACATGCTATGCGTTCACGCGCAAGCAGGGTGGCGCAATATCAAAAGAATGGCGGAAGCCTTTTCAGTTGAGATTTCCTTCCTTCTCCCGTTTTACAGCACGATATTACATTACATAAATATAAATAAATATTTAAAAAATATCCCATTGGTTATGAGTGGCGGAGTACACGTGTCAATTCAACACTGGCAGACTGGGCATAGGATAAACGACTTTCAAACGGGATTCATGCAACGGTAATTAGTCATTGCGATTAGCATTATATCAAAACACTTACGTGGTGTAGTGTTATAATAATAACATTGTTAAAAATGTAGTTGTGTGTATCAACTGTGCGGCTGACTATATCTACTGCTAGACCCATATTTTGTACAATTCGACTGTAGTAAATAATCATTCGAATATAAAGATGCTACAGCAGAGGCATAAAGCTTCGTATCAAGCATCATCATAATCTTATAATGGCGGCTAAATTCAGCGGTATAACTTGTAGCAAAAGGGGGTCTAGATTCTACGCACTCCAATCCTCTTAGTGCCTATGCCATGTAAAAAAGAATCTCGTATGCGTTTATGTCTGTGTTTATCAACATCTGGTAATGAAATTATTATATCGTACTATTTTATAAATTTGGTCCCAACTGCTGAACCAATTTCTATGACTACTGTATATGTATTGTTGAAATTTGTAGTTAACTCGATGTAAGAGCGCTAGAGGATATGGAGGGTAGCGATAAGATCGAATCAGCCGCACAGACCTGTGTAGGAGTCTTTTAGCGCACCTAGAGCCGTTAGGCCTTCGTTGATACTCGACAGAATGTACAGAAAAACTCTGGGTTCCAGGGTCGATAGAAAAGCCATATGATCTTGAGCCAGGCACTCTAGCAGCACGTAATATGGCGCTGTTAATTTTGGATAGTCCTGGCACAAACAAAATTAAATAAATGAAAATGTATGGGGGTAGAATATAAATAAACTATTTATTGTAATTACGTACCAATAAATCACTCTGTGGTATGCTGAGCAGCAACTTGACAAAAGTGTTTAGTGCATTGTCCAATGCATCATCACCATACAATCGAAATACTCCAAAATTGACGTAGCTTCCGCACAATGCTGCTTTTAACATACTAAAGCATATGCTTATGCCTTTGAGCTTGAGTGGATATATTTGGTCCTTGGGCACTTCAACGTTGAGTATGTGATTACCGTAGCTACATATGACTTTGCTAGCTTCGCGAAAGAGCAGGATGCCATTTGGCGAGGAGACGTCAAACTGCAACCGTTGACATCTATTTTGTACTAGCTCGGCGAACAACTTGAGGACGGGCGTTGTTACTTGTGGCTCGTGATGCCATAGTTCAACCGCTTGTAAAAAAATTCGCGTATAATTTGGATAACTGCAATTAAAATTGGTCAAGTATAATACACCATTTTTTCTCTTTTTTGCGCATCGACTAATGTGCGGAAGATTGCGCGTATGCGGTTAATGTTAAATGACAAGGCAAAAGGATACATCCAATCAAAGAGTATCATGTACGAAGTTTTCGTATTAAAGGCATAAGCAAGACCACGAAGATCTCGAGCAAGACCGATCAGAGCTTTCTTAGCTTCCTCGGCCGCAAAAAGTGGTGTATCTGCAGCTCCCATCAATTGCCCAAGACTCTCCAGCGCCGCTGTCGTACCAATTGTATAATTAAAAAATGAAACGAGTATACGTACAATATATTAATGACAAAGCTCACCCGTTAATGGCAGCATAAACGTGTGAAACCTTTCCTCATCTTCGCCAAGATCCACCATCAACAATCTACCCAGAGATGTATAAAACATTGACCTGCAACGCATTTCCGTAACGGCGACACTATTTCCCAAAAATGGAAAGTGCTCGCTCTGAAATTAAACGGAGAAATGATGATTGATGGCTGGTTTAAATATAAAGCCGAAATTACGTTGTACCCACGGTATGATTGTTCAGCATGAATTGTACTTCCTCGAGATTAACCAACTTTCGAACGCAACTGTATCCAACCGAAAGATCCGTCAAAAGCTGTAGAGTTTTTGAAATGATTTGTTCGCTGCGCGTCCAGTACTTCAGGTTCGTTATGCTGTTGATTAAATGAAAATCGAATCGTTTTAATAACCTTCCTATTTGTAATATAAACATTCACAGGTTTAACTCACATCTTTCGTATAAACAAACTCAGCACGGTAGCCTCGTCATTCAGGCCCAATACGTCCGACAGCCTTCTGTAGACTTTGGAATTTTTTTGCACCTGATCGCCCACGTAAATTTTGCGAAATTGTTCGAAGAAACTGAGCATGGCAAGCTCAAGTTTTTCACAACCACCTTGAGCCAATCGCGAATCAGTCAAATTCATCAATTGTAGAACTCTGCACACAAGTTCACCGTCCATCGTATCATGATCTTCGTTAGTGTTGAACGAGACTCTGCCACCGATAGCACTACCTGTGTATTTCATTGAACAGAGTTGGTGAAATAATATGCTTTATGATATCAAAATGATGTACCGTTAATCACTAAATGCAATATAATGCAATAATAACCAATGATGTAAACGAGCCAGGTCAATTGTCCTTCTTGTATTGTTATTTCAACACATTGGGCAGGTGTGGTTGTTTGCGTCATGAGTTCCTGATAAGCATGAGCAGCCTGATCAAATAACTGGACGAGTAGAGTACATGTTTTTTGGTACTCGCATCTACCAAAGACGGATAATTGCTCGAGCTGCTGTTGAACCATTCCGAGATCATCGAGAGGATCCTCCAGACCCTCTCTGACGACTACAGCGACAGATTCTAATCTTGATGTGATGTATGCATTTGTAACCTCCGGCGTATAAGTCTCGAGAAGATGAGGTTCCGTCGCTTTTATATAAGGTACCGAGGCGACCATTCTCTGCCACAAGCTGAGAAGATAGTGAACGCTATTCGGAGCAAACTGCCACATTTGCAAACTTTGCACGGTAAATTTGGCGATCAATTGTATAGCCGCTCGGTAATTGTCAACCATGACCAATTCGCCGAGTTGATAATTGCTTTTAAGACGTGCGAGTAAGCGACAAAATTCATGATAATTTCCAGGATCACTGAGACCTTGCGGATTTTCTAAAATGTGCTTAACCCCATTTACTAAATGAGTAAGAAACTTGGCTCTCTCGGTATTGGAAAATAAGCTACGTCGGACTGCTGCCAATTGAACCAAACACGAGAGAGCTAGGGATGACAGACTGTTGGGTAGACTGTGGTAAAGGTCGAAGAATAACTTGAGGGTTGTAAAATCGAGGAATGCCGGTCTCCAGTTGTTTGGAATTTGAACTGTGAAAAGGTCGTCCGCGCTTTCGTCCGGTGATGAACCGATAAAGTCGAATGTCAGACAGTTTTGTGCAAGCCGAAGAAGCTGCGTCATCAGTCCATGCTGTATAACAATAATGATAATAATAATAATGGCAAATACATCGAGGATTAGGGTGAACTTTCTCCTTCCGTTTTTTTACCTGTGACTCATCGTTGAAATTTAATGTATCGCAATTTTCCCGTGCTGTCCCAAGCAGAGAACACGACAGTCTGAATATTTCAAAGAGTTGAGTATCCCTGAAACTAATTGCAATCTTTCGATGCTTGGTCGGTGATCTGTTTGCATCTGCGTCTGATATCTGATTCATTTCACATGTCAGCTGAGAGAGTAGTTGAACCCCTATCATACAGTGCTCGACCGAACCCTGTTGTATGTACAATAGCCGTTTACATTTTCAGTTCAATACCAGTTCATAGTCATCCACAAAGAATTAATAAATATGCGTTACACTATCATACCTGGAGAAACTTTGAAATATCGCTGACCACATTTCGAAATACATATTCGTCCTTGTCAGAATCAAACCATCCCAATTTCGAAATACGTGCAAACAATGTTACTAGTGCTTGTATTACAAAGATTGGCAGTTTTGGTTGGGTGGCCAAGTAATTTAGCACATAATTTCCTGATGATCAAATAATCGTATTTATTTATTAAATAGTACAATGTAGTCCAGTCTATGTGGCCAATGACTCAAAGAGATTTATTATATAAATAAACTTACGAATATCGAGCCTCTGTTGGAGACTGAGTCCTTGAGCTGATCTTGTGACCAATTTTGTCAGGGTGGTAGCTGCCAATAGTTGAGCATAAGGGGAATCTCCCCTGTCCAACAGCAATTGGCATTTAGTGAGAGTGTCGGGTGCATTTTGGAATCCTACCAGTGCCTTTTCGGCCTCTGCGCAGTGAGCCGAATCCTGAGACTCGTACAATTGCTTGCACAGCAACTCCAGCTGCCGTACTTCCTGCGCGTGATCCATTCTTAATAATACATCATTCGGGCCTGTTACTCATTGTCACACTCGTTTCCCATTACCGCACGACGATCAATGCCATTTATTTATTTCTTTACTGAATTCTTCATCCATCTATCTATCCATTTATCTGTCTATCAACCGTTTTTGTGTCTCTTTGTTATGTTTTTGTAAATAACCTTTGATCTTCGTTCTTACATCGGGTTGCCCTTTCCAAACTTTGGTCTTTTATGCAAAAATCCAAGAAAAATCTTGCCTCTTGGTTTATTATTTATTATTCAGGTTGTAATGTAACTAACGTAAATAATCAACTCATCAAAAATTCGATGGTTTCAATAACGTCGCATTTGATTCTAGTATAGCACTTGCTTACAGCTGACATTTAATCCTCGTTCGAGATAGCGAGATACTTTTCGTAGCAATGAGTATTATGTCCAATAGATTGGAATATTTTATGGTTCGTCTCAAATTTTTTAATTATTTAGTATCTCCATAGTGCCTAAATTCGTTTATAAGTCGTAC
This sequence comes from Netelia fuscicornis, assembly GCA_946811545.1. Lineage (NCBI taxonomy): Eukaryota > Metazoa > Arthropoda > Insecta > Hymenoptera > Ichneumonidae > Netelia > Netelia fuscicornis. The sequence continues at coordinate 1,728,918 of OX328013.1, forward strand.
AGAAAATCATCGACAACAAAGGAGTGTCACTGCCTTTACATGGGCACAAGATCTCATTTCGCATCTTAAATTATTGACAAGTTGCAAGCCTTGGATGTTGATCATGGCACGTTTCGACACAAACACAAATTCAGCCGCCTATTCAACAACTATCCAAGCATTTGTCAACATTTAATTAGAATATATTTTGAACATGGCAATATGAATATCTAAAAAGAAGTCAATTTAGTTTCATGAGCACAGAGCTACTTCGAGCAACAGAAATGTGTAAATTGCAGCTTATTCATTGTTCCTAGTTACTTTTTGTTTCTTTTAGTAGAATTTGATGGTTGGATATTTGATAAATATGTACAATGTCAATGTTGACAACATAATGACGTGAAAATTATGATTATCGAATATTTATCATTATCCGATGTATCATTCGAGACAAGAGAGACCCGAGCAAAGCATACCGGAAACAATGGGACAACTAACAATTGACATTGAAGGCATCGATAATTATTGCTACAGCGGACGTTCCATAGCAGTCGGGTTGTGTATTTTCAAGTTCACGAGGATGACGATAGTATCAATGTACGCTGTAAAAATGTGCTCATAAAGAATAATGCGTCAAGTCGATGAACGCAACCTTAGTACTTGATGATAGGTTATACGTATTTATACGAGAAAATCTTTGGCAAGCACAACACGGGATAACGTTTAGATCCGGCAAACGTGCAGTGGGGCACCGCGAGGTCGTGAGCCCAGAGTACAGTATAAAGCCGATTGCGATTTATCGGAAAAAGAACGTCTCGATCGGTCACAGGGGTTAGGAGGCTCGGCAAAGGACCAACCCCGCCTGACAACAACACGCTTTAGAACCTCCCATGCCACTCAATTAAAATCGTGTCTTTCAGCATTTGTACGTTATTTTGATCGGGACAACTCACCTGTTCATCCGCCATTTTCGCAGCTTGGCATTTCTATACTGAAGGCTAGATCACATGCAATCCGTTGACCACAGCGGTTGTCCGAGACTTTTCAACTTTCCAACGCCGCACCACACCAGTATACAAGAATAAGTATAACACGCTACACGCTAATCTGCAGCAACTCGTGTATAGTGTGCGGTATAATTGCCTCTACGAATGCTATGTGCATCGCGCGATCCAACCCAAGGATATGCAGAATAGTAAGACGGGCGGGCTTCGCTTAATAATCGATTGTAGTTGTTTTTTTTGTCGTCATGGCCGTCATCGTTACTCAGTCGGTCATGTTGTAGTACATACAAATGTCGCAAGATGGCCCTTCACCAGGTTTATCGCGTGTCGATAATGTCAGAACGCTGGTGTTGCCCTCTCTCGGTACGTACATACAGTGTCGTGACGGGGCAGTCGCGAGAGTCGTCTCACAGTATCGCCGACGCCGCTACTCGTCTCAGCTAAAAACCAAACATATTTTCCAAACTCCAGAGGTTATTAATAATCTCTTTTGTAGTGATTCGATTTATACGATAATTAGTGTTTGCTATCTTTGCAAGTGTAATTGGAAGCTAGTGTGTGACAGTCATTGATTACGAAAACCGTGAAGAAAGCTGAAATCACATTCAGCAGCTGCTATACCGAACTTCTCTCGTCTCTCTAAAGAGCGCGTACCAACGCCCACCATCGCGCCAAATGACATAGTTTTATTTCCAACGCGTCTCTTGGTTCTTGTTTCTCAGCTGCGCTTTCATCGAGTGCCAAGTGCTATGTGTTGCTTGGGTAGTAGTTGCTACTAACGGGTGCTACTGTGAGCCATCGTACCGTCTGTTATTCCTCATGACAAAGATCCGCGGATATCGCTAGTCGTCGTCGTTGTTGTTACGATCATGGTGAGGTAGTTGATCGGAAGTGTCTAGATGTACGCGCGACAGAGGCCCCTGTAGTGCGAAAGCTGTGTCGCGCGGGCGCGCACGCGTCTCCATGTGTGTGTGCGCGTGTGTATCGTATATGTAGTGTCCTCTCGTCCTGTTTCTCGCTTGCTCGTACTTTTCGGCCTTTCTCGATTATTTCTTCGCTACTCTTGCTGAACGTGCTTTTGAATCAGCATCGCGACGACGTGAAGAACGGCGCGCGGGCGCGCGCCTGTGTGACTGTTTCGTGTTGCAAACCCTCGTTTCAATTGAGGGCCAAGTGAGCGAGAAAACGAAAAGACCACAGAATAAGAGAGGGAGGGTAAGAGAGATAGAGAGAGAGATAGAGAAAGGGGGGAAGAGGGAAAGAGACGAGTTAAAGAAAACGGCGAAAGAGACGTGCGAACGGGAGCAACGGGGCGAGTCCGACGAATCACCACCACCACCACCATCATCATCATCACCTCCACCACCACCATCACCACCACCACACCATCCCCTTAGTAAAGAACGACGATGATCAACATGGAGACCGATAGAATAATCGAGGACACCAGCACCAATCTCCAGGTGAGTGAATCGTGCTTTGATAATTTTTTCATCATCGTCGCGGTCATCACCGTGTCGTGTCGTCGTGCGCCTCTCCGTACCCGTTACCCGCCATCTTATGTCTTTTGTGTCTCACGGCATAATGTACTTGATGTTGCACATTTTACGCGGCGAGTGCGCTTCTGCAAAACAGTCCGCGGGGAGCTACGAGGGTACAAAGACCCGATTCGAACGTTTTTATTAACCTCGCTCGCATTTATTTCCTAGTTACATCTTTCCAACCATTCTTCATAAGTAAAATGCTTGCTACTCCTGAGGTTATGAACCTTCTCAACACCAAGTATGAGAACGCGCGTGCTCGCTGTCTCTTGGTGAAACGTTACAATTAATACTTACACCCGTACATACACACATACCCACAAACACTAAATACGCGTACGTTTACGCGAATATACGCAATCACAAAAAAGTCGCGCATTGTCCGCAGCCTAGATAAAAATGAAATTTTCATATAAAAAAAACGACAAAGTGACTAAACTTAATACACTCATTTGTGCGAAAGGTCAAAGCGTTCATCCTTCCTTCTCGTTATTTCCATTTCGATATTTATCCTTTATTGGTAATTAATGTACAATCTTGATACATTTATATATTTTCAAAATCTTTCGTGCGTTTAATTGCAGTATTAATATTGCGAAAATTAACAATAACTTACATAGTATTTACTCCCTATTCGCATAATGACAATTATAAGATTGTATCTCGCGGTTATTTCTATCCATATAAGTATTTGGCCCAGGTAATTCTTTCCTCGGTTCGACACGAAAGACACAAAGTGATGGGACTCTCGTTCTCGACAGCTATCTTACAATACACCTACTTTCCGAACGTATACTCACACGACTAATAATCAATGCTTCAGTCGTCCCATTTTCTCGCATATTTTACTGGGTTAACCCCGTTCGGCGTTCTTCACGTTCGTTCGTTTGTGCGTCGCTGTGCCCGTACCAACGTGTCGCGCCAAATGTCTACAGTATCTGCATACATTTATATGGATCACCAGAGATATCCTGTATCGACGTTGTTCGATGACTTTTGATTTTCGGCTGAAAATAAAAAACGAAAGAAGGGATCATCGATCCCGGGAAACGTTCAATTTTCTGTTTCAACCCTTGTTTGTCATTGCCAGATGTTTGACGGATTACATGTTTCCGGCTTGTTCTTTCTTGCTGTATGGCAGATAATACCGTTCGTTGCTCGTCAAGAGTTGTCTGTCCTCGACTCTGGACAAGAAGAAGCCAGCCAGTCCAGAGCATAGCGGTACAAGGCAGAAACTATAGCGTGTGGTCGTAGTAGGCCGCCGGCATGTTACTATAGTATTTTATATGCGTATAGTTGGAGCAGTACGTACCCAATACCCTCTGTGTTTGAATATATATTATCGTGTAACGCAAGTACCAAAGTATCGTATCGGTCTCCTAGGAGCTAACAGGAAGCACGGAAAGGGAGGGAGGGAGTGTGTAAGAGGGCATAGAAGCGAAGGAGGAGAGTCATTGGATTGTTAGTTAGCAATACACGTTGTAATACCGTTATTCGGACAGAGAGCGTCCACTGAGCTAAGAGTGCCTTCCGTCTCTCACCTCTCGCCTCTTTCATCTTACCGAGCTTATCGCACTAACTATGACTACTTGCTACTACTGTTATTAATACCACGTATCAAATGGATATCTATTGGCTATCTACCGCTTATCGGTAGCCAAGATCTACAGATTTTATTTAATTAGTTGTAAGACTCATATATATGAACGTTTGCATTTCAGTATCCAGTGACGATACTTTACGACCCGACTAGGAAGAAAGAATCGTCCTCGGCTCTCACAGCCCAGTACAGCCAGGAGCGCGAAGCTTGTATAAAATACTTTGAAAGATGGAGCGAGCCCGAACAGGTCCACTTTGTCGAACAGCTATTGGCACGTATGTGTCACTATCAGCATGGTCACATCAATACCTTACTAAAGCCCATGCTACAAAGAGACTTTATATCACTCTTGCCAAGTAAGAAATTCGTCAACTACGAGCGTTATGCGTTTTTTTTTTTGTTCTCTCATATTGCAGTCTTCGAGTTATCAAATTGACACGATATCATTGCAGAAAAAGGATTGGATCATGTGGCGGAAAGTATACTATCGTACTTGGACGCAGATTCCTTATGTGCCGCTGAAATGGTTTGCAAGGAATGGTACAGAGTAATAAGCGAGGGTATGCTGTGGAAGAAATTAATTGAAAGAAAAGTACGCACAGACTCCGTATGGCGAGGTCTTGCCGAGAGGCGGGGTTGGTTAGTATCCGGAGGTTTGGCTCCTTAGTTAAGTTGCATATACAAATACCATAATCCTTTTGACACAATTGTCCATCGGTTTGTTTATACAGGATACAGTATTTATTCAAACCAAGACCGGGAGAAAATCATCCGAATCATGCATTCTACAGAACACTGTTTCCGAAGATCGTCAAAGATATCGACACCTTAGACAATAATTGGCGAATGGGAAGGCACAATTTGCAGAAAATAAATTGCCGAAGTGAAAATTCCAAAGGGGTTTATTGCCTGCAGTACGACGATCAGAAAATCGTTTCGGGCCTCAGAGATAATACGATAAAAATATGGGACAGAAACACATTGCAGTGTACGAAGGTGCTTACGGGACATACGGGCTCGGTTTTGTGCCTGCAATACGACGACAAAGCCATTATATCTGGTTCTTCAGACAGTACGGTCAGAGTATGGGACGCCAATACCGGTGAAATGGTCAACACCTTGATACATCACTGCGAAGCTGTGTTGCATCTCCGATTCAACAATGGAATGATGGTTACTTGCTCCAAGGTTCGTTGCTTCCTATCTTTTGGTACACATGTTTCTGTCCCTAAATATTGCAATATTAACATCGTTATTGATACATTCATACTCATTTATTTGTGCGTAAATAGGATCGATCGATAGCGGTTTGGGACATGACTTCACAAACGGAAATTGCCCTGCGTCGTGTACTGGTTGGTCATCGGGCAGCCGTGAATGTCGTGGATTTCGATGAGAAATATATAGTGTCGGCTAGTGGTGACAGGACTATCAAAGTATGGAACACGTCGACGTGTGAATTCGTTCGAACGTTGAACGGTCATAAGCGCGGTATCGCGTGTTTGCAGTACAGAGATCGCTTGGTTGTGAGTGGTAGCAGCGATAATAGCATAAGACTGTGGGACATTGAGTGCGGTGCGTGTTTACGCGTTCTCGAGGGACACGAAGAGCTCGTCAGGTGCATAAGATTCGACAGAAAACACATTGTCAGCGGAGCGTACGATGGGTGAGCCATATTTCAATCACATCCCCATATATTTTTTTCGTTATTCGCCTGTATTTTTGAAACTCACATGTTATTTAACAATTTTCAGTAAAATTAAAGTCTGGGACCTTGTCGCCGCTCTCGATCCTCGAGCACTAGGGAGCACTCTCTGTCTACGCACTCTCGTGGTAAGCTTTCTATCCCTCTCGCTTTCTCCTTCTTTCACTTACCTTTTTCATTTCCTATACATGACAAATCAACCTATCAATCCAGTAATTATAGTACGCAAATTGTTTTTTCGTTGCGCTAGGAGCACACCGGACGCGTTTTTCGCCTTCAATTCGACGAGTTCCAGATAGTATCATCCTCGCACGACGACACGATACTTATCTGGGACTTTTTAAACTTTAATGGATCCGATGGAGCGAACGGTGCCATATCGATTAATGCATCCGCAGCTAACAATCAATCCGATACGAGATCTCCATCCCGTAAGTATAGTTTTTTCTCTCTCTCTCATTGTCAATATATTTTGCTTCAAAAAATAATGTACAATCTTTTTGCTTTTCACATTTTTTCAACAGCGTTCGAGTGACACACGAAAACGAATATTCCTCTATTGTGATATAACTATGAGTACATCTGCGCTACTGATACCGGCGAGTACGTGAATTAAATTATGCGAAAGAAGCGTCTTGTCAACGGCGTGTTATAGTTCAACAGGGAACGAAAAAAACCATCTGCAGAGGTTAACGAGTGCATTTGACCTATGGTTTTGGATATAACAACGACCGCCTTTCAAGAGAAACAGGGAGAAGCTCATGAAAAATCAACGCCGAGTTTGCCTCATCATGCTCACGCGCACGGACACATACACACACACAAACACACCCATTTACTCAGAGAGACAGACGTAAACAACCGCACAGATCCGCGCGCGATCGATTGATTATTTCCTTTATGTTTGTCGCGAACAACAGAAGCAAGACATTTTTTAATGTTAAGGTATAGGCAACAGTAGCAACGGTGACTCGTGAAAAAAAAAACTATGATTTAATTTATATGTGCAGGACGCACTGCGAGTTTAGAGTAAGCTACAATACAGTGGAACTATGTAAATACATCCCATGGATGTAAAGGATTGTTGTTTGTTTCTGACGATATGTGGATATCTTCTACGCTCTGTGACACGATAGAAGTTGATTACCACGATTGAGAGGGAGGGGGCAGGGTCGAAAGCGAAAACGACAGCAAGAATAACAAAGGATACGAAACGACAGTCGAAACACGCAACAAAAGATACGAAACTCTTTGGGAAGATCGGATGCACTTAAGATAAGTAGTAGATGTAATATAGTAATTTAAAGATTTTTTATCTAATTAATTTATAATAAGTAAAGAAAAGGAAGCATGAAAAAAAAAGTAAAACAAAAAACAGTAACATCACAAGAACAAGCAAATGTAAAATGCGTCGTTTGATCCGAATACTTATTCTGTGCGAGTGAAATTCAATGTGCGGAAAAGTTATATATATATACATATATATATACATAATATCACTATAGGGTAATGATAGTGGTTGCGAAGGTTTTCGGAGTTGCTATATATTTACGTGAAGTTGAGAAACACAGCTAAATATGTAAATAGCAATTCGCGCGTAAAATTCATTTTCGTAGCTCTTTTAAATTATTCAATTTTGACGCCCAAGTACGCACGTTTGTGACGACGACGACGATTACTTTTGCACAGTCTTTAAAAAGTCTTAAAAAAAGATTTCAATAATTGTAAATATCTGTTTTTGGGATCTCGAAAAAATTTCCTCCACTATGATTTATAACAACGTTCCTAGGTCTGTCACATTGAACCTCGTATGGTAAAATTATCAATTATTTACACAAGGTAATTCTCTGTATTCGAGCGACAGAAACAAAAATAACTGGCTGAAAAAAAAAAACAATACGAAAAATACTCACCGATAAATCCTCTGACACGTTTGAGGTGTTTTAGTCATTGCGGACTATTGTTGTACGTCAGAGTTTATTTTCAGGCTCACAGTAGAAAATTGAGCTACGAAGGATCCTTGATATATGTAGTGACACGTTGTGTTCATGTTTTACTTACCGCGTCAACATTATTTATCCTTTGTTTCTCGAGAATAATAATAATAATATTAATACTAATAGTAATAATAATATAAATGCAATCTTGATCGACCGCGAGGAGATGCGGCTAGGCCTGAGCTGACACAGGAATTAAATGAATTCAAATCCAAGGCTGTGCAAATGATAACTCGTAAAAAAGATTCTGCCACTTAACGTTCGACATAGAAAAAAACAAAGAATCGTGCCAATGAAGGCGGTCATTACGTATCCACTTTCATCTCTACTCTTCGGCTTCGCAGGAAAAGCTGTTTTTGGAAGGGAAATTGAAGTGAGAGAGTGAGCATGAGGGACTCTCAAATAGAACGAACAGGAGGGGAGGCAGAAAATGGGAAAGGATCTTTTCAGAGACGCGTGTTCTCTGTTAACGATAGTAAACGAGCCTGTTTCTACACCTTATCGTGAGTCGCAGAACTCTTTTTACGATTTATTGTGTAAACGTTAAACTTATATATTTATTGACGTAACTCTTATGGCCGATTATTGAAATATATTCGAGTCACAACTGCGATTATAAGAAAAGGGAGAGAGAGAGCGTGCATGCGTGGGTATTATAGACATGTGTAGTTAATATATTATAAGTCGATATGTACTCTTTGAAATATAGTGCGCCGCTGATAATGTAAGCAGGAAGCTTAACTCGACGAAATTCGCCCTTCCCACAATTATGCTCTACGAACAAATTTTTCTTTATATTTCACTCGCTGCATCTTTAGTATACGATCGAGATCGCCTCTAAATTTTGGAACAACGAGGAGAAGAAAAAATGTGCTTACTTATTAGCAGTCGTACTGGCAAGTCGATCGAGTATCCTGGGCGTTAGCTGAACAGGCTCGTACACAAAGTACCCACACTCGCGCACATGTATATACCACATGTCTCATGGTTGGCTTTCCGATCGGTTGATCGCTAATAGCACAGGAAATGGCAACCTGTTCGCGGTGACCTTGTACGTAAGACGATGAGCTGTACAAACTAATACCTACCTGTTCATACCTCCCATATAGTATATCTATCCATCATAATTCGGCAGCACATATTTTTTTCGATAGTCAGTAGTGATTCTATCGTGCTGCAGTACTCGCGATGCATACCGTGGCGTTCTCTCGGGCTCGACGCGTTCTTCGTACGTTCGTTGTCATCCGCAGGATTCTGTAACACGCAAACTTATATATATATATATGTTACATACGAAAAGCGACTTTTAATCGAGGGCTCTAGAGGTCTGTTCCTGACAGTCCAACGATCGTGAGATAAGTCGATTTGGGGCGGGGTGCACCATCTCTCGGACGGAGTGAAGATCAATGTTTGGTCGGGCGGGGATTCTGTGTTGCTAGTGCGACGCGTGTCTACGCATATACTGCTAGCTAATACATGCGAATAGACAAACCATGCAAGCCTGTTACGTTCGCGCGTACCACGAGTCTGCGCATAGAGCTGTGTTTAGGCGTATATACATATATACACTAGATGAAATGATGGTGTTGAAGAGGGATACGTCGCGTGCGTGAGATGATACGTATTTCATTATTTTCCATGGTTATACGTAACGTGAACGCTCTCCGAGGAGTCCTTATTGCGTGTGCGTGCTTCCCGTATGAGGTTTCGTGGATTTGATCTTTCATCCCTTCTACCTTCCACCTGGCCCTTGGACAGTCCGCGTAGCACGTGTACCTCATCCCTGACATCCACCAGGTTTGTATCTCGCACATTCTTCATCGGTATATAGTATATGTTATTAATGTTAACGGTATTTCATTGTAGTGATACACGATTACATCGAGCACGGATATTCGTTTATAATCCAGTATTCTGGTACTTACTTCCATTGAACCCCGTCGAGTCAAAAAGCGAGACTCCCGAGCATGCAAATACCCACCTGTTAACACACTCGCATCGCTGTGGGATGAGAGAGTCGTGCGCGCGAACCTACAATCACACAAATGTCTACGATATTATTGTATATATATATAAAAACATCGATATTCCATGACAATGTGTAATGATCGAGTGCATGAAACGTTCGTGTATGGGTACATTAAGATATCACAATAAAACAGAGCCGTTTACTTTATACAACGAATCCTGACGAAATTGAATGGCCGAAGGGCTTATTACGAGTATTAATAGTGCGCCGGATATATGTATATGAGATTACACGTATCGTAGACCGGGATATACTTCCTTCGTAAATAATAGTACAATCGTGCAAACGCGCAATCATAAAATCGTTTTTAATGCTCCGCGTGTTTACTGACGCTCGAGGATCTTTGAATTGTCAAAATTTATAGATGGGAGACCGCCACGAAGGTTTCGCTCACGATGGTGTCACCACTTTTATGGTACACATGCACGCGCACGAGGTGATTGGGGGGGCGCTCGCGAACGTCAGATACGACGACGACGCGCTACTTCCGTTACGAAGTCTTTAATGATCTTATTAGCGAAAGCAACCGGAAAACAAAATAACGAGCAAGGCCTCCGTCTACGAGAGAACATTCGGCAATTCCGATCACGCCACAGATCGAGACCTCTTTCCCCCCAAACTCGAGAGGCTCACCTTCGCGACCCGTTTTACAAAATATCCGTCTAATATATAATATCGTATGTCTGTCTGTGCAAGAGAGAAAATATAACGATCAAGAGAGGGAGGAAGACGCGCGCGCACACTCGTCTCCGATACACCGGCGGAGTGTATCGCGCTATATCCTTCGAGTATACTTTTCCGGCTGCTTTTGATCGTTTTCGGGCGTCCCCAGTTGGCGCGCGTAAAATACGTAGATCAGAGGGTTGAGAGTTGAGAGTTGAGAGTAAGCGTTCCAGTCGCGCGGTCAAACGCAAACGGCAAACTTGTCACATTCGGAGATACAAGAAGCACTTACGCGATTCGAATTTCGACAGCTCTGTAACACCAGTGTCCCGAGTCGTGACTTACTCTCCCTCTCTCTCTCTCTCTCTCTCTCTCTCTGCCACTGTGCCGCCCTCTATAGATATATATATACACCTATTTCTCTGTCACTCACCCCTTCCTCGTGAGTATATTATCTCGTTTCAAATCTGTGTATCGTAACGTTCTTTAAATCTATACAAATAAGATGTTCGTACCTAACCTGTGGATCGACGAATGAGCGATTGGAACAAGAAGAATAACATCGTTCTAAGCTTACTTCAGAAAGTGATAGCGACCTCGCGTCTTGTTTTTGTTTAACGAATATATACGTTCTGTAATGAAAATCATACGCCGTGATGTACGATGACGCTCGATTATTATTCAACCTGGTCAATTGTCTGGCGAGTCATTGCGAGTCGTGGATAGAGAAAATTAGAGAGAGACAGAGAGAGAGAGAGAGAGAGAGAGTGAAATCCTACCGTTGGTGAGTTGACCCGGAATTTCCTATAGCCAATATTATTGCAACTACGCGCGCGAGTGAGATATATATTTATACATATACTCGGCCATACGCGAAATATTTATTTCAGGATATTTTTCTAGTGACTCGTGCCGCTCAGGTCCAACGGTCTCTCTCGGTCGCATCGAACATCTCCCGCTGTACATAGCATATTAAAATAGAAGAACGTCGCAACTGGCTGCATCGAAATCACGATGCACTCGCCATCTTGATGATATTGTTATAAAGTATCGAAGCAATTGGAATTAATGGATTGCGGAGACAACGAAACAAAGGCTCAAGGACATAACAAAATGTTCTCTCGAACGTGTCTTGGATAACACGTTTTGTTTATTTAGTTGCGAAAGACGAAAGAAAGTAGGAATATAATACGGATAATCGTAAAACGAGCGAGGTCGAGTACGTTAGGCATTTAATCATCGCGCGGTTTCGACTCGACCAAGGGCCAGTGAAAAGACCCGCGCGCTCTCCGTCTCCTTATTTTTATTTAAAATATTTCATTTGAATTTTTGTTTTGTTTTTTTTTTTTTTTTTTTTTACGTTTACCGTTTATAACGATATTTGCGAGCGGACGTTCGAACGTGACTGAACTACCGAACGGTCTAATAATAACTCTCGTCCCCGCGCTTATGTCTTACTTATATGTATAGCGAACCGATTTTAGTTTAGGACAAATACTTACGCACTTATGTACACTCGGCCGACGTAACGATACCCTTCTCGGCTCTGTTCTTTTTTTTTTTGCAATTTATTTATTGATAAGAATATTCGTGTTTTATATTAGCGAATGATCGAAACGATGTAATTACGTATTCGTACGCACAGACGTAAGTAGGATGTAGCTATGGATTTATGCGGTCTTGTTGCGTCGTCGACCGGTCGGTTGCTTCATCTTGTTTCGTACGTGCCTACCGAATGCAAAGCGACGTAGAGAGAAAAAGAAACAAAGAGTCATGCTCCGATCTCTACTAACTACGTGAAATAATATTGTAGCGTTTGACGAAAAATAAGATCTCGTTTTTTGTCATTTCGAGCGAGAGTCTTGGCCCGGTATGGGCTGAGTTACGATACGAGTTCGTAGGTCGTTCCAATGATCTCATTCGGCAGGACGATCTCTTCGTTACGTCAATAGCGTACCCGATTTCTTATTGTTATATCGTCGTGCATTATTTTCTTTTTTTCTCGCTCGTTCAATTGCAGATAAGCTTCGACGATCACTATGTACGGCTTGATATTGGAAAATATGTCCGAGTACATAAGGCAGGTGTACGGCGACGAACGATGGGAAGAGATAAGGAGACAAGCCGCGGTCGATCAACCCAGTTTCAGTGTTCATCAGGTCTATCCGGAAAATTTGATACCGAGACTCGCGAAAAAGGCGATACAGGTAGAGAACGAATCGTGTAACGTAGGATAGTACGATTGTCTGTCTCAGCGAAATATTACATTGTAATATTTTTGTCGAAACGTTACAGGTGTTGGGAATCACGGAAAAAGAATTCTTCGATCAGATGGGCGTTCATTTCGTGGGATTCGTCGGTCAGTACGGCTACGATCGAGTACTCTCGGTCCTCGGACGGCACGTTCGCGACTTTTTGAACGGTCTCGATAATCTTCACGAGTATCTTAAATTCTCGTATCCGAGAATGCGAGCGCCTTCGTTCATCTGCGAAAACGAAACCAGGCAAGGTCGGAATTATGATATTATCGTCTCTGATCATCCCTAAGTAAATGAATTATGGCTAATTGTAAGATAGAGTAGCGAGTCTATGAAATATTCTCTCGAAGCGTATAATGAACATTACCGAAACAGGACTGACCCTTCATTATCGAAGCAAGCGTCGTGGTTTCGTTTATTACACGATGGGACAGATTCGTGAAGTAGCCAGACACTTTTATCACAAGGAATTGCAGATCGAGCTCGTCAGAGAAGAAATTCTCTTCGACACGGTACACGTTACCTTTCAACTGACTTTCGACAATCGAGCATTCACGTTCGCCTCGCTTGCCATGACTCGCGAAGAGAAACATCTACCGATCGGGGCTTCGGTACTTTTCGAGATATTTCCCTTCTGTATAGTTTTCGGGTATGTTTCTGTTCATTAATTTATTCCCATTATCGTCGCGAGAAATCCTGATAAAACGTTGATACACTTTAGATCGGACATGGTTGTACGAAGTATCGGCAACTCCCTCATGGTCATCCTTCCCGATCTTGTGGGGAAGAAGATAACTCACTGGTTCGATCTCGTTAGGCCCTTGATCGCTTTTAAATTTCAATCGGTAAGTCTTACTCGCGTTATTTAATTACAGATTTATTTTCGTCGATCGTATGTTTAAAAATGAACGAAAGTAAAAAGAATTACTTTATCGCAGATACTCAATAGGACGAATAATATATTCGAGCTAGTGTCCGTTGAGCCGGTTCTTACCGATAGGCCGGTCGATCGTAAGGGTAAAGCGATAATGCTCAGCGACGAGAGTATCAATTCACCGGATGACAAGGCTCTCAGACTGAAAGGTATTTACGCACGCTCGAATAAATACGCAGTACGAGAAAAAGAAGAATAAAAGCAACATCATTCCCCCTAGGTCAAATGATTTATATGGACAACTGGAGAATGCTGATGTATCTCGGCACACCGGTGATGCCCGATCTGAACGCTCTTATCGCAACAGGATTGTACATAAACGACTTATCGATGCACGATTTTAGCAGGTGCGAATAAGCGACACGTTAAATTATGCATAATTTATTGCCCATTATAATCAGCAGGGGCGTGGTGTTTGGTGATGTTTGCGAATAAAAGGGATCTCATGTTGGCCGGTACTCAACAATCCGTCGAGCTCAAGCTGGCCCTCGATCAGGAACAATTGAAGAGCAAGAAACTCGAGGAATCGATGAGAAAGCTCGACGAGGAGATGAAGAGAACGGACGAGCTGCTTTATCAGATGATACCGAAACAGGTCGCCGATCGTTTGAGAAACGGCGAAAGCCCGATAGACACTTGCGAGGTGACACTCCGCGTACTGTACAATAATACTTAAAGATCGTTAAGTATAATAAATTAAATGATGTATTTGGGCTGGACGCGATTGACTGAATTGTTTTGATAGATGTTCGACAGCGTCTCGATACTGTTCTCCGATGTTGTCACATTCACGGAGATATGCAGTAGAATAACACCGATGGAAGTTGTCTCGATGCTCAACGCCATGTACTCACTGTTCGATACCCTCACCGAGAGAAATCACGTTTACAAAGTAAATCATCCAGGGACAATACGGTAGACGCTCCCTTGAATATTTTCCCAGTGCACGTTCTACGATATGAAATAATTTAAAATTTTCTTGTCTTCTTTTCGGTTCTTTGGTTTTACCCCATTTATCATTTCCCGCTTCCTCTAACACTTTTTCTTCGTCTCCGTCTCTCTTTCTCCCTCTCTCTCTCTCTCTGCCTTGCTCTCTCTCTCTCTCTCTCTCTCTCTCTCTCTCTCTCTCTCTCTCGACATCGAATTAGGTCGAGACGATAGGTGACGCTTACATGGTCGTTTCCGGTGCTCCGGCAAAAGAGATGGATCACGCCGATCGCGTCTGCGACATGGCACTGGACATGGTAGAGGCTATAACCGATCTTAAGGATCGTTCGACAGGTGATCATCTTCAAATAAGAGTGGGGGTTCACAGCGGAGCTGTCGTAGCCGGGATAGTCGGATTGAAGATGCCACGCTACTGTCTTTTCGGAGATTCGGTTAATACAGCGTCTCGTATGGAAGCGACGAGCGAAGCTATGCAGATACACATATCTCAATCGACGAAGGAGCTCCTCTCACCCTCGTTCAGGGTCAAGGAACGGGGCGAAATACAGGTCAAGGGCAAAGGTACGTCTTTCGTACATTTCGTACATGGATCCTCCTTAGAAACTCACTGTACGATAATGACTATTACCAGGTTTCATGAAGACTTACTGGCTTGAGAAGAGACACATGAAGTCGTTTGTAAATCGAGGCATAACGATCAGCGAGCCACAGTGGATGAATCGAGCTACTGAAAAACGAAGATCCTCCTCTAGTATTATCGGTTCAGCGACCAGTGTCTGCCCGTTCTCGGACAAACACGCAAATTCCACTGACTCTTTCCAAGTTAACAATGAGGGAGGATCGGTGCCGCAGCAGTATCCGGGATCGCGACTATCATCACCGACTCACCCACAGCAGCAGCAGCAGCAGCAACAGCAGCAGCAACAGCAGCAACAGCAGCAACAGCAACAGCAGCAGGACTCCTTTAGCTTTGGTCACGAGCACGAACGAAGGATTTACTCACCCATCACATTTCAGGATGTTGCTCGACGTTCGGTCGCGAACTCTCCTACGAAGATTGCCGATGCCAGAGGTAATGAGTAATAATCGAGAACTATAATAAATACCTGTATTATGCTTGACCACTTAATTCTCATTTCAGCCGATATGCGATCGAATTCGGTCGGAGCAATGTCGTTATCATTACGAAATCCTCCGGATGTTTTTGGTTCTCTATTGAGCGATACGGAGGAACATTTCAGACTGCATAGAGACAGCACGTTGCCCCGGGAACGAGAATCGGTTTGTATGAGAACGAACGAGGTGAACAAATCGACAAACCTCTTAACGACGAGTACGAGTTCGGCCGCATCGACTGGATTTACTACCACCACTACCACCACCACGACCACTACCACCATAGCGACTTGTTCCACTTCGGAAGAATCCCATAGAGAGGAAACTGTACCGATTTTACCCTCCATCAAGAGCCATAGGTTCGATCCATCGGTCATCAGAGAAGATACCATCGGCAATTCTCAATTGCTCATACAGCAGGATCAGTGCTGTCCTGGCTTCGCGATACCAAAGTCCGGCAAGGTGCGACATCAGGGCAACGCGTGCAATATATCTTGAAACATCGAGCCTCCGGCGAGCGAACAAGCACGGCCGCGGACGGATAAAAACAGCAAAATAATCATAATAATATTGGTCGTAATAACGATAATAATAATTAATATAATAATAATAATATCCGTATTAAATACGCATTAGTACATTACTACAGCACGATGGTAGTCTAATCTCGATATTTTAGAATCGCTCTCGTTTTAGGATCTTCGATATAATTGTTAAAAAAAATGAAAAAGAAAATGAAACTAATGGCGTGATTACGTGTTTGTCATTGATTTCTCATCCTACGAGTCAATATTTTGTCATCGTCCGCTGTACAACAGTAATCATATCAATATATATAAGTAAATGTGTACATTGATAAAAGATCATATCCGAGAAAAATTGCGACGATGTTAAATGAACGTGCATATGCCTTGTACATGACAATAACTTCGAGTACAGAAGTCACCAATTCCCCCAATTCGAAAAATACAACAGTAACAAGTATATTTTCATGATCTACACTGTTAACGAGCAGTAAGAACGTAAAACTGATTCAAGGCAAGTTCGATGTTAATTATTTATGTATATTAATGATAATAAATTGAATAACCGATTGAATACGTACGATCGAGATTTCCTCGTATTATTCGCAACGATATGCATCGATTCGACCAAGAGTACAATTAAAACTCATAGATCGCGCCGGATTGAAAAAGTGTCAGGCTATATATATTTGGGGTAGAGGGAGAGAGAATGAGAGAAAAGAGGGTCAAGGGATGGACGTCAGGGTTGGCGGTCTTGGCCGGCTTAACATCGGATTATGGACTCTCAACGATGACCCTTCTATAGAGAAAAAAACGTACACAATGGTGTGCTCAGGAAGTGAACATTTTTCAAGATAAAGATTCCGCCATTGTCCTCTAGAACGCACTCTCACCCACGTAGACTCTACCTGGCAGAGACGTACCCCCGTTGGATCACGGGCGATGAAAATAAAAGTGCGGAGTTTCCATTTCTCGTATCGAGAGTGACTCGCCACAAACCAACCACCCTGACATTACTCGAGATCTTTTGTGGTGTACGTGACAATTGCCCACGACGTATACCGGTAACCATAGCCCACCCCGGCTTGTCTTTTACGCGTCGCTCGATAGCTCGATATTTAATCGCTACTTTTATACACTTTGTACGATCGTCAGAAATTTCATATACTCGTAATAAAGAAGATCCCCTAAATTTGTTCCAATTCGCTAGGCAAACCCCTCTTCTAGAGATCGCAACGTGACTTTACCTGGTTTAAAAACGAAGAAGAAGAAGAAGGTATGAAAAAGTTAGCGAAACGGAAGAAACGAGACATTGGAATTGAAAAAGATGAACGGCCCACCGTGTACCTAAGAAAAGTCGTTGATCTTCGTTATTTTTACGAGCAGCCCCCTCCCCCAGTCGTAATATAATTTCTACTTTTGGCAAGCTGTTAAAGTTTATAGTAACGAGAGTAGCTTCCTCGACGAAAAAGCTTCGAGCACGCGGTTAACACCGGCTGAACTTTCTTCCTTCAACTTTTCCTCCCAGTCCTTCTCTTCCGTTCTTATTCGATCGCAATTGTGCACCTTGGTAGATCAATCTCGACCAAGTATTACAAACTTCATCATACATACGTGAAAAGAAAGTCTCGTTGTCGAGAAATCGAATCGCGTAGGTAGTATCTCGCCGTATATCTTCGTACACGAGCGAGGATCCTTCGGCCATCCTTCCATCGACTATTGGGCGTCGTTACTTCAATCCCCTCGCACGCGCATCTACATCACATAAAATCTTACATATTTATATAACTATAGAAGGAAGGACCTCAAATTTCCAATGATAATTATTATTTGTCGGTAGAGGAGAGCCATAAATTGTAACAAAGATAACGGCGTAGGAGATAGTTTGGCGTTGAGAGAACGACGAGAGACGGGACAAGGAAGCGAGATCCGAGACAGGGTGGGACAAGGATGATCAGGGTGTAGAGAGTGCGGGCCGTTGCGATATAATTGAATCAAAATAATGTCGAGGGTGTCGTGTTGTACGCCCGGTACTGGCCAATCATAACTCAGGTGTGCATGGTTGTCCTCGGAAGGAACGAGGCGGGAGTTGCGCAACGGTGTATATAAGGGTGTCATCTCCAGATCCGGAGCACTCGTTTTCCACCGCACGAGCCGCAAACGCGAGACCACCACGCGCCACACAGATCTCGCCACATTCGACCAAACTCCGTCGTCTCAAACTGTGAAACATCCCTTCGGCTTCAACCCGTGACTAAATCGTCATGGTGAGTCGCGTACCAATATTATTATTATTATTATTTTCTTATTTCTCTCTCTTACTCTTGCTCTCTCTCTATCTCTCTCTAATTTGTTAACGATAGCACGATCTTCTACTTTTATCGAGTTCCGATCGCGGGTGAAATCAAGGTTTTACCACGAGTTTTGTGTGATTTTGTGGAGGGTGCGATTATTAAAAAATTCTACGTGAGAAAAGTCAAGTGTCGTCAGAGAAAGAAACTTTACGGAAGTGCGATAACGCTCTATTTGTATCTTCTTATTTGTTTAATTAAACGTAAACGAGGAGAAACAAAAGCGTGATAAAACACAGTTTCGTCAATTTGCTCGAGAGCAACTTGGTGTTCGTCACTTTAACTGAAACAATTTATAAACCCTTTTTTTTTGTTAACGTAACAAAAAGGATTAAGTTTTGGAGGAAACAGTCTTGTGGGTGTCCCGTCGTGCATCGTCGACGGGATGAGAAATTCTTCTCATCGGCATCGCCCGAGCGAGAATTAATTTTCACACGGGGTAGGAAATGAAGGGTACTAGTTTATGCATGAGCTTAAAAGAGCGTGAATTTTTAGGTGATGATTTTTCTCACCCTCTTGTACGAGATATTAGCCAAGCACGACGCACCCTCGGGCACCTGTTCGAGCTCGAGACTCGCTTGACCGGGAACCACGCGTTACCGAATTAAAAAATACTTTCAACCCTCTCTGAGAAGAAAAGTGTCGAAGAGCGAAACACGCGCGGATTTCAAGCTCGTTCTCTCTCTCTTTCACATTGATAACAACCCCTAGTAAAATACATTTTCGCATCCTTATACCAGAGCTTGCAGAAGATTGTAAAGATGTAACAAACGCGTGTAAACATAACGGGGTGGTGGGAGATATTAGCCAAGCATGACGTACCCTCGGGCACCTGTTCGAGCTCGAGACTCGTTTGACCGGAAACCACGCGTTACCGAATTAAAAAAATACTTTCAACCCTCTTTGGGAAGAAGAGTGTCGAAGAGCGAAACGCGCGCGGATTTCGAGCTCGTTCTCTCTCTTTCACATTGATAAAAACCCCTGGTAAAATATATTTTCGTATCATTACACCAGAGCTTCGGGAAGATTGAAAAGATGTAGATAACAAATGCGTGTAAACGTAACGGGGTGGTACGAGATATTAGCCAAGCTCGACGCACCCCCGGGCATCTGTTCAAGCTCGAGACTCGCTTGACCGGAAACCACGCGTTACCGAATTAAAAAAAATACTTTCAACCCTCTTTGGGAAGAAAAGTGTCGAAGAGCGAAACGCGCGCGGATTTCGAGCTCGTTCTCTCTCTTTCACATTGATAACAACCCCGGATAAAATATATTTTCTTATCATTACACCAGAATTTCGGGAAGATTGTAAAGATGTAATAAACGCGTGCAAACGTAACGGGATGGCGCGTCGCAAATTCGTGTTTCGCATAATCACGATGAGAAAGAGGGGAGGGTCGTCAGTGGGTGGTTGTAATAACCGTCGAGAACGCTATTTACGGAACAATCTTAATTACGGGTATCGTAATACCCGATGTATTAATTATACTCGCCTTTCCACAATGTTTTACTCAACTATGTTCCTATCTCGCGCGACTGGAAACACGAGATGCAAGAAGATCGCGCTTCACCCTGAAGGGCCCGCGTTTATGCGTCGAGGAGCAACAAGTTTTTCTCCCCCCTCCGCGTTTATATCGTACGCTCCCGGTGATAAAAACGACGGGACTATCGCATCGTCGTTTCGTTAGGTTCGTTGTTGCGTTGTGGTCCAAGGGATTGGGAGGGTTGTGCCCAAGAAATTGTACGATTTCCAAGTATCATGGTTTCTCACAGAGCCGTTCGGTCATTTGTCCACGTAATCTCCGTCGTGTGGGACAGTAGGTAATCATGCGATCCGTCACTAATCATTGCCTAATCACTTTTGCCTCATACAATTCGTTCTTTATCAACTGAAATTGGAGAATTTCGATTAGGAGAGAGACATTCTGTTTTCCATTGAAATAGTATTACGTTGCATTGTTCGATTCGATAATACCTTTGACTTTGATACGTCGCTATCGCTGTGTATATCTTATTAGTAAAGGGAGAGTATTGTCAATGGTAAATTTGGAAACGTGACAAAATTTCATTACAGATTGGTCAGGCTGTATTGTGCGGTATAGCGCTTACGTGCAACTGCCTAATCGCTTCGGGAACGTTACTTGCATCCCCTCTGAAGGACGATCCATCGACGGTACGTTTGTGGAACAGCGGTCCGGTTGGCAGAAGCAACGAGTTCGAGTACGCGATAGTGAAGCGCGGACCGAACCAGCAGGATACTCAGGAGAGTCCGGATTCGAAGGAGAGACGAAGTCAGATGGGTTCGTCCTTCATAAGATTCGGGCGAAGTCGTTTCGAGGGTAATCTGGAGAACGCCGATTACGGCTCGTCCGCCGGTGGCAACGAGCTCGATTCGGCGTCGAGAATAGCCCGTGGACGTTCGGACGTTATCATTCGATTCGGGCGATCGGAATCGAAGGCTTTCCATGGTGCTGCCGGAGGTCAGCAGGTCGTCACAAGGTCGGATGTCGACAAGTTACTCGGCTTGATCGGTAACAACAACAAGCAACAATTCTTCACCGGCGAACAGCAGCCACACTTTCATCGATCGATCGATCTCGATCGTGTGATGATCGTTTGCTCGAACGTGCTCGCAAATTATTCGCCCGATCCCGATATCGTCAACGCGAACGAGCTCTATCTCGGCAAATTGGTTCGACTGTGCAATTCTCTTGGACTCAGTATTGAGGAGAACGACGACAATAGTCGGCGCAAGAGCAAGATCATTGAGATTCTCGAGGATGCGTCGCAGGCCGAATCACCCAAGCGCGAATAAAATTCACATTATCTCGATTACGAATAATATTATATAAATATATATATATATATATATAATAATAATAATAATAAAGATAATACAATAGACGAGACGGGAGGGTCGAGGCGACCCGGTTTGACGAAATTTGAAAAATAAACGAGTCCTTCGGCCAGTGGCAACGTACTCGGTCTACTTAATTCTTCAAAATTTACCCTCGCGTTAGCACGAAGTAAACCGAATAAACAAAACTATTGAAAATATAATTTGTCCAAAATTGTCGCCTCGCGAATTTCCCGTCTCGCTGATGTATTTAAACGTGTCTGTACCCCATGAACCTGATAATAACAACAACCGCAATCGCAACAACAACGGCAACAAAAACAAAAACAACAATAATAATATATAAGAATAATTGTAATAATATGAATAATATTGGCACACGCTATTATGTACACGTACACGAGGAGGCTCTCTCTTTCTCGCCGATCGTCGCGTTTAATCCCCTCGATGAGATTTCGCGCGTGACTCGATTACAGCTGTCGGAACGAAAGCTTATCCATGTTACCCGTTACGTATATAAAAGTGCATCTTCTTCATGGATGAATATATATTATCTTACCGAAGAGGTTGATCGCGTCGCGAGCTCAGACATATACTTGTTTGCAATTTGCCATATCGCTGCATGTCCTATAATATATATATGTATGCTATTATAATTATTTATAATATATTATAATAATTATATTATATTATATCATATTTTATTATAATATATTATATTATATTATAATTATATTATGATATATTATAATATATAATATTATATCATGATATATTATAATATAATATAAGTATTATAATATAATATAATTATTATAATATATTATAATATATTATATTATATTATATTATAAATAATTATAATATATATATATATATGTGTGTGTGTCGCTGCTGGTCCGAAGTGCCCAACGGGTTGAAATAAATAATCGTATTATTCGTATAATAAACAATTGTACATTAACGCTTAACGAGCGACTTGACGTTTTCGACTATTCGCGTCCAAGCCGATATCGATCAGGGCAGCAAACGCGAGATAGTAAAAAAAAAGAAATGGGAATATTCGTGACGAGATTGGTGATGCACGAGGGAATAAAAATAATAATTAATTTGGGAGACGAGAGATAGAATTTCATCGTGAAAAGAAATTCGTCGTCGTTGGCACGCTCAGTGATATAATGTGTTTGTGTGCACGTACCTCGCGTACGGCTAATGATATTGACGACGAGGGCAAGTTGGGGAATTCCGCGTTATCGGAAATCCTGATAAGAATCTCCGTCATAGTACGGATACGCGTTCGAGTAGAAAGATACGTAGCTGATTTTCAATTCTTTTTCGAGCAGGTCGCAGGAACGTTGCGTCAAGCTCATCGAAGAAGAAAGAGACAAAGAGAAAAAGAGAGCGAAGGATGGAACGAACAGGCTCGAGGCACGTATAATCTCGCGATAAGAAGAACGATACATCCCTTATCTATAAATAAAAAAGAGAAGACGCACAAATATTTGACACCCACCCTCCTTCGCATAATTAACCGACGATCCTCCATTCCCGTTGTCGTTCCTGGGGGTGTCGAATCGCCCAAGGGCATATCGTTTAAAATATTGGCCGTTTGTACAGTCTCGTGAGAAAAAAAAGCACGACCTATTCTCTCGAATAGCCCGAGGGGCTTGTAAATAATGAGGGATGGTATATGTAGCGGTAGAGGGTTGGAGGTGGAATAGTGTACGAGAAACAATATGGAGCAACTAAATCTGGAGCATTCGTCTCGATAGGCCGCCTCGAGCTTTATCGCGGTACTTAATCCGGTTGAGCCCTCGATTCCCGAACCACCCTTCCCCTTCTACCCCTCCGCGGTGGTGAGAGGCCGACCGAATAGTTGTAAGGATTCATTGAGTCGTCAGTAGTTGCGAGCTTTTTCTTCAGTTCGCGCTCGTGCCGTTACGCGTACGTCTGGGCAGCCAACGGGACAAGATCCGAGACTCGTCCAAGTATGCTCGATTCGTACCATCCACGTAAGCACTGTACCATCGATTATTCCTCGATTCCTCTTAACATAGTCGTTTATCGTTCCCATCTATTATCATTCTCGTTTTACTCTCGATAATTAAACGCATTTATCGACGAACGTGATAACTTCCGTGCGCGAGTCACGTATAGAGAACGGCGAGCGCCTGACCATTTTCGATATAATATGGACATACACATCGTTGGTAACCGGGCGAGCGTGGTATTACCGAGAGAAAATCCTATTAACCATACCCCCATTATCCTATTATCAATACCCCGTTTGTCGTATACCTACAGATGTGCAAAGACGCGTGTATCCTTGTCGCGATGTTGCTGCACTAAGAGAAGTATGCATCGCATGTATATATATATACACGTCATGTGTGTGACGTATATATATATATATATATACAGGTGTGTGTATGTGTCTGTGTTTTTTTTCGTCTGCCTTCGTGTTCAACCACTTCATTCCGGGTCGCAGCGAACGAAGCTAATGATACCGACTGGAATACATCATCGGTCGCATTGAAAATTCATCGTGGAACGGATAAATAAAGGGTTGAACGAGAAATCGGAAGTATCGAACGTCGCTTACGGTTCGTTCGGTGTTCACCTCATCGGGCTGTCAGAGTGTCGTAATCCTTGGCGCGAGAGATTTCTTCCTTTACGAGAGACGAGAGAGGGTTATCCGCTGATGGACGTACGTGCGGCGAACGAAAAACGTGGTACAAACCCGCTAAATCATGAACCAATCCGAGTCGCAGCAGGATTTGTTGAGTAACGAGGCTCGTGCACCATCGACCCAGTCATTGACGCCCCCGACCGACTACACGCTTGGCCCAATTGAGAAGCACTTCCTTGTGAGCGCGGAACGAGGTGATTGTGCCACTGTCAAAAGGTAATCCACCGTGTCCCCCTCGCGACATTCTCGTCATCGAGACCCTCGACTACCCACGTACCTACCTGAGAATATATCGTAGTCACTTATATCTTTTCGACCTCAAAAAAACACCTCCCACGATCTCCCACTCCCAACATTCTTCTATATATGTAAATAGATAAATAATCACGATGAAATATTATTTCGTAGCCTCGTATGATATATCGATTTATCGATACGTATTTATAAGACGATGATGATTATACGCGTATCGGCAGGTTGCTGGAAGAGCACAAGGGCCATCCAGAACTTTTGGATATAAATTGCGTCGATCCTTTGAACAGATCGGCTCTCATAGCTGCCATTGAGAATGAAAATATCGAGCTCATCCATATCCTACTGGATCTCGGGATTCAAGTTAAGGTGAGATAGAGAGGGAAGGGAAATATTTCGAGCGAGGGTTTTTTAATCCTTGATGCATTCATAAAGACGTATGTTGCCCATTGATGCGACGATCTTTATAATTTACGGACTTGTGCGTTACCTGCCCTCGTATCGGATGTTAATTCGTCGCGTAGGATGCACTTCTGCACGCCATCAAAGAGGAGTACGTCGAGGCCGTGGAAATACTTCTCGAGTGGGAAGAGCGCGCGCATCAACCAGGCCAGCCTTATGTGAGTGTTGAACGAGAACGAAACGTCGGACGTAATTTCCCTCGTCCCTGTACAACACGATTTTCAACGCTAGCGTATACGATTTAATGGGATCTTGATATTTATATACGCGATATAAAGTACTTTTTTTTTTCTTTATTTAATTTCAATGAAATTACGCTCTCGTCGTGGCAGAGTTGGGAAGCCTTCGATAGATCCTCGTCCAATTTCACGCCCGATATCACACCCCTGATACTCGCTGCTCACAAGAACAATTACGAAATTCTGAAGATACTTCTGGATCGCGGCGCGACTCTACCGACTCCTCACGACGCAAGGTGACGTTTCTTTATGTTTAAATTTGTCTCATTAATTATCTCGATTATCTCGCGATATATTTAACGTATCGTCGAATCGAAGATGCGGTTGCGACGAATGCGTGACCTCGAGCGATCAAGACTCGCTTCGTCATTCACAATCGAGGATAAACGCGTACCGAGCGTTAACCTCACCATCGCTGATCGCACTCTCGTCCAGGGATCCTTTACTAACGGCTTTCGAGCTGTCCTGGGAACTTCGTAGACTCAGCAGAATGGAACAAGAATTTCGAGCCGAGTACAACGTAAGATTTTCAAATCGTTAAATCGATCGATCTTTCGGAATGTCCCTGGGACAAATGGAATATTTCTTTCTAATCTTATTTCGTATTATCGTGAAAACGGCCACAAGGAATTGCGCGAACAGAGCCAGTTGTTCGCTACCTCGCTCCTCGATCACGCTCGTACGTCCCACGAGCTTGAAATAATGCTGAATTACAATCCAACTGGGGAAAACTGGGAGCCCGGTGAGCGACAGACCCTCGATAGGCTCAAGCTAGCTATTAAATACAAGCAGAAGCAGGTGCGCCATGCTCGTACGATTTAAACAAAAAAAAAAACACGTTAATAATTATTGAGAAAGGGAGAGAGAGAGAGAGAGAGAGAAGCGATGGTTTTGCAAAAATTGTCATCTCGTCGATAGTTCGTCTCCCACCCGAACGTTCAACAATTGCTCGCGGCAATTTGGTACGACGGACTACCGGGCTTTCGAAGATTGAGCATGGCTAGCCAGTTGATCGAGGTCGGAAAATTGGGTGCCATGTTTCCGGTTTACAGTACGATCTACATGCTATCACCGACCTCCAAAATGGGATCCTTCATGAAGAAACCTTTCGTCAAGTTCATCTGTCACTCGTCCTCGTACGCCTTTTTTCTCAGTAAGATTTTCTTCGTTCCCCATCACTTTTGTCATTAAAAAAGGATCGACGAATCGAAGATTAATTACGATTGATTAAAGTGCTACTGGGAATGGCTTCGCAACGTGTCGAATATCTCGTTATCGAACTCTTCGGAAACGCTTGGATGAGAGAAATAGTAGCTGGTTGGAAGAGACGAGAACGTGGCTGCGTTCCGGGTTTCGTCGAGTCCGGTGTCGTCATATATATACTGAGTGAGTTATTTGCATTGGGAAAAGTAAAAAAGTAGAGTTCTGCTCGACGATTGATTTTTCTTCGTTAGGTTTGGTAATTGGCGAGATACGAACTTTATGGTCCGGTGGTATATTGGATTATGTCTCGGACTTGTGGAATATCGTTGACTTTATACAGAACATGTTTTACGTTATTTGGGTATCGATGAGATTTACGGCATGGTACGTGGTACAAGTAAGTGTCTCGTGCTTTCTACGATCCTGTCCATTCGATCGGTACACATATTTATACGTGAGAATTTGTTTTTTCATTTTTAGAGGGAATATTGGAGCGGTGAGGATCCTTGGTATCCGAGAGATCAGTGGGACGCTTACGATCCTATGCTACTGTCCGAGGGAGCTTTCGCTGCCGGCATGATATTCAGGTTTTTATAATTACAAAAGAGGCAAGACAAATTTACGTTCATCACGATTTTCATCATTCCCTCGATTTGTTTTATCAGTTTCCTGAAACTCGTACACATATTCAGCGTCAATCCTCATCTCGGTCCTCTACAAATCTCTCTAGGAAGAATGATTATCGACATTATCAAATTCTTCTTCATCTACACTCTTGTACTGTTCGCCTTTGGCTGTGGTAAGTTCGTCGTTCCTTGTCATTTGTTTTCTCGATTCTAATCGTTAAATTAAACGATGATTCACCAGGGATGAATCAACTCATGTGGTATTACGCGGATTTGGAGAAGATGAAGTGTTACCATTTACCAAGTGGTTTGCCCGACTTTGACAATCAAGAGAAGGCCTGCTCGATATGGAGACGATTTGCCAGGTTAGCAGAGATAAATAAATTATCAAACGAAACGTATATATATATATATATATATATATATATATATATGTTGTATGCTCTCCTCAGCCTCTTCGAAACATCCCAGTCGCTGTTCTGGGCGAGTTTTGGTATGATCGACCTCATGTCCTTCGATCTCACCGGTATCAAAAGTTTCACGAGATTCTGGGCTCTTCTCATGTTCGGCTCGTACTCCGTTATCAATGTAATCGTCCTGCTAAACATGCTAATCGCCATGATGTCCAATTCATATCAAATAATTTCGGTACGTTTTCCCTTTACCCTCGATCCCTTCTATCGATGAAGACTTATCTATACAAAATTTGAAAAATCGACAACAGGAAAGATCCGATACCGAGTGGAAATTTGCTCGTAGTCATCTTTGGATGAGTTACTTCGAGGACGGGGATACGGTTCCACCACCCTTCAACATGATACCAACGGTGAAGACGTTCGACAAGATAATCAAATGCGGCAATACAGGTCGTCCGACAAAATCGCTGATCGTGAGTAATTCTCTCGATGTAACATAAAATCTATTTCCTCTTTCCATTCCACTTACGACATACGTCCTTCCTTCCAGAAAAAATCTCGCGAAAAAGCGCAGGAGAGACACGATACCGTCATGCGCCTATTGGTCAGACGTTACGTAACGGCGGAGCAAAGGAAGCGAGACGAGTTTGGTATAACCGAGGACGACGTGATGGAAATTCGACAGGATATCTCGACTCTTCGTTACGAGTTGATCGACATACTCCGGCAGAATGGAATGAGAACACCAACTATCGACAAGCAGGAAGCTGCGAGTACGTAAATTAAAAAACCGACGAGCTTCTTATATCGAGACAAAAATATTTTAAAAAATCGTAAATTTGTCAATAGTGGGAAAGAAGTCGCGAGTGATGGAGCGTCGTCTACAGAAAGACTTCCAGATCGGCATAGTCGAAGGAATCGTGGCAGCGGTAATTCAGAACGAGAAGGAACCAAAGGACGTCTTCAGTCAGATCGCTCGAGCGATCGGTAAACGCGGTAGCGGAAGTGGCAGCAAGAAGGATTGGAACGAAGTCGTGAGGAAGAATACACTCGCTCGCGATCCGATAGGAAGCAGGAGCGAGGCTCTAGTTCGTCAGACACGACGCAGCATGCGACGTCAACAGATGAATCTTCCGAATTCCGATCTCGCTTCCTGCGATCCCGATCGCCTCGTTGATTACAATCCAAATTTGTCGGTCGTCTCGCCAACCACCAGGATCGCCTACGCCAAATTTATCATGGGCAAAACTAAACCGGGCGACGGTACGAACGCCGAAGGTGGAGAGGGTGGTGAGAATTCATATATTTTTCGATTATTTATTTAATCTAATCTCTTATTTCGTATAATTTGGATCTCTTTTTGTCTTACCGACAGGTTTGAGCAGAGCCCGGAGAGGCTCGACCGCGTCACAGCGCTCGGCTTCGAAGGTCGTCATATCCGACACGGCGACGGTAATGGAGGGTGCGACCTCGGCACCGAGCAACGTATCCTTCGGCGACTCCATAAAGAAAGGACTGTTGAAGTCGATGAGTAGCGCCACAGCGAGTCAAGATAAGGTCGCGGGTCCCGATGGCAAATTGTCCAGCGACGGGATTGGTGCCACCCCCAATAGACCACCCTCGCCGATACCGGAGGATCCTCGCGAGGACGAGCCAAATAGATCGAAAACACCGGATCAACTTGACGAGAACGATGATCAGGTTGATGTCGATGCGGTTTCCAAAAAGGACCAGTCCGATAACGAGCGAGGCAAGGAGACGGTGAACGAGGCGAAAACGATGGAAGATGTAGGCAAGGCAGAGGACAAGGTTGAGAACGAGGGTGAGAATGCAGAGAAGGAGGATAAGGAAGAGAACGAAGGGACGGAGGAGAAGAAGAACGAGACGGAGAACAAGGGAGAGAACGAGGAGGAGGAGGGGAAGAGCAAGGAGAACAAAGGCAAACCCCTTTCCGAGCCTAAACGGGTGGATGAGGCTTCCACAAGTACCACCAAACTCAGAGGTAAATCCAAAGCCACCGGGCGGATAATGGGGGGATGGATATGAATGTTATCACCGATTTAATCGTTGGATCGCTTATGTGAAAAATAAATAATGTATCGATTGTCCCCTGACCAGCGATCGTCGACTTTTTTTTTTCCTCATTGTATCAATGTTCGCTTCCAAGTTGTTTATCCTACACAGCCACCGCTCACGATGCGCAAAAAAGATCTGCAACGTAAAACAAAAATGGGTATCAATTTGATTTACGACGTCGCGACGACACAGACGATAAATTTCCAAATTCGATAAACATCAAGACGTTACCTTCGATTCTTCCTAGCTCGTTTATCATTTACGTCCTCGATGTTTACTTTCGGCGAATCTTTCTCCTTGATTTTATTGCTTTGCTTCGATCTGTTGGCAGCTCGATCCATCTGTGAAATAGTAATGGTCAAGGCTAGCGATAATGAGGTCAATTATCGGTACGTTCATGTCATGGTTGTATCGATATACCTCGACGAGTTGACCGATTTTAAACGATTTCATGACATTTTTGGCGTCGGTCGAGTGACCGAAATCCTCGAAGGCAGATGTGCCATCTTTGCCAGCGTATTCGGCCAATAATTCGCCTCCTCCGGGATGCTGTATAATTCATCGACGTGATATGTAATTCGCAGACACTCCAAATATTTAGTTCACATCGAAAACGACATTTTTGGCATCACAATTTTTTGTTCACACACACACGTTATATTTTCATCTTAATCATTACCTCGTTCATATAATCGGTGACGTCGTAAACCACATCCTTGATCACGACCCAAGTTTTTGCGTCTCCAACACCGTTGTTCTTCGCGACATCCTCGAGGGTAAAAAGCGGCTCCGACATAATGTTACGTGGAACCGCGATACTGGAGTCGTGCGATCTCTCACGAAGCTTGATATATATCGGCTTTTTTAAATCAAGATCGAGTACCGGATGGACGAACTTGCGGGAGAGAAAGGAGGGGAAGAAGAAGGTGTCTTGATAAACATCGAATATTGAAGAGAGACTTTGTACACGCACACGCAGACATTAATAAGATAATTCCGGTGATAATGATCGGTAAATAAGCCAAAGTAATCGACCGACGATCGGTCATCCGATACGCCTCGTTTTTGTTTCTTCTTCGAAATAAGTGTAACACGTGACTTTCTATTTTCGTGGCATTTTTCTCCACGGATAAAATATACACAATTCTTTTGTCGCGGGTGTTTCAAGGCGCAGAATGAGTCTTTATCGCATCACGTAACGAGATATCGCTCGTCGATGCGATAACGGTTACTGTTTTCGAATATATTTTCGTTTAAGATCGAGGCGTAAGGTAGGAGATTGTACGAGGATGGTGATGATAATAAAATATACGTACGCGTGACATCATTCAAAAAAACTTTATTTGGCGATGAAAGCTGATATAATGAATGAAAAAAAGTAACCATTTATCAGAGATTAAAGTTGAAGGAAGAAATTGACAGCTGTACAGCGATAGGGATCGTGTAGGTGTAGATCATGTGTAATGAATTCCCGTTACTTGTTCGATCCACTCGCTAAAGGCAGAGACCCTCGTGAAGACTCCTGGAAGTTCGCTAGGACAATTACCATCGCCGTAACTGACCACCCCTATTTGGACGGTTTGACCCCCGTTATTAATCACCATAGGACCCCCACTGTCACCCTAGAACGACGAAACATGAGAAGTAATTATTTTTATTGTCATTAATTATAGCCAATATTAGCCATTAATTGTTATTATATATAATTGATATTAGTCATTAATTATTATTATTATATATAATTAATATCAGGCATTAATTATTGTTATAATATATAATTAATATTATTAATTATATATTACTAGCCACTAATTATTCTTTTATATAATTAATATTAGGCATAAATTAATATTAGTTATTAATTATTATTATATTAGCTATTAATTATTATTCATATGTAATTAATATTAGCTATTATATTATTATTCATATGTAATTAATATTAGCCATTAATTATTATTTGATAATAATAAGTACGTATAATATTTTGTACGCACCTGACAAGCGTCTTTACCCAATCCCGCTGCGGTGCATACGTTTCGCTCGTCGGCCATTTGCCACGTTTTCTGGCACTTGGAGTCCGCCATGATCGGTATCGATATATACTTCAATCTTTTGGTTCCCATGCTTTCAGGACCATCGCGACCCCATCCAACGACCATCCCATCTTTTCCAGCGAAGTTCTCCTTCGCGAAACTCGGACCGGCCAGGCGAATCGGTTGGATCGCGGCTGAAGAAAAATAGGGAAAATAAAGTAAAAAATGATAATAATCGGTAGATGCGAAGAAGATACGATACTCACAGGTAAACTTGATATCGCGCGGCGTTTTGAGGAGACCTATGTCGTTTACCGACGTTCCGTATTCGGGATGGAGAGCACCCTGGGTCGACATCATCGAAGTGCCCTGACCATTGTAAAAATCGTAGCCGATTCCGGTCTTGTCGATCTCACCGAGTACGATGAGAAATTTTTGCGGCTTCTCGTTAATGCAATGACCAGCGGTGAGAATCCAACGGACGGAAATTATCGATCCTCCACACATGAAAACTCGTCCATTACCGACTAAACGATGCACCACCGCCATCCACGGGAATTGACCGATATTCGCGTAATCTCCACCGGCCAATTGCGGGACTATCTCTGGATCCTCATCTATCCGCGTGTTTAATTATCACGTTAATCGATCGAATCATACTCGACGCGTCGACACAAAAATGAACAAAATTTCTATTCGAGTTTACCTGTCGAGGAATTACAGTTGTTGTTGACGTGATTATTATCGGCGAGGCCACCAAAGTATCCAACATCGTCGATCGGTCGATCGTTCAAAGTCGGAAGAACAGCTTCGGGTGGTTTTAGAACGGCAGATGGAAAGAACGAAGAGACACGAGCGTCGCTTTGGCTTAACGCCATCAGGACGATCAGGATCGCTCGTACACACGTTTCGTCGCGGAAATTCATGACTGAATGATGGTCGGTACGTTGGTAAATTTTCTATTTATTTTCGAGAGATGGAGAAGTGGGGATGTTTGACGCTGGTCGGGGTTGTCTCAGGGAAAAAGGTGAGGGAAGGAGGAGAAAGGGGCGAAGGAATTTTCCGATATTCGTTGAAAGGAAGCCCACGGGCTTAGGACAACCCTTATAAAACTGAACGGCAGACCCGTTTTTCTCGACGAGGTATATAACCGAGCTAAAGTTCATCCATCGCGTTTGCGACCTTACAAATTATTTTCCTAATTTTGCAGGCCTCTTCGAGGGTATAAAGTTACCGAGAACCATTTTACGAGTCTTGATGGCTTCTTGCATTTCCAGGAATAATTTTAATGATGCACGGCAAAAGTACATTCTCGATCATAGCCAGATATTTTTCCTCGAACGGTAATAATACCAGGGAGCTAGTAATACAAATTTTACATGTAAATTTGTATTTTCTACTCGATAAACATATTCGCTGTTTTCCTGTTTTTATTAATTATAAATTCCGAATTAATTGGGTAGAGCCATCGACCTACGAGTGCGGAGTAAATTTTCCAAAAATTTCGACAAATTGTAACGAAACTTATTAAAATTAGGGAAAAATTAGGGAAAGAAAACAAAATTTAGTTTTTATTTGGGATTATACGCCTCGCGAATATCCAAGGGTCGATTTTACCTGGAAGCACCGAGTCGTGATTTACTACAGGATTATCGGTGGTGGAAGAGCGTACAAGAAACACACGGAAAATCGATCGTTATTTTTCAACCGTATTATATATATTTTTTTTTATTTTCTTGTCGTATCGTGTTTTTTTTTTCATCTTTTTTTTCTTCCCTGTCGAGTCCATCGTACATCGTTATAAACATTTACGTATTGCGACGTGTCGTGATAACAATGCGTGGGTACTTGTACAAAGTCAATTTAACAGTATCACAACAACAACATGTCGTGCTCGTTTCATTTTTATCATTCGCCTTTTTTTGTTTTTTTTTTTTTTTTTTTTTTTTTTTAATGTTTGTTTATTTCTCTTCAGGGAACGTGACGCGGATCCGTGGAATTGTCTCTTTAAGTCGTCTTCGCATTTTAATAAACAGTCGAGTTTTCCTCGATATTATGATTGTCGAGTCGTCGGGAAAATGTTTTCAGCCCCCACCCCATTCCTCTCTCCTACCTTGCCTCTTCGTCTCCATCCCCTCCCATTATCAGGCCGATCGTACTTCGGTTTTTCCAATTGCCATACTCGAGCGTCGCACCGTTGCATTCAAACTTGCACGCACACTCATCCATGCACGAGACCGCTTTTCCTCGAACGATCGATCGAACGAGAAGAATACTAGATAGCATGCTATATTTGATTATAATATGATATATATATACATATACATATATATATGTATATGTATACGTGTATATATATATATATATATATATTTCTTATTTATTTACAACTGTCTGTAATAATCCGCGTTTTAATTGGCATTCGTGATTTTCTTATTTATTTTCGATATCTATAATAATTAAAAAAAACCGGTATGGTTTCTCTGTCGGCTCTAATTGTTTTTTTTTTTTTTTTTTTGGAAAACGTGATCGGGGCTCGTTTTTCCTTTCTCGTATATGCCGAGGGGGGTGGGTGAGGATGATTATTTCCCCAACGACTCGTCATTCTCCGCCCCTTCTTTCTTTTTCTTTTTCGTTTTTTTTTACGCTTTTGTTTTCTTTTTTCTTTCTTTTTCTTCCGTTTGTTATTCTTCGAATATAATTCTAGAGTAGAAAAAATGAATGAACGAGGAACAAGGCTTCGAGCGCTCTACGAACGTCGTTAACGATATTAAAATTTACAAAAAAATGATAGGTTTGGTATGAGAGAGATCGACAGAGAAAGATAGAGAGAAAGAGTGAGAGAGACGGAGGAAGAGAAGAGGCGATGCTCGAGGGTACAGGGGGATCGTGAGGATGAGGTCCGGTGACGGGGAGCGCATTATCAAAGGATATTTGTTATAAACGACGAATGCGCTCGAATCATTCTTGCCAGAATTTGTGTCGCGCGATTCGATCGTTCCTCCTCGTGCGTTATATCTTCGGGCTCACCTGGTAAGTCGATAGATTTTCTAACATTCGCTCAAATCTCTCGGTCGTTGACCAACTTTTTTCATATCCTTGTGATTTATTTTGCTTAATTAAAAATTTTTATTATAGTTTGTTTTTCTTTTTTTGTATTTTTTTTTTTTTGCTTTTTCTTTTTTATTTCGTGTCGCTCTTGTTACTTGTCTGCGTGTGCACGCGCGTGGCGCGCCGTGTATATCCGTGTGTCCGTGTCAAATTTATCTTCTTTATATTATTTAAGTCGTAATATTGAAAAAACGTTTTCTTTTTTTTCTGTTTTTTTTTTGTCTTTTTTTTTTGTATACATCTATTAAATGTTTCAACAATGCCGGCTTGGCCGAGCAAATCTCGCCGTTTTATATATTCTCTCTCGCTCTTACCTGTATATCAATAATATCTCGATTATCTCGTATTCTTTCTCAAGTACGATCGTCTTGGGAATAGAATGTATACGTTTCTTTTTTTTTCCTTTCCTTCTTTTTTTCATGCGTTCTTTCTGTCCTTCGCCTTTTTTGTTCTCCTTATTCCAATAAAACACTCTTTGTTGCGTTGCATCGTATAAATAGCGCTGATACGGGTACAATCCGAATCCTGTTTTGGGGCTAATTATAGATGGCGAGACATCGATCGCCGATGACGGATTTGCCAGAATTCGTGCGACGCATGACACTTTTAATCCGGTATCGCGATATCCATCGGATCGCTTAAATACATTACGCTTATTCGCTCAATCTTATCGATGATAAAACACGAGCTGGGCAAGATGACTCGCCCGTCATACTTCCGTTCACTCACGTCAAACGCGCCCCGTACACCACTATCCTCGACTAATAATATACGCAGGTATCCATATATATACCTATTATTATAAACTATTAACACACGTAACCGTCGATTCGTCTATTATTCCTTTTATCGCATTGTCTACCTACCCGCGGGGGACTTGTACTTATCGGCTAAATAGTTCATCACACATTATCAGTGTTCAACAGAGATTGTACGACAAAGTTGGCATTCGTTTAATCATTACCGGCTTTTTATTTGTTTATTTTTATTTACTTTTTCTGCTTTTTTTTTTTGGTTGTTTTTAATTCATTCATTAAATTATTTAATTTTGTTTAACTTATTTATCGTTACTAGACACCGATTCGACCTGCTCGCGGCCATTTCTTTTAAAATCCTTTTCTTATTGCTATACATGTTAATGATCAACATCGAGACTCGTATCAACGTCATACTCTATACGATAGATCGATCGATATAATATATAGATCCGTCGATAAAATATAATCGTAGTACGAAACGTGTGATTCTCATAGTTCGTTGACAAGTTTCTTCGTACATATTTACCATAGACGTTATTTTATATCGCGCTCTTATCAATGACAATTTCATGTCCTTTCGTGTGCGACCTCTCTCTCTCTCTCTCTCTCTCTCTCTCTTTATCCTCTTCACGAAGATCTCGATCGATTCGTCGTTCGCTTCGATCGTCAGAGAGGTCGCTATCCGAGAGGACACTAAACTTCCGAGACGCTGTGTTTTTTTGTTTTCTTTCTTTTTCTTTAGCATATATCGTTAATATAATTGACGCTTGTGACGCACTATCCGGCGTATTCTCCTGGCCATGCACATGATAATCATACGATAATACGATATTAGAGTATATGTCACATTAATAATAGTCATTCAACGGTTCTTTCTTCGACTTGACACAATTGTCACGAAGAACGTTCGGCGATCGTCTCGGCCTGTTTTATTTCTCGGCGTAGCGGTCTTAATTCGCCGGGAACGTTATAGATATTCGACGATGTCGCACTTGATCGATATATTTGGACAGCTGGCTATATTCGCCCCGTAGCCGCCTCTCGTGTTGCTCTTGTGTCTCTCGGTAAGGAGTTTCTGAAATATCGGTAGTATCTCCAAGTCCAATAGTTCACCGTCGGACACTGCGCTGTACATTTTCGAGATATTTGCCGTTGAGCCGCCACTGCCTCCTCCTCCAATTCCTCCTCCTC
Source organism: Netelia fuscicornis (assembly GCA_946811545.1). Classification (NCBI taxonomy): domain Eukaryota; kingdom Metazoa; phylum Arthropoda; class Insecta; order Hymenoptera; family Ichneumonidae; genus Netelia; species Netelia fuscicornis. Next base: position 1,765,483 of record OX328013.1, read on the forward strand.
CTCCTCCTCCTCCTCCTCCTACTCCACCTCGTCCAAGCCCTTCGACGATCCCTCCACCGCTAGCACTATTACCTGGCTTTCCCGCACTGCCGGGATCATCGCCACCACTACCAGCCACAATATTACCCCTGTGACCCGAGATACCACCCCCTCGAGGATTACCGCTCGCGAATTTACTGTTGTGTATCGTCGCGACGTTCGGGCTGCTCTGTACGTACTCGAGACGTGCCTGCTGTCGTAACTTCGACTCGGTGTGTCTACACTCTCGAATTTTTCGTACCTGATGCGCCCTGTGACGACATTCGCCCGATGAGATCGTACCTTGATGTCCCGAGGAGCGTTTCTCGGATTTTTCTCGCGAACGTTCCGACACCGAGCGTTGAATTATCGTCCCTACCGAATCCTCGTATTTTTCTGAAAAAATGTTCGTCGTTTCGTCTCGTTAATACGAAAAATTGATCGACTTACGTAGAACGAGGAAGTGAGAAGAAACTAGAGGCAACAAAATTGTTCGTACCGGTATCGGAATAACTGGCGTTAACCATGGCAGCGACGCTCGGTGTACTGGCGTTTTTACCGCTCTCGTAATGGCTACGATGTTTACGTGGTGTCTCAGCCGTGGTAGAACCATTCAGCATGGTATGATGGGCATGGGCACGACCACCTCCGTGTTTCTCGCACCTGTAACCCGTGCCGGAAGCAAAAGCCGGTCTTCTGTGTCCGCACTCGCCTATCACGTAAGCCCTCTCGAATCCTGCTCGCTCGTCCTCGATCGTCTCGCCTGCTCTCGATACATTTTCCGTCGATATATAACTTATCGTATTCGTCGCGGGTACGCTCGTTCTTCGTTTCTCGAAGAGCTCGTGGTGCGAGTGAGTCAAGCCGTTGTTCTTCACCGAAGATCGGCGTTTCGAAGAAATCTGATGATTGTGCTGGTGTCCCGCGGTCGAACCTGTCGGAATAAAGATAACGATGATAGCTACGTTGACGAGCAATAATAGTAGCAATAATACGCGAACGAGAGGTGGAAAACAATGGCCGACCCGTGTGCCGATGTTTCGGAACAAATTGCAGAGGCGGCGGAAGTATGGCCTGCTCGAGGTAGCTCTGTTCCTCGAGTTGACCGAAGGAAACGTTCTTTACAGGGGGAGGTGGAGTTGGCAATCGAGCTCGACGATTGCCAGCCGGGGACGTTTCGCTACCATCGGGAGGATGCCCTCTCTGCTGATGACCGGTCTTGGTATCGCGCGGAATCTCCGTTTCCTCGAGAACCACCGATTCTTCCGATTCCTCGACCGTTTCCGGTACAAACTCGACGTTCGTTTTACCACCGTCCGATCTTCGATCGGGACTCTGCTCGAGGAGTGGCTCGCTCTCGCGTCCCGCCTCGCTCGATCGCGATTTTCTTCTATCGCGAATCACATTGCCAACCGACGTAGGTGAACTCCCGTTCACCGATCCGATCGACGGTGCTCCTCCTCCTCCTCCTCCTCCTCCTTCCGGTACCAGAGGAGCGCGTTCGCTGTCGATCGCTATCGCTGGTATTTTGCCGAAGGAGCTCTTTCTCCTGAAACACGATCGATACATCGATTTATGGTTGTCGAGGACGAGCCATTGCGTTCGTCTTTCGGGTTCTACCCACTTGGCAGCTTGATCGGCGCTCGTCACTCCGACATTGACGTATTCGCCCTCGTGCTGCGAGGCCGTTATTGAATTCAGGCTGCACATCGACATTGATACGTCCGTCGTTTCCGTGGTCATCGACGGACCTGCAACATCACGATCTTATCGTCATCAAAGCACGTCGATCCAATTACGTCGATCGAATTGCAAACTACTGATTGATCAAAAATCGATCGTCAAATAAAATGAGATTTATAAACAGGGACGAGCCAATGTCCTTGATAAATGAAAAATTATACTTAAAAAAATGTTTTTTTTTTTTTTAATTCTATCTTTCGCCCACCCTCGAGTCAATCATTAACTTTTCATGCCTCTCGTATCAATTATCTATGCGACTGCTTTGGTAATCGCGCGACTACATATATATATATTTGTCTATATCAGCGACTAGCGATGCGGCGATATTAATATTATAGAAAAAAATTGGCAGCTCTACTGCGAACTCGATTAAACTGTTCATAGAGCAAAGTCAATGCTATCATCGACATGCATCAGTCTCTTAAACGTTCTCTTGTATCACTGACCTTTGTGATTTTGTGTACCGTGCCGCTGGATAGTGGGCTCTAACACACAGAGTGTGAATGAGAGAGAGCGAGAACGAGAACGCGCGAGAGAAAGAGCGAGAAAAACTGGGTGGACTTTAATTTTCATCTCACGAAATTACGTGAGATCGAAATATCTTTATGCAAGAAAAAAAACGAGAAAAAAAAAGAATTTTTTTTAATCGATCCAATTCGTTGTCGAATCTGAGATAAACGCGGAGACAATAATTGCGACACCTTACCTTCTCTCTTGACGAGTGTCTCGGTGCCAGGTACGGTCAGCCGGTGCATGGCTTCTTGGGTATCGGTCAACGTCCCGTCGTCGAGTCGCCTCAGGAACATCTAAAATGAAAGAGAGACGAATAAAAAAAAACGAACGGATTTACCGGTATTAACGCGATAATAGAAACAAAGACAAACTCACTTGAAGCTCCGAGTCTCGTTCCAGCAGTTGCTTACGAAATTTCTGATTGGCCGTCGTCGCTTCTTTGAGACGTTCCTCGAGTTCGCTGACCGTGGAGTCTCTTCGGGTTTTCGACATCGGCCTCAACGTCGCGCGGGTTCTCTTGTCTATAGCGCCCTGAGGATTTCTTCGTAACTCGATAAGCTGCGAGGCGAATGATAAGACGCGTGAGGAAATTCTCGTGTTGAATAAACGAGGAGAGATTTATTATTTGCGATAGTAGATAGAGGTACCTTTGGCACGAAGACGAGGCACAAGGTGGCTGTGCTGCAAAAAATTATGAAAATTGACAGCATAATGAACATGGTGTCCTGCTTGTCGGCGAGTACGAAGCTAATGGCCGCTCCCATGACACACATTATGACGACGTTGTAGACACTCATCCCTACGTATTTGCTGTCGTTCAACGCTGGTATACTGACGTGTCTCGTTTCCCACGCGAGGAAAGCACCGAAAATCTATCGACGATCGTATTTGTGTTTATTAATTTTCATCCCAGCTGTAGCTGGTCGACCCTTCGTTAGGTCACGTACTTACCATCAAGAGACCCTTGTAAGCGTATATGCATCCCAGATAAACGGTCATTCTATTGCTTTGGCAGTACTCGTTTTCCGGTATCATCATTATATCGTCGCTCGAGGGATGAGGCTATTCGACAATCACCCAAACATTAGCATTCGATTATCCAGGGAAAGTTTATGAATTCGATTAAACTCACGTAGGGTTCCATCTGTTTGGTCTCGCGATAAAACGGATCCGCCACTTGCCAGGTCGTCATGATTCCTAGATCGATAAATAGCAATACTCCGACTACCATGAAGAGCTGATAGTCCTTGATAACCTGGATCGAAACAAAATATCGTAAACATTCTCGCGATAAGCTAATTGGCGCAATCTTCTCTATCTCGATAGACTCACTTTTTTATTTAATTTAACATCGGTGAATATCGAGTGGACTCGCCACGTTTTTGAGAACATGGCGCCGAACGCTAGTGAAAAACCGGCCATCAATAACCACGCCCGTGCTGTGCAGATGTAGGGAAAGGCTGTTACGCTCGACAATTGCGAGTCTAGACCGAGTACGATGACGCTACTGTAGGTCAGCACGCAACCGATGATAATGAGGTTGTTCAGGTGGGGCGATGACATTTTTATATACCTAGGGAAAATTCATTTTTCATTCGTTTTTTAAAGTTTCATCATTTTTTTTTTTTTTTTTGGGGATTCGTCATTTGGAGGAATAAGGCAAGTAGCGAGTCGATGTTGATAAATCGATTACCTCTGATTTCTGTATCTGATGTTAATAGCGAGAAAAACGGTCGCAATGAAGATACCGGCACTCGCGGCCGACACGAGAATCGAGTAAATGGTGATGTTTACCGTCGAGTGTTCAATCACATGAACGGTTCGGTCCTTGGGGGGTGATCGGCCATGCCAGACCAGCGGCTGACCTCTGCTCAGGTCCAGCGTACCCGTGACACCGTCGTACTCGCCCACTTTGACCTCGCTCCCGTCTGAAATCGATTACCACCCGGCGTACCACACCACCGGCTTTACAACCCCCTATACACGCAACGACATCGACATTCTCCCGCGCGAGATTCTCCGCAAACACACGCGCGAGCCTAAATTATTTAATTTCATTCTCGTACGTTAGAAACTCACTTTGAAATTGTTTTAAGAGGATGTAGGCCTTTCTCTCGTTGTCGTAGAAACGTACAGGGCCCTGTTGACGCGTGAGAAAGTACAAATTTTCATGTATTTATCGTTACGAAAGAATCGTAGAAAATAAATCGGTACTATATTTATTCCACTTGTGTCTACTCACTGTAACTCCTTCGAAGCTCGTGTTTCTCAAAGCCTCGAGAAAGAGCTTTTCCCAAAGTGGATCTCTGTATTTGAAATCGGCGACAGTTTGATTTCTTCTAAAGTGACGTATCCTTCTCGCGACGTGCTGTATCGCGAGAGCTACCGCCCATATACCATCGTAAGTGTATCCGTGAAACCTCGAGTATTCGTTCCCTCTCATACCGTCGTACTCGGCTTGATACTCGTCCGGCGTCTGTCGAAGAACGACAACAACAACAACAGCATTTTCTTACACTTATATTCTTTCTCCCTTTGCTTTTGACTATTTTTCCGCACGAGAACTTCGAGCTTTGACTCGAGCCAATTCTCACATCCGCCTCTCTTCAACTCTCTCTATATAATTCCCAAATGAGAATATCTTTTCATTCTTGGATAAATACAAAAAAGTAAAAGAAAACAACAAAAAGACCGGAGAAAAGAAAAAGGTAGATATATAATCGTGGAGAAAACGTGGGGAGGTTCAAGAGGGTTGGTCGAACAATACTCGGTCCAATTCAACTTTTTGAGAGCCGGCACGAGGAGTCGTCCGGCAATACACCTCTCTCTCTCTCTCTCTTTCTCCCTCTCGGGGTTCGTTGGAAAAAAGAAAGTTTCATCGAGGTTCCTCGAGGGGAATGTCTAAAAGTCGAATGGCGAAAGGATGTCGAAGGAGGTATCCGATTCGGGAGTGGTTCGACCGACCCTCGACAGCGCGTTTCCTCGGCATGGAACTCCAACGTTTTTTATTCGTTGCCCAGGGCTTGTTCTATATTTATATTATTAGTGGCGAGGCTATCGAATTACTCGCGGGGTTGCTATGTATCGCGATATAGCAGGTAAAGAGAGAAAGAGGGAAAAAAAAATGTTTTATCGCACCCGGTCGAGGTTGAAGTTGCGACGATGATGACGATGATAATAGTGATAATAAAAATGGTATACCGAGGGACACAGCATTGCCATACATGCATTAAAGAGTTGGCAAACACGCGCCGTGGGAGTGTCCCGAACTATATACGTATATATATGTATATATATACGCGTGGCTTTGATACGAGCACGCACCGCGACTCTCGGCATGTATATCTCACGATCTCGCAACTCGCTATGTACCAACCCTACAACCCCTTCGTGTCGCGTTATATACGCATTTAACATACATAAAACACATTGGCTGCTTTGGACAACTCGAACACCGGCACGGACGAAAAACAACAAAAAAGGGGGTAAAAAACACAGACACAGCACCGAGGTCGTACCGGCTCGGAGTCAGCGACGGTGCTAATAATCGTTCCAAGAGCGGGATATACGCGCTAAAAGAGAGAACTGGTCGGACTGCAAACATTGTCGCACACACAGACAAACACACGGACATACTTTTATCAGAGGTTTACTCACAATTCCGGAAACGGTGATCTGCTGCTCGGTCGAGAGAGGAAGTAGGTCAGTCAAGATGGCGGCGTGAAGAGCCTTCGTGAGCTCGGAGGGGGCGCAACCACCCCCCGGTCGCAGCCACCACTCTTCCGTGTAAGTGCCCATTATCACCCATTGGTACTTTCTTCCGAACATACCGAATCTGCGAGATCGGTATCATCGCGACGATTCCACGGGAAATGCAGAGAGACCGGAAGAAGAACAACGGGGTAGGAACAATCGTTAAGGAACATAGTTTCGTGTCGAATATCTCGTTATATAAACATCGAGTCGATCGTTTAGTTACTTGTAGGCCTCGCAAAATATCCTTCTGGCCCAGGCCTCGTTGAAATTTCCTAGAATTATCCTAACGTCCTTCTCTTTGAGCTTCTCGAGGGCCGAGGTGACTTCCGTCGCGAAGCTCTGCGTCTCGACGACCTCCATCTTGTTGTCATCGAGATCGGCGACCAGTCTGTTGTGTGCCTGTTCAACGAGCAATGCACTTACGATTATTACCTCGATAAATCGACTTTTAATGATCGACGCGCCCTCGTTTCTCTTATTTTTTTTTTTTAAATAATTATTCCACGCGATACGAGCGATACGAGAAAATGGTAGATCGTGTATGCACTCCTCGCGTACCAACTATATTATTGTTATCGTCAGACATCCCCAGCGATGGAACACGCCAATTCCTAATTTGTCCCAACAACGCGTACGTTTTAATTAAATTTCCTTCGCGTTGCTCTCGAGGAGCGTCGGCGTCAAAAGAGCTTCCGGAAGTGCGACGAGAAACGCTCGCCGGGCTTCTTCCATTAATGGAGCATATAATGTATTCCATCAAGAACGTCGGTTGACTCTACGTCTCTTGTATATACCTATACCATATGCATAGGTCCTACATAGATATACATATGTGCAAGTTTATATATATATATATATATATAAAAGATGGGTCGGCGCACTCGAGGGCCAACTCCTCCTCTTCAAAGTCCTTCCTCGGCGGGCGTTCTCCATGCATATGTACCTACTATCGGTAGCGTATGGCCCCTCTCTCTCCCATCCAACGCTCTATAGCACACTCGATACTTGCACTCGTCCTTTAATACGAAAGGACACGGATGAACGCAACTACCTCCTCGTAATCTCGCCTTCTTCCTCACTATCGCCACGCGCATCGATTCTCGAATTAATAACCTTCCGGATAGAAAACAAAACTAGCGACTATTTTCCCTCGATCATCGAACGTGAAACTAGAAAATATTGGATCGAGAAAGTTTGAATTCGTTTCAACGTGCATGACGTCGATGGATATGACGCGGTGGCATCGCGATCGACCTCTCGCGTATCAATAACTCCGCGCCGTTTGACAAAATTTTGTTTTCTCAATGCGCCCTCGAGGGACAACGCTTCCTGTTCAAAGTCCTTCCTCGCTGGACGTTCTCCATGCATATGTACTATCGCTAGCGTATGGTCCCTCTCTCTCCCATCCAACGCTCTATAGCACACACGATACTTGCACTCGTCCTTTAACACGAAAGGACACGAATGAACGCAACTACCTCCTCGTAATCTTGCCTTCTTCCTCACCATTACCACGCGTATCGATTCTCGAATTAATAACCTCCCGGATAGAAAACAAAACGGAACAAAAAAGAATATTTTCCCTCGATCGTCGAACGTGAAAATAGAAAATATCGGATTGAGCAAGTTTGAATTCGTTTTGATTTCACCGTGCATGACTCGGGGGTCGAAAAAAAAGCTCTCGTCGATGGATATGACGCGGTGCCATCACGATCGGCCCCTCCCGTATCAATAACTGCGCGCCGTTTGACAACATTTTTCTTTTTTCTCATTGTACATCGCGTATATCTATACGCTAAATAATCGCGTGCACCGGTGTGTCAATCGATATCGCGTGCACTCGGCCCACTCTCGATTCCAACTAATAATATATACGGGCGCGAGATTTCGTGTCTCGACCGAAGAAATCGAAAACTTACGGGTGTGAATTTTCCGTCTGCGGTTTAGATAATAACCCGTGCGTTATAAGCGTAACACGTAATTCCACCTGGAATTATAATTTTTCCTTATCTCGTACCGTGAAACGCGATCCTTGCACGTATCCAATGTCAAATATATATTCAAAGGTATAATACCGAATCGTTATCCAATAAACGTGAATTCACAAAGTCATCCCGATTTCTCGGTTACCGTACCAACGTCTCTTCCTCTCGCTATTTGCCTTCTGGTTACACAGGTAGGTTGCCCGATTCCCATTGGACAAAGGAGACATTATGCAAGCGTCGATAATTTAATGAATCGTAAAATTCATCGATTGGTTCGATTCAAACTCGTACGTTGCCACACTCGGTTATAAATGTAGGTATATATGTGTCGCCATACGTTTACGGGTATGTAACGAATGTAAACGAGGACAGGGGTATCGCGACGCGTTGCTTTCCGCGAGTCGAGGCGCGAGAGCGTGAAAGGATACGCGTGAGTGAGAGTGACGAGGGGGGGGGGGGGAGGGGGGGGCTCGTCCAAGCGGAATAATGTATGTATGAGCCGTCGAAGATGTAATCGGGTTTAATTAAAGTCTGTGACCTAGAAACGGTTATATTAATCCGGAGCTTTTGGTCGGTTTCGTTGGCTGCAGTCGGCGGTTGATGATGGTGGCTGCGCACGAAGGGCGAGGTGAGAGGTGGGCGAGCCGGGAGGCATCGCGGCGGGATAGGTGTAGGCTACTCCGCGCAATCGATGTAGCGAGCAAAGAGAGTGGAACCCAGGGAAGGAAAACGTAGGCGTGATATTTGCCTCGTACACATCGACGACCGGAAAAGTCGGATCGCGGACCGGGGCCCGAGCCATTTACGAAAGGACGCTCGCGAATCGACCCTTATTCTCGCGACTAAAGCCTCGACGAGCTTCCCTTCTCGCTCTTCTATAACGGTAACGAGCGTGAAGAAGAAAAAAAAAAGGAAGCGTGGGACGTGTACGAAGCGTTCTTGAAATTTACGGGACGATACCCGCGGGGTGTCCCACCGCCAGGTTTTATCATTAATATTTATACCGTTTCGAGGTAACGCGCCGAGTAAGACTTTTTTTCCCGAACGACGCTCAACTTTCCGAGAATAAAATTTCTTTAAGCTATCTTACCATTCTCGAGAACGCTTCGAAGTGACGCGATGGCGGTACGAGGGGATGCAAATGGCTCGTAAAAATTATTCGAGACGACAAAGTTTATTTGTACCCCCGATTTGATTTCACCGAAAGAAAAAGAATAAACGAGATCGGCAACGAGAGAGATCGTTTTCTTTCGACGATTCGTAGCGAATTCGACCCTGAAAAGCTCCATTTCCCCTTGTAACGACAAAAGGGACGAACGAATTTCAATATTTGAAGAGTATTTTATTACCGGTCGTAAAGTCAGAACGAATTCGTCGAATTGTTTTTTTTTTACTTCATCGTCTTTTTGTTTTTTATACTTCCTTAGAATCCGTCCGGCTCAGCCCGTCTGGGCATCCGCGAGAGCGCGGAAGTTTTCCTCGGTATGCATACGGGCGGGTATATGCGGAGATTAAATTCGTGATGTTTAGCGAGTGCTCGAGGCTTGCAAACTAAATCGCGTACAGTCGCAAATTCTATCTCGGTTCTCTGCATAGATTTTCGCCGCGGGTGCAAACGCATCAGTGTATATACACATGGCGAGTACCTTCCGCGTATATATACGAGGCACGAGTGCAGCCTCCGGTATAACTCTGCGTATATGAAAGACCGTGATACTGGGGAGAGTAAGCGAGCTTTCTGCTGGTGTGCGGAATGTTGGGAAATATAATATCCGTGCTTGTGAACGTGCTCGGCTTTTCCCAGGCAGTGAGTGAGGGGGCGAAAAGGGAGAAAGAGCGAGGGGGAGGAGAAGGGAGCAACCGAGCACGAGTCGAGCAGAGTAACTTTCATCCCCCATTCCCCCTGCCCACTGTGTACCATAGACCGGTAGCGAGAGAGAGAGAGAGAGAGAAAGAGAGATTAATCATTAGATCCCTCCCAGGCCAGGCCTGCACGTTCCTACACAGAATCATCCCTGTAGAGAGCGAGAGAGAATGGCCAGATCGTAGTAACGTTCCATATAGCAAGTTCGGCTGGTAGGAGCAGGACATTGCACAGGTTCGAGCAACTACGCAGCCGAGTTCTCTTTGTGGCTCTGATCTATAAGCTGAACCCCGTACGTTACCAACGTCGTTGATCTCTCGCACTCTCGCAACTGGCTAAGAGCTTATCGATGAATCCTGATGACTTTTGTTAATATGCCCTGGTTAAATATAAAATTAAATTCAACTAGAGCCGAAGTAGAAAATTGTTAAATTTTACTACAATTCCATTGCACACGATGGCGACTTGCGATTCCCAAAGGATAGAGTTATGTCGAGGTGGTTCACAAATTGTTAATAATGGACGTGGCTTCTCTCCATCTCCGTTTCTATTTCGTTCTCATCGCTGTTTAATTTACGTACACGTGGCTAATACGAGTCGAGCTTCGTAGCCGAGTTCCCTTTGTGGCTTTGATCTATAAGCTCAACCCCGTACGCTACCTACATCGTTGATCTCTCGCCCTCGCATCTGGCTAACAGCTTTTCGATGAATCCTGATGAGTTTTGTTAACATTCCCGTGGTAATTTCTAAAATAAAAATAAAATAGAACCGAGGATAATGATTGTTTAATTTGACTACAATTGCATTGAACGCGATGGCAACTTGCGATTGCCAAGGGTTAGAGTTATGTCGGAGTGGTTCACAAATTACTAATAAGGCTGGTTCTCTCTCTTCCTCCGTTTCTATCTCGTTCTCATCGTTGTTTAATTTACGTACGCATGGTTAATACGAGTTGAGAGGACAAATTTGTAATGGTCCGTAAATGATAGATGTACCGGTGACTCGTATCAACGCGCAAACTCTAGAACTTGTTCGGTCGTGTACTTACAAGAGCGTATCTGGGCTCGTTCTGGTACATGGTACCGACCCTCGTCCAGTTGAAATGAGTCAGCAGAGCGACCCTCGGAGCGTTAAAGGCGTTCTCCGACGGCACCACTCTGAAGAAATTTGGGGAACTTTCGCTCGTGAACATTGGATGCGTGTCCGCATAACTCAGCTGTGAAACACACAAATTAAATAGCGAGTAATTAAATAATCGATTATATATTTACGTATACATTGGCGGTAATGCCGAGACCCGTTTTAACCCACAATTCGAACGCGTTATTTTCTCATTTAGCCAGAATCTCGTTAAAACGATTCACGACAGGGTGAACGTTAAAAAAAATGAGATGGAATATTGTTCTCGGGAATGAAACAACACCGGACGAACTAACGATCATTTTGAATTTGCGATGCGCTCATCGCTCATTCGGATATACACGAATGGGGAAGAGGATCAAGGAAGTTCTCCAAGGTATGCGCCAAAAAGGGAGCAACTTGAGGCAAGCGCTGATACCCGTCCATAATTATGTGGTTGCCGCGAGAGTGCCGAGGCGAGTAATTGTTCTTTCCTAACGAGCTACTACCCCTCGGCGCTGTTTGCCAACCCCTCAAACCCCTTCTTCTGTACAAGCGACGTGCATTTTCCGAACAATACGAAACACGTTACCCGGCCGTAGTTGCACAATACTATAGACCCGCGTTACGAAAAATATTAACGACCGTTCGTATTTCCCGGAAGATAGCCATTAAAATCATTAGTACGAGTGCCGTTTCACGAGATACGAGTCGAGTTTACAAATTTGTCGTATTATGTACGCGCTTGGTTCGTTATATTAGCTCGTCAAGCGCTCGTTTGATCATCGCTCCAAGTATTATTGTCGGTAATATTTCAAAGTAAAATTGTACGAGAAAATACATTGGCAATGTACACCCTTCGCTATCCTAATATTGGTACGCGTTACATTATAATTTAGTACACTTTGCGGTATATAATGCAACTCGTGGCGCGATATATAGGACTCGAGCGAGAAACTTGTTTGAAGAATTGATGAGACTGCAGGTAGGGAGCGAGGGAACGAACCAACGATCCTCCTTGGAAACTGCGAGTATCGATCAAAGTCGACTTGACATACGAACCTTGTACATACTGCATTAGACACACATACACGTGCATTATTATATGCATACATGTCATATATATATATATATATCGATGTTTTTCAAGAGCGCGATATGATTGTCCATGATCAACGGTACTCGAGTCTTTAGTGTCCTCCAGTATTATTATGCCCTCGACAAGTAGCCTCGACGTATCTAACAAACTCGAGGGAATGTAGCTACTTGCATTAAGGTGCAAAATATATGACTATACCTACCCTTGTACCTTCGTACAGGTACATATATACAGTTATATCTAGTACCAACATCGAAAATCAACTCATCCATATATCTTCGAGACAACGATTTATCAGCCAATTATTATTCCGGTACAAGGGTAGAATATGTTATTGGTATTTGTGATAAAACTGACCTGAGTAAGGCGCCAGTGTTTGGACGCTTTGGCTATGGGGTCGGTGACCTGTGTGCAGGCAGCCCCGAAGAGCATCACTTTGTGCGGTCCGCTGTGCATCATGTCGAAGAATGCCTTGACTCCGACTGCCGCATTGCACTGAAAGCACACCAAGAAAACCAACTCGAATTATTCATATTGTATTCCTGTATCGCGAATCGAGTGCCCTCGGGATCCATCGAGAAACTCCGACCGAGTCGTACTTCTTTATACATACACGTACTATACTATCGTAGTATTTTTATATACTCTCTATATGCAACCTGCCACGCCAAATCAAATTCTATCGAGCTTGGAACAACGTACATGCAAATTTCGAAAATATATGCAAAGGTATTGATGAACTATGGAAAGCGTTGCAATGCCATTGGTCAACTAGATATATGACATGCTGATGACGTGTGATAACGGCTTGTCCTATATATAACTCGATCCATTTCAACTCTCGTCCCATGTGTAAGCGTCAATATCTGCCTATATACATATTATTGTATACGCAGGGTGTGCGAACGTATGCCGACCTACGGGCACAGAGCGATACGTATAGGCTTGTTTGTTGTTTTCGTACGATATCGCAATTGCTGAGATCCATATCGAACTGATATGATAATCACATTCTGCCACGATGATCCTGACGATTGGACGAACCCACGTTAGGACGATGGAGGAGGGAACAATGGGATCCCAGGCGTATAATGCAGCGTAGCTATATCTTCGTGCTTGGCTACATTCGGTGTATATACTTTATACTGTCGAAATTGTAGCAAACTTGTGTATACGATATTATTGTTGCTCTTAACAGTTTACATAAAGTTAGAGCACGTTCGAGTCGAGGCGTATCGTTCGTTGTTTATTATTACGATCGTATTATGCGTAAGTGCGTAAAAACACCGGGCTGACCATACGCGGAGTTTTACTACTTGTACTCGCCGCAAAATTCGCATACCGCTTTTAATCGCTAATTTATGACGAAAATTTCAACGACGAGGTGTAAAGCTTGGTAATGGCAATGTTGTGTACGGAAGAAAAAAATTTTCACCGACATGTCGTTTGGATATTAAGGTCGGGTCGTCGCACGTTTTTATCGAGACACGTATCAACAGTGAAAACTGGAGAGACCGGACGTTACGTAAAAGCATTGGCACCGCTTGTTTTTTCAACCTCGAGCTTCTCTCCCTCCCTCGCCCGTATTGTTGATAAACCGTTCGCGAAAAATCGACCAATCTACGCTTTAAAAATCTTTCATCCCGGGGAAAATAAAATTGGAGCGTATCTCATACTCGCCCCTTGAACTAAATTATAGATATATGGGGGAAATAACAAATGAGCTATTCCGGAAATGCTGTATACGCAGTCAAAATTTTCACCGACGTGTCATTTGGATATTAAGGTCGGGTCGTCGCACGATTTTATCGAGACACGTATGAGAAGTGAAAACTGGAGAGAGCTCGAACAAACCGGATGTTACGTAAAAGCATAGGCAAGTTTGACTTTCGGGCGTGTACATTTTTGGTCTCTCTCTCTCTCTCTCTCTTTCTCTGTGGCGATCAAATTATAAAGCTTTTACACGAAATCGTGGCCTAGAACGGAGATTTCGTCTAGGAAGATATAGTTCAGGTCGTAGGTAGCGAACCGCGCGATCGGATAGATCTCGTCTCGAATTACTGCGGTCTCTCTTGAGGAGAGACCAAGGGTCGGGCACGAGGCTATCGCGAGCGTGCCATCGTCGACCGAAATTTCCAATTAAGGCTGCGACCGAGCAACGCGCATACGTATAATCCATACCCAACGTGCCCGAAACTCTACGACGCGTGTGTAATGAGCCAAGCCCGATAAATACCACCCCCTTCTCCCGTGACGAATCGAGCAATTTTAATACGCGAGATAACGCACGATCGAATTCTAACGTCTTCGAGCTCGAGATGAGAAAGGAGATGCGAGAATTATCTCGTAAAGATCTTTCGTACGAGCCAAACTCGGCTGTGACGATAATTAAAAAATGCTAATTTCGTGTAAAGGAAGGCCGATCGTGTGTCGCGGCTAACCGAGAGTATCTCGTATCGTTATATCGTTGTCGCGGCTGTGTTATATAGCTAGCATGTGGTCGGTAGACACCGGTCGAGTATTTTAGTATAAGGATGAAGGACGCGGGTTGGATAAGCTCGCGTTGCCAAACTGGGCTGCTGGGTCAGCGTCGACCATCGCCTCTCCTCGCTACCTCTTCGAGTACACCGAGCTAATGCAACTACGATATTTACCAGCACGCTCGCGAAAACATCCTCCCTCCGTTCTCTCGCTAAACCCGCGATTCGAATTTGTTTATCGGTTTTGTGGCTCGCTTTTTCGCCTCTCGGTACGAATTAACCTCACAAAAGGACCATTATATCGCCTCCGGCTCCCGGCACATTTCAATTTGTAGCCGCACGGGAAAATTCCTCGTACCTCCCCGAAATTACCTTTCAAACGTTCCAACCGTTTTCATTCACTCGCTATTTTATTCGTTTTTTACGAATGCGAAATTGGCATTAGGCTGTTTTTTCCGGCTTGCTTATTATTACGAGTACGCGATCGAACACGTTTTCGTGTTTCCGAACGGCGCTTCGCAGTGTTGTATAAGCGCGGAACGAAATGAGAAATGCCCGCGCTCGAATGCCCGTGCACAAACGACCAAAACACCCTTGAACGACTCTTGGTCCAGGTTAAATCGGTCGCGACGGAGTTTCGATCGTTTCTCTCTTTCTCTCTCTCTCTATATATATATATATATATCGAGGGGGAAGGCCAATGGCTGGCGTCTGTGACGGAACGTTGGCCGAATAAAGAGGAAGCAATGAATGCTTTCTCTCTCTCTCTCTCTCTCTCTCTCTCTCTCTCTTTCTCTTTCTCGTCGTATCTTGAAAGTTGTCTCGATCGATATTTCATCCCGACATTCATTATCGGAAGGGAATATCGCGGAAGTGGAAAGGTAGCGTGCTATATACGCGACGGTACCGGTAAGCTCCCGCCAGCACAACTTGATACGGAAATCTCGAATAGCGGGTAGAGCGAGAGAAAAAAAAGTCGTGAAAAAAAACGGAAGATTGAAAAGGAATAAGAGAGAAGCGAGGAGTACAGCGTCCTTTTCCACTTCTCGTCTCTTATTCTCATCACCCTCGTTTTTTCATCATTCGGTATACGATTTTTCTAACCGAAGAACTTTTTCCCGTTCATTTCCGCTATCGGTACTACCACTCGCTTTCTAACTCGCTCCGATTATACGCTATTTCGTCGATGCGTGATCTCCCTATTCTCAATATCCTGTAACGCTAGGAAGGATATTCGAGCGGAGGCGTTTAAACAATTATCGGTCCTGGAATTCGGTGCGGAAATGCAGCGAACGCGAGATTTACACTCGCTTTGCACTCGGATTTGGGTTTGGAGAGTAGAAAGAAGAGAGAGAGACAGAGAGAGAGACAGAGAGAGAGAGAGAGGGGGAGAAAGAGAGTAGCTACTCGCGCATCTGTGTACGAGTGGTTCCTACGAGGATGAACCGTGCAAGCGGCAGAGCACATTTTTGCCGTTCCATCATTCTAATTGGCTTTTTGCCCTACGTGAAAGCCCACCGGGATTTCAACATCCGTGTGTGATTTCTTTTTATATCCCACCATATGCACTATGACTCTTCGTTTCTCCATCTCTCTTGCCTTTCCTCCCGCCCTCTCTCTCTCTCTCTCTCTCTCTCTCTCTCTCTCTCTTTCTCTCTCTCTTATAACGTACCATTTCATCTCGCAGCCTCTGACCTGCTCCGTGGCTGCACTTGCAGCCTGACATGCCTTTCCTTTATATCGGTATGTATAAACGTAACTATATATATATATATATTTACATACATACACATACTTCGAATGAATAGATTTTCTACCTTGCGCGCTTTCATCCGATTCAACCTCTCAACTACTTTTGCCATTACCAATGCACACACTCTATAACTATTTCCCGTACGGCGCATGACCTACACGCCCCGTCGACTTCGATGCAACGAGGGACTTGCTTCCACTCTGGAACCGTCTGGAGATATTTACATGACTTCGTGTCGCTAGTAATTCCTCATACGTAGGTAATAAACGTAGAAAGAGAGAGAGAGAGAGAGAGAGAGAGAGGGAGGGATGAAGGAGGATGAAGAGAGGTGAGCACACACACCATCCTCCGAAAATTAATCCGAGTCTGTCAACTGGCACGCGAATTTAACATTCGCTAGAGACTCGGACGAAATTGTGAAATTGCTGCAAGAGATAAAAAAAAAAGTCAATAGACAAAAAGAAAAAAAGAGGGTAAGTTTCGAACGGAGGAATTATATATGGGTCAACCAAAGAGGTCGAGTAAAAGCCCAAAAGTTCACGAGGGATGGTTTTACGTAATAGGAAAAAAACGAGGTGGGAGGGTGAAGAGGAAGGAGAGGAAGAGAATACAAAAAGCGATGTCCACAGGCCTGGCTATAGCTGCAAAGGACGACCGGTACAAGAGCCGGTTCCTTGTTTGTCCGCGTCAAGAAGATAGACACGAACAAAGGAAGAGAAAATGTCGCCGCTAATAGCACCCTCGGATTCAGCGAACCAACGAACCGGTAGACCAGCGACTTGCTCGCGCGGCTCCTCGAGACCGCCGTGCGCCGCATCGCGAAAAGATTCCGCGACAGAGAACGAAAGGAAAAAAAAAGAGCAGAGAGCAAAAACGGAGAGAGACGAGATCGTCTAAATTGAACGAGGAAGAGAACCAGAGCTTATTTTGCCGGAAAGGACCGAGATATTGCGCCGACGGAGCAAAGCTAATTCTTAAAGAACCGTCAAGTTGTCTTGTCGAGACCAAACGCCGAAAGGAAACAAAAGGCGCGAGAATAAATATGAATCGAGCTCTCGTTTTTTTTTTTCCTTTTTTAATATCACTTTGCTCGTCCCTCCGTTTCGAACACATCGTTTATCCCCCGTTTATTGAGATTTATCATACTCGACAGTTAATAAAAGAAGAGGAAGGGAAGAGAAAAGAAAACAAACATTATTAGATCTTGTAGAAAAGTTTTCGGCTTTAACGAAAGTTATATCACAGAGAATAGCTCGTGATAGGACGTTACTACCTGATATCGTGCTATTCAACACAGTAGGCTGCATGCAACGAAAACTTGAAGGACGATAAGCCAGGCACGTGGCTTAAGAAGCTCGCGTCTTCTTCCCGAGTAACACACGAGTGTTATACATCGATATAAGCGACGCTGTAGCTTGTACACTAACGCTATGATAATACACTCTTATTTGAGAAAGTTTTTCCAGTTTAAAAGTTGACTTTTCACCCCCATCGGCTTAGTTAATTCCGCTTGTTCTTTCAACCTCGCGCCTCTCTCTCTCTCTCTCTCTCTCTCCCCCGCATTGTTGATGAACCGTTCGCGAAACATCGGCCCATCGACACTTTGAAAATCTTTCATCCCGAGGAAAATAAAGTTGGAGCGTATCTCATCTCCCCCCTTCAACTAAATTATAAATATACGACGAAAATAACAAATGGGCGATCTCGAAGAGCAGTTTTTTCTTTTGCTTCTCTTCTTTGCTATTCCATGAAAACGGGCGACATTGAGTCAGAAAGATGGATATAGAATCGAGAAGTGGAGAAATACTCGGTGCGGTGGAAATGGCTGGAAAACTTGCTGATAAAACACGTGTGCACCCCTCACGAGTTTGACACGACTCGAGAAATCGCTCTCGCACGAGCTCCACCTCGCGAATTTTACCGCATTTCTCTCTCTCTCTCTCTGTCTCGCTTACTCGTTCCCGTTCTCTCGATCGAATGGAGCGCAAACTTTTCGAGCATCGGTCGTTGAGGAAATCCGAGAGTCGCACCCACATGTTCTTGCCTACGTAGTTATATCTACACGTGTATGCACCTTCTCTCTACTTTTGTTTCAGAGACTTTCTAGATAATATATCTTACGCCATGTTGCGCGAATGCGGGCTTATATCGCGCCGTAGTGTCACCCGCCAGTCCAGGAAAACAGGCGAGAAAAATGCCTCCCGAAATATGAGTTTTTATTCTCTGTCCGACTAAACGTCGACTCGTACTACTGTTTAAACCAGCAAACGTAAACCATTCCATTATCGACGATGCGAATTCAATTTCGAACGTAGCCCGGCCTTGGTCAACGTGTGTCATTATTTATGCAACCCATAGAACGTAGAGAATACAAGTTTTCGGAAAGGTCATCTCGAGAATTTCGAGCTCTTACTGGCGAATACGCGACTGGTTCGCCATATAACCAAATATCTATCTATATCGAACTATTTTTCAAACCGAAGTACAAAAAAGCTGTTATAAATCGTAGGGTGGTGTCTCAGAGGTATGTTTCGCTCGCGAAGCTTCGTATGCGCACGAATGCCGACCTACCGTCTCTCCTATTTCGATCCGATATAAAATAAAGGGAAAAGCCGCGAAATCGCGTACACACCCGTGCTCATCCAGGCCAGCCGCCTCCGATGGAAATTTATATCGAGGTAGGAGTCGTATCTTAAAAATATAGATATAGAGGCTTAGAGTTTATAGGATGGCTGCCGGTCCAGATGTCTCGTTGGTCATACCGTTGGTCCACGTATACGCCCGCCTCGCCATCACAGCTGCAAACGTATAACCCGCCGGTGAGCCGTCGCGAGCACGAACGACTCTTCGTAGCCAAATAAATATCCTTCCTCTCCGCAATTCGTAAATCCTCTTTAATTTCTCGACTTTTTCCTCTCTCTTTTTCCCTCACCAACGCTGACTCGCGGAGAGCCTAAAGGATTATGAGAAAAAAGATGAAGGCTTTTTTTGTTCGTCCTCTTATACGTACAACGTATATTCCTCCTACAGATTTTCGGTATTATTATTCTCTTATAAAAAGGTAAACGAACGCGCTCGTACGTTTACCTTGAAATATCTCAACGTTTAGTCATCGAGGTATTTGCCCAAAGGCATACAACGCGAGAGTATCTCTCTATCCTCCGTTATTTCGCGTTCTTCCGTTCTTGGTACAGACGCTCGGGTATGTATGCGGCGCATGCCGATGCAACGTTCCGAGAAGATTGTAGAGGCGAAGAGTCACACGATGCATAAGAAGTCGGAGTAGCGGCTGCATAACCGAGACGGAAAGGAGTTGGACGGACTTTTTCGTTCGTTTTGCAAATCCGCCGCAACTACCTTCCCGACTAGGGCAAGCGTTCTTCCCGCTGCTTTTGACGTTATTCTTTCTCCACTTTATTTCACTCTTGTCCGCCCTCTTGATCGGGCGTTGTGCCGTCGCTGTAACACGAGCGTTGCTGGAAAGGAATGTTTTTACCACGGCGAGGAAAAACTCCTCCGCTTTCTTATCCGCGCCAATACGTCGGTTAATAGTCGAACCCTCTTGCTCGAGCTTGTTCGAGGTACGCGTACCAGTGACTTTGCTTAATACTGCTATATAGGTCGATGAGTTAGGCGAGAGTATTATCTATCTACGCGCTCGAGGATGTACAATATCCTGCGATGGCGGTAACTAGCTCATGTTCTCGCTCCTCCTGGAGAAACTAATGGAACTTGGTTTGCATAACCTACGCATATATATATATATATATATATATATCTATATATGTATTCATATGTAGACGCGTAGGTAGACTGTAGGTCCGTCTGTCTCTTCCCTCGTCTCTTCCAATCGCGAATCTACTCGCATAATGCATAATTCACCGTGGCTCGTGCATCAGTCCGTCGGATGATTTCACCAGTCTCGCTGATTGCGGTCCCGTATGTACACATATGTATGTATATAGGAATGTGTTATGAATATTTAGGCAAGGAAGACTGCCGCGTCGTATGGAAATCTACTCTTCTCGGTCTCATCGGTGGGATCTCTTTTGTAGTAAGAACTACCTAATGGTGACATCGGGCGACGAGGAAGATAATAGAATTTCACGAGTTTCCCATATTTATCGTCGTCCCTTCCTCGCACCTTTGCCGCGATTGTGGACGTTTTTCTTTCTTCTTCCTTTTTTTTATGCTCGGTAGATACAACCTTTTGCTTTTACCACTTTCACGACCCGGTCGTTGCATATAATTATTATATATTCATAGGGTGGTACCTACGCGTCTGCGAAGCGCAACCCCCCACCCCGCGAACACCGAGTCTTCAATGTTTCCGGCGCAGGCGTACAAACGCTCTTCCTGTTTCTCTCTCTCTCTCTCGCTCTCTGTCTTCGTTTTTCCCCTCGGGAAACGGAGGTGCCTTTCTATGGCTGCTCGAATATACGAGCGTGCCAACACGAGTCACATACCAACGATCCAACAACAATGAGAGAATATAAGACGGTATGCCGGAGCGAGAACTTCCGCTGTGATAATTTACGTCAGGGTGAGGCGGTTTAAATGTTACTAGCGCGTTGGAAAAATTCAAATTTTGCTTCTATTATGCAACTCGTGCCCACTTCTAGTTTGAAAATATAATTTCCCAACTACGATTCTAAAGTCTCGCGACGAATTTTCTTCTTAGCAATGCCCCGTTCGCCCCTCTCCGATTCACGAGAACTCTACGTACTTTAATAATGACGTACGTAACGTAACGCGCAAATATTTGATAGTCGGAAAATGATGTATGACAGTATAGCCGGAAACGCGGTATAATAAATAAGAGTCGTAACTGTAGGTACGTACGAGTGAAATAGAAGAATGTGCCAAGTTTTACGAATACATTTGGTTGGGAAGACAGAACCCAGGGCGACGAGACAAGGAGGAATGGAAAAAGAGGGTTAAGTGAGCATCAACGTTAAACGTGACTCCTTGGTGTTGGGGGGTGGCCGAACGTTTCCTATTTCATCCACCCTAGTGCCGCCTGGTATAACCCGGTACACACGCCTCCGGCAACTTTTAAGCATCGAGAAATTCCTTCTTCCAGTCCGATAAAAGAGGCGGGCGATATTGTACCGCTACATACTCGCAGTCGATACGAATTTCCCACTATGGCTTACTATAGCGAGAGTTGTATACATCGCACGTACATACCTCCTGACACATATTATACGTATATAGACTTTATCGACGAAGCTCCGAATAAGTTTCTTACACGTCTGTTACGTCGTGCTCCAAGTCTCTTCATTTCTCTCCGGACTTTGAAGAATCGAGGCTGTCTCTTGCCGCGTGTAAGAACCCGCCTTTCCAAACGTTACAAACATTCTTCCATGTACAACTTTGCTAATACTCCCGAGCATTACAACCTCTTGGCAAAAAAAAAAAAAAAAAACAAACCTTTCTCTCTAACTCCGAATTACTGAAATTTCACGAAATTCTAGTTATATTTTACTAATTGATTTAGCGAATAGTGCGTCATTGATGATTAGTCAAAAATGGCGAGAAAACGAAACGTTTATACACTTTTTGCTTTTCCCCTTATAAATTTTTATAAAATAAGATTCGCCGTTTCGCACTGTACATGAACTCACTGACGTGAGAAAACGACGCCTCCGACATCACAATGGCAGAACAAAGGACGTATTGGGTTTGGGTTTGGGTTTGGGTTTTATTTTTTAGGATTTACTAATCGAATTAGTCAATTGTTCGCTATTTCATATTTCGAGAGTTGAACTCAACACCGGAAACGTGTTCTATTGCGTTGACATAAAACGTCAAAAGAAAACAGACCTTTAGCCTCAACACCGGAAATGTGTCTTATTGCGTTGACGTAAGAAGAACCGTCCTTCATATTTGTCCTTTGTTTTCCGATCGAACATAGAAAAAAAGTCTTTTTTACCCCTTATTTATCCTGTCGCGGCTGTATAAACGTGTTATTTTTCCCGGATCGTATTTCTCCTTGAACTAACGAGACGGTTCTTATATGTTTATATATATATGACGTATATAGATAGATATATGCATTGTTCGATATTTCGTTTAGTTTTCTCCCTCATTTTCCACGATCTAACCGCGTAGCCCGCATATTTTTCACAGCCCACGGGGCATTGTTTCGCGTTCCGCGAGTAGAACGCGAAGCCATTCGTCCAAGTCGAAGTATCGACGATCGGATTTTTCCCGAGACGGGGAGACTGTTATACGTGCTCGTACTTGGAAAAGAGGTAAAAGCGAAACGAACCTGAAACGAAGAGTAGAAAAAGAGAGGCTCGCTTTTCTTCCTTCGTTCATCTCCGGTTACATCGCGTTTTATACGCGCGATAGCCTCGTTATCGAACATCGCGTTCGATGTATCACAAATATATTTTACCTCCGCGTTTTACACGTGTCCGGATAATTCGAGCTCGTTGCCAAAACAAAAAACAGACGCCTCGTACCTACTTGTTAAACTACCGGTGGAGTTTTGTCGCTCATGTTTTACGTTACACAGACACGAATACGTTGATTTTGCCGCATGCACGAGTCTGGTCATCGCTTGAACCCTGGCACCCTCGGACGACGTCCTCTCCCTCTCGCCCGAACACTCGCGACCGCACGTACACCTCCCTTATTAACCCCCGAGATCTCGACCTTATTCGCGAGCTCGACGAAACGACGCGAGAAACCCTCCCGAGTGGATCTTCTTCTTTTTTCCCTCTCAAAATTTAGCCAGGTCTTGCAATCGCCTCATGAAAAATTCCGAGTTTACATCTCGTATCGTATGTACAATTTTACCTACCAAGGAATAATGTATATACCCGTGTATAAACGTTGCGGCCCGTACGGGACGTGTGTTAAATATTGAAATCCTCGCGAGTATAGCTTGTCTCTACGTACATACAAGTACCATTTGTTTATATTGTACCGCGAGATTTAAAATCCCACACGTTAAACTAGAATCTCTACGATCGAGAGAGGGTGCTTTCGACTTTTCTGTGTGTGCGTACGTGTGAGAATGTCCCGGGGGAAATTCGTATACTCTGTGGTATAAATTTCGAACACGCATCGTTTGTTATTACTAGGACGGGAACCTCGTGTGTTCACGCAGGGTGGGCATCGAGTAACGATGTCGGTACTCTCGACGGATCATCCTGTTGAAAGCCGGCATTGTATAATGTATCAAATAGGTAGAAACATAGTTTTCCCTATCTACCCCCCGCCCCCCACCTCTCCTTCACCACGCACCCGGTTCGAGTGTTATTTCCCATCGGGGAAATACCGGCCTTGGTTCGTATAACGCGCTGGTAGTGAGGGTGGTAGTAGTGGGGAAAAAGGGGGGTAGGGGTCGAGCCCGTTCGGTTTTCGTCCACCCGTGTCCCTCGTCCCTATCGCACGTTGACTAAATCATTAAAATTTCATTCCCCTGGATTAACGGACTGCGATGCGGCGACGTTCACACGATTGAGTCATACATACGAGATGATGTGTATACCACGCAAAATCTCTCGAATGCGCGGTATCGAGCTTGTATTATGAAAGGACTCGGCGAAATTTACCTCGAGGCGATTTCGACGAGCGGGGACCAACGTTGATTTTGAATGACATTGTCGAAGTTTACGAGAGCCAGAACGTGGTCGATGTTCGAAATTTTGTATGATGTTCGTACGGCTTGTCGCTTCGCTATTTCGACCTTACGTTGATCGAGGGAATAACGATTTTCACATTTTTTTAATATCGGGTTCGATGGATCACGGAGACACAACGGGAACGAGAATATTATATTCGTAATACGCAGGAACGAAAGCAAAATTTCACTTCTCACCCTATGGGCATACATCCCTTCGCACTTAAGGGACTTAGGGCTGATACAGGGTACGAGTGGAAATGTTTTCTCTCCAAACTAACTTGATAAGAGGCTTACGTAGTCGTACATTTTCCGTGAAACACGAGTATCTTCCTACTTCGTGTTTTTCCCAATTTCCGAGCAAACTTTGAAAAAGAGAAAAAAACGAAATATCGTCGAACATTCATTTTTTTTTTTGGACTGTCGTTCGATTCTCCTCGCTATAAATCAACGGTGAATTCGAGCGATAATTGATGAGAGCGTCGATACACAGTTTGTGCGATTCGTTCGAATTTTGCGCTCGTTAATCGTGGCCGTTGCGCAATGGAGAGAGGAGCCCGCACGATACGCGGTAAATGCCTTCTAGGTACGAGCGAAGTACGTTTCACAATGACATACCTAAATGCGTGGGGATATATATACGGTACATGGTATAGAGTACATGGAATACGCGTTTGTGCATGTGACATCGTGTCCCGCGTCCCAACGTTATATCCCGCCGACGCAATGGCGAGAAGCACCTGTGCGTCGTGCTATAACGCGACGTTCCGACTATCGACCCACACATATAATAACTGCCTATAAATAACCCATCAAACGTCACTCCTCGGTCTCGAAGACCCTACTACATATTCGCGGGAGTCAATAGGTGCACCAGATGCCCGCTTCTCTCTGGCTCTAATAGCATCTGCCTATTCGGTGCCTCTTTATGTCACAGGGACGCTTAGATCGAAACTAATACATACTCGCGCGGAGCCCACTGTCCATCTAAATCCACAGAAACCACGATCTGGAATAAGGTCCCTCGTGCCGGAGAAGAAAAAGATTGATGGCTCACGGTTGGCGAGGGAAATAAAAAGCAAAAAAAAAAGAGGAGAAGAAAGAACGAGCGAGGTAGACCGATGTATGCAACAAATCGAATAAATGGATAAAGAAATTGGATAGGCTTTTTTTTGCTTGATTCGTGAACTTCTTCATTCGATCGCGTATCAATTGGACGACACAAGGGGATGAAAATGGAACAAGGAGGATACAGGGAATAAACGATCCGGCTAAAAACCTCTTCTTTCATCGATAAAGAAAAATTTGTATCACTTTTTTTGACGATCGACTTTGATAAAGTGACGAAAAAGCGTCCACGTGTCGGGGCAAAGTCGATCGAGAATAAACATTTGGTGACGAAGGTAGGTATAGTTTTAAATAATCTTTAGTTAACCTATTTTGCCTCGTGTGTACGTATCATCGATATTTCGTGGAATCGAGCAAATCGTTCAAACACGTACTCGATCCTCTACTCTCATTCGTTTTTACCCCGAGGCTTCTGATCAATAAATAGGAGACTTTATACTCGTTGTGGAAATACACGCTCGTATAAATGGTCTATACTAATAATAAAGAAAGTCCTTGACCCGTACAACGTACACGATACAGCCTGTATCATTGATCATGTATAACTCGACGATTTTATCTCATCATACGAGAAAATCCCGAGGTACAATAAAACGTTTAATCGGTATTGGATGCTTTAACGTATATACGCGTGCGCGCATGTATTTTAAATGTGAATAGTGGAAGGGTAGTTAATGCCCGAGGGATTTGGACGATTGGTGAATCGGCCAGTTCGATTTGAAAATCGTTCGGAACCGGAAGTTGGAAGTCGAAGGGACCGGATCAACGGGAACAAGAGAGAGTGCGAGAGAGACGAGAGGAGCGTTCTGGTGGATATACGAGGAAGCGAGAGACCGATTTTCGATGAGGTCGTGTGGGTCGCTCTCGCGCGAGTCCGACTGAGAGAAACGCAAATCTGGGTCATCGAGAGCTCCAGCCCTACAGCGTTATAAAACACCGGGATCTGTTCGTCCTGTATCTCTCGCTCTCTCGCTCTGCGTGTGTCTGTCCGCATATACCGGTAAATGCCAAAGTCTGTGAGGACGAGAGGTGTATATACGCGTCCTTATGTACATACGTACCGTACACACGTGTATCGACGAACAGAGAGGCAAATTCGGAGCTAACGCGCACCGGAAGACCCACGTTTGCCAGCCGACGATATCAAACAGTGACCAATCGGAGCTTCTCCAATCTCTCCACAGGCGCCCAGTTATTTCCGTAAATAGGAAAGAAAAGTTTCCATTAAAGAAAGATTTGTTCGAATAAACCGGAAGATAATGTCTCGCGCGACAAACAGAGCTAACGCGTACCGGAAGACCCACGTTCGCCAGCCAACGATATCAAACAATGACCAATCGTAGCTTCTCCAATCTCTCGACAGACGGGCAGTTATTTTCGTAAATACGGAAGAAAAGTTTCCATTACAAAAATTCGTATATAATTTGATCGTATAAACCGGAAGATAATGTCTCGCGCGAAGCTCGAGAAGATTTTGTTTTTCCCCCAAGAAACGTTTAAATACGTATTTCAGCATCGCTTATATCTCAGTCACGCGTTTATTTCGTACCAAAAATGTAAATATCTTTCCTCCATCACTCAAAAAAACATATATTTTATTACAAATAATTTATTATATAACAAGAAAATTATTGTTAAACTTCGAGATGAAACTCCAACCCGGAAATAATCCAAAATGACAAATAAGACAAATCCATCCCGATCTACTTTGTCTAGAGACAGTGAAAGAAGCGATCAAACGATTCAGTGAAAATTACGAGAGAAGACTGGAAATCCATCAATGAATTGGCGATAAATTTATTCAATTGGAAATTTTCACACGAATAAAGTTATCATTGGATTCCTACTTTGATTTCTATAAAATTATAACAGATTAGAATTAATCATTCCTGCTAAAAAAGTCACGAGATTCAACCACTAGGAAATACTTTCTAATTTCAATCTCGATAGCTCCTCCTACGATAACAATATCTCGTATCGACTGGAATTACTCAATTATAAGACAAGCCTATAAATTCGTACACTCGAGCTTTTTTCAGAAAGACGTGGCTCTCAGCAACCGGTCGATCCGAGATGGAATTGCCCACGCGTATATAGATTTATCCAGAGAGAAGAGAAGCGAGAAAACGTCGATGGCAGGACGTTTTTCTTATACAGCGTCGCCTGGGCTTTACCTATACAAGATATGTAGATACCAATGACCATTCGCGATATTACCCATGCAAGATCGTATATATCGTGCCCCGAGACTCGATACCCCCTACTTTCGTTCTCTTCCGACTCGAACGTTCCCGTAAAAACGGATAAAGCCGATGGATTTTAGCATTTCAGTGATATCGGCTCTCGACCAAGATCCTCTCTGGTCGGAACGCACACACACACACACACACACACACACACACACGTAGGAACACCCGGACACGAGTGCGGGGTGAAGGGGGGGGGGGCTGAGTCGAGGGAGAAAGAGAACGAGGAGCTCTTTCGAAGCCTCGGGCGAAAGCTCTTGACGCGTTTCGCCCATCATCACACGTCCCTCGCACACGAGTGGAAGCATTTTATTCCCTCGCTTCTCTTATTTCTTCTCTCGCTCCTCTCCTTCTCTATCCCCCCTCTCACTTTCTCACTGTATGCTTACTTTTCTATTCATCGACGCTCTTACCGACATATAGATACGTCTTATGGTGACGGATATATCTATGTATATACTCGTAAAGCCTCGAGCAACATCCCTCTCGAAGGGATACATTTGTCAAAATTCGCACGATTCTCTTTACGTGTAAAAGGGAAAGTCGCTCGACCCAGTTATCGACCCTCCGCATGGTACACCCACGAACGCACGAATACTTACGTAGACATTTTTTGTTTTCAAGGTGAATTCGAGATTTTGATAAATCTTGAGAAGAAGCAAAACAAAAACGTGGCAATTTTGGAAGATGGATGGGCGATTGTAAAATAACAGAGACCAAGGGCAGGAAAACATGCGATCGGATTCCTGATGAGACGTAGTACAGGACATCTCGGTATTTCGTATGTACAAGGTGAGGAGGGGTGCAAAGATGTGGAGAGGAGAAGTTCGATGTGACACGAGGAACGATAGGAGGATGGACGGCCTGCCTTGCTACCGCAGCTGCTTCCCCGATCCTCGTGCTCATTCGTTAGCGATAGGTTATACTTGGAATGAGAATGGGAGAGAAAAAAAAGCGCTCACCTTGACTCGCAGGCTACGTGGTATCGATCGCGCGAGTAAACTTTCCAACACACACACACACACACGCTATTACTTCGGAGCTTTTTCCTCTCGCCCTCTCTTCGCGTTTCCGGGCTTCTCTCTTTTGATTTAATCGACATCTTCTCAAAGCTCTCATTTCGGTGGCTAACGTACCCGATCCATCCTCCCTCTCGAGGTACGGGATCCTTAAGGGAAAATTGACTTCCGAGACGTTTTTTCAAGCCTCGAGACACCCCCTAGTAGTCGGTGGGGGGATTGAAAAAATATCGAACCTTGGATCGATCGATTCTCGACGAATTATTCTCCCCGTTGCCAACTATGTGCATTACATATATATATATATGTAGAAATATATAAGCCCGCGTGTATATATGTAGGCTTATATCTGAGGCACGTAACGAGGCAGGGGCAAAAAGTTTCTCGCGCACGAAAGCTTTTTGCCCCGTCAAGACGTACTACGTAACAGTATAAAGCTCTTTAGCTTTATTACCGGAAACTATCTTAATTTGCCTCTTATTGAAACAACATCCTTCACGAATCTATTATTTAAGAAAAGAAGTATCTTATGTGTTTGTTGGTGATAAGATAAGAAGGCTCCTGTCAAACGTGCCCGCCGTTCGATCAACTATGATTAATGAAAAAAGTTTTCAGCCGCGAAAACTACTTTCCAGATCAGTGGGGAGATCTCTGTTCCCTCGGAGCTCTCTGGCTCTTTCTCTCACGGACGAAGTGAAAAAAAAAACTTTGCGGCTGATCGAACATCTGGTTCGTCCCTTTGGCTCGGCGACCCATCGCAGGGGCGTGAAAGGAAAATGTTCGACCTTTTAAATTTATCGGTAAATTCGACGTGAAAAAAACTGGTGAAAAAAAAAAAATGATTGGCAGGACGAATGTTTGATCCCGAGGAGGTAATACGCTGGAATATTGATGAGATTATTATCGAGTAATGAAAATATGGAGAATATTAAATAGGGGAGGACTCACCTCGGTATCGTTCCACCACATGTGCAGACGATAATTTCTAAGAACGGTCGGACTGTCGTTGATGTGATCGACGGCAAGTTTGACGGAGGGCATGACACCCCTTCCGACGTGGCTCTCGGGCACGTGACGACCGTAAGGGAAAAATCCGGCGATATAAACGTCGTGTTTCTTCACACCACCGAGATTTATCGGTTTTTGTCCGGCGCACGTCGTGACGGCATCGAGGCACAATATAAGGATAAATAGGTGGGCCAAGCGACGGGTGATACGAGGATTGGCACGATAGCAGGATTTCTCCGAGCCCGCGGCTGCCATTGTACGCCGACGACTGCGCGAGAGCCTGACGCACTCACCGGTTGACTCTCACCGAAACATTCTACTCCTTTTGTATCTTTCATCACCGTTGGTCGTCGTCGTCGTCGGCGTCGTCCTCGTCCTCATCGTCCTCGTCGTCGTCTTCCTCATCTTCGTCGTCCTCTTCGTCCTCGTCGTCGTCCTCGTCGTCCTCGTCGTCACAGCCCTCGGCGATCTAGCCTCTCGTCCCTCGATCATTCTCAATTTCGTTCTCCCGTCTCTCGTCGTTCTCGTTTCGATCGATCGTACGTCCCTTGACTCTTGGCGCGTCCACTCGTTTCTTTCAATCGGCGGTATCATCGTCCCGCTTCCTCCTCGTCT
This sequence comes from Netelia fuscicornis, assembly GCA_946811545.1. Lineage (NCBI taxonomy): Eukaryota > Metazoa > Arthropoda > Insecta > Hymenoptera > Ichneumonidae > Netelia > Netelia fuscicornis. Next base: position 1,795,465 of record OX328013.1, read on the forward strand.
CACCTTCTTCCTCACCGCCCTTTTATTATCCTCGAACGTGCCTCTCTTATCCACGACCACTTTACCCGCACATACACAACAGCGCACGCGCGCACTCGCCGATACATAAACGCACGCACGCACGTACGCACGTACGCACGCGCGCATGCACCCGCACACGCGCACACTCTCTACCTATCACCTATTATACCCTAATTAGCTCATCGTAGCTAGACCGAGCGACATTTCTCTCGTTGCTTTGTAATCGAGCCGATTAACGATATCGTCTGGCGCATCGCCCGGTCGTTGACGCGATCGGCACGCTCGGACCACTCGAAAACAAGCCTCGTACGCTTACGTGTCCTTCAACCACGCGCTCGATGATGACGCAGCCGCGAGAACGATACTCAAAGACATTTAACTTTCGCGCCCATCAATTATCGGTTTTACCACGCTTCCGCTCTCTCTCCTCTTCCCAGATATTAATTACGTTTCTCCCGCGACATCTCGCCGCGTCGCATCGCCCCGCTTATATTCCCCCTCGCGTTTATCGGATCGCAATACACAATTGTCAGGCCGTTGCTTCTCGTACGACGAGCACATTTCTGATTTATCGAACGATTATTGTTATTATCGTGATTCCGGTCCAGTGCCCTCGTGAGTAGCAGGCTACGTCCCTCTCGACGTCTTCGTTTCGTCCCGCTCGATGTCCTTTTCTGAAACAGAATTAATACGCGTTTAACATTATTCCGCTCGATTCGCTCCATTTATCGCCCTCGGATAATTGCTAATCTTGCTAAATATATTTCGACCCTCGTCTCACATTTCCTCCAGCAACGACCAATTGTCTTTTATCAAGGTGACAATCGCCCATAAAGAGGCATCGTCTAAATACTTTATCGACACGTTTGTAACTTCAATATCTTCTTTTTCATCTCTATTTATCCAACTCCAAAACGGATAATGAAAAAAAAAGAACAAGTATAAAAATCGCATGTAATTGGAGGGAAGAAAAAAAATTCCAATAAACTCAGACCCCGCAGCATCGCTCCTCAGTCTTCTCTAGCTATAGGCTCGAGTCGTTTCGAACTATGCACGCGTATATTCGATATCGGTTTGCTTTCGAAAACAAAACAAAAAAATGTTATCCGGTAAGCCTTGAGGGACAAGTGGCTCGAGAGAGAAAAAGAGAGAGGTGCTTTAAATATTTCGCTCGCTCGAGAAGGATCGATACGCCGGTGTTCCTCTCCGCGCGAAAACTTTATTTCGTCAGCCGTATCATTTTTCGTCATTATAACTCGAGCGCTTTTGGTAGCTTGCTTCTCGCGCTGCATTGTGTACACTGTATACATGGCCGTATTGAGTGGTGGCATGTGGATAAAGAGAAAGGCAAAGAGGGGGAGAGAGAGAGAGGAGCTAAACAGAGTGGCAGTAGCTTTCTCTTATATACCCTTCCTCTCTCACTTTCGGGGAACAATGGCTCAATCATGGGACAATGCACAATCACACTTTAGCGCGTTGCCGAGCAGCATCCCTACCACGGATTCCCAGCGAAATTTCAGCAGCAATATTATCTTGCCAACTCTCGCGCCTTGTTTGTCGCGGGTAGAAGTTCGTATCGTCGCGAGGCAATCGCGAATAAGACGATGTGTATATATATATAACTAGTTATAAGTATCGATCGACCTGGAAGAGCGTCTAAGATCGCAATTATTTACAATTTCCATACTTATCGAGTTACGAGCAAAAAAGTTTACGACTCGTTAAGAATTTTTGTAATAAAACATGACTCGACGGCTCGTTAATCGTACGACTTCCGATCGAGGGGATTAAATCGTCACGGGAGTTACGAGCTAGAATCGATACATTCCCGGACATGGGAGAATGTCCCGGCGTACGGTCAACAACGTATATATAAGTATATAGAACCGGGCGACGAAAGTAGAAACGGCTCGACTGGATCAGACGGCGGCGTAGCGACCTTGAAGTAGAAAAGCGTCCGCTCGATTGGGTAAAGTGCTTTTGGCGAGGGTCGTCTACGAACAATTTTCAACCTTCGTGTTTCGGGGTAGTAAAATCGCGAGCTCGAGACAAGAGAGCGAGAGAGGGAGAGGGAGGGAATAGAGGGGTAGCTCAAAGGTGGAGAAACAATTCGAGACTCAACATCCCCGAGTGGGAACAGCCTGTGTTACTCGTGAGATTATCGATCCTTTGTTTGTGAGCGGAAAAGCAGATAGCGAAATAACGACGCATGTTACCTCCGAGGGAAGTGAAGGAGGAGGAGGAGAAGGAGGGAAGGGAGCTACGTAACACGATATCACGACAAAGACGAAGACGACGAAGAAGACGACGACGAGGACGAGGTGGAACGTACGTGTGGTTGTACCAACGGGTAAACGACGAGGTTGAGCCTTTCTACCGCGTACACGAGCTAATACACCTCAATCCTATATACCAACGATTCATGGCTCCGCTACCGCCTCTCGAATCATGTTACTGTGCCAAGGCTCAGCCTTGGCGTGGCCACGCGTTCCCTCATGGTCTTTCGCTTGAATACCGAATGAGACGGTGTTATTACTTTCCTCGCGATCCACGACCGAACCAACTGCCTTTTGTCTCAATCCTCGTCCGTGTGCCACGCTCTTCCTACTACGTACCTTTTCTACTTCGTCTCTATCTCTCTCTCTCTCTCTCTCTCTCTCTCTCTCAGTTTTTTTCTCGCGGGAGCGTATCATTCGGTGAGTCGTTTAAATATTGAAACGGATCGCGTTTAGAGATACGAATATGAAGAGATCTCACGGTCAACGTCTTGGAACGAGGGAAAATATCAACCCTTTCGTCTTGGGGAATTCCCACCCCCTTGCGTCACTTAATCTCATTCTTTCTCCTATAGTTTTTTCTCACGGGAGCGTATCGTTCGTTGAGTCGTTCGCAATTAAATATTGAAACGGATCGCGTTAAGAGATACGAATGTGAAGAGATCGGACAGTCAACGTCTTGGAACGAGGGAAAATTTTAGCACTTTCGTCTTGGGGAATTCCCATTCCCTTGCGTCACTTAATCTCATTTTTGCTCCTAGTTTTTTCTCGCGGGAGGGTATCGTTCGTGGAGTCATTCGCAATTAAATATTGAAACGGATCGCGTTAAGAGATACGAATATGAAGAGATCGGACAGTCAACGTTTTGGAACGAGGGAAAATTTCAGCACTTTCGTCTTGGGGAATTCCCACCACCTTGCGTCACTTAATCTCCTTCTTTCTCCTAGTTTTTTCTCACGGGAATGTATCGTTCGGTGAGTCGTTCGCAGTTAAATATTGAAACGGATCACGTTTAGAGATACAAATATGAAGAGATCGCACAGTCAACGTCTTGGAACGAGGGAAAATTTCAGCCCTTTCGTCTCGGTGAATACGCACCCCTTTGTATCACGATTCCGACTGTTTTCTCACTCGATTACTCACGTATACGTGTACGTTATACGGCGTTAGCGGATATATAGACGTGTAAGCAAGCTCTCTCTCGCTTTCTCATACGAGATTAAAGCTACCCCGACCTGATCGCGATTAAGATAACGTCCGTCAAGGAAAATCCGATAGAAAGCCGGTAGCAATGTATACTCGGCGCTCTTTCTCTAGCGCGAAACGCTGTAGGATTACACAACTCGCGTAGTGGCGTAAGCTCCGGGGGGTTTGGTAGAGAAGAAGCAGAAACGATGGACGCGAGTCGATGCGGTAAGAAAAGAATCAATGAAATCTCTGGACTTGCCTGTGAGAGTTGAAACGGGAAGATGGTGGGAGCGATGGCGGAAAATGTGGGGTCCGAGACTGGGAGAATGAGGAGAGAAACAAGTTAGAAAATTGAAGAAACAGCATTCGCGTCGACCGTAATACAATTCATCTCGCTCATCTGGACGACAATGTTGGAAAACGTTGTCGAGTGACGAAGTCTCGATGCTTTTATTCTCGAAAAATTAAGCGAGCAAATCTCGTTGCGTGATCCTCGGTCGGTCGAGTAGCGCGGTCTGGACGGCAGCCAGCCAAATAAAACGCCCTTATCGCTCGCCAGCACCCAGCAAAGGAGACTCGCGGTAAACAACCCTCCCCTTCTCTCTTCCACCCCGCATGCCCCACTTTTCTTTCTCTCTCGCTTCTACCCACTTCCCCACTTCCGCTTGTGTTATTCCCCCGTTTTTCACGTCTTTGCCGGTTAACTCGACCCCGTCTGTCCTAAAAATCGTACTTGCGTATTATCTTTTCGTAACACGATTTTCTTATTACCTGTCGAAAAATCCGTCTACTTTTATATATATATATGTATTTTTCTGTCGCTTCTCCATCGACCCTCGCGTTATTCCTCCACTTTTCACGTTTTTGCCGTTTAACTCGACCCCGTCCGCCCTAAAAATCGTACTTACGTATTATCTTTTCGTAACACGATTTTCTTACTTGTCATTGCTTGTCGAAAAATTCGTCTACTTATATATATATATACACGCATCTTTTTTTTTGTGGCTGGGGGGTGACAGATCAATTTCCGTCCAAGCACGGAACACTTTGCCGGTATGTCAATCCATCGATATCGACATCTCTCGTGTTTTGTCCCCGATATCACTAGCCAAAAGTGCCAACCTGCCGACTTTACCATCCTCTATATCACACCTACGAGGCCGATGTTGGAGAACGATAAAAAAAAATCATCAAATCCGCACCTCCGTTCCCACAGTGCCAATTGACGAGTCCTCGGTTCGTTTCTCCCTCCTCCCTTACTTTCGTTCGAACGCCAATGGCGCGTTACCTTGCATGAAGAGTATATCTAGTCCTGGGTGAAATTAACCCCCTCGTCTCCTCCCACACTCCCCGTTCTCCCACTCACAGTCGCCCAAATGACGAGCTGTAACGACGCGGAACCTCGACTACGGGACGATAATCGAGTTAGTCTTGTGTGCCGGTGGTAGATGGTAGACTCGATCAAGACCGTACAAATTGTCAAAGAGCTTTCGTGCAGTTCGCCAGAGCATGGGGTAGATCGATACCTGTATAAAATACATCACGCACATGGACCCGATAACTTTTGCCTTTCCTCCATTCTTCCTTTCACGCCTCAACGAAGTTCCCATTATTTTTCGTAGAACAAATAAAACTCGATAGTGGAGAGAGAGAGAGAGAGAGAGAGAGAGAGAGAGAGAGAGAGAGAGAGAGAGAGAGAGAGAGAGAAGAAAAAATAGGGTGCTCCGTTTCGGTTCGATTATTAGCTCGTGCCTGTTCCCGTTACCAAAGACATCCCTCCCCGATGAATTACGAACTTATACGTATACGCTGAGTATGGATTTAATCGAATTCTCGATAATCAATTGGAAATGCCGGCAAGTCAGGAATTCCGCGAGTCTGCGGGAGCTCTAATTATCCGTGTGTACGGAAATCGGTTCTCGATAAACTTTGTTAGCGAAACAACCGGCAGCAAGGTCGATAACTGCTCGGTCACTTGGGAAAGTGTGAAAACAATATACGTTGCTATATCTATCGTATATACATATATATATAAAGATATAGATTCGCGTGGGAGAGCGTATATCGGGGATGCCGATATGGGAGAATTCATTAGAAATTATTTGGCACGGAATCGAAACCCCCGAAGGGTGAGAACGAATTTTTGTTTTTTTTTTTTTCACCGAGCTCGATATTACGATTTTTTCTCAATGTTTTCAACATCATTCTCGTGATTCTTTAAAGAGTGAAATAACACAACGTGATACAAGAAAATCGGGTATTTTTTCGAGGGACGATGGGGAGGATAAAGGAAAGGAAAAAAAAGCTCGATGTCGAGTAATATAATCGTTGGGCACGGTGGGTGCTTGAAAACGGTGAGAGGCTCTCCCGAGTAGTGTAGAGAGAAAGCTCACCTCGCGGGTTGGCGAAAGGGAGTACGCGAGGGAGAAGGGATGAGGCCGAGGCGCCGGTGGTAAGGCGAGATGAGGGTGAATCGAAAAGGGAGCAGGGGTGGTTCAAGCAGCGAGAAGAACTAGTAGCAGGAGCTGCTTTCTTGTGTATGTGTGTGTGTGTGTGTGTGTGTGTGTGCTAGAGAGGTAGAGAGAGAGAGAGAGAGAGAGCAAGGCTAATGCCCCTCTACTCTATGTGGCTACTGGATATCGCCTGCAACCCCTCACCCTCACCGTGCCATCGACACGAGCCAAACGTTTTCTCGACGGAAACGGCGACCCTCGATGCTTGACCATCCAAGAGGGCTCTCTCTCTCTCCCTCTCTCCCTCTTTTTGCAAAATTGTAAAGAGAGGTATATTTGCAAATTTTTTTTTTTTAAGTTTTGTGAATCTATGAGATCTCTATATTTGCAACATAGCTTGCTAGGGCATAATTGAATATATCAATCAACCTCTCCCTCTCTCGCTCTTTTTGCAAATTTTGTGAAGAGAGATATATTTTTGCAAATTTATTTATTTTTAAGGTTTGTGAATTTATGAGATCTTTGTATTTGCAACATAGCTAGGTAGAGAGTAATTAAATATATCAATCAAGCTCTCTCTCTCTCTCTCTATACACAAACTACAGTGTATACATCTAATATAATAGACTATAAAAAGTGCAGGCAGAATATATCGAGAATTCTTACGAATTCATCGAAGACTAATATATTTCTAAAATGTTCATCCCTCGTCCGATGTATACGTCCCATTAGTCACGACTCTAACCAACCCCCCTGGCCTCGGGAGAATCGAGTTTCCGCCGGGTTATTATGCGTATCGAGCCGGTTAGGGAAAAAAAAACCCGATGGGAGAAAAAACGAAAGAAAAGCAGGGATAAAAAGAGAAAATTCCGGGCGGCGGCCAAGTTTAGCGGCAAGGGGTAACACACGCGGCGCTCACGCGCGCCGACTTGTCGCTTTTCCAACGCCCGCCGAGCCCCACGACAATCGATATGTACCTCTACCTTCGCACGGCACAACGTCAACGGGACCCGGAGAGAGCGACGCGTCAACGACAACTTGCCGAGCGGTCGAAGAGTGGTCTGTCGCGTCATGTGCGCGCACCACCACCGCCGCCACCACCTCCGCCACCTCCGCCACTTCCGCCACCTCCGCGCGCGCTCATCTTCCTCTCGCTACTTTTTCCAAACGGAAAATCAACCATCCGCATAACGCTACACCGCGGCAAACTTGATTCCTACTTCGTATTATCTCCGTCAAACAACCCCTCTCTCTCTCTCTCTCCCTCTCTCTCTCGAGGTTCGATTCAACCTATCGAGTTTCGTGCATTCCTGTAATCTCATTTTTTTTCCAAAGGATCGTTTTCATGTCACCGTTGTCATTTTTGTTTCATTTTTTTTTATTTTTTTTTCATTCAAAGGAGAAAACACAATCAACCTATGTGTATATATATGAAGAGTCGATAAATATAATATACCGTTTCTAGCATTGATTCGACATTATTCAGGGAAATAATGAATATGCGAGAATAATATAGATAAAAGAGGTATTATCGTTAAAGAGGACTTGTTTACCCGAGCTAATCGAAAAGGCTTGGAGCACGTTATATCCGATATCAACCCTTATCAGTTTGTTAAGATTTCCGATATTCATCTTACGCTCGAACACTTCATTCATGCAATTGCGAAAAGGACGAAAGTAACTCCTTCGTATCGTTTATTACGTACATATATTTATGATAATACGATAAAAGCTCACTTTCTTACGATCTTGTCGTATTATTCCCATCGGTCATCCTCTTCCTTATCGCTCGACGTCTCGGGTCATAATATTCTTCCTCGTGTCGTTTCCTTTACTGGAATAAACCGAGAGGAATTATAAATCGACGAAAAATAAAACACACGCCCGGGAAATAAAATCGTGACGCGTCGGAATTTGAGAATATTTTTAAATCGTTTACGTTCGCGCTATTCGATACAGGGATGAGGGGAAAAAAAAATAGCGAGAGGGAGAGAAGCCTCGCTATAGTTGGATAAAAACGTCGAGCAGTCTCACTCGGTCACTCGTGTGCTTTTCACACGTCTCGTCGCATACGCGTCCTACGAAAGTTTCAATCGTGAACGAGACTCGTTTCTACTATCCACCCTCGAATTCTTCATTGTCACTGATCATCCCCCGTTGAAACTGAATTATCCGAATACATATATATATATATGTAAGTCACTGTCGAGAGCGCGGGTTTCTCCGCAGTTTCACTCACGCACGAAACGAAATTGTCGTCAACGAGGTGGAAAAAAAAGAGGCGAAATTATTTCTCGTTGTCGCGACGAATGGGTCAAGGGTGATTGTTTTTTTTTCCGTCTTCTACCGATTTTTCACATCTGTCGTTCTCAGGCTCGAGGCTTAAATACGGAATATTACGAGAACATCGGGGAGGTAGATGGGAAAAAATAATGTTTTATTCCTGACCGTACGATCGTCGTTTTTTGGATTATTTTTGCCGGTTGTTGGTTATGAACCCCCTCGTTCCTCGGACCGGGGTCTCGTCGCACGGCACGGGCACGCGAGACAGACGGTCGGAGCAACGAGCAAGAGACGAGGCTCGTACGGTGAGCACGAAGAGCAGGAGCGAACCGCGACGATACCTCGGTCTCACCGAATTCGAGGCGAATGAGGGTTGGTCTTGCGCAACAGCGCTCTCCCGTGGCAGTCGACTGAAACAACACAGGGGTTGGGTAGATATCCGCGGGGTTCGCGCACACGCGCGAGGCGCGCGAGTCACGAGAGAACGGCCGACGATGGTGAGAGCCCGTCGGTTCGAGCGAACGAACCGACCACCCAAGCTCACCCCTCGCCCATCCACCCCCGTCCGACCAGCGAACAAAACAACCCTCTAAAAGATCTCTCGGTTCTTGTTCCTGTTCTCGCGCTCTCCAGCGGCACAGCCGCAGCGGCGAGCCTCGGAACACTCGTTTTCGATAATACTTCCCGGCATGTATGTGCCTCTCTCTCTCTTGTCTCTCCCTCTTATTTTTTTCATCATCAGGAACCATCCTCTCGACGTTCATCTCGCCAGCGGAAAAATCTTTTCCGGTTTTCCTCCGGACAAAAGAACATGGCAGCATGTGGATGCCATTGTGGATATGCTGTTTTAAACTCCCCTCGCACTTTATTTTTCTGTATACTGCAATTTCATGGATGCGAGTCCACTCGAGATCCATCCGGTATCATGATTTCCTCGGACAATGAGAGAGGGAGAGAGTAATGTAGGAGAAAACAGAGCGATTACTTTTCGGCTGATACCCTTACTTCTGTTTGTATGCGCGCCAACTGTAACGCTGTCACACATTACGGTCCTCATTCGCTCATTCCTACGTACACGGCTTTACATTATGTACATATTGTATTATATATATATATAAAGTGTATATAAGTAATATAGTATAACCCCGGCGGAGGAAGCGGAAGAAGCGCCGAGAAGGAGTGCATTAAATAGTAAAAGAGCACAAGTATGCCCCATGGTATCGTGAGGGGCGGTACGAATGCGCGACCCTCCGCGGGTAACGAGCGAATGAAATAGGCCTCGCGACCCACGTTTTATTTAACCACGCGGACCTTT